>JASXTE010000003.1:2962500-3610000 GCA_030280995.1 Hemileia vastatrix | reverse complement strand
AAAAGTTAATAAATAAAATTTTTAAAATGAAATTTTAAAAGATGCCCCCCGGCCATTTTATGAGCCGTACCCTCAACATCATACCCACATCCAAGTGCAACTTGATGTGGTTGCACAATTTTGAGAAATTGAAAAGAAAATAAAATAAATGAAAGTTTTTAGAAGATAATTTTTATAATGATGATCACTGGGTGGGCTCCCTCCAATTTATAAAAATGATTAGAGACCACCAGTGAGCATCACCTTTACAATAATTCATAATATATATTAAAGAAAAGAAATCACAATCTAACATAAAAAATCAAAAACAAAATATAATAAAAAAATCTTGAATCCAGCGTTGAGAGCAGTGTCTCTTGATTCGTTCCAGTTTATAGTCTTAGTGGACTTCCTATAATTAAAAGACAAAGCCAGGATTCAACTAGAAACAGGAAAAATTTTGGAAACGAACATTATGGGGTAATTGTGTATAGAGCAGCCAGCCCATCAATTACCCCCACACTTGCCAATATTCAATTAAAAAGGTTCCCCTGTGAACACTTCTTCCAATAAATTTTTAAAAAATTTTCCAACACTATCTTCACCCATATTTTAAGAATTTTAAGTTTTTGAAAATTTCAAAGAAGGTCTTCTTGAATTTTGTTAAGTTTCATCATAGTTTCATTGACCATATACAGTGTAACGATAGTAAAGTATTTTTGATAAAAAAAGAAGATAGTTTATCCTCGTTGTGGAGGTTTTTAAGATTTTTATAAACATCATAGTTTATCCTCATTGCGGAGGGATCCATAAAATTTTGTTGATATCATAGTTTATCCTCATTGCGGAGGTCAATAAAATATGATAAATGTCATAGTTTATCCTCATTGCGGAGGAAGACTTCAGCACTCCTGGTGCCTCTAGAATAGAACCGTTTCACTTGATTGGCCGCTACCCTCTTCTTCAATACTACTCCATCCAACTCTTCTAACACATATGAACCGCCGGAAACTTGCTCCTTGATTTTATACGGTCCATTCCACCTATCTGCAAACATCTTTCCCCATTGACTCTCTAGACTTCTATTATACACCAGGACCATATCATCTGGGTTAAAGGTTTTCTTAATCGATGTGCCAACCGCTCATCCCAATATCTGACTAATTGATTTCGGATCTTCATCATCCGCAAATATGCCTTTTCTAAATATTCTTCTTTCTTTTCTAGCTGCATCATTCTTGCACACAATAATTCTTCAGTAGTTTTGACCGTGTCCCAGTCAACTCCAAGATATGATTCAGCTTCTAAATCAACCGGTAAAACTGCTTTCTGTCAAAAAACAAGTTCATAAGGTGAGAATCCGGTCGTCCTTTTGGCAGTGATTTGATCAGAAAATAAAACTAAAGGTAAATAGTGCCCTAACTTTTCAGCACTTGTCCCACACATTTTAACTAAAGCATCCTTAATAACTTGATGCCCTCTTTCAACCATGCCTTCAGCTTCAGGATAATATGGGGTTGCTACCCTAACCTTTGATCCAACTTTCAATACGGCCTCTTTAAACTCTGTCCCAAATTAAGGACCTCCATCTACCGTTACCAACTTCATCACCCCATACCTATATACCCAATTATTCAAAAAAAATTCTGCCACATTTTTGGCAGTTAAATTAATAAGAGGCGCTGCCTCTATTCAACCAGATAAATCATCTCTGGCCGCAATTAAATATATATACCGTCCCTCTTTTATATGAACGGCATCTAAACTAACTCTCCCAAAGAGCGTATATTCACCGGTCGCGCTTCCAGGTTCTTTTGGCCTTAAATAACTTTGTCTTTGACATTCTTCGCATGACTGAACCCACTGTTTAACAGCCATCTTCATGCCAGGCCACCAGAATCGATCAGAAATTCTTCTAAACGTTTCTCCAACGCCTCTATGCCCGAGATCTTCATGCAGTGATTTCAAAACTAATTCTTGCCCCTTCTGTTGAGTTATAACTACTTGAGGATTTGGATACCTCCTCCTCATTAAACGTCAACCAGATAGGTAAAATGTAGATGACTTCCTCTTGATAGCCACCCATTCATTGTCTTCACAATCTTCTGGCCTCTCTAAAGTCAACAAATATTTGACTAACAAAAAATAAAAACCAGTCTGACCCCAGACTTCATCTTGAATATCGATTAATATAACATCAATAGGGACTTCTCTATCACCAATATCACCTGCACATGAATGAGCCAATAATCTTTGACCCCTAAATAAATCTTTAATCGAGCCATGTCGACATTTTTCTTCTGAACCTTTGGATCCTTTGTAAACCATATTTGAAAATACCTCTTTCTCCATATCCACCTTTTTATTTAAATTCTCTAATTCTCCAACATATACACCATTCCTTAATTTACTACTATCCCACACTACCAATCCACCTTCCTCTACATACACCACATCTTCTTCTACCTCCTCTCTGCCGAATTTATCTACACCTTTTCCAACACCTTTATTAACATAAAAACTATTTTCCAGTTTATCCTCTCGCTGGAGGTCATCATCACCATAGTCTAAACACAATAGTCCTGCCAGTTTAACCTCATGGGGGAGGTATGGAAAGTCTTCAGCTCCTTTAGTGCTGGCTTTGATAATAGGTATATCTTCATCGAACTCTTCTGAGTCTGAATCTTCTTCAGTGGGTGGTCTCCTTGATAAACCATCTGGCATAGTAAAAGTTTTGCCAGGCTTATGAACTAAATCAAACAAAAAATGTTGAATAAAAGCTACCCATCTCGTCATGGGTGCGTTCGGTAAACTTGGGGAATTAATCATTTGGATTAACGATTTCGCATCCACTTGCAACTCAAAATGTTGCCCCAACAAAATATGCTGAAGTTTCTTCAGTATTTTCGCCACACCACATAATTCCAATTTTGGTTGAGAATATCTTGATTCTACCTCAGTAAATACTACAGATTCATACCTAACTGGCCTGATGTAACCAGCTTTATCCATCTGAGACAAAACCGCCCCAGCTGCAACTTGACTTGAATCAACTGCTAAATAAATTCTGCCAGCATCTTTTCCATAATTTAACTTGTGCAGGACTAATTCCTTCTCTACAACCTCCTTCAACTTCACAAACGCCTTCTCACACTCTTCATCCCACTCCCAGTCTGCATCCTTTCTCGTTAACTGTCTCAATGGAGCTTCCAATGAAGAAAAGTCCTTGATAAAGATTCTAACATATACGCAGACGCCTAAAAACCCTCTAACTTCGGTTGTATTCTTGGGTCTTGGCCAGGACTGAATTTTGTTAACTTTCTTCTTGGACATAATCCTACCCTCTCTACATACCACATGGCCTAATATTTATAAGGCTGGCACACAACAGGAAAATTTTGAACCTGAAATAGTTAAACCAGCCTCTTCAATTCGAAACAAGATTCTTTCTAATGTAATTGCAAACTCCCAAATGAATTTGCGTATCCCGGGATTCTCTTCCAACACCTGGTTATCATAGTCGGTTGTTGGTCCCTTAATTCCTCCATCATCTATAAAGATTCCAGCATATTGTGGAATTTCATCTTGAAGGATCCAAGCCATCTGAGCTTGATAAACTGCAACCAAATTTGTTGCTCCTTGAGGTAATCTTGTTAACTGTAAACTTCCTTGTGGTGTATCGAATGTAGTGAGAGGCCTTGAGTCCGGATGTAACTCTCTCTCATAATATCCACCCATAATATCTCCCAAACCATAACACACTCTCCCTGAAAATGCTTCAACAAACTCCTCAGCACTAGGTGGTATCCCAGCATCCTTTATTGTAACCCTATTTAATTCCCTAAGATCATGAACAACTATAAGCTTGCCATTCGGTTTCCTGATACAAAATACCGGACTAGAATAACTTGAAGTTGATTGCTCATACAGTCCAGTGCGTATCCCTTCTCTGACAACTTCAATATAGGCTTCTTTTAATGCAGCCGGAATAGGAATCGGTTTCTGCTGCCACGGTTCATAACATACCACAGGAATCTTGTAAGGCTCCCCATAGGAATTCTTCAACACACCCCTCTCCTCTTCTACAAAAGCAATGGCCTTCTCTCACTTGACCATCACATCCAACAACAACTTCTTCTCTTCTCCAGACAACCAACCATCAGGTCCAAAATTAACAACACCCAGTCTCTCAAAAGTGATTCTTGACGTCTCAGAAAATTCAGGCGGATTCTTTACCAAGGGACTTTCATAAGGATCTCTTGATAACCTTGGTCTTCTCAAAGGTGGATTTAATTCGGCAGGTAGTGGTTCATTAATAGGTCGAACTTTATTTGCTACTTTCTTATATTTGGCTGCCTCCACATCTAAATAAGCTTGAGGTAAAACATTTACTTTTGATTCGCCATTAAAAATTTCATCAAATAAATCTTCTTCATCGTCAGAATTGGAATAAGAAAAATTAGAAAAATATTTTGTTTCATTTTTAAATTTTACCCTTTTCTCCTTTCCCTCGTCTAATTTATAAACAGATTTTCCAACACCTTTGCTTCCCTTATCCAACAGTAAATCGCCCGTAAAGAATGTTGGCAGTTTATGCTCTTGCTGGAGGACCGGACTTGAATTTTCACAAAAATTATTTTTTTGTGTTTTAATTATACTGAGATTTTTAATTGGATTTTGATGTGATATTTGCAGTTTACCCTCTTTCTGGAGGTCAAAAAACATACCCTTCCAATTTTTATCCAACCTAATTTGGCCCATTTTGCCTTTTTCACCATTTTTAAATTTAATAGAAAAACAGGGTAAATCCAATAAACATATAGAAAAGTCCAAAACATATTTGCACTCCAAAGTAATATTAACAGAAAATAATTGAGAATCCACTTGAATTATCTCCAAGTGAGCTGACCTATTGCAATCCGGGATCTCATCCTGAGGAGAGATTACAACATTAGAGTGATCAGCCCCAGCTACCCCAAAAAATGAGGGCATTCATCCCTTTCCAACAAACATAATTCACCAGAAGCCGTCCGTTTTATATGCCGCTTCTTGGTGCAAACACAACACTGGCACAGAGTAGTAATCCCTGGCCGTGTTTCCCAACCTTCATCTCCAGGAGGTGCTAACCACATATGTAACCTCCGCATATCTTCACCAGTGATCTCCAAACTAATCCCCATGCCAGCTTGATACCCTATCCTGGCCTCAAAATCCATCAAAAAGGGACCACCAAGAACAGTTTTGACTGCTCCTCTGGCCACATAAAAGTGAACTATACCAACAGATCCACCAATGCCTAACCTAACATGCTCAGCTGTGCCCATCAGCTCTGTTGCATGCCCTCCAATACCTCTGAGGTTTCCCCCAGTCCCACTTTTAATTGGCAAGCCTATACTTGTTGCTTGCTCCAATGAAATTAAATTAATTTGAGACCCTGAATCGACCAAGGCCTTTACTTCTTTACCGTTAAGAGTTACCACCAGGTAACCCAGAGGAGCGGAAAAATGTGTATCTACATCTTCCCCAAACTTTTCAGCATTTTCACAAATATATTCTACCTCTCCAGTGGAAACCTGACGCCTCGTCAAATGCTTCTTTTGCTTTTCAGAAAGCTCCGGACTAATCGTAAATAACTCCCCCAATAATAAGGGAATCTGCAGTTGATTCACCCTATTCAAAACTGCGTCCATTGCATTAGCTTGACCAGAAACTACTGGCCGCTCATACTGGACCTTTGATTTAACAACCTTGGCCCTGGGTACCTCTTGAGGTCCAACCGAGCCATCTTCACCCCCCATTATAACATCTTCACTTTCTATAACCCTAACTCCGTCACCGGCTTCTTGCACTAATCCTGATCCATCGCTAGTCCTTCTTACTCCCTCCATTGGGATGGGACCGCTAAAACTCTGTCTGGGTAGAGACGCCAACGGTACGTCCTCCTCAGAATCCAAATCATCCTCTGGCATAGGCTCACCATTTAAATCAAACTTGCCATAACTAGGGGGCCCCATATCAGCAATCCCCTTCTGCATTATATATAATTTGTCCTTAGAGTAAGGGTTCAATTTGTTGGCGGCAGTTTGAGCACTAGAATTCTTGTCCTTAGAGTAAGGGTTCACTTTGTTATTGGCCTTTCCAGGATTAGCCCTCAATTGGCTCTGAATGCTACTCTTCGCCTTAGTAGCAGCTGCTCTTCTAGCAGCATTAACATTGTATTCGCCAGCCATACAGCTACACTCCACCTGGGCAACCATTGCCAGCTCTAAACCACCAAAAGAAGTAGAAAATGTGGCTTCACTGACCTCTTTCTCTTTACCTTTGTCAGCTTTTCCACCATTACCATTACCATTTTTGCCACCCTTGGCATTAACATCTTCATCCGTCACCTCTTCAAATCTGGCTCTCCTTTCAGCCGTTAAACTTCTTCTGACCAAATCAGAAGGAGACTGTCCATCACTGGGCTTGATGAACAAACCATCAGGAAATTTATAAACTTTACCATCAAATAAAACTTGCCCATCATCCATATCCTTATCAAGAGCAAAACAAACTGTTGCTCTGTGCCCCCTCCTATTACAATAGGAGCACACCTTTGGCTCATCGTAGCCACCTCTATATCCATTACTACCATTCCCACCATTTCGGTTACCATTATTATTGCCATTATAATTTCGACGTTCATAACCTCTGGACTGATAAGAAGTTGACATCAATGAAGAAGCGATTGGGGCCTTGTTAGCCTTCTGGGTTTCTTGAACAAATATTTTTAATTGTTTAGTTAAATCGGTTAAATGATCGACCATCTTATTATCTACATTGCCCTCAACTTTAGCAGCAGGTAATCCCATTTGAGCCTTCTTGGCCTCCTGGGCTTTGACCATAATATCGTTTTTTTTGGCCAAAACTTTGCTAACCTTGCTAACATATTGAGTGCAGGACTCTTGATATTTGTCCAATGCTAACAACTTGAGATGGGCCTGAATGTTCTCTTTGATAACCTCCAGAGCCGGCAGTTTCTGCTCACCATTAGGCAGTTCCTTCATTAAATCTTTTCTTGAAAGATCCTTCAAGAAGTCCATTCGAATATCCCTGCTGCATGCTATCCAAAACAAATCTTTTGCTTGATTCTTATGCACTAACTCATCCACCAATATGAGATATTCCACCACTTCATCAAACTGAACACAGAGCTTTTTGAAGTCAGCCATAGAAGAAACTCCACCTTTTGCTTGCCAGTCTCCAACAATTTTATTGAGGTCCATCATAGTAAACCTAACACCCCATCTATCAACCATAGCTTTAGAAAGCTTAACCTAATCCTTGTCCTTAAATGCCTGCATAGCAATAACCTCTTTTTCCACCTCCCTATCAGCAATAAAAAACCTAACTTGCTTCACCATATCCACATGAGAAGCACCATCAACAGCAGCAGCAGCTTCATACCTGCTAATGAACCATTTAACCTCCTCCCCATCAAACTTTGGGCCATCCCAAGAAACAATTCTAACTGAGGGAGTAAGATGGTTAAAAGATCCAGAAGCAACAGCAGAAGAAGACATCCCAATAAGTAATGAAAAGCGTTAACAATCGATAAAATAACAAGCCTCTTGCAGGCCAATAACAAAAATCCAATTAGAGTTCCAGAAAATAAGCCTCTTGCAGGCTAATAACGTTCTTGATCCAAGTAAGTCTTTAAAGAAAGCTAGAGGAATCAAACCCCATGTTGGGCGCCAACTATGGTAAGGTAAACTATTACAGTCGCCTTGCTGTAAGCAGAATCCGGAGGAGATGTGTCAATTTAGCTGATAACCCCGTCCTTCCAACAAAAAATAACAAAATGTGAATTCTAAATCACTAAGCTAACCAGTCTACTTGGATCTGATTGATAAAAATAATGAAACTCTAAAATATTTAACGCTTATTGAGATTTAAATAAAAGAGGCTGTTGAGAAAAGAAATATTGATACAACAATTAAGGTGTACCAACGAAGGATCTGTAAAGATTGACTTTTATGTTTTTATAATAATTTGAGTTTTTATGAGACAGCAATAATCAAGTCCCAGTGGTGAAGACCTTTCTAAAGATACCCTCTATGAAGTGTGATTTAAATTGTTAAGTAGTATTTCTAAAATGTTATATATAAAATATAAAGTTATAAGGGTATTACAATTTATTTTAATTTGTTGAGTAATATAAAATAAGACCGTGGTGGTCAATGATTATGCTGTATCTGTATCCCCCCTCTCAATTTCGAGTTTGACAGGAACTTAAGTATTCCTAGTCACGTGCCTAAGTTTTCCCCTCCAGAGCTCTCCAAGAGTCAATCCAGAGCCCGTACAGAGTCCGTACGGAGTCCGTCCGGACTTCCGGACTCAATTAGAACCTTAAAAACTAAAATAAAAAATCTAGAAAAATTAAACATGATAGAGCTACTTCCCTTGTATATTCTAAACTAATTTTCGTAATCTGCGCATCTCTAATTACCCCGTGAAAATTCATCAAAGTTAAGTAATTTCTGAAAACGTAAATATTTCTATAAAACTTTAAAATTCATTTAAAAATATAAGAAAAATAGTAAAAATTCCGGGAAAATTTCAAAAGGTTCTTGAGTGACTCGACTTGATACTTATAAACTTTTCAGACCGTAAAAATAAGTTTTCTCTGTAAAATAAATTGTTTTGTGTAGGCATTTGCTCGTGACAAATTTCTTCATATTTAAAACTCAAATAAATTAAATAAAACCCTTTTATATAAAAATAATAACACCAATCTTGCACGCTATAATAACTCCATTTACATACTTAGGTGCCATACTAAACTTTATGCTACCACGCCAGGAGAAGGGTTTCTTCTGGGGAGGTGGGATAAATCTGTGATTCTGCTGAGAAGTTGGGTGAGGTGTTGGAAACACATTTTTCTGCTCCTCTTAGTTATGTCAATGTCACTCTGAATGGCAGGGAGGCTAGGGCATTGGTGGATTCAGGTTCTCAGATTAACCTGATTTCTTTGTTTGAGGCTACTCATCTGGGCCTCCCCATCAAGACAGGAATTGGTGGTAATTTAAGAGGTATTGGTGGCCATGTCACTGAGTTGATTGGGAAAGCAGAATTTGTAAAGCTGGATGTTGGTGGAGCCTCCGGAAAGGTTCATTTTTACATTGCCAAAGGTAATGTGAAAGCTGTTTTGGGTGGACCATTCTTGATGGATTTTCAAGCAAGAATTGGTTATCAGGTTGGAGTTTACCAGTGAAGATGAGAGAAGGCTTCACATGAGGTTATCATCTCCTGGAGATGATGGTTGGGAGACCAGACCTGGCTTTTCTTCAATGTGCCAGTGCATGGATTGTTGCAGGAGACGGAAATAAGTGGGTGCTGCCTCTGGTTTTTTGGAGTGTGGCTCAGGCTCTAGTGAGAGTCGTCTTTTCTAGAGTAATGAAGGCTGATTGCCTTAGCTCTACAACCTCTCCTCAAGATGAGGAAATCCCAGGTTGTAGTAGGTCAGCTCCCTTGGAGATATACCAAGTGGATTTTCAACTTTCTCTTTTTAATTTTTCTCTTCTCTTCAAGTATTCTTCATGTTTTTTATCAAGTATCTGTTCTCTCTCAAGATTTTCAATTATTTTTAATTCAAGTTCAAAAATGAAGATTGGTTATATATCTTTATTGAAAGATATGCGGAAAAGGTTTGGAGCCATGAGATTGGGGTCTAAAAGTAAGTCCTCCCAATTGTGCACCGCTAGGGTTTTATCTACGCCTTTCAAAAACATTACCTTGGCCACGTCTGTGAGCATTGGGGAAACCCCTGGTTATTTTTGTAGGATGGAAAAAAACTCAAGAAAAGAAGATAAAAATTTCAAGATAACTGAAGAAAAGCAAAAAAAAAATCTGAAGATAATTAAAAAAGAAGAAAAGAATTATTTTTGTAAAGATCATCAAGATCAATTTTTGGGCCTCCAGAGTGAGGTCAAACTGCACAAATTTTTGAAGAAAGAAGATTGTCAAGATCAATTTTCGGGCCTCCAGAATGAGGATAAACTGCATAATTTTAGAAGATGTGATTCAGAAGATGAATCTAGATTTAAAGATTTGGAAGATGGAAGTGAGAATGAAGATGTGGATTGTAGAAAAGTTGTGGAGTGTTGAGATTGGTGTCTAAAAGTAAGTCCTTCCAATTGTGCACTGATAGGGTTTCTTCTACACCTTTCAAAAACATTACCTGGGCCACACATGTGAGCAATGATGAAATTCTTGGTTTTTGTTCCAGGTCTGGTGGTGAAGATTTCCTGAAGATCCCTCATCTTGACGGTGGAGCCGCAAAGTACAAGAAGGTAGTGCAAAAGATTAGGCCTGTCAATGAGCCTATGCCCGTGGGTTTGAATCCTCCTATGAAGAGGCCTTTGTTATCCAGAGATCTGTACTGTACTCCTCTTGTAAAGAATCCTCCTGATTTTGTGGAAACCGCTTGGGTGACTGTGGAAAGGTTGAAAGTTGTTAATTTTGGTCCTGATGGGTGGTTGTCTGATGAAGAAAAGAAGATGTTGTTGAAAGTTATTGTGCTCAGGGAGAAAGAGGTGGCATTTGTTGAAGAGGAAAGGGGTGTGTTGAAGCACTCTTATGGAGAAACTTACTTGATTCCTGTGGTTTGTCATGAGCCTTGGCAAATCAAACATATTCCAATCCCAACTGCTATTAGAAACAATTTTGTGGATATTGTTAGGGAAAGAGTCAGGACAGGATTGTATGAACAATTAGCTTCTAGCTACTGAAGTCCAGTTTTCTGTGTCAAGAAACAGAATGGGAAGTTGAGGGTTGTGCATGATCTTAGGGCCTTGAATAGAGTCACTATCAAGGATTCAGGGATACCGCCAAGTGCGGTGGACTTTGTGGAAGCTTTTTCTGGAAGGGTATGTTGTGGTTTGGGAGATATTATGGATGATTATGATGAAAGGGAACTTCACATTGATTCACAGGCACTAACAACGTTTGAGACTCCTCTGGGAAGATTTCAGCTCACAACGTTGCCTCAAGGAGCAACTAGTTCAGTAGCAGTATATCAAGCTCAAATGGCTTGTATTTTACAGGATGAGGTTCTAACTCATGCTGGTATTTTTATTGATGACTGTGGAATTAAAGGACCCTCCACTGATTATGGAAATTAAGTGCTGAAGGAGAACCTAGGTATAAGGAGATTTGTTTGGGAATATGCAATTACTCTAGAGAGAGTATTGTTTAGGATTGAAGATGCTGGTTTGACCATTTCTGGGTCAAAGTTCTGTTGTTGTGTTCCTGCTCTGTAAATCCTGGGTCGTGTCGTATGTAAGGAGGGAAGGATTATGGCAAAGAAGAAAGTTAATAAAATTCAGTCATGGCCAAGGCCCAAATATACTACTGAAGTTAGGGTATTTTTGGGAGTTTGTGTGTATGTCAGGATTTTTATTAAAGATTTTTCTTTGTTGGATTCACCCTTGAGAAGATTGTCCAGGAAAGATGCAGAGTGGAAATGGACTGAAGAGTGTGAAGAGGCTTTTCAGAAATTAAAGAAGGTGGTAGGTGAAGATATTATTCTTCACAAGTTGGATTTTGGAAGGGAAGCTGGAAAAATTTATCTGGCAGTGGACTCAAGTTATATTGCTGCTGGTGCTGTTTTGTCTCAGGAAGATAAAGCTGGGAAGGTCAGACCAGTAAGGCATGAGTCTGTAGTTTTTAATGAGGTGGAATCCAGTTATTCTCAGCCAAAGTTGGAATTTTGTGGTGTAGCAAAAATTTTGAACAAGCTACAAACTATTTTTGGGGGCAGCATTTTGAGCTGCAGGTGGATGCTAAATCTCTAGTTCAAATGATCAACACACATAGTCTTCCAAATGCTCCAATGACTAGGTGTGTGGCATTTATTCAACATTTTTATTTTGACCTAGTGCACAAGCCAGGTAAGACTTTTACAATTCCAGATGCATTATCAAGAAGGCCACCCACAGATGATGATTCTGATTCTGAAGAATTTGATGAAGATGTTCCAGTGGTTAGGGCCAGCGCAAAGGGTGCTGAAGATTTTTCTCTCCTTCCCCAAGAGGCTAAACTGGATATTTGTTCTTACCTCCACCAAGAAGTTAAACTGGTTAGTTATTATCTTGATTCTGGTGATCAGGATGTTTTTTTTTTATGAAGATGGGGCTGTTGTTTGGGATGGCTCAAAATTTGAGAATGGTGTTTTTGTTGGTGAACTAGATTCTCTTAAGATTCAGTGGAAGAAAAAGGAGGTGCCGAATTTCAGGGATAGGTGTCCTGGATGGGCCTGTCATGTTGCTCATGTGTACACTGGAGATTTTGATGACAGGGTTGTACCCTTGAATGTTGTTTTGTTGGGTTTTGAAGATGAGACCTGGGGTCAGATTGGGTTTTATTTTATTATTGTTGAATATCTTTTAACCTTAGAGAGGCCAGATACTTGTGATGATAATACTTGGGTCGCAATCAAGAAGAAGTGTCAGCCTAGATATCGGTAGGACTGAGTATTTTATATACTTAAAATAAGATAACCTTAAGTACATTAAGCTTATATCTTAAAAATAAGGTTAAAACAATAATATATATGATTATATTACATATATATATAGTTATTACTCTATTTTATAAATTATAGTAGTTTAAATAGCTTATAAATAACCTATTAATACTTATTAAGGTGTTAATGGAGTCTTAATATACTTATCTTAAGTGATATTAAGTAATTATTGACATACATAAGCTTATATGTATACATAAATCTCATATTCAGTGAAATATGCAGTATATTATGTATATTTAGGTATATAAGTGGGTTTTAGCCTCTTAATAGCCTATTACCTTTGTTTTTCTGCTTATTTTAGGTCATATAGACGTATCCAGTGGACTCAAAACGCCTACAGAAGCATAAACATCTATTTCAGGCACATACACTCAGTCTGGACAACTTTATCTGCTTCCTTGGATGGATATTCACGGATTTATGGGTTGGGAGGTCATTGCTGGGTTAATATGGAGGCTTGGAAATTGTATTTATTTCTTTTATATGCTTTGTGTTTCATTATATTCTCTTTGGATGAGTTATTTTACCTGTTTCTTTATGCTATCCGCTTTATCTTGATTTTCTATTTATGGTATGGGTCTGTGTTATCATTAATTGTGATGGAGGGTCCTTACTGGAGGTCTGGGTGTTGAATCAGCTTGAAGTGGACGCCATGGGGAGGTTATGGGCCCTCACAGTGCTTTAATTTCCAGGGATAGCAGTGACATCATCTGGATTGAAGGTCTGTGCACTCCAGTGGATTTTGGTATAAGTAAGGGAGGATTTTGACAGTTTTTAGACATCACTTACTTACTAAAATTCAAATAAACATTATAAAACAATTATTATCATTTAGAAATATACTATAAAGCCTTTATAAATTGGTATTATCTTTCTATAAGCTATAACTATATTATATTCATCTATTTTCCACCACTAGCACGCATTTAAATGCAAGTATTGTGAGTTTTATTTGAGTGTAACTATTTTATTAGTCTTCCCCTGTGGTTTAATCACTAAATAATTTATAAAAAATTTGTAGGACCATTAATAAATACTATTAAATCATACATAAATACTAGATACACTGACAATTGGGGTTCTTTCCTTAGTTTTTACTTATTATTAAGTATAAGCCTTGGGACGTGATTTTCACTTTAGTATAGCTCAAAATAACCATATATTTGGGTCTTCTGCATATTAGTGGGTCATCATAACTCAGTAATTGCGGAAAAGAACCCTTATAATAATTGTAGTAATTTTTTATAATAAAAATTAGGTATTTACAGTAGTAACTGTACCCAATATAAACCCAATTTCACTTGGTATCTGGTCACCAATATAACATCCAATTAAATTGGTATTTGGTTAAATCTTGGTAAGATATTAATTAACCTTTATAAAGGTCTAGTTAAACTTGTTATTTTATTTTTAACAGATTTTTTTGAACTTTTATTATATTTTATTTAAATAAATAAAGATTTAAATTAAGGGTAAGCTCCAGTGCTTTTTATTAGTAATAACATTTCTAATAATTTTAATCTACTAATTCCAATAGGTTTTCTTTCTGTAGACGTGATATATTGTTATTTTTATCAATATGAGTGCTCCCCAGGACAATTTATGTGAAAAGCCTGCTTATAATACCAGGTCTAAAGCTAACAAAAACATTGTTCTAGGACATAACCATGGAGGGTCAGTCATACCCCCAGGCAGAGCAAATGAGCATAGAGGAAAAAGACGCCCTCTTAAAAAAGATTACCATAAAAAAGAGGTCTCCTCCTTTACTGGATCAACTATCCCATCTGGCAAAACAGGTATTGAATTTGGAGGAATCAAAGTCCCTCATGCTCAAGGAGGTAGAGCAATTACAGAACAATTGCAAGGTAGGATTTCAGCAGATGAACCAATCATTGGCAGAGCTAAAGGGAGGCCAGGAAAGTAAGAAACCCCCTACCCCAGAAGGGTCACATCACTCCCAGGATAAAATACAATTAGACAAATTAAAGTGGGATTTGTTCGATCAACAATCGTCCAGTCACAACTGCAACAAGGATGCTCCTCCTCATCAGACTTCTTCAGTTCACCCTTACAAGGGAAAACCAAGACACCAAAAATCAGGGCTCACAAGAATCCTGTGGTAAGTAGATTACCCTCTCAGATTGAACACAATACTGATAATTAAAATGTAGGTAATATTATTGATGTTAAATCTGTGCAGAAAATAGAGGATTACTTAAGAAAATTAGGTTATAATGTAGATACACCTGGCTTGTCTTTTGTCAATAACAACAGTAGTATTAATAATACAGTTAATCCTCAGTTGCTACCACTTACTAGTGAGATGAGAAGCTCACAAGAGAGTGAAAGAATTGAGAAGGAAGACATGGAGTATTTTAACAATAATCCAACTGTCCATAGAATTGTTTCAGCACTGTGGAATTGAATGACTTATTGTGAGGAACAGAAAGTTAAGCTCACAAGTGATACAATTTCATCCTTTATATTAAATATTTCTCAACTGACAACATGTAATCAAGAATTAGAGAATGAAAATTTGTCTCTAACTCATAAATATGATTCATTGAGTAATAAATATAATGATCTTTCAAAAAAATTCAGTGAGTTTGAAAACTTGTATGAAACACATTTATTGAAAACTGAATCAAGAACTAAGTTATCTTTTGCCCAGACAAATCAAAGTGTCTCTGAGCTGCTACAAAAATTGACTAAAGTTGAGATTGAAACTGCCAATCTACTAATGAAACAGGATAATCATAAGTATACACAGTATAATAATAATCCTCTCATTGGTAAAAGTTAATCTCATTCCTTCCCTATACCACCACAACTAAAACCATCTGGTGGTAGTGTCAAATCTGAAAATGTAAGTCACAAATCCGTACAAGAGGAAATACAAGACCATTTATCAAGAGTGAATGAGTTGTTGAATTTACCTAAGATTAGTGAAAAAAAATTCAATCAAAGAAATGGCCTAAGATAGATCAGTACCCAACTTATCATGGGGAAGCCAGCTCTGATTGGCAACATTATATCCTAAGAATTGACAATTTGAAATTCTCATATAAGTTACCAGATGAAGAAATAACATCAAAATTGATCTCTTTATTTAAGGATGTTGCTTTATTATGGTTTGCAGCTGTTTTGAATGAGGGTAAAGATTACTCTTGGGCTGAATGGAAACAACTAATTGAAAAACAATTTGGGGGTTCTAAATTCAGACTCACTCAGCAGAGACTTTATGAGAAAACTAGGTATAATCCATTGAATGGTGACAAACCTATGGTACTTTTAATGAATTTAAATAAAATATTAAAAGCCATTGAGCCTAACATGGATTTTAACGTATAGAAAGATAAGATAATAGGGGGTGTCAGTTCTGGCAAATCCGCACTTACAAATCAGCACTTAAATTTTGCAATGAAGTCACTTATTTCAAAAAAGGGTGTCAGTTATGACCTCAAATCAGCACTTTTTTCCCGTTTTTTTTCACAACCACATTTTGGCCACAAAACATCCCTTCCTTTCTTACCCCATCCCTGTCACATGTGACACACTGAACTTCCTCACTACCTACCCATCAATCCTCGGCACACACCCCTTCCTGAAATTTTCAATTTTTTGACCAGGCATGTTTACATTCTTTTTTACTTATTTCTTCTACTTCTTAATCTTTTTTCTATGGGTGTCAGTTCTGACTTCAAATCAGCACTTTTTTCATGATTTTTTTTTCAAAACCACATGTTGGCCACATCATCCCTTTCTTTCCCATACCATTTTGTACTCTCCAAATGTCCTCTTTGTGTACTTCATTCACTTGGGTTGGTATTTTTGTTTGTTGCATATTCATTTTTTTTTGGAATTTATGGTGAAAATTTTTTTTTGGATGGCTCATTGGTTTTCTTTCACCAGCTCAACATGAAATTGCATATTTTCTGAAATCGCATATTTTGTCATTGATTTTTTTTTCATTCAACCCTCATATCCTTTTCCTATTCTCCTCCAACATCCCTCAAACAATTTGGTTTCATTCATTTTGTCATCTCATCTCTCCAGGTTCTTTTTTTTGATTTTTTGATTACTATTATAATTTTTTTTGTTTTTTTCTGTTTATTTTTTTTTTATCTAAATTTTTTTTGTAAGTGGTTATTTTGGATTTCAATGGTATAATTAACCTTTTTTTTCTCTCCCTCTTTACTTTCTTTTTTATCTCCATCACCCTACGCTTCATCCCTCCTTGGCATGGTCATTATCCCCCCTTTCCCTTATTTCACTTTATTTTGGCTCTATTTCATTGAAACACATACATTGCACATTCTTTATGCATTTCACTTACTCCATATTCAATTTCCCCACAATTCCAACATCAATCTTTCTCACTCTATTTTTCCTACTTTTCAATCAAGGTAAGTTTCATCTCCTTTTTTTCATGCCTATATGATATCTCATTCCTTTTATGAAAACTTCATACTTAAATATATGTATGACTCTTATCTGGATAACAGTGAACTTATAAAACTCCTTTTGATCTCATCTTCATTACCACTTTTCAAGTTTTTGTAAAATTTTGAAAATCAGACTCGGAATTAGGATTAGGTTTAACAAATCTAATGTTCTTTTTACTGAAGATTCTCCTGAAGGCTACCTTTCATTTCCCACTAACAGATTTGAATTTGATTCAGTGGTTGCTGAGATATTGACCATTAAAGTTGAGCCTTTTTTTTCCCAATTTAAATTTTTATTTCATTTTTTTATGTAACAAATTAGGGTTAGGTTTATTTAAATCACATGTCCTTTAACTGAAGATTCTACTAAAGCATATCTTTCATTTCCCTCAAACAGGTTTGAATTAGGTTCAGTGGTTGCTGAGATTTTGACCTTTGAAGTTGAGCCTTTTTTCCAAATTTCACTTGTCTTATTTCACATTTTTATATTGCATATTTAGAGGATAAGGATTCTGAAACTCTTATATTATTATTATCTAGGCATGTATTCCTTGCTCAAGAATATCACTAAAGCTCAAAAAGATGAAAATTTTTGCTTATGGGACACTCTACCTTCCTTTAACTCTTTTCTTGCTCTTCGACTCAAAAAGCACTGTAATAAAGCATTTGAAAAAAATCATGAACTTGCAACCAAATTTGGAATACCGAATTGGTGTGACTCCAAATGGGAAGATATCAGCCACGAATATCTTTTATTTTCTAATGTTACTATCACTCATTCTGGATTTCACAATAAAATTCACACCAATACCAAGGACACCAATTTTCTTACTTTTGTTATATTCTCATATATCAAACCGATTACTGGCCAACCAATACCATCTCCAGCTAAAATCAAATGACATGGTTTAAATTTTCCAGACCACCGGTGCATCATTGATTTTGGTTTGGGAAATGGTATCATCGAAACTATTTGGAAATCTTCTAAGGATAATCATCAAACGACCAAAGCTCCTCCTGGTTTGGAATCCTGTCAAGATTTAACACATTTTGGTTGCTCATTTCAAATCAGTCATAATTTGATTCAAAGAATCAATAAGGTAATTAAAGAAGGTTAAGTTAATCAATTTAAAAAAACTTTATTTAGATCCAAAAAGTATAGGGATTAGAGTTGTCATCAAAAATTTTAAATTTTCTTGTAAATTTTTAATAAATATTTTTTATGTATCAATTTCCTCAACTAAAGTAATGGGCCCACGACCTTGTGTTGTATAAATGGTAATCATGATAACATTTATTTGTTTCATGGGGTTCCTCTAGCCTATACCTGTGGAAAGTCCCTAACATTTGTTTCTAGATTTGATCTGCATTTTGGCTTGAGGGATTGTCATTACTTTAAACTAGGGAAAGTGATATATATTAGATATTTATTTAATAATTTACGTAATTATATTAAATTTAGATGACTTCCACCACTTACTTCAATAAAATGCAGGGGGGGTATTGCCAAATTTTCAAATCTGACATGTGAAATTGATGACTTAGAAAAATTTTGGTGAAACCCACCCCTTGCTTCAATAAAATGCAGGGGAGAGTATTGCCAATTTTTTAAAACAGATATAGAATTATTTTGACTTGTAAATATTTTGGTGAAAATTTTTGACGAGAATGTGAAAGTAATTTTTTCCACATTGAGCAGGTTTCTGGCTCAAAGGAATAGCAGTACCATCAACAAAACCAATACATCCTGGGAAGCCCTCTGCTTGCATAACCTGAGATGATTCTAGTCGCTCTTCTTTTGTTGGTCAGGTGAGAAGTTGAGATTACAAGGAGTTGATGGCAGTGATACATTGTTTGGTATAAGTGTTAACTGAACCATACCCTAAATCAAAGACATTTTCTAAACGTTTCAAAGCGGCTCCATTACCATTTGAACCCAAATGACATAGTGTGATGGCCAATTGAATTGAAGGATGTTGTTGTTCTTTTTGAGAATTATTGTGAAATATGGGATGATCCTGAATAAGCTCAAGCAATTTAAGGAAACATTCCAGAGAAGTCCTGAAAAGCTGTCTAAAACTGGGTGTAGATAGTTTAAGAAGTGTTTGGATGGTGTACTTGGGGGTATGAGGTACTTGAGGCTTTCTGGGAAGAAGGTAACGTTTCGTGGCCATTTTTGATAAAAAGACAAAATCTTCTTCTAGATCAGAATCAGAATTGCAATCAGAGTCCAAGAGCAGTTCAAGAGCCATGAAAGTCATTGCTTTATGTAATTTATCACGATTTGAAAGTGAGGAAGGCATAACTCTTATATGATATGATATGAAGATGTAAGTGATGTACAATGTTTTGAGTTATGAAGTGTTATGCTGCGGAGTGCTGCGTATAAATGGGATGATGCTGACAAATCAGTGAAATTGGACTTGATGGTGAAATCAGCACTTTTGGTTGAGAAAGTGCGGATTTGAGTGAAATAAGTGACTTATTTCATTTTGAAATCCACCAGTATTGGGGCTAGTGTGTTTTGGAAATTCGCACTTATTTAAGTGCGGATTTGGTCAAATTTAAGTGCGGATTTGTAAGTGCGGATTTGCTAGAACTGACACCCCCTAATATATAAATTACCTATATCGGTCAGAGACATTTTTGTAGCTATAAAAATTAATGTTACTGAATATTCTGACTTTATTAATATTTGAAATGATATATTATTAAACCATAAGTATGAAGCAAGGTATTCCACTTATAAACAAAATGTTGAACCTGTGAAAAATCAGAATTCAAAAACACTTCAGGGGAAGCAGAAAAAACCTACTGAACCTGTAGTACCAAAAAAGTATGAGAAAAATACTTGTTATAAGTGTAACAAACCTTGGGTGAAAGGTCACAAAGGTGAGAAGAATATAAATATTGTTGAAAACCAACATTAATCTGAAATTTAAACAGAGAAAAGTAAAGATTCAAGTGATTATGACAGTAATATCCCATATAATGATAAAAATGAATTCTGTATGTTGGAAGATGATTTGTCCATCTTTGACAATCCAATATTAAATATGGACTCAAATGAATCTTTAATGAATTTTGAGGATGCTGAAATCATTAAAGATATACAAGCTGATAACTATAGAATGACACCTATCACGGTTCCAGCTATCATTTCTGGCGAAAATGTTAATATAGTATTGGACACAGGAGCTGCTGGTTCTGTTGTTTCTTCTAATACATTACAGAAAATTGATAGTGAATATAAGTCTAAGCTTGAACCCCTTCAAGGTAAAAATTGGAGAGGTTTTGGATCAGTACTACATCCCATTGGTAGATACAAAGCTTCTGTTTTCTTTAAACATCAACATGGTTATGTAAGAGTAACTTGTGACTTTGTAGTAATGGATGATTCTAACTGTAGTAACTGTTTTATCATTGGAAATAATATTCTGACTAAGTTTGGTGTGAAATTAGACCCTGCTAATAACAATTTTAAAATTTTCATGAATGGCAAAAGGAAATTTAAAATAAATTCTTTTAACACAGTCTTAAAAATTGAGTCAGTAACAAATATTCCGTGCAAAGAGAATCCAATAAGATGGAACTTCTGGAAACAAAAATTTTAAAAGGATCATTTGGAACTCAGATAAGTTAGGCTGAGAAAAATAATATTTTGGACCTAATTAAAGCATTTCCAATGGCTTTTGCACATGGTAAAAATGAACCTGGCCTTTTAAAAGATCATGAAATGAAGATTAGTTTAACCTGTGATATGGATAATATTTTCAGCCAGCCTACTAGACTTACCCAGTGAAATAATTAATTATTTACTGGATGAAGCCGCACCTTATCATTTTTAATTATTATTTAATTATAATTTAGTTACATTAAAATTAGTTATAATAAATAAACTAATTACAGAATGTTAAAATTAAAAAATTAATTAATTAATTAAATAATTAAAATTAAAATTATAATTTTGTCCCTTATATTTTTCTCTAACACCGTGCTCATTTGACAGGTTGGGAAAAAATAAAATTTTATATTAAAAAATAAATACAAAGATAAAATAAGATTTAAATATTCAAATAATATTAAATATATACAAAAAAATCAAATTTCTTATTTAGGATTGACTTTTACAGTAAATATTAAAAATATTGATGTATTTCTGACATACTCTGTAAATACATCTTTTTGAAGCCTTCTTTTTAGAATAACTTTATTATTTGAAATACTCTTTCTGGAATGTTCTTTTTCTCTCTCTTTTTCTACTGTTTTTAGAATTTGATTTCCGTGCTTTGTCTCTCCTTTGCCTATAAAAGGCCTCTCTTTTTGTTGTCTTTTAATCATTCTTTTTACCAACTCATTTATTACTACAACTACAACAGTTAAAACTTATTTATTATATTTTATATCCTTAGTATTTACACCATACGTAATTCTAATTCTACAACTTATATAAATTATTAAATTCTACCTCTTATTTTGAGTAAATAAATCATACTTGATTGAGAAAATACATACCTAATTATTGAGAGTCAAATAAAACCTTAAAATCTTCATATAACACCGTACCAAAGCTTCTAGACCAAAAGTGAACCTTGACAATTGGGATCCTTTCCAAAATATTGACGGCCCAATGTTACTTGAGGCGTAATCGAGGGGACCATCGGCGTACAAGTACCTGTAAAGGACGAGTGGAGGCGAGAAAATGACGAACGTCATACGTCACATGATAAAAGTTTTTGCTGCAAACGGGAATCGAACCGCGCTCCAAAAATTAAGCTCATATACTGACTAAAGATTGTGTATATCGTGGTAATTATTGTTATTACTATTTGTGGGTTACTCTTCACTCTTCATTTGCTACGTATTTCCTTTTACTCAGCACTCTGTAAGTGGTATTAATTTGCTCATTTTGCAGGGGGAGGTGTCTGGTAATTTGGAATTTAATTTTATTATTATATATTTTTTTTTATTTTTCCTGGTTGACCATAATAGAGAAATAAGTGTTCTTAGTCCCAGAAGTAATAAAATAATTATATTTTAATATTATTTATCATTTTTCAGTTGACAATTGTCCTGATTAATTTGAATTTTAATTGTTCCAGTTGACAAATTGTCCTGACAATAATATTTTTTATTAAATAAAATAATTATTATAATTTTTCAGTTGACATTTGTCCTGATTAATTTAAATTTTTAATTGTTCCAGTTGACAAATTGTCCTGACAATAATATTTTTATTAATAAATAATTCACATTTAATAACTTCAGTTGACTTTGAGTCCTGGTAATCCAATAAATCTTTTTTAATTAATAAAACTCATATTTAATTACTTCAGTTGAAATTAAGTCCTGGTAGTTAAGTGATCAGTAATAAAATTTTAAAATAAAACTTCATATTTAATTACTTCAGTTGAAATTAAGTCCTGGTAGTTAAGGGATCAGTTAAAATAATTTTTTTTTAATTAATAAAGATTCATATTTGATTATTTCAGTTGACAATAAATCCTGGTAATAAATTAGTTGATTTAAATCCTGAAAATAAAAATTAATAGAAATTCTAATTTATTTCAGCAGTTGATTGTATTATCCTGGTTTTAAATTTTTTTTATTAATTTTATTTAAGTTTATTTTTATCCTAAAAAGATTTTTTTATTATTTTTATTTTATTTCTGTTAAATAAAAATTAAAAATAAAGACTAATTAATTTTTGTCTCTTTCCTTAATTTCAGTAGAATCTTAAAATGACTGATCTAAGTGGTTTTGCTGTATGTGAAGAAGAACTAGACTTAATTGATTATGATGAGCCTACTTCTGTAAGTTCTCCTTTAACAAGAAGAATTTCTCAAACTAATAAATCCTTGCCCCAAACAGGATGTAGAAATGGAAGAAGTAGAAATCCTAGTTGACAATACTCAGGATCAGAAGCCCATGACAAACCCACCAGAAGAGCTTCCAAAAGGCTTCAGGATAAAAAAGATGCCGTTGTCTCAGCAGGTAAAGAATCTGTCTACCCACATAAAGGAATTAAGGACAGACAGCTTGAGACTAAAGGTAAGGGTAGATGCCTTGGAAGAGAAGGTGAAAAGAAAAGATACTTTTCTCCAAGAGAAGAAGAAACCTCTTCCTCCCAGGGATCAACAACAATTGGCTCCCCAATCCAAAGAGATGGTGGAAGTGTCCAAGTGGCAGTGGGACTGGCTCAACACTCAGTGGGACTACTTGGCTCAAAACCAGCATCAGTTACCTGAGGTAGGTCCATCAAGGCCCACCCAGGCCAACCCCACTCCTCCCCACCCTTATCAAGGAGGCAAAAGAAGAAGGAAGCCCAATATGGTGATACCCAGCAAACCCTGGTACGTCCCTCTATTGATTCTCAAGTGCCTTTTCTTGTGGCTGACTCTGTTCCTTCAGGTAAATCTGGAAGGCAGGATGAAACCTTGAGACCTATAGAGGCTGGGAATAGTAGACAGATATCTCATGTATCTAATCCATTACTTTTAATTGCTACCTCAATGATTAATCCTGATATGGCTGTGATTGATGAAACTCTTGACCCTGAGTTCTATGAGAGTCTGGAAAGTTACTCAGTTTCCTTATTGAGAAACACTCCAGATGTAGCAAGAATTAATGATGATCACTTGAGAGATATTATTGCCAAGCAAAATCATATAATGAACAATATGCAATTGACTCAGAGATATAATAGTTTGTTAACTGATCAGGGTTATCAAGCATTAAAAAGTGAAGCACAGAGAGTCTCTGATGAATTGTCTCATTACAAAGCAACCCATGAAAAGAAAATTGCTTTGTGGCAAAATATAAAAAATGATTTGTCTAAACTAAAAGATACTGTATCTGCCTGTTTCCAGGAGGTAGAGATAGATAAGATAAATCTGAAAAGATTGAGTGACCATTTGTCATCTTTTCAACATAAAAATCAATTATCTTTTGCAACTATCAATGAAAGTTTATCTAGTCTTCCAAGAATGAAAACAAGACTAACAACCATTGAAGAAAAATTGAACTCATTGTTAAATAACCAAAAATATTCTGACATTTCTGTGAAGGAACATATAGTGCAGGATGCTCAACCAGTACCTGTGGCTAGTTCATCTAAAATAAAAATTGATCCAGAAATACCTGTTGATAACACTGAGTTTCCATCAAAAACTGATGATGCACCAGGATCTGCAACAGAAGGATTAAACAATGAGATTTCAGCACAATTAGAGAAATTACAGCTGCTTCTTACTCAGAAACAAGCTAGTACTAAGGAGACTCCTTCAAATCAAAAGAATTGGCCAAAACTTGACCAGTACCCAACATTTGATGGTGATTCTTCTTCTGATTGGCAACAATTTATTTGCAGAATTGATAATTTAAAAAATTCTTACAAACTCCCAGATGAGGAAATTGTGTCCAAGTTAATTTCTTTGTTCACTAATGTTGCCCTGGTGTGGTATGAATCTGTTCTCCTGGATGGGAATGACTACTCATGGGAGGATTGGAAGAAATTAATTAAAGCACAATTTGGTGGCTCCAAGTTCAGAATGGCTCAACAAAGGCAGTATGAGGAAACTAGATATAGCTCTTCTACTGATAAACCTATTGAGTTTTTAATGAAACTTGTAAAAATCTTAAGGGCAATGGACCCAAATATGGAGTTTGATTTATGGAAGGACAGGATCCTCTATAAATTACCAATGTCTCTGAGAGACTTGATTGTGGCTAGGACTGAGTTCTCCAAAGAACCCTCTTCTTTCATTAATACTTGCAATGAGATACTTCTAAACAATAAGTATGATGCAAGAAGATTCATTCCTAGGACCCCTTTGGAGAAACCCTCCACTTACCAACAAAAACCTCTGGAAAAGGTTGGTAAACCTTCTGCCCCTGTTGCACCAAAGAAGTATGCAACAAACACTTGCTTCAAGTGCAACAAACCTTGGCAGAAAGGCCATGTTTGTGACAGGAAGATAAATCTTGTAGAACAAACAGAGGAGAATGCTGATGACACAGTGGCACTGGATGATACATCAAGTGATTGTGCCAGCAATATTTCATATGAATCTCAACAAGAAATCTTGATGCTGGAAGAAGATATTCATTATTTAAATACTATTGACATTGATAATAATGATTTATCTACAGTTGAGGATGCTGAGATCATAAAGAACATTGAGGATAACTCAATTGTTATTGCCCCTCTCAAGGCACCAGTCTTAATTAATGGAACCAGAATTGAAGTTGTTCTAGATTCTGGAGCTGGAAGAAGTGTAGTTTCTGAAAGAGCACTTGCTTAAGTGGATCAAGACTATAAATCAAAACTGATGCCTATCATTTCTGAAAATTGGAGAGGTTATGGATCTGTTTTGTCCCCCATTGGTAAATACAAAGCCACAGTGTTTTTTAAATATAACCATGGTTTTGTAAGAGCTATTTGTGATTTTGTTGTCATGAAAAATGATAACTTGAGCAATTGGTTTATTGTAGGGAATGATATTTTAACCAAGTATGGCATAAAATTGGATCCTTCAAACCAATGTTTCACAATGGGGATGAATGGGAAGAGAAAATTTAAAATTTCCTCCCCTAAAAAATTATTAAAACCAGAATTGAACACATGTAATTCTGTGGTTCAATATAAAGGAAGATCTACAAAGGAAATGCATGCCTTTATGTCTGAAATTGACAATGCTTCTTTTGGAGAACAACTTTCTGGTGAGGATAAAGATTCCATCATTAACTTGATAAAATCTTTTCCTATGGCCTTTGCTCATGGGTCACATGAATTGGGATTAGTTAAAGAGGAAATGAAACTTTCATTGTCTTGCCCATTAACTGATATACCACCTAGTTTAAAGAAGAAGCCTTATCCTGCTTCTCCCACAAAGAGAAAAGATATTGAAGATAATATCTGTACCCTTTTAAAAATGAATATTATTGAAAAGGTAGTTGAAACACCTAAATATTGTGTTATCTCACCTGTCCTAATTTCTTATGAGAAAGATAAAGCCAGGTTATGTGGTGATTATAGAGCACTAAATACTTATACTGTTGATGATATCTATCCTTTACCTAGAATCAGCTCTATACATGCTACTTTACAGGGT
Organism: Hemileia vastatrix; assembly: GCA_030280995.1. Taxonomy (NCBI): domain Eukaryota; kingdom Fungi; phylum Basidiomycota; class Pucciniomycetes; order Pucciniales; family Zaghouaniaceae; genus Hemileia; species Hemileia vastatrix. The sequence goes on along the minus strand of JASXTE010000003.1, from coordinate 3,583,895 downwards.
GCTAAATATATCAGCTGTTTGGATGGGAATAAGGGATATCACCAGGTACCTGTTGAGAAAAATTCTCAGAACTTTCTGATGATTGCCACTCATATGGGTATTAATAAGTATATTAGGATGCCATTTGGCCCTAAAAATTCCCCTTCAGTTTTCCAAAAAGTAATGGATAACACATTCCATCAAGAAATAATTGAAGGTTGGCTGATGGTTTATATTGATGATATCATTATATTCTCAAAAACATTTGAGGACCATCTTAAACACCTGTGTAAAGTATTCCAGAAAATGGATGAAATAAATATGACACTTGCTTTGAAGAAATGTAAATTTGGTTTCCATTCTTTAAAAGTTCTTGGTCATGTTGTTTCAGGCTTACAGATATGTGTTGACCAGAACAAAGTGGCAGCCATACAAAAGGTGAAAGCTCCTACAACAGTGAGAGAGCTCCAAAGTTTTTTGGGAATGTGTGGATACTATAGACAGTATATTAAAAATTACCAAGTCATAGCTTTACCCCTTACCCAATTAAATAGAAAGGATGTTGCTTTTGTCTGGAATAGTGAAAGACAAAGAGCCTTTGACACTATGAAACACTGTTTGATGTCAGCACCAATTCTTGCTTTACCTGACTTTGATCAACTATTTGTTTTGTACACTGATTCCAGCTTCATTGGTCTTGGTGCTGCCCTCCATTAAAAACAAGTGATAAATGATAAAGTTTCAGAAGTAGTAATTTGTTATATTTCAAGAACCTTGAGAAATAGTGAATTGAAATATGGTGCTACTCAATTAGAGTGTTTAGCTGTAGTATGGGCTCTAGAAAAGCTTCATTATTACCTAGATGGCCAGAAATTTGAACTTGTCACTGACTGCAGTGCAGTTAAATCCCTTTTAAACTTGAAAACACATAATAGACATATGTTTAGATGGCAGCTGGCTGTTCAAGAGTACAGAGGGAGAATGACAATTATTCACAGAGCGGGTATTGGTCACTCAAATGTGGATATGTTATCAAGGTTACCCTTACCAAATTATGACTCTAATCCTGCTTATGATCCTGAGGATGAAATTATCCATATCCATGGGATATATGTGGTTGATATGGAGGAAGAGATATTACAGCTTATTCTGGAATCATATGATCAGGACACTGACTTGAAAAAGTTATGCGCTATATTAAATGATCCAAAGAATGCTTCAATACAAGCATTAATTAAAACCCTTCCACCAAAGTACCAAAAAGCTTTGGAAAAAGAAAATTTTCAATTGATGAAGGATATCTATATTATAGAAGAAAGTTGAGTAATGTTATTGTTATTCCTCCTTCTATGAAAGAAATCATCTTGAAAATTTTTCATGATGACATATTAGCTGGACATTTTTATCTTGACAAAACAATGATCAGAATTAAGAACACTGCTTGGTGGGCTAATATGTCTGAGGACACAAAATTATATGTTGAATCCTGTGATTCATGCCAAAAATCAAAAAGATTAACTGGTAAAAGAGAAGGATTAATTCAACATATTGAACCTCCTGATGCTCCATGGCAAATAATAAACATGGATTTTATAACAGGATTACCTATTGCTGGTAAAGACAGTTATAACTCTTGTTGGGTTATTGTGGACAGATTCACAAAAATGTGTAAATTTATCCCTACCCACAAGGATGTTTCCACTAAAGAATTAGCTTTCTTATGGTGGTCTCATATGTTCAATACTGCTGGTTTTCCTAAAGCCATAATCTCTGACAGAGACCCTAAATTTACTTCTAAATTTTGGATGTCTCTGATGGATGTTTGTGGTTGTGATCTGAAACTTTCTACTGCCCATCACCCTCAGACTGATGGTTTAGCTGAAAGAATGATTCAGAATTTAGAGGACATGATAAGAAGATATTGTGCCTTTGGCCTTGAGTATAAAGATAATGACAGATTCACTCATGATTGGGTTACCTTACTTCCTGGGTTAGAATTTGCTTATAATAGCACTGTTCATTTTGTTACTCAAAGAAAGCCTTTTGAGCTCTGGCTTGGATATGTTCCTAATACTCCTGCCCAAATTCTCAATAACAAAATACCTAAATTGGATATAAATCCTGGTGTAAAATCTTTTCTTCAAATGCAACAACTATGTAGAAAGCATGCTCAAAAATGTATTGAAAATTCATTTGAATATGAAAAGAAAAGATGGGACAAATTCCATAAAGAATACACTTTTAAAAAGGGTGATGAAGTGTTGAATTCTACAGTCCACTTCAACTTACAAGGTAATAACAAATTAAAAGATCCTTTTGTTGGTCCTTTTGTTGTCAGAAGAGAGATTGGAGATAATGCAGTTGAAGTTATTCTGTATTCCCCATATGACAGAAAACATCCTGTTTTTCCAATATCTCTTTTGAAACCTTACACATCCAATAGTGATTTATTTCCAAAAAGGAGGGGTAGACCAAAGAAAACCCCAAATGAAATCACTGAGACAGCAGAAATTGAAAAAATTTTAAATGACAGAATAGTCACTGCTGAGAAAGGTACAGAATACTTATTGAGATTCAAGAATAAATCATCTAAGTATGATTCTTGGATACCTGGGAAGGAGATATCTAATCTTCCTACTCTACTAAAAAAGTATAAAAAGAAAAAATCATAGCATTTTTTTTTATTGTTTTTTTTAGAGTGAGGGAGTGTCAGCCAGGCTACTAGACTTACCCAGTGAAATAATTAATTATTTACTGGATGAAGCCGCACCTTATCATTTTTAATTATTATTTAATTATAATTTAGTTACATTAAAATTAGTTATAATAAATAAACTAATTACAGAATGTTAAAATTAAAAAATTAATTAATTAATTAAATAATTAAAATTAAAATTATAATTTTGTCCCTTATATTTTTCTCTAACACCGTGCTCATTTGACAGGTTGGGAAAAAATAAAATTTTATATTAAAAAATAAATACAAAGATAAAATAAGATTTAAATATTCAAATAATATTAAATATATACAAAAAAATCAAATTTCTTATTTAGGTTTGACTTTTACAGTAAATATTAAAAATATTGATGTATTTCTGACATAATCTGTAAATACATCTTTTTGAAGCCTTCTTTTTAGAATAACTTTATTATTTGAAATACTCTTTCTGGAATGTTCTTTTTCTCTCTCTTTTCCTGCTGTTTTTAGAATTTGATTGCCATGCTTTGTCTCTCCTTTGCCTATAAAAGGCCTCTCTTTTTGTTGTCTTTTAATCATTCTTTTTACCAACTCATTTATTACTACAACTACAACAGTTAAAACTTATTTATTATATTTTATATACTTAGTATTTACACCATACGTAATTCTAATTCTATAACTTATATAAATTATTAAAATCTACCTCTTATTTTGAGTAAATAAATCATACTTGATTGAGAAAATATGTACCTAATTATTGAGAGTCAAATAAAACCTTAAAATCTTCATATAACACCGTACCAAAGCTTCTAGACCAAAAGTGAACCTTGACAATATTTCTGCTTGTCTTAAAAGGAAACCATACCCTGCTTCACCAATGAAGAGGAAAGACATAGAGGATAATATTAAAGTGTTATTAAAAATGAAAATTCTTGAAAATGTTGAAACTACACCAAAATATTGTGTAATATCACCAGTGCTGATTTCTTATGAACAAGATAAAGCAAGATTGTGCGGTGATTATAGAGCATTAAATACATTTACAGTAGATGATATTTATCCTTTGCCAAGGATTGCCTCTATACATGCTACCCTTAAAGGTGCTAAATATATAAGTTTCCAAGATGGAAATAAAGGGTACCATCAAATTCCTGTTGAAAAGAATTCCCAGAACTTTTTTTTTATAACAAAAAACATGGGAATTTATAAATATTTCAGGATGCCATTTGGACCAAAAAATTCTCCATCAGTATTTCAGAAGCTTATGGATATAACATTCCATAATGAAATGATTTAGGGATGGTTAATGGTATACATTGATGACATCATAGTGTTCTTTAGGGCATATGACGAACACTTAATCCACTTAAAGAAGTTATTTCAAAAAATGGATGAAATAAAAATGACCCTTGCATTGTAAAAATGTAAATTAGGGTTTGAGTCTTTAAAAGTGCTTGGTCATATTGTATCTGGCTCACAAATATGTGTAGACCAAAATAAGGTGGCTGCAATACAGAATATTGGCATTCCTCAAAATTTAAAGGATTTACAATCTTTTCTTGGTATGTGTGGTTATTATAGACAATATATATAAAACTACCAATTAATTGCTGCACCATTGACCACACTGATAAAGAAATCATAAGCTTTCATTTGGAATAATGAAAGACAACAGGCTTTAGATAAGTTGAAAGAATGTTTAATGACAGCTCCTATCTTGGGATTACCAGATTTCTAATTGCCTTTTGTATTATATAAAGATGCAAGTTTCATTGGTCTGGGTGCTGCTTTGCATCAAAAACAACTTTTGTAATTTCCCCTTCAATGAAGGAGTTAATGTTAAGTATATGTCATGATGATATATTAGCAGGTCATTTTGACTACCATAAAACATTTACCAGAGTAAAAAACACAGCTTGGAGGATTAACATGTCTGAGGATGTTCAAAAATATGTTGAGACATGTGATTCTTGACAAAAATCTAAAAGATTAACAGGAAAAAGAGCTGGTTTATTACAACAAATTGAGCAACCAAAAGCTCCATGGGAAATAATTAACATGGACTTTGTAACAGGTTTGCCAATAGCAGGGCATAAGAGTTATAACTCCTGCTGGGTAATTGTAGATAGATTTACAAAGATGTGTAAATTTATTCCTACACACATAGAGGTTTCTGCAAAGGACTTAGCTTTTTTATGGTTGACACAAATGTTAAATATAGCAGGTTTCCCCAAAGCAATAGTTTCTGAAAGAGATCCTAAATTTACTTCTGAGTTCTGGTCATCACTTATGGATGTTTCAGGGTGTCAATTAAAACTTTCTACAGCACACCATCCACAAACTGATGGGCTAGCAGAAAGAATGATACAAACTTTAGAGGATATGATAAGAAGATGTTGTGCTTTTGGTCTTAACTTTAAAGACAATTACAAATTCATGCATGATTGGGTAACCCTTATCCCAGGTTTAGAATTTGCATACAATAGTACAGTACATTCTGTCACTGGCAAAAAGCCATTTGAGTTATGGTTGGGTTATGTACCTAATACCCCTGCTAAAACTCTTAATATATTACCTAGATTGGATATCCATCCAGGTAATAAATCTTTTCTTCAAATGCAAGAATTATGCAGAAAACATGCCCAAGAATGTATAAATAAGGTGTTTGAGTATAAGAAGAAAAGATGGGATAAAGCCCATAAAGAACAAATGTTCAAAGAGGGTGATGAAGTCCTTATTTCTAAACTACATTTCAATTTAAATGGTAATGTTAAATTGAAGGAACCATTCATTGGACCATTTGTAGTTAAAAAGATGGTTGGTAACAATGCTGTTGAGTTTATTCTATATGCACCTTATGATAGAAAACATCCAGTATTTCCTATTTCTCTTATAAAACCATACCATTCTAATGATACTGCTCTATTTCCAAGAAGATCAGGAAGGCATAAACCGAAACCTTAAGAAATAGTTGAAAAGGCAGAAATTGAAAAGATACTTAAAAAGAGACACCTTACTAAAGAAAAGGGAGTTAAGTATCTATTAAGATTTAAAAATAAATCAAGTGAATATGACTAGTGGATTCCAGAGAATTAAATTTCTGATCTTAAAAATCTCTTGAGAAAATTTAAATTAAAATAATAGTGTTTGTTCAGTATATGTATTATAGAAAATTTAAAAAAATTTCTATTCACTCCTTACTTTTAATTAAAATGTCTTAACACTTTTTTATTGTTTTTTTTGGGTGAGGGAGTGTCAGCCTAGATATCCCTAGGACTGAGTATTTCTTATACTTAAAACAAGATAACCTTAAGTACATTAAGCTTATATCCTAAAAATAAGTTTAAAACAATAATATATATGATTATATTACATATATATATAATTATTACTCTATTATATAAATTATAGTAGTTTAAATAGCTTATCCATAGCCTAATAATACTTTTTAAGGTGTTAATGGAGTCTTAATATAATTATCTTAAGTGATATTAAGTAATTATTGACATACATAAGCTTATATGTATACATAAATCTCATATTCAGTGAAATATGCAGTATATTATGTATATTTAGGTATATAAGTGGGGTTTAGCCTCTTACTAGCCTCTTACCTTTGTTTTTCTGCATATTTTAGCTCATTTGGACATATCCAGTGGACTCACAACGCCTACAGAAGCATAAACATCTATTTCAGGTGCATACACTCAGTCTGGACAACTTTATCTGCTTCCTTGGATGGATATTCACGGATTTATGGGTTGGGAGGTTATTTCTGGGTTAATATGGAGGCTTAGAGATTTCATTTTTTTCCTTTATATGCTCTGTGTTTCATTATATTCTCTTTGGATGAGTTATTTTACCTGTTTCTTTATGGTATCAGCTTTTATCTGGATTTTCTATTTATGGTATGGGTCTGTGTTATCATTAATTGTGATGGAGGGTCCTTACTGAAGGTATGGGTGTTGAATCCGCTTAAAGTGGACGCCATGGGGAGGTGATGGGCCCTCACAGTACTTTAATTGCCAGGGATAGCAGTGACATCATCTGGATTGAAGGTCTGTGCACTCCAGTGGATTTTGGTATAAGTAAGGGAGGATTTTGACAGTTATCACCACGGGAAATCTAGGGGTGAATTGCTAGCAATCCCCTCTCTTGAAATTTAGAGTGTCCCTTAATTATGCCAGGTTTATGAATACTTTATAAAAATAAGTAAATTAGAGTTAGATTTACATTTATTCTCAGATTGATTATAGACAGAATATCAACTGATTCCAAATTATGCACAAGTTGATCCTCCAGAACTTGATTTTGGTCCTCTGATGAGAAAAAATTGAGCACAAATTGATCTAACCTAAGCTAATGCATATATAATAATTCAGGATACTTGCTCTATTAAATTTGATAATAAAAAAATATTGATGAATTTATATAAAAAAAATTATTATGTAAGATATTAAATTATAAATTTAGGCATCATAGGAGGGCACGTAATAGAACTTAATTATACTATGTGACACCTTAATACTGTATCACACAGTTTGAAACATTTAAAACAAAATGAGTCATAATGGGCAATGAAATTGCTTGGACAGACTCTTTCAAAATTAATACTGACCATAATACACAAGTATGAAACCTTGGCATCTATCCAATAAAAGATTTTCCTTCTGATAAATGGATTTTTCTCAGTTACTACCTGCTAAAAAGTGTCCTTCTGTGGTTTTTCTGACCTTCAGGGGGGTAATTTGGCCACATCACACTACTTCTATTTCCATGATTGACCAAAACATCATCCTCATTCCCATCTAAAGAGTTGATCTAATCTGACTGTGGCTGATCAAAGGGGTCCACAACAAGTTTATCCAAAATTTTGGTGAACACTTTTTTGATGGATAGCGACTAACTGGTGCTTTCCGAAATTGTCCACCTCAAGTTAGGATAAACTTCAGGAGGATAAATTTATTATGAATACCAAATTTGCTGAAGAATACTTTTGCCCTAGCTACTCTGCATCATAAAAGCGTCCAACTGAGGTTTAGCCATAATTCAGGTAGACACTTTTGGAAAGGCACAGTCTGATAGGTTTAATATCTATATATGGCAATAAGTATCAGTTTTTTACCAACATGAAGCTAGAATTAATTTAATATGGCCAAAGTGTCCACCTGAAGTTTGGCCAAAATACAGGTGGAAATTTTTATGAGGATTACTTGATGAAATGAAGAAGACTTGCAATTACTTTCCATCATAAAATTTTCAAACTTAAGTTTATCAAAAATTGTGGTGACACTTTTGCCAGATCCAGTCATATGGGATCAACTCTCTATATGGCAATGAGAATCAATTTTTAGTCAATCATGGCATTAGAAGTAATTTTATATGGAAAAACTTTCAACCTGATTTTTGGCCAAAAATAAGTTGGAAATGTTTATGAGGAATACTAGATTAACTAAAGAAGACTTGCACCCTACTACTGTCCATCATAAAAGTGTTCACCAGAATAATTCTCAAACTTGTGGTTGACACCTTTGGCCTGGTCCAGCCATATGGGATCAATTCTGCATATAGAAATGAGGATTTAATTTGGTCAATCATGGTACTAGAAGTAATTTGATATAGATAAAGTGTCCAACTAAATATTGGAAAAAAATCAGTTGAAAACTTCATTTACTTTTTCAAAAAATCAAATTATGTAAAATTTTATTCCTGATGATGCCCATTTTATCCAACACCTCTTCTGAGCCTTGAAAGTAGGCATCACCACAGAAAATTTGGGGGGGTATTGCTAGCAATATCCCTCATTTAAAAATGTTGGGAAGTGGTTGGAAAGCTGTTGGAAGGCTGTTGGGAGTTCATTGTGAAACCAGATTTAAATTAATTGGACAAAGATTTGGTAATCAGTTAGACCTAGGTTCAACCAAACTCAATCACAGGTTTCTTGGAGCTTGATGATTACTTTGATTTTGAGCTGAGCACAGATTGAGCAAAGCTTGAACATATCACTTAACATATCATAATATTCACTTTCCCATCTTGTGGAAAGCAAATTTTGATATTTGTTCTAAGAATATCTACATATATTTTCTTGCCAAGTTGGTAACAGAAGGTTAAACTGTAGTATCTCAATTATTACACTAGACTACATAGATATTTTATAAAACATACAATTCAAATCAATTTTAATATTATTGAGATCACCATAAGTGACTTTCCAAAGACTTACAAAAAGTATGTTAGTATCAAGACATTGTTCTAGGTAGTAGTTTCAATTTGGATTTTGAACTGACATCTAAAGCATTTTACTATTAGACAGAAACATAAATAAGTGTAATAAGAGTGAAATTATTCTATTTTGTGATTATAATGTAACAATAAAGCACATTTTTATTGTGAAAATTTTTCTTCCTCCACAAACCAAAATTTACTCTATAGGCTCAAGATTTATTTTTAAGCCATATTATTCATTTCAGTTATCATTGATTTACTTCAAATATTTATTAAAAAGATAATAATAATACATGTGAAAGAATTATGAGCTTAGCATAGCATATGCTAAAAAGTTATTTTGTCGTTTTATTCAAAACTGATTCTTCATTTTTTGCTTCAATTCATCTTTTAACAACCACTATCTTCAGATACTATTCTTACTTAATATGTCAAGTCTCAGATGTGTTGGACAGTTCTCAATAACAATCGATCAAATTTATATGAATGTAATTTCAAGATTTCAAAACTCACCGACCCCCACAATTTTACAGCGAGGCCATTTGAATGTTCATATTTTTGGACTATTTGAAGAAAGAAAACCAACCCTTGTTGGTAATCTTTCTCAAGTGCAGAGTCAGCACATTGGACCACTATTGGGTGACATTGGCTCTGGATCTCACCATTTAAACCAAAGAAGTGCCTTGAATCCTATGAAGCCTTTCTATTTTCATGCTTACTTGGTTCCAGTTTTCGGTAATCAGTATCAACTTTGGGGATGCCTCTTTTCTTCAAGTACACTAATCAGTCTTTCTAAAGAAGCATTTTCTTCTGCACAAATCGATTTATGTCCAATCCTGAACTACGACTCCACTATCTTTTTTAATATCCCGCATGTAATTTTTGAAGGCTCTTTCCAAATATCTCAGAGTACTCAAGATTGGAAAGCTGATCAACTTATCCGAGGAATCAAAACAGTTCTCAAAACACATCAACTTCAAGCAATTAATTTTATTATTGACAATGAACGAATGTTAAAGGAAAAGTTGGATATCATGTGGAGGCACCAGGACAACCATTGGCTTAGAACTGGATTCGATGACTATAAAGATCAGTTTCCTAACAATCAATTAACGCCTGAAGGAAACGGGTCAATACTTGCTGATGATATGGGTTTGGGAAAGACACTTTCAACTCTTTCTCTTATAAGTGCAACTCAAGGTGAAGCAAGACAATTCCATGTATCAGAAAATCAAGAAGGTATTAATGGGAGTTCAGCCACACTGATTATATGCCCCCTGGCAACACTATCGAATTGGATCAATGAAATAAGTGTGCACTTTGAAGATAATGCGCTTCCTTTCAAGGTTCTTTATGGGAAGGATTGTCAAAATACTAATTTCAATGAGCTACAGGACACTGCTATTGTTTTAACGACCTATGAAATAGCTAGCCCAACAATGTCAAAAAATCAAAGCCAAAAAAAGATACCGGTGACTCAAATGCTCTTTTGGTATAGAGTTGTTTTAGATGAAGCTCAGTTAGTGCCCATTTCTATATCTAAAACTTAAAACTTAATTTTTATAATCAATTTTTATAAATATTCTTTTAGTTACATTAAAAATCCTTACTCGCAGAGGGCTCAAACAATATTTGACTTGGAATCCCAACACCGACTATGCTTGACTGGAACTCCACTTCAGAACAGGCCCACTGACCTTCAAAGTCTCATATTTTTTCTTAGAATCGAAAAGTGGCAAGAAGACTGGTTATGGAAGAATTTCCTTTTTCCAGGTTTGCAAAAAGGAAAGGCTAATTCTATTAAATCAATCAATCACTTAATGAAAGTCATAAGCCTACGTAGAACAAAGGATGCAATTTTGTCTCTTCCAAAAAAGATTGAAAGGGGGATATCGGTTCAATTAGCAGATCCATGGAGGTCTAAACTTGATGTGCTTCAAGAAGGATTCACTGAGCGATATGGGCCCTCCAGAAGCACTGACTTCCCTTGGGACTCATCTGAGTTTCTAAGAGAGCTGATGATTTTAAGAAAATTCTGCAACCATCCAATCTACAAAAATCTGGATGAAACTCCAACTTTTGATTTCACCTGGCAGCATTCCGCAAAGATTTGTCATCTTATAGGCCACTTAAAAAACTTTTTGTCTGGTGAAAGGGATATAAATTTTCCAAAAGCTGTTATATTCTCCAACTTTGCAGACTTTTTGCAGATGTAAGTGATTCTATAATGAATTGTTTTACCAAATTGTGTTGGCTTATTAAAAACAATTTTCTAATATTTCAAAATAGAATAAAAATGGATTTAGATGACCACAATATTAGGTATACCCAGCTTACGGGTGAACTCAGCCGGACAAAGCAAGACAAAAATATGCATGAATTCCATTTTAATAAAAATTGCCAAGTTTTGGTTGGAACGATTCAGGCTGCAGGAGTGGGTATAGATCTCAGGTGTGCTCAAAATGTATATATAATGGTGAGCTCAATTTCTTTTATTTCATATTAAGAACAAAAATATTAAATTTTTTATATGTTCAATGTTGAAATAGGAGCCAAATTGGAATCCAGCAGTTAAGCAACAGGCTTTTGATCGGCTGTATAGAATGGGGCAGCAAAATGAAGTAAATGTTTTGAATTATTTTGTACAAGGAAGTATAGAATTCAGCATGTATAAGATTCAAAGGAAAAAAATGGAGCTAACAATGTAAGCCAAATTTCATTTCTATAAATTTTAATGATAATAGTAATCATTAAAATTATGTTTTTGTTTTCAAGGCTAAGTGTCCCAAACAGTGGAAATGAGGAGTATGAGTGTGAAAACCTATTATTAAGGGAGTTTGTCAATCACTCACATTAGATGAAGAAAGAATTTCAAGGAGAGCAGGTAAATTTATGGGATTTTGAGGATTTAAAAGTCTGAGTTGTTGAGGATTTAGAGATGCAAGATATAAGGGAGAGTAACAGTCATTCGGCAAACCCCGGGGGACATGAGAAGGATTAAGGTTAGGGGATAATGTTGAAACCAAACTGATTCTTTTGTACAAGGCCAAGTCCTTTAGCACACTTCCAGAGTAGGTTGAATTATCTCGAATATCAAAGTGTTGTTGGTCAAGATATTGTGCAACTTTAGAAAAATCTTCAGACCTCCATTGCATTAAGATACATCTTAACGATCTATCATTATCAATTTCGGTGTCTGAACAACACTTGATGTTTGTGAAAAGGTTGTGATAAGCTTCACAATGTGGAAGTTGTTTAAGAAGTTTAGTTCGGTTAACTGAATTCTAAGAATCTTTGTTATTTGAAATAAAGGTCATAAATAAAAACGGTTGAAAAAAAGGGATTTTCATACTTTTTTTTTTATTCTATATTTATGCTTTCTCACTTTGATTATTTCTTGAGAGCTATGAGAATCCTTCCCAAGTCTTAATCTATCAGCATGACCTAAAAACCAACGGTGAAGAACTCCTATTTGATTTGACAAGCTAATTTGAGTTGAGTCAATTGGATATGCAATCAAATTATTGGTTTTTAAGGCATTGTCCCAGTGTTTAATGAGAATATTTGCCAAGACCTGGTTGCATTTGTCAAACCAATCTAGGTTCCAAGCGAAAGTTGATCCTGGGAAACCACACATGCGAAGGTGCTCAATAAAAGATTCACGGAAAATTGGTGGAAAATTTTCTGAAACTGCTGAATTTGATTCTGGATGAGGTAGTTCAAAGGCAATGTTGCAAGAATTCATGTCGAATGATGAAAATCTGTCTAATTGCTCTTCAGTAGGGTTTTGTTTCCATCCATTTGATTCTGGTGACATATCCAAAAGTGAACGACAAAAATTGTGTATAGATCTACAAAAGTGAGAATTGAATGGAGGCAAAGTCTCATTAAAAATTCTATTAAGTGTTCTTGTGTTTGTGGGCAGGTTTCCATGAGGAAAGTAAGAGCTACTAGGGTTCATAAATAATAAGATTAAGAAAGTGTTCAATTAAATTAAACAAAGAGGAAGGATAAATTGTTGAGCTCCAAAACTTTATGATCAAAGTTGATTTAAGGAGAAATATCACAAAAATTAAGAATAAGAAATATTTCGACTTTATGGAATTATAATATGCATAAATTATATTTTTATATGCAACTTGAACTCAAAAGGAATGGTATAAAATGAAGAAAATGATTATGTGATAAAAGCAGACTCATTTAAGAAACGGATTTTTTTTTCTTTTCAAAAAATTCTTCCACAAAAATAATTTGTTAAATATGAGGCTATGTTCATTTTTTGATTACCAAAAAATTATTTTTGGTCCAATATGATAGTAATACATATTCTTTTGAGTAATTTTTTTCAACCTGAATAAATAGACTATAGTGTCACTTCATCACATTTATGTATGAAAAGTTATACAAGGTTTCAGCTTTTATGTAATTCTTTAAGGTTTACACTTTTGTAGCATCTATTATTTGAGTATTTTTGATTTTTTCTTTATAGAAAATTCTACCTAGTACAGACCAATTTTCAAATTGAAAGAAATATGTTTGTGATTGTTTTTTACAAAATATTAAACTTATTTTTGGGTTTAACTATGATTTTTGGGGTAATTTTTTAAATAATTATGTTAAAAATATGGATTACTTTTCTTATAGTCCATAACTAAGAATTTTTATCAAAATCAAATGATTGTAGGGTAGTTAGATATAACTCAGAAGGCATTTGATAGAAAAATAATTAAGATGCTTGTGCGTACAACAGAATTTTTTCTATGATAGAAAATATTCTGATAAACATGCATGCATTGTTGTACAAATGCAGAGAGTATACAGAATACAAATAAAGTAGACTGCATAACTTTAAATTAATATATAATTTATCCGATTAAAAATTAAACATTTAAACTTAAATAATTTCAACACATATTCCATCATATTCTTTTGATAAAAAATGTAGCTTATATTAGCTAGTGCCTTTCAAAAAAAGGAATACCTTCAATCGGTAACTTCGAATAGCTAACTTATTCCTACAATTATCACAATTACAATGCCTCCATTTTTTCATGTATGTCAATGTCAAGATCTTGGATGTGTCAATAGAAAGTATCAAAATTCTTCTGGGTCCTTTGAAGTTGGTATGGCTTTCAAAAGCTCTAATTCGTATGCAAAACATCAAGAGGAAAGAAATAGGAAGGCCCAGATGGTTATTTCTTCCAACAATCCACTTAACATTGGAAGTTCCCGCTCCACAGAAACAGTAAGCTTTATATCTATAGTTCAATGTGAGAATTAAAGTCTTTATGATGTTTCAATGATTTATTACATAGGGGCAGTTGCTATTGGGGGCAGAAGTATCTTCAACAGTCTCTAGAAACTCAAATCTTGGGGAACGGTATAGCCAAATAATTATGTGGCAGGCAGCAAAGCTTTCTCTGATTCATCATTTGAGCAAAGAAGGTTGTACTCAATTTTTGGATGAAGAAATTAAGAAGCTCAAACTTCTAGGTGATAGTGGAATACTGGATTCTGATAGCATTGTCCGCCTGGTCCCACGCTCGATAGATACAGTTTTTAGTCGATTAAAGCTCAATCAATCATTTTTCACTAAAACATGCTGTCCTAAATGCTTTGCTCTTTATGAGTATAACTCTGAATCTCAACCATCTATACTATGTTGCAATCAACCGTTTCTTTCATCATCAAAGCGCTATTTAAAAATGTTTGGAGCAGGACAAATTGCAGTTAAATGTGATGAAAGGCTGTATTTGATGGAGGAACATCAAGAACATGTAAAATAATTATCTCTTAAAACATTTCATCACCATTCTTTTATCGACTGGCTTAAGGAAAAGATCAAACTGTTCAAATTTGAGCTTCTGATTGAGAAGAAAACCCCTGTGGCAGAACATGTAGAGTGTGATTTGATGAAGGATGTTTGTGATGGTTCAATTTGGAAAAACTTTCCCATAACCACTCCAGCTCTGGATAGCAATGATGATGAATATACGATAACTTCAGGCAACTTAATGTTTACTTTATATGTCGACTGGTTTAGACCTGGTGGCAATAGGATTGGAGGTCATCAGAAGTCTGTAGGCAATATTTTGATGGTGTGTATGAACCTACCTCAAGAAGATAGATACAAAATGGAAAATCTTTTTTTGTATTCTATTATACCCGGACCAACAGAACCCACAAGTGAACAGCTTAATCACCTTCTAAAACCACTGGTTAATGATCTACAAACTCTATGGGATGGTATATTGATTGAAAAGACACATCTTTATCCACAAGGCCGGAAATTAAGAGTTGCATTGTTCTCTTTGATAGGTGACATTCCTGCAATACAAAAATTGGCTGGCTTTTCGAGTCACTCTGCAAAAATGTTCTGCTCTTTCTGTAATATCTCTAAAGATGAAATTAGTGAAAAGAATGTGGGATATTTTTCATTACGGAATCATGAGGATCATATGTGCTGGGCAACAAAGTGGAAAAATTCTAAGTCACATTGGGAGCGTGTATCAATTGTTCAAAATCATGGGGTACGATGGAGTGAGCTGAATAACCTTGAATTTTGGCGTCCAACTGAATATTGCTCAATTGATGTTATGCATTCACATATGCTTGGCAACCTAAAAGATCACAGTCTAAGCTATTTTCAAATCCAAAATGCAGCAAAAGATCTAGAAAGAAAGCTGGAAAAGGATAAAAATTGGCATGTAAGAGAAGAAGATGATGATTTCTTTTCTGATACTTCACTGCACAAACATTCGAAAAAACGTAGAAGTAGCTTAAGCACCACGAATAATGATGATGATGATAAAGGACACACAAGACAGCACAAGCCGCAAAGACGTACGAGTTCAAGACAGTCATCAAGTCATCATGGACTAGATAATGAGGGATTGGGAACAAATCGATCAAGAAGCCAGAGTAGGTCATCCAGCTCCAAATTTATTCCTCCATATAGCAATGTGGCCTCAATACAGTCTCACAGCAGTGACAGTAGGAATTCATTGTATAACTTAAGGCAAAGAAGCATTAGCATATCACAGAGTGAAGGATCTCACTCATCAAATGAGACAGCTAGAGATGAAGAAAATAAAAGGAAAGGTAAGGAGAAAGAAAATGAAGGTAGTAGTAATCCACAAATCACAGCAGCAGAGCTACAGGTTGTATGGAAGATGATTGATCAAGTAAGAATACCTTCCTGGCTAACACGAGTTCCAAAATCAGTAGGATCTAAAAAGGCAGGATCCCTCAAGGCAGCAGAATGGCACATGCTGTATACTCTCTACTTCCCTTTGTCACTTATACCCCTTTGGTTTGAAAAATTTAAAGAATCTGAATCTTCAGCTTCCTCAGCTGATAAACCAAGAGAATATTATCTTCTCAAGTCACTTGTAACATTATGCTCAATCACCAATTTTTTGACATTAAAAAATATACAGACTAATGAGCTTAAAGATCTAGATCTATTTCTCTTAGAATATCGTGAGTGCCTTGAAGAGGGTTGGAAGAATATTAATGCAAAGCCAAATCTGCATATCACTCAACATTATCCTGAAATGATAAAGCGTCTTGGTCCACCATCAGGTACAGCTACTTGGTCTGGAGAGCGGGTGAATCATATATTATCTGAAATTCCAAACAATCACCATCCACGTATGTAATGTTTGTAAGCAATGATTTAAAAACTCAGCTGTGCTAATTTATTAATATTTACCACAGGAGAGATACCGCTAACAATCACCACGCAATATGGGGGGCGGACTTGCTAGCAAGTCCGCAACCTTGAACCCTAATTCATATCTTTTTGAGCACACATTGAGGAAGTGATGAAACCATCATGAAGAAGTATTGAATTTACTTTGAACACACCTTGAAGCTCATGTGAACACAAATGGGGCTACAAGGGCTGGAAAGGCTGGAGAGAGGGGTGAGGAAGGGTGTATGGGGTAGCAAAAAGGTTGGGAAAGAGTTGGAAGGGAAGATTAAGGGTTCCGAGGCATTTTAAATGAAGAAAAGGGTCTGGGAGAGGTTGAGAGGGGTGAAATGGGGATCAAAAGAGGATGGCATACAATGGGGCTGGGAGGATAGCGAAAGGCATGGGAAGGGAAGACAAGCATGTGTTGATAGAATTGAAAGGGATGGAGATTGGTGCAAACAGAGTGTGAAAATAGGAGGATGAACTCTGTTCTTCGGGCGAAGAACAGAGTTCACTTCCATTAAATATTAGCTGAAACATAGTTTTCAATTCTGTAAAAACAGTTGTAAGTAATAGAAAAAGTCACTGATTTTTTTTATATGTAATCTGAAATTTTTTAATAAAATTATTGTATTTAAGAATTGCAATATTGTCAATCAATTTTTATTGATCAAATTAATTTAATAAAGTATTATTTTAATAAGCTGTTTCAAAAAATACTTTGCATTGAGTAGACTCATGGAATGATTTTTTCTGGCTTCCATTCAGTTATCCTCACACTTTCACTATGTTTTCAATATAGATCCATTGTTATTTGTGTGATACTTCAAGTGAAAGTTCAGTATTACTTCAGTCTGAGTTCCATCTGATTTCCATCTGACTTCAAGTTGCGGACTTGCTAGCAAGTCCTCCCCCTATATTGCGTGGTGAATTCTCAAACATTGTTATCGGAAGTCTAGGGTATTAGATCTTGGTGAAGCTGAAGATAATGATCAATGTGAGACTAAAAAAATCCATATTGATCTCGATAAACAAAACAAATGGATCCATCTAAGTATGGCATTATTTACTAAATGGGTAAGGGCACGAATGGGAAAAGAAACTTCAAGACAGGCTTTGACACCATCGGAGAAAAGTGGGGATTGGGTAGTTGAAAATGTAGCAAGCATATTGATACATGGAAAGAGGTTTACTAGTTACCATCAACAAATTGCTAATTCAACAATTGAATTCTACTATGGAAAAGATAGCCAGTTTGGGCAAATTGATGATCTTTTCAGATCAAAGGAAGAGATTGATCAAATATATTTAATAGTAAGTCCTTTCAAAGAGCTCCGTCCAGAAGAAACATCAAAGGATCCCTATGAGCTTTTCCCACAAGTGCATTGTTGGTTAGTAAGAGTAGCCAAAGCAACTCAAAAAGGGATTAAGAAAGATGCAATAATTGGACATGCAGCTACTGTCGAGCACAAAAAAAGAATGTTTGGAATCAAAGACGAGGTTGTCACTGCCATTGGACTGCAGACAGTAGTGAGTGAAAAAATTAATCAAATTTATTTTCTGTTGACTAACATCTTTGTGTTAATTTGGGATTGGGGAAATTTGTAGGATTGGTGATATTTGTAAATGGTGAAAGAAATAATTCAATGCTCGATTAAAAAATGCAATGCATCCTACTTAGCTTATCATAAATCAGTGAACAATTACTTTGGTTGCTTTTATTGCAAGAGAACCCATGCTTTCAATGAGTCATTTTTATCTTAAATGTAAGAATGAAAGAAATAAAATCATGATAATGAGAAATATGATAAAATTTTTACTTAATGAATGATCTTCTTACTCATTCATCTACTATAAATAGTTTGACCTTCCAACTTTAGCTGATAGCTATATATTATTCACTTTATTTTTTGACAAGAGAACATACACGTTTACAAGACTATATACATAGTATCTTTTTTTACTTTAGCTTTGATAGGTATAAATTTTAACAACTGATTATTTTTATTTTATTTTATTTTATTACAGTTCATTATGGATGATAATTTTGAAGGGATGTCTGTTGACCCAACCGATTCTGATTGTTTTCCGCCTCAACATACTAATACTGGAAATACTCCTCCACCACCCTCTGCTGATCCACCTCCAGATGCATCTCAATCTGTACCACCTAATCCTAACCCACCACCTAATCCAAATCCAGGCCAAGAGTCTCATTCAGAACCGAGAAATTTTAATCCCAATCATCATTCTGCTTCTGAAAGTGCTAATCAGCAAGCTGATCAGCTAGGAAGAGATTGGGATAGTGAAGTATTGAGGGAATTTTTTGGAGACCAATCATCATCTGCTCAGCCTAACCAAGGAGCAAGCACAAGTGGAGCAGGTAAGTCAAATTTGTAGTGTATTCTTTTATTGAAAAATAACCAATTTAACTAACTTATTTGAATTGTTAGTGAATCCCTCAATCATTATGGGTATCAGTGATTACCACAGACTCAATTCAGCAGAGTCTCATGAGCGAGAACGGGGGTTAAGGGCTGTAAGAGGCTTAGTTAGAAGGAATGATGTTCCCAGGAGCTCGGACAGTCTAAATAGAAATATTTACCACTTTCTGAAGTATTGTCTTGGGGGACCAACACAAATATCAAAATATCCTGCGAGCCCAACACCTTTGGAGATTGAAAATTGGAAAGATTGGATCCAATTCAAACTAAAAACCATTCAAACTGTCCTAACCCAAGTCCAATCTTCTAACCGTGCCAATTCTGCGGCTGATCGACAATTTCTGATAACCGATTCTATAGCCTTCTTGCGATCCAAAATTCGACTACCCGAATTTTTTCCAGCACCTGAGCCTCAAGGACTAAAAGGAGGAGCACCGATCCCACTTTCTGTCAAAAGAAACTTAGAGTGTGAATTGCAAGAAAAAGGTTTTCGGAAATTCGCGTTTGATTGGACTTGCCGTGATTTTTCAGAATCAACTTGGAATCAAGTCATGGGAAGCATAGTATGCGACCACTGTACCAGATGGCTCACCACCTTGAATACAATCGATCAGTCAAAGCTTCAGTTCACTCAATGTGTTATTGAGAAATGGGTAGTTAATAAGGGGAAGGAGATGATAAGGTTGTTTGGGCAAGAAGAGGAAAGGGTAGCAAGAGAAAAGATTGAAAAGAGGGCAAGGGCACAAGTATAACGTTATCAGACCAAGGTAAGTTTTTTATTTTACTTTGCTTTTTGTTATTATGAAGCTGATTTGGTTGGAATTCAGATTGCTAGTGCACGCTACAAGTTAGCAAGAGATCTCTGCAGTGATGTGCCAGGTTTTGTTGTGCTTTTTCATGATACTAGGTGCATCTCTGATATTGAGGAAGGCCCAGCACCAGCTTCAACTGCACCTATCCGAGCTATTCCTGGATGGAGAAATCATGAACTCAATGATTTGTTTAAAAAAATGGATAAGATGACAAAGGACTTAGCCCATACACCAGCTCAAAAAAAATCAGCATTAAAAACATATTCACGGTCATCAGAAAGGACAGTTGCACAAAATGGTATATTCAATGTTCCCAAATACCTCCCCAAGAATTGCTATTCAGCAACATTTTTGCAAGGATTATCTGTAAATGAACGTGAGTCACTTGGGGTTGGAGCTGATATTGATCTGGTAATGATTCGGGAATCAATTAATAGAGCATCAACATCATCATAACTTAGGTATAACGGTGATCTTCTGTGTAATATAGCTATCTTATATTGAATTTTATGTATTCTGTTTTTTTTCAAAGTAGCTTGGTAAATGTTATAAAGTGATATTGAGAGAGAGTAACATTTTATTTAAGAAAAACAAATAATGTATGAGATATAAAAATGTATTTTCAACAAATTGATGGTCCATACCTCTTTATGTCACATTTATGTATCCATATTAATTTCAATCGAATTTAATGTTGACCAATACATAGTGAATACACGCTATACCACTTATACTTGCCAGGCATTGCTACCATTAAATATGCCAGTATCAAAAATTAATTTCGATCGAAATTAATGAGCATGATAATCATGAATTTCTGGAGTCAACTGCTTATTTTGATGCATGGTGCCTTGCCAAATTTAATTTCGATCAAAATTACTTTTGATACTGGCATATTGCATGGTGTCTATTCCTGGAAAGTGTAAGTGGCATAGTGTGTATTCATTACGTATTGGTCAACATTAATTTCAATAGAATTTAATATTGACATTTTCATATTGAACCCAAACCAGCAAACGACCCAAAAAATTCTTCATAAAACTGCTCATTAATTTCGATTGAAATTAGTGAGCACCATATACATATTGAATTGTAGTTATATCTGGTGTGTGTAAGTTGTAAAGCTTGTGTAAAATGTTTATTGGTCAACATTAATTTTGATTGAAATTAATATTAATGTTTAAATGATATTTACATGCTCAATATGCATTGTAATGTGTTTACTTAAGAATAGAGTGCCCTACTTTTCATCTTACATAAAAATGCTTGGTGGCATGTCAAATTCAATTTTTATTAAAATTAATGTTGACATGTTACCATGCATAACAGTAAGCAACTGACTGAATAAATTGATGATAATCATGAACCTTAATTTCGATCGAAATTAATGTTGCCAAGTGCAGATTGAAAAAAAGCTATGCCACTTACACTAGCCAGGCATATCTACTATTTATTATGTATTGGTCAACATTAATTTTTATAGAAATTAATATGGATATGTAAATTTTATATTTACCCTCAACATGTATAGTAAATTTCAATACTTAAAAATACTTGCCGTCCTTTACATGTCATGCAAAAAAGCATTATATCATTTCAACATTAATTTTGATCAAAATTAATGTTGGCATGCCATTATGCATTGAAACAACTAACTGACTGAAAAAGTTCATGATCAAAATGCTCATTAATTTTGATCAAAATTAATGTTGACCAATACATATTGAATATAAGTGATCTCTGCTTACTCGGACCAGATATAACTATCATTCAATATGTATATGGTCAGCCTTAATTTCGATCGAAATTAATGGGAAGTTTTATGAAGAATCTTCTGGGTTGTTTTCTGGCTTGGGTTCAATATGCAAATGTCAACATTAAATTCGATCGAAATTAATGTTGATCAATACATAATTAATACACACTATGCCACTTACACTTTCCAGGCATATATACATGAAATATGCCAGTATCAAAAGTAATTTCGATCGAAATTAATGTTGGCAAGGCACCATGCATAAAAATAAGCAGTTGACTCCAGAAATTCATGATTATCATTCTCATTAATTTCGATCGAAATTAATTTTTGATACTGGAATATTTAATGGTAGCTATGCCTGGCAAGTGTAAGTGGCATAGCATGTATTCATTATGTATTAGTCAACATTAATTTTGATCAAAATTAATATGGACATGGACTATGCATAAAATTCCTATAAGTATAGGTAAGCTAAGCAGTTAGATTAACTGGTTTGATCAAGTACACCATATAAAAATTGATGTTTTAATGCCTTGGTTAATTTCGATCAAAATTAATTTTAAGCCATGCATGTTGAATTTTATCTATGTCTGTGTAGTCCATGTGAAATGGCTTTTATTCAATATGCAGGGGTCTATATTAATTTCGATCGAAATTATGAGGTTCATTGCCTCATAAATTTGATGGTTTCTGTCAGTGTTTCATGCATGGTGCCATCAGATACTTGTTGATTCCTATCAAAATTAATTTCAACACCAATATATTGAATACAAACCATGGCACTTACGGTACTTGGTCATAGCTAAAATTCAATATGCTAGTCTCAAAATTAATTTCAATAGAAATTAATCAGGATCCATGAAGTTTATCAATAGTGAATGAGTTAAGTTTCAAGTCATATGTTTCATCATTTTCTTGCACCCATTTCTAGGTTATCTCAACAATTTTTTTCAAGTTTTATTATATTAATCAAAACTGTGGTAAGTTGTGAAAAATTAGCTAATCCAAATCTCAAATTGAATATTAATATTTTAATAATTTTGAATGTTGCTTAAGGTATTTCATTGGGTGATTCATAATAATATTTTATCAACTTAGTAGTCCTATAACTTTTGAAAAGTAACAATTTTGGTATAGTTAGGGACAACAATGCAATATCTTGTGCAGACTAAGATATATTGCAAAATAAAACTATTCAATTTTTTTTTCCCTTAGTTGTATCCAAGTTTATCAAAGGTTTGGTCACGGTGCCCACACCCTAGCCTGACACTCCTCCTGTCACTTAAAAAACAAATTCTTATCTTAAATTCTAATGTTACCAATTTTATATTTATAATTCATTTCTTGTTTGATGAGGCATATCAGTATATATGTGAATCTTGCATTGTCATCTGAAAGTAAATTTAACAAATATTCATAAAGGATTATCCTTTTTTTTTCATATAATATACTAATTAAGTGTATCTCCATTGTTTAGGAGTAAATTCTAATTTAAAAAATTTTGTATTTACCCGTGGCAATTTGAATATGGGATATAAATTTGTTATTATTTGTTTTTCACACTAAAAGTCCCCAAAGAATTACTAGTATTTTCTGTTAGCTACATCAAATTTTGCTTCAATATAAACAGATTGTGATTTAGCATGTTACTCAGTTTACCCCACTATGAATAATACATGTTAAAAAAAGCTCAAATAATATAAAATCCCCCTCTTTATGTTTTCTGTTTCTTTCATCCTCACTTTAATTTTAATCTTATTCAATTTTTTATCCTATTAAATTATCAACTTCAATTTTCTAGAATAGAGTTTCTTATAATTATTCATCATATTACATCATAATTTTTTGATATCAAATACTTTTTTTTAATATTCATTAATCAATATGTCTAGTATACAAAATCCTACACCTCCTCTTTGTATGTATATCATGTTCCTCTCTCTTAATTTATATATTTCACTTATGTTCTATATCTTTTTTTTTCAAAAATTTGATTTTCCAGCACCCAAATGTGTTTCATCCCACTCTCTGATTGATACTCGCTTTGAAGCTTTTGAGCTTGCACCATGTCTGCCACATGGCATGGCACCTAACCCTCCTGTACTTAGCAATGAAAGGCAGGAAATAACAAGAGTTCAGTATCGCAATTTACTTGAATTGGCTAGAGATAAAACAGAAGAGCTTTTCAAGATCCTTAACAATAATCCTTCTCCTTCATATTTATCTAACCCTTGTAATGACTTACTCCAATATGTGAAAAGCCTTGAAAAATGTATGTTCATCACCTTTTTTGTCTCCTTTTAAATTAGTAGATAAGATTATTAATATTTTTTTTTCTTCATATATATTTGTAGCTTATGAGGAGGGTATGATTCCTCCTGATGAATTCATTGTCATTAGGGATGATGATGAGACAGATGAACCATCAGCTTCAACTCATGCTTCAACTTCTAAGGAAAATCTTGAAACACCTGTTATCCGCTCCAAGAAAAAGAGATTATCCCAAGGCTCCTCTTTTGTTTGACGTATTAAACTGGCTTCTGCTAATGAATTTTCTGATGTATCAAATAATAAATCTCAAAAAAAAGCAAAGGTTTTGATAATGAGTATATTCTTGTTTCCTTTTTTTTTATTGTTATTCTTTTATCTTTAAAATTCAATCATATATCTCTTTTATTGCTTACATATTGTACTTTTTATCTTTCTTTTGATATTTTGTACCAGAAACTCACCTGCTGTAGATTGTTCCATCCATAAACGCCCTCTCCCTGATGAAGATGATGAAAAGAGCAATGAAAATAGCGATGATCAACTGTCAGAATATGAAGCTATGCTTGTTCATCAAAAAAAGCAAAGTTTAAAATCTTCTTCAAGACATGTTGATATGTTTGATAAAGATGATGATTCAAACAGCTCATCACCAAATACCTTCATTTCTAAGAAGCAATTCCCATCACCTCCTAAATTACCTACTTTGACCTCTTTGAAAGCTTCTCTACCAATGAAATCAACTTCAATCAAGATATCAAAAAAACCTCTAACTTATTCACCCTCAGTTCTAAAAGAATCTGATTTGCAGGAGGAATTCTGTAAAATTCATAATTTTTATAAAGGTAGAATCAGCATGGCAAAGGTCCTCAGGTCGTGGTTGGAAATTGTTACTCTCCTCGAATTACGCTCTTCTACTTCTTCCCAAGAACCCATGTCAAATATTCCAATGTTTACTTTTCATTGGGAAAAATCTTGTGGAGAAGATTGGCTTTCAAAACTTACTGAGTTATGTAAGTTACCATAATTTTTAGTCTTGAATTTTGTTCTTTTACTTATTTTTTTTTCCTTTTGTAGCAAATATTTTTTTAGAGATTGATAGCTCACAGCTATGGGTACTCGATAATATTGATTTCAAAAAAATGGAAGATTTATGTGATCCTGATGGTTTAAATACTGAAATTCTTTTGCCAACAAAGAAAACGGATCACCCTGAATCCAATCTTATCCGAATGCTCATGAGATTAATGATCCCAAGTGACCACTGCCGTTCTTCATGGGTATCTCTTATATCATCTTCACTTTATCTGACCGCACATGAATTCAGCCAGCTTCCATCACATCAAAACATTAACTCAGATTGTCCAATTGAACGTGGTCTTCAGCTTCTAGCTCACCTTTCAAATCTGAAGAGTCCGATTTCTGATTGCTTAGAAGTTGGTCCCACTGCACTTCAAACCTGTGATATATCAATGTCAACTCTTCTTCAAATCAGCAATATTATCATTGATATAATTATGTCAATTATCATTCTTAAATCAAAATATTGTGCTGCAACAATATCAAGTGGAAAGACTAGTGAAGCTCAACAATCAAGTGAGAAAAACAAAAATACTGAACTGACTATAATGAGACAGAAACAAAAGGCTGCACTAAACAAAATAAATTCTGAATACTCCCACCACCAATATCAATCTCTCACATTCTATATAATCGATGGTGTCCCTAGTTTATTTCTGAGCTCTCAAGATCATAGACTGGCTTCAGCAGCTGATTGCTTGGAGGTAATATCAGAAGTTAAGTTTCTTAATTTACATGAAAAAAAAAATCATTTGATGGAAGAAATAATTTGGAAAAATTTAAATAACTATATTTTAACATTAATAAAACCTTTATAGGCAAGTGTGATCCATTTCCTTTAAAATTTGATACCCCAAGTCCTCCGGGAATTGCTAGGGCTATTTCTGCAGATTTTCTTAATCACTGGAGCCCCATTCAGCCAGTATCACCTTTTTTTGCTAAACATAGCCTTTCAATAAATTAATATTCCAACATGTAAATAGATAAAGTTCTGTCTATATGATA
This sequence comes from Hemileia vastatrix, assembly GCA_030280995.1. Taxonomy (NCBI): domain Eukaryota; kingdom Fungi; phylum Basidiomycota; class Pucciniomycetes; order Pucciniales; family Zaghouaniaceae; genus Hemileia; species Hemileia vastatrix. The sequence continues at coordinate 3,557,923 of JASXTE010000003.1, read as the reverse complement.
TATCTTGTATAATTCAAGTTATTTTCCTTCAAATACGTCAAAAATGTGACCATCTTTGAAATTTATTAAGTAACCTTTGTCATGATTTTCTAAATTAATTATTAAAAAAAATTATTGTAAGTCCAGCAATAAAAAAGATTTTAAAATCTACTTATATGATTTCAAATACTTGTATTAAATTCTTAAATATTTTATTGTTTATATAAAAATATGATAACTGCTCTAGTTTTGTTACTTTACCTTTAATATTATATAATCTATTAATTATTACAAATATTTTTGTTGATTGTAACATTTTTAATCAGAAGTAGAACAATTTAAATAATTAAATGAGTACATTTTTAAAAAAATACAATTTAATCTATTATTGATTCAAAATTCTTTCTTCAACTCTTTATTATTAACTTTTTTATTAATAAGCCTGTTTGACCTAAAATACTATACAGTTAATTTGGTAGCATTAAAAGCACATTTTTATGGCTAATATATTTCAAATTCTTTATTATAGTTTTTTTTATTTTAGAACCTTTGCTACCAATTTAATAAAAATGACATTTAAAGATTTCACAACTTATATATTTCCTCAAAAGTAAATCAAATTTTCTTATAATATTATGAAAAAAAATTATTTTATTTCACAAATAAAAAAAATAGATAATACTATAATTATCAAAACTGAAAATGTTACAGCTACTCCCAGTATTTATCATGTTTAAATTTGCATTAAGTTGTGTATATATAATATAAATTTTTAATATTTATATATCTAGATTTTTTAGATTTGTCTTAACATTAGATAAATAATACTTTGCTGATTCTATTTCTTCCTCTATTAAGTCATCTCTTTTCAAAAAAACTCTCAAAGCACTAATCAAATATTCTAACATAAATTTTTCTTTTTTAATTTCTAAGTATTCTGAAATATCAATATCAAAAACATTAAGCTTTTCTATAGCATGAAAAAGTCTAGTGCTGATTTGAATAGAAGAACCTATCCTAGTGAAGCCAGGAATTTCATGACATCTTGAGGTAAAATGCCTTAGTTGATTGGCAGGCCATAATGTCACTGTTATTCCATTAGTTGCTTCAAAGTTGATTTTACTTTGAATTTCAGGAAACATAAGTTCTCCACCTATTTGTCGTGGTTGGGTCTTATCATACTTCATATGAATGGTGTTTTTTTCTGTTTCTTTAGGAAAAAATATTCCTAAAGTATACTCACTTGCATCCTTATCGAGATGAACCTCATTAGAGAACCCATTACCATTCCCTCCAGATGTCCAAGTTAAATTACTAGCAAACGGTACACCCTCTTCTTCACTAGAAACTTTTGAAAATCCAGGAATACCAAGTTTTGCGCAAAGATTAGTTGCCTCATTGTACTTTACATATGATATTTTTTTAAAAAAATATTCAAAGTACATTGCAATCCTCTTCATTTGTTTTTTATATTCATCTGTTTTTACAATATCATCAGTGTATTCATCTGCAAGGAAAAGCATTCAAAAATTCAGTATTTAAATTAAAAAAAGTGATACTTACGAATATGTAAAGATTTCTTTCTATCTAAAATAAAGCCACCACCAAACATTTTTCCAAAACCACCAGCTCTTTGATGATAACCATTATTTTTAATTTCATGTTCGCAGTAAGAAAGATCCTTAATGCATCGCACCGTAGCTTCTAACATATCTAGTTCTTTGAGCTCATGAATTTCAAAAGTCTGCACAAGAACATTAAGTATTAAGACACCTTTTGGTTTATAAATACTACATCCAGGAAAAAAATTGTAATAATTATTGCAATCTGTCATATTATTTGCATAAGATCGTGCATAGAAATGTGGCTTCTTCCCGTTTGTATCCATTCCAAGAGCGTTTACAAGTTTCATTCCAGTAGCAATGTCTTTCGCCCACCTATTGTTAGAGTTCTTCCCTGGCCGTTTTTTTTTTTCAAATCGTTACTCATTGATGGTTTAATCCTAAGAGAATTCAATTTTGATTTAAAATAGAAAAAAATCAAAAATTAGAAAATAGTAACATAATTTCAATTATCAGTCAATGATACCTTTAACTTTATCATATCTTCAATAATAGAAATACAAAAGTTAGCATATCTACATATTAGTAAATTTATATACTTTTTCTTTATTTCAAATATTAAGAAAGTGTTTCAAAGGTATACTTTATTAAATTATACATATAAAGAGTATAGCTTTATCCTGTATGCATTCAGCAAGTACGAGATTTGGCTCTACACTTAATATTAATAATATAATGAAAGTATAACTCCAATACACTAGTAATATTAAAAAATTTACAGAATTATGATATCCACATATATAAAATGAAAAATCTTGCTCTGATCAATATATTGACTTAGAAAGTTATACTTCAATAAATTATTAATTTTTAAATTGTAGCATTGTCCTGTATGCTTTCAGCAAGTACGAGACTTTGAAACAACTTAAAAATCAATAAATTAAAGGTAAAGTACAAACAATCTAATTATTATTATGAAAAGCAAAACATTATCCTGTATGCTTTCAGCAAGTACGAGATGATGTTTTACTTTTCATATTAATAATATAATGGTTGAGAAAGTATTAAAGAAATATAGAAAAATGATAAGCAAAACATGAACTTACATTTCTATCAAATCTTCTTCCATTTGTAGCTGATTGATCAAAATTAATTATAAAGTTTATTTTATAATCACTGTTTTAAAAAATAAATGGTTAGATAAATAAATTGAACATTTTTGATAAGGAATAAAGAAAAGTAAATTGACAAACAAATAAAAAAACTTTAAGTTAACTGAAAAAGAATTATTTTATAATGAATCAAAAGGGTACAGTAAAAGATACCATAAAAATAAATTCAGAATTAGAATCATTAGATTAACTTGTCAAAAGTGTAAAAAAGTGTAACAAACCAAAATGATATGAAATGCAATAGCAAGAAAAATTTGCTTACCGGTAATCAGATAAGGTCAAGAAAATAGTACCAATAATTCAAAATGATAAAGCAAAAATATGATTGATAAATTTTGAAAAAGTAAGTGAGAAAGAGAAAGGAAAAATAAATTGGGTGGCAAACAGATGTATATATCATGAATTTTCACTGATCACATTTTCAAAAAAATGCAGCTCTCCAAGTCATATGATAAACTTCATCTAAATTCCAAGAATGATGTTGCCAAGGCACTGTACACAGCATGATCATATTTTCCTATGCATATACTAATTCCAGCTGGAATTTATTTGGCTTCATGTTGTACAGATGCACATTTGTGGAACACTGAATTTCACATCTAAAAAAAATTGACGCCACATAATTCTAGCTACCATGTTTCACGTAGCTAAAAAACATACACTCATCACATTTAAATTTACATTGCGCCAAAATTAATTCATTTTTGAATTTTTTTAAAGGAAACTATAATGTGCACCACCTATTTCTAAAATATGAACCTCCGCACCATATTAAATTGGGAGACTTTTAATTATGCAATTTTTTTGCCCTGACCTTTTTCCTGATCTTACTTGGTTTAAAATATTGAAACATGGCCAATGTTGATGAAAGAAACATTTAATTTTGTTTCTATGTGTAACAATGGAAGGCTGTTTCTTACTGGCTGAAGAGTGTTGTATATTTTATTTGAACAAATTTTTATTTTTTTATGTATTTTATTTAAAAAATTTACTTTTTATTGCAGCCAGATTTATACTGGCTGCTTTTTAGAAACCTTAATTTATGACCCAAGCCTTTGAAATTGGCTTGGGTCCCTTACATTGCAATTTAGTACTTCCAGCCAGGTTTCCCCTGGCTGGAAGTGTCTCTTTCAAGCAATCGAAGTCGCTAAAAGCGACTTTGATTGCTTGCTGTAATGTTTGCCACCCTCCCAGCTAATTTACTAGGCTGGGAGGTGGCCAAAGCAGTGTGCAACGCACGTTGCAGAATCGCTACCATATTTCATGCAGCTGATATCAAGTCAGCTGCATGAGATATGCGCAGCATGTGCAATGCGCACTGCATGCAGCAGAAACGCGCGTTGCATGCAATGCGCATTACTTGCAGCAGCGATGCGTGTTGCATGTGCTGCATGCAGTGCATTGCACAGCCAGTTTTTTTCTGGCTGTGAAATGCACACAGAGAAACCAAAGTCCCTGCAAGGGACTTTGGTCTCTAAAATGGAAGCGACTTTCCCTACCAGGTGCAATCTGGTGGGAAAGTGAGAGAAACGTTAGACCGAAGTTGTTTGAAAGCAACTTCGGTCTTAAAAACATTAAAAATCATAAAAAAAAAATGAGAAATGTAGAAAAAAAAAAAATTAAAAATTAAAATGTGAGTATAAGAAAAAAAATAAGTTCTAGTGATACCAAAAATCCAAGCCAATTTCATTTGGCTTGTTTATTTAATAATTATTTTTTAATACATTAAATTTAAAATTCAAACACCATAAAATATATGAATTTTTTTTATATGAATATTATAAATTTAATTTACCTCTTTCTCATAATTATATTTATAATTTTGTTTTTTTAATTTTTGAAATTTAAGTTTATTTTTTGGAAATACAAAATTAAATTTTCAACTAAATTTTTTAGTAAGGTAAAATAAATTATAAATTTGACATTTTGTAATTGAATAATGAAAAAAAATTTAAATTTATTTAAAAAATATTTTTGTTAGAAGAATACAAATATTTTAAGGGTAGAAATATGGTGCAAATTGTAAGTAAAAAAAATTATATTTTTTTTTGTGAGGGGTTATTTCTATTTTTAAAAATATTTTTCAAAAACATTCATTAAATACTGAATTAAATTACTTTGAAACTCAAATTTTTTGTAAAATAATTAAAAATGAAATAATAATATTGTTGTATTTGATATAAAATTTGAATTGGTAATATTAATGTCTCTTTAAGTAAATTTGAAAATAATTAAAAAAGACCATGTTGATAAGTACTTCATTTTTGATATACAATGGTTATATATATATCTTATATATATTTATTGAGTGTTATTTTTATATACATTCAATAAAATTTGTAATATAAAATGCCATTTAATAATTAATTAATGTTCAACTTAGTTATAACAACTTCATATTTAATACCAGCCACTAGTATTTACTTTTTAATTTAAAACTCCAATATAATATGAGAGTATCCTTATTTTGTCTGTATGTAATGAACAACAATAACAGACCATAAATGAGTGGGTAATTAATTACAATAAATAGTTGAAGAATAACCTATAAGAAATGATAAGTTTATCAAAAAGAGTACATTAAAAAAATATACTTTTGAATTTTTTTTGATATAATTTGGGTAGTTAAATGAAAATTTAAATTATCAGACATCAAAATGGATAAAATCTAAAAGTAGTGTTTATATAATAAGCCTCATATAAAAAAAGGATAAAAAATCTACTATGTAACTAAATTATTAAATATTAAGGTATTATTAAAATTATTGAAAAACTTATTTTACAGTTATAATGAAATCTAAATGTGAAAATAATGGTGGGATAATAGTAAGACTATGTGGAAACACTTTAATTTATACATACTTTCAACTATGTTCAGATAAAAAAATTGTTAAAATTGTATAATAACATCTAGTTAATAGTGATGCAATTTTATTTAGATCAAGAATAAATTTTTCTGATGAAAAACTAATTAAATTGAGATATGGCCATCTCCTTTCAAGAGATAGAATAATAATAAAAATTTAAAAAATTATAATAAGTATTCTTAATCACCATTTTTGAAAAGTCTCCAGTAAAATTCATTATAATATATCATTCATTGATTACATTATATGGAGTTTCATCTTGAAGTAGTGATGTGCAGCTTTGAACTTATGTTATGAAAAACAAAAAAGTTAAAAAATATATAGTTATACTAATGAAAAAGCCAAAAATAAAAATACTATTATAAATTAAAAAAATAAAACTACATAAATTTTATTCTGCTCTAATGATGGAAGGGTACTATGTATGAATTTCCACATGTTAAATCCAAACCTGCTTTAAGGCTAGTTTACAGGTAGAGCTATTAAGTTTCCTTAAATTCTAAAAATAACTTATGCATTTTACTAATTATTTTTTTCTTGTTTTCCTTCCAAAGTTGTTAGAGTTGCTTAATTAATACTGTTATCTTGATTGTAAGATATATAATTTTTTTTGAATACATGATTTATTGTTTCAAAAATTATATTATAAATTTAAATCATTTATTTCATTTTCTAAAGCTTCATTGTCAAAGACACAACTCCATTTTCTATTACTTAACAAATATATAAAATGTGATAGTAAAATTTGAGGAATTTTCTTTTTGAGAGGGTCAAACTATATTGTGAAGATTTTTATCTAGAAATTCTTGTACTCTAAAACCAAATAATTTTCTCCCTTAAGTAAGCCATTTCAAAAATATGAGAATATAAACAAGAATATTAACTTATCTTATTTTTATTTTCTTTACTGAAAGTTTTAGTTCAATCCCTTTTTTTATATGACATTAGTATAAAAACATGGTTAAATGCTACTATATAATTAATTTTTATTATATATATATATATATATATATATATATATATATGAAATATTTAGAAGGTCATCCTTTTTTATTTACTTGAATAAATGGCTCAATTATAATACCCAACACTTATTAATGTTTCCCAAACTCAATAACAAATTTCTCATATGAAATATTAGCTTCTAATATAAGAAGTTTATCTATAGATGATATTCAACATGTGATTTTACTTTTTAGATTCAGCTAAAATTAAACAAAAGGAGAAATCATGCATATGTGTATAAATGGTAACCATATGTTACTTAGAGGATTGTGAAATTCACTCATCAGAATGGTTTAAGTATTAAAATAAATTGAGGTCATTATTTTCTAGTATTTGAAACTAATTAGGAAATTATTCTAAAAATATATTTTAATGTGTATCATGTTTAAAAAGTTGGAAATATGATTTTTGAAAATTGTGAGTTTCTTATGAGATACCAAGCTTTAGTTTACATTGTTTCAAGTAGAATAGAATTTTAGTATTAGAAATTGAAAGCAATGTACCATTATCAGATTTTAACTGTGTTCTACTTATAGAATGATTACATAACATTAAACATTTTTTAAATCAAAAAGGTTTAAAAGATATTTAGAATTTTACCAAATTTCACCATTTATTAATCTTTGATTTGAAAACAAACTATGATGTACACTCACTAGAAATAAGCAATCCCAATTTTAACATAATTTATCAATCCAAAAATAATGAGTCAATTAACATGAAAATATATATTATTTCAAAACCAATTCTCTAGATTTAAAATATGATGCTTTAATGAAAAATTATTACAAAACTTTAATGCAATGAAGTCTCTTAAAAAATTTAAAAATAGAATATCAAAACAAGTAATTTCTGCAAAAAAAACTACTAACTATTGTAGATAAAGCATAAAAATAAGTCATATTTTTTAAAAAAATGATCTAACAATATTTATTTTTGTTAAAAAAATCAAAACATTGTTAAGTTTTCTTGTTATAATAATGTTAAAATCCACTAAACATTATCTAAAGGTGGTAAAATATGTTAAAAATAAGTTGAATTTTATGAGATAAAAATCAACAATTTTGTATCATTTCCTGTTGTGCTATGACTTTATTCCACCCTTTTTATCTGATTCTTCCAGTATTACTTTGCTATGATCACTAGTTTTCAAGTTAAAATTTACAAATGTTCATTATACTTGATAATATGAAAAATAACTCAAACTTTTATAACTACAAAATAAGATTTTGTAACTCCTTCTTTCAATTAATATTTGAAGAAATTTTTAGTTTATTTGAGTAATGATTTTACGAATAACAAAAAATTTGAAATTCACAAGGAATTATTTCCAGAGACTATAATTATTTACTTATGTAATGCATGAGCTACTTATCAATGATGTGAAACATCAGAAAAGTAAGTTATAGTTAAAAATCTACAGATTATACTGTTTCTGGTATATATATCTTCAATAAATCTTTTAAACTTATCTTAGCCTACATACCACACAATAGAAAATCATTATATTAAAAAAGGAAAAAATTCTATGATAATATCATAAAGAATGATAACCATGGATTAATATTCCATAAAAATGGTTAATAATATTTTAAGAGAACCTAAATCAGTATTCTTTCATCAAAATATATCCTTTTTGTCTTTGTAATTTATTCCAAACAAATTTTTTGAGAGTTGAATCTATATATCTAATGCCAAAACCACTATTAAGTTCCCTCTTAGACTTTTTAAGAAATTATATATATATATATATGTATATATATATATTATTTATCAAAAATTGAAATAAAGAATAAAAACATAATTTTATTTACCTTTAATTATTTAAATATAGAGTATTTTCAGAATGCATTGTGGTTACTTGTGAAGGTTAGAAGATTTGAAATTGGATTTATGAGTTTTTAGAAGAGCAAATATTGTAAAATTCTTTCATAAATATTTATTTCATAGTTTCAAATGTTGAAATCTACAAACTAATGGGATTTAAAATTATATTGAGATTTAAAATCTGTTTTCTACTCAAGTAAAATAAAATAAAATGATGATATCAAAATTGAAATTAAGTTTAAACTTTTGATATGCTCTATCTTCAATTTTATTGATAGTGCATCAAAAATTTAATAATATTTTTTTCCTTCATCACTTTTTACATAAAAGATAGTTTTATCATTTTATGAATTAAAGATTGCTTATATAAATTTAACATCTATGTCAACTGTTTATGACTATTAATCTATATAATAAATTTTTTAGAAGAAAAAATAACATCAGTATATACTGACTTTGAAATTATTCAATTTAAAATAGTTTACAGGTAGATAATGAAGGGTGATTTCATTTTTGAATATGAATTATAGAAGTCTTATTTTGTCAATTTTAATTCTTTTTGAGCTCAAATGTATCCACCGCAACTTATGTAAGAATAAAAATTATTTTTATTGAAATTTACATGAGAAAGTATGCCTATTATTCAAAATCAAACTTGCTCTAATGGTGTTTTTCAATCATTATTTCCATTCATAACAATAAAAAACATTTCAATTTGCTGATGTTTTAGTTTTTGATATCCCCAAGGTTATATCTCAGGTGTACTATTCACAAAATTATTAAAAATATAATTTTCAAAATACATGTTAAACTTGAAAGTGAGGGGGCATTAAATTTTTAAAAATGAATTCTAAATTCAGCATGGATAGTATTTTTTCTATTTTGAAAAATGAACAATTTTTTGTTTCAATTAATCCAGAAAGAAAATTTTGTTGTAAGCATATTATATTATATTTATTTTGATTTTAAATACTATATTTTCAAGATTTGTGTTTAATATTTCCTGTCAAAGTTAATGTTAATGTGAATTTAAAGTAAGCTTGAAGAAATTTAATCAATAGGCATATTGGATATTTAAAATAATATTTTGCTCCAATCTTGAATCATCCTGGGCTAAAAAATATCCCAAATAAGGTTTTTGTGGGTCAATTTGGATTTAAGTAGGATTAAGTGAGGTTAAATAAAGGACAGATAAAAGGCTAAATTCATTACTAGTGACTTTTTTCTCAAAATAGTTATAAAATATGTATCATTCTGGAATCAAGCTTCAATAAAGTTGAATTGAAACAGAGATAATTTCTAGCAGCACAACACCATATTTACAAAGGTGTAAAATACCTCAAATATTACTCATAATATAGGAAGGCAACGAATCTACAAAATTCACATTTCAAACGAGGATTTATATTTTGAATTTGAAATTGAGAAATGGAATATTATTTTCCAATTTAAATATCTATTAGTCATTTTACCAAAAGTTTTCAGTAATCAGATTGAATTTTGATGGTATTTTGTTGTAGATTAATCATTTTGATGAGACATTTACTCAAAATTACTGGTTTCGTTTCTAATATTCCATGTGAAATTCATTACAAATCTTTTTGAAAGTGAATAGTTGACATATTTGATATGCAAAAGCTTATGTTAGATCAAAGTGAGATCAAAGGGAGCTTAACTGATGATCAAATTAGGATTTTACAAGATCAAACGGTGATCAATGTAGGTTCATCTTGAGCTCAATTTGTGACAAATCTCTGACTAAATGTAAGGCCAAACAATTTCCTACATGGTGATGATGTGTGCATAATTCAAGCATAGATTTGTGGCTCAACGGAGTTCAAGAAAGGGGTATTGCTAGCAATACCCCCCCATTTTTTCTGTGGTGCATTTAGCTTGAATTTTGAATTTCATATAAAATCCCTATTATTCAACCTATTTCTTTTTATCCCTTTTTTTTCTTTTAGATATCAATTAATTTTATGTAAAACAAATCATTTTCATAATTTTTTACCTGTATTTAATAGAATTATTAAAGGTTTAACATCACCCTGTAAGCATTTGGCACATTTTTTTTGCTATACTAATAAAAATAATAATATACTGGTAACAAAAAATTGATCAAATGATAATATATTAATAAAACAGAAAGATCAAATACCAGTGGATATGTTTTAAAAAAATACCAGTTGCACTGAAGAAGAGCTGCACCCTAGATACTCACCATCAAGAAAGTGTCCAGCACAAGTTCGGCCGAACTTGTGCTGGACGCTTTTGGTCAGTTTCAGTCATATGAGATCAATTCTCGCTATGGCAATGAAAAAAAAATTTTGGATAAAAAAATTCACTAGAAGTAGCTTTACATAGCCAAATTTTCTGCCTATATTTCATCCAAACCACAGGTGCACAATTTTTTATCTTTGAAAAAAAGTCAATTTAGTACAATTTATCCCTGATGGCTCTCATTTGCTTCAACACCTCTACTGGCCTTTGATAGTAGGAATATTACTTGGATTTCTTTTTTCATATTTGATCCCTTTAACTTAATTTTTTATTCCTAATATTCTTTTGGATATCAATTAATAATTTTTATAATAAATTATTTTCATATTTTTATACATTTATTTAATAATATTATAAATGGCATAAAATCACCTGGTATGCATTTGGCACATGAGTTTTTTCTATACTTATAAAATTAATAATATAATGGCAACCAAAAATTAATCAAATGATATTAATGAGTGAGGAACAAATATAAAATACCAGTAGACATGTTTGTAAGAAATACTAGGTGAACTGAAGAAAAATTCTACCCTAGCTACTCTCACTACGCAATATAGGGGGTGGACTTGCTAGCAAGTCCTCAACCTGGACTCAGATGGAACTCAGATGGAACTCAGACTGAACTCATACTGAACCCATACTGAACTCTACTTGAACACCCACCTAAAACTGTTCTTCTGAGTGGTGTTCATTCCTGATTGTATGGCTCCTTTATCAATAGCTCAATGTGTGTTCAATCTATGGTGAGTTTGGGTCCAAGGTTGCGGACTTGCTAGCAAGTCCGCCCCCCATATTGTGTGGTGTCTACATTAAAAAAGTGTCCAGCACAAGTTCGGCCGAACTTGTGCTGGACACTTATGGTCAGGTGCAGTCAGAAGGGAGCAATTCTCTCTATGGAAATGAAGATAAATTTTTGATGTAAAATTACACTAGAAGTAGTTTGATATGGCAAAATTTTCATGCTGAAGTTTTGGTAAAGCTCAAGTGGATTTTTTTTTTATTTTTACAAAAAAGAAAATTTAGTGCAAGTTTAGCCCTGATTGTTCTAATTTAATTCAACATCTCTTTTTTCTGTTAATGGCAGGAATTTAACTTGGATTTTAATTTTTATCTTTGATTTCTTTTTTTTTACTTTATTCCTCCCATATTGCTTTTGGATAGAAGTTTATTTTTTGTAAAATAAATCATTTTCATATTTTTTTACCTTTATTTAATAATATTATAAAAGGTGTAACATCACCCAGTATTCATTTGGCACACAATTTTTTGCTATACTGATAATATTAATAATATAATGGTGACAAAAAATTAATCAATTGATAAATATGAGTGAGGCACAAAGATTTAATAACAGTGGAAATGTTTATAAGAAATTTCAGATGATTAAAAATGACTTGCACCCTTGATACTCTTCATGATAAAAGTGTCCAGCACAAGTTTTGCCAAACTTGTGATGGACACTTTTGGTTGCATGCCATCAGACGCAATCAATTCTTTTTATGGAAATGAGACTGAATTATCACTCCATCATTGCACTGAAAGTAGTTTTACATAGAAAAATTTTCCCCTGGAAGTTTTTCCAAACCTAAGGTAGACAATTTTTTCCTTTGGTAAAAAGAAAATTTGATCCATGTTAATCTATGATGGTGCCCATTTTTTCTGAAGCCTCTACTGGCTCATGATAGCAGAAATTATACTTAATATCTTTATTTCATGTTTGATCTCTTTAATTTTAATCTTACCCTTTTATTTATCCTTTAGCTTTTAAATATCAATTTTATTTTGGTAAAACTGATAACTTTCACATTTTTTTACATTTATTATATTATATTATATTATTAAAGTTGTAAAATCATCCAGTGTACATTCATTACACATGTTTTTGATATACTTAAAACATTAATAATATAATGGTGACTAAAAAATAATCAAATAATAAATATGGATGACACAGAAAGATCAAATACCCATAGACATTTTTAAAATGAAAATAAGATTAACTGAAGAAGACTTGCACCCTAGCTACTCTCCATAATAAAAGTGTCCAGAACAATTTCAGCTGATCTTGTGCTGGACACTTTTGGTTGCATGCAGTCAGATGGGATAAATTTACTCAATGGAAGTTAAAATGAATTTTTGCTCAATCATTGCACAAGAAGTAGCTTTATACTGCTATACTATCCTCCTGATTTTTTGGAAAACCTCAGGTGGACCCTTTTATTAATTTTAAAAAAAAGAAAACATATTCCAAATCTAGAACTGGTGGTGCAAATTTGGTCTGAAAACTCAAATTATCTTTGATGGCAGAAATTTTATTTGTATGTTTAATTTCATATTTAAACACTTTTATTTTACTTTTTTATTCCTGTTTTTGCTTTCAAATATCAATTAATTTATTGTAAAACTAATACTTTTCATATTTTTTTTACTTTTATTTAATAAGATTATGAAAGATGTAGCATCATCCAGTATGCATTTGGCTTACAAGTTTTTTAAATACTAATAACATTAATATTATAATGGTGAAAAACAATGAATCAAATGATAAATATGAATGACACAGAAAGATCATATACAAGTGCATTTGTTTATAAGGAATACCTGATTAACTGAAGAAGACCTGCACCCTAGACACTCACCATCATAAAAGTGTCTAGCATAAATTTGGCCAAACTTGTGCTGGACAATTTTGCTTGCATGCAATCAGATGGGATAAATTTACTCTATGGAAATGAAAATGACATTTTGCTCAATCATTGCACAATAAGTAGTTTGATATTGCCAAAATGTCCTCCTGATGAATTTTCAAAACTCATCAGGACACTTTCTTTGGTTTAACAAAAAAGAAAATATAGTGCAAGTTTAGCCCTGGTGGTGCACATTTGATCTAACACCTCTACTTGTTATTGATAGTGGAAATTTTTCTTAGATTTTTTTTTCTTATTTTATCCCTTTTATTTTACTTTTTTATTGCTCATATTGCTTTGGATATCAATTTTTAATTTTTAAAATAAATAATTTTCATACTCTTATACCTTTATTTAATAATATATGATTAAAGGTGGAACACCACCTGGTATGCATTTTTCACACAAGTTATTACTATAGTAATAATGTTAACAATATAATGATGACAAAAAATTAATCAAATGGTAAATTTAAATGACACAGAAAGATCAAATTCCAGTGGAAATGTTTATAAAAAATCCCTTTTGAGTTTAAGAAGATTTGATGTATGCCTACTCTCAATTATAAAAGTGTCCAGCACAAGTTCAGCCAAACTTGAGCTGGACACTTTTGGTTGCATGAAGTCATATGAGATAAATTCTCTTTATGGCAATAAAAATTATATTTCACTCAATTATTGAAGTAAAGAATGTTTAATATTGTAAAATTGTCCCCTGGAAGTCTGTCCAAACCTCAGGTCAAAATTTGTTAGCTATACATAAAAGTAAGTTTAGACCAAGTCTTGACCTAGGGGTCCCCAACTGTCCCAACACCACTTCTGGCTCTTGATAGTAAAAATTTTACTTGTATTTTTTATTTCGTATTTGATACCATTTATTTTCATTTTACTTTTCTATTTCTCTTTTTAATTTTAAATATCAATTTATTTTTTTAAAAACTAAACATATTCATATTTTTTTAACTTTATATAATAATATTATTAAAGTTTGTAACATCACCAATTTTGCATTTGGCATGCAGGTTTATGCTATACTAGAAAAATTAATAATATATATGGTGACAAAAAATCAATTATAAGATAAATATGAATGATAAAAAAAAGTTAAAAACCCAATAGAAATGTGAAAAACAAAAAACTGTTGTACTGAGAAACACTTCCACCCTAGCTACTCTCCATCATAAAAGTGTCCAGCACAAGTTCGGCCGAACTTGTGCTGGACACTTTTGTTCAGGTGCAGTCAGATGGGATCAATTCTCTCTGTGGAAATTAAATTAAAAAAAATTTTAAATAATTACATTAGAAGTAGTTTGGTATGGCTGAATTATCCACCTTGAGTTTTTCCAAACCTCAGGTGAAAAATTTTTTATCTTTAAAAAAAATTAAATTTTATCAAATTTAGCCCTGGTGGCACCCATTTGTTTCAACACCTCTACTGGCTCTTGAAGGCAGGAATTTTTCTTGAATTTTTCTTTTTCATATTTGATCTCTTTTACTTTACTTTTTTATCACTCATGTTACATTTGGATATTAATTTATAATTTTGGAAAAGAAATCATTTTCAAATTTTTTTAACATTTTTTAATAATATTATAAAAGGTGTAATATAACATGGCATGCATTTGGCGCACAAGTTTTTTCTGTACTAACAAAATTAATAAAATTCTAATGACAAAAAATTAATCAGAAAATAAAATATGAATAACACAGAAAGATCAAATACCATTTGACATGTTTTAAAAAAATAACAGTTTCACTGAAGAAGACCTGCACCTTAGCTACTCTCCATCATAAAAGTGTCCAGCACAAGTTCGGCCGAACTTGTGCTGGACACTTTTGGTCAGGTGCAGTCAGATGGGATCAATTCTCTCTATGGAAATGAAAAAAATTATTTGATAAGAAACTTCACTAGATGTAGTTTGATATAGCTGAATTATCGACCTAGAGTTCATCCAAACCACAGGTACACAATTTTTTATCTTTAAAAAACAATCAATTAAGTACAATTTATCTCTGACGGCTCTCATTTGCTTCAACATCTCTACTGGCCTTTGATATTAGCAACAATACTTGGATTTCTTTTTTCATATTTGATCACTTTAAATTAATTTTTTATTCCTCATATTGCTCTTGGATATCAATTAATAAATTTTAAAATAAATTATTTTAATATTTTTATACATTTTTTTAATAATATTATAAAATGTGTAACATCACTCAGTATGAATTTGGCACACAATTTTTTGCTATACTTATATAATTAATAATATAATTAAGACAAAAAATTAATCAAATAATATGTATGAGTGAGGCACAAAGATAAAGTACCAGTAGACATGTTTGTAAGAAATACCAGATGAACTGAAGAAAAATTTTACCCCAGCCGCTCTCCATCATAGAAGTGTCCAGCACAAGTTCGGCCGAACTTGTGCTGGACACTTTTGGTCATGTGCAGTCAGATGGGATCAATTCTCTGTATGGCAACAAAAAAATTTTTTTATCAAATTTCACTAGATGTAGTTTGGTTTAGCTGAATCATCCACCTGCTGTTCTGCCCAATATCAGGTGTATAATTTTTTATCTTTAAAGAAAATTTCACTTATTACAATTAAGACCTGATGGCTCCCATTTGCTTTAACACCTCTACTGGCTCTTGATAGCAGGAATTTTACCAGTATTTTTTTCATATTTTATCTCTTTGAATTTTATTTTACTCTTTTAGTCCTCTTTTTACTTTTAAATTTCAATTTAATTTTTGTAAAACTATTCCTTTCCATATTTATTTACATCTATTTTGGAATATTATTGTTGGTATAACTTCACATGGTATGCATTTGGCACATAAGTTTTTGCTATACTAATAACATTAATAATATAATGGTGACAAAATATTAATCGGATGATAAATATGAAAGATAAAGACTGATCAAATACCAGTAGACATGTTTATGAGAAATACAAGATGAATGAACTGAAGAAAATTTCCACCCAAGCTACTCTCCATCATAAAAGTGTCCAGCACAAGTTCGGCTGAACTTGTGCTGGACACCTTTAGTCACGTGCAGTCAGATGGGATCAATTCTCTATATGGAAACAAAATAACATTTTTTTATTAAACTTCACTACAAGCAGTTTTGTTTAGCTGAATCATCCACCTGTTGTTCTTCACAACCTCAGGTGTATAATTTTTTATCTTTAAAAAAAAGGTCACTTATTACAATTTAGCCCTGATGGCTCCCATTTTTTTCAACACTTCTACTGGCTCTTGAGAGCAAGAATTTTACTAGTTTTTTGTTTTTCATAATTGATCTCTTTGAGATTAATTTTACCGTTTTATCCCTCATATTGCTTTTGTATATCAATTTATTCTTTGTAAAACAAATCATTTTCATATTTTTTTACCTTTATTTAATAATATTATAAAAGGTGTAACATCACCCAGTATGCATTTGGCACACGAGTTTTTGCTATACTTATAATATTAATAATATAATGGTGACAATAAATTAATCAAATGATATATATGAGTGAGTCACAAAGATCAAGTACCAATGGACATGTTTATAAGAAATACCAGATTAACTGAAGAAAAATTCTACCCCAGCTACTCTCCGTCATAAATGTGTCCAGCACAAGTTTGGCAGAACTTGTGCTGGACACTTTTTGTCACATGCAGTCTGGTGTGATCAATTCTCTCTCAATCATTGAACTAGAAATTGTTTGATATGGCTAAATGGTTATGCTGAAGTTTTTTTAAACCTCAGATTGGCACTTTTTTGTTTTTCAAAAAAGCAATTATAGTCCAAGTTTAGCCTCACTGGTGGACATTTGCCCCAACATGTCTACTTGCTCTTGATGGCAGTATATTTATTTTAATTTTTTATTTCATATTTGATTCCTTTAATTTTACCTTTTTATCCCTCACATTGCTTTTGTATATCAATTTATTTTTTGTAAAACAAATCATTTTCATATTTTTTTACCTTTATTTAATAATATTATAAAAGGTGTAACATCACCTGGTATGCATTTGGCACACGAGTTTTTGCTATACTTATAATATTAAAACATAATGGTGACAAAAAATCAATCAAATGATAAATATGAGTGAGGCACAAAGATCAAATACCAGTGGACATGTTTATAAGAAATACCAGATGAACTGAAGAAAAATTCCACCCTAGCTAAACTCCATCATAAAAGTGTCCAGCACAAGTTCGGCCGAACTTGTGCTGGGCACTTTTGGTCACATGCAGTCTGATGTGATCAATTCTCTCTATTGCAATGAAGATGAATTTTTCTTCAATAATTGCACTAGAAGTTATTTGATATGGCAAAATTGTCTTCCTGAAGTTTTGGTAAAGCTACAGTGGATTTTTTTTTATTTTTACAAAAAAGAAATTATAGTCCAAGTTTAGTGCCACTGGTGGGCGTTCACCCCATCATGTCTACTTGCTCTTTATGGGAGGAATTTCACTTTAATTTTTTATTTCATATTTTATCCCTTTAATTTTACCTTTTTATCCCTCATATTGCTTCTGGATATCAATTTATTTTTTGTAAAACAAATCATTTTCATATTTTTTTACCTTTATTTAATAATATTATAAAAGGTGTAACATCACCCGGTATGCATTTGGCACACGAGTTTTTGCTATACTTATAATATTAATAACATAATGGTGACAAAAATCAATCAAATGATAAATATGAGTGAGGCACAAAGGTCAAATACCAGTTAATCAATAGTTCTTTTTCATATTATAAATTTTTTGATTAAATAAAATGGTAATAATGAATTATATTTTTCATCCACAATTCCACTCTAATGATTCCCACTGCACAAAAAGGGTTCACTTGGTCCTTTCTTTACTGCTTGTGCATATATTTTATTGCCCACAGTACTACAATTTTTTGTAGTGATTATCCCACATCTGGTTCAGGAATATTTTTAAACAATATAAGTTTTTTTTAAAAAAGACCTTATCATATCCAATATCCCACAAAAAATACAACCTGTTTTTGTATTAAAGCCCGTTAATTATTAAGAAATTGTTAAAATAATTAGATTAGACCCTGGCACAGCTAGATCCATACCAACTGGCCTAAAGTCTTTTCAATATTGAAAACAATTAAATAAAATTATGATATCATACTAAATTATGGGCACCAACCATAATTCAGCACTTCTCATTTGCTCTGCTACAAAATGAGTGCATGTAGCATTTTTCTAACGTCGGACTGTTTTTCTTCCTTCCCTCACACCTTTAGTCCAGAATGAAAATTTAGTATGAGTTTTGGTCAAAATGGTTTGCCAGTGTTATCTGTATGCAATATGAATTCATATTGCATATTTCTATTTATGCATAAAATATACTCGTTAAGCATCATTTTTTTGCATTTTTCAATCATTATGCATATTTATGCATATTCATATGCATATTCATTATAAAGATTTATATGCATATTAATATATTTTATTCATATACGTATATGCACCTTTTTTTGCATATTCAATATGCATATTTTTAATGCATATTCAATATGCATATTTTTATGCATATTTTTATGCATATTCAATATGCATATTTTTATGCATATTCAATATGCATATTTTTTATGCATAATCACTATGCATATTTTTATGCATAATCACTATGCATAATTTTATGCATATTTTTATGCATATTTATTATGCATATTTATTCTTCATAGTCATTATGCATACACTTTGGATAGGCAATTCACATCAATTTTTAGCATGCAATAAGTATCCACCATGCAAATTCAAATGCATATGCATCTATATCAAACACGCAACATATATTCAAGTTTAATATTTGAATATTAAGGTATGCTAAGTGATGTTGTTCAACCTTTTGCCAAACCTGAGATTAACTGATGTTCAATGTGGTTCTTAAGCTCTGCTCAAGGAGGGATTGTTCTGGATTCAATCTGTGACAGTTTATTTTTTCAATGTTTTTTCATCAGATTTAAAAACATCTTTCTGACAGTTTCAGGATGGTTTCCCAACAGTTTCCTGACAAATTCCTAATGGTTTCAAAAAGAGGGAACTGCTAGCAGTTCACCCCCAGATTTCCCGTGGTGTATTAGACATCACTTACTTAATAAAATTCAAATAAACATTATAAAACAATTATTATCATTTTGAAATATATTATAAAGCCTTTATAGATTGATATTATCTTTATATAAGCTATAACTATATTATATTCATCTATTTTCCACCACTAGCGTGCATTTAAATCCAAATATTGTGAGTTTTATTTGAGTATAACTATTTTATTAGTCTTCCCCAGAGGTTTAATCACTAAATTATTTATTAAAAAGTAGTAGGACCATTAATAATTACTATTAAATCATACTTAAATACTAGATACACTGACAAGAAGAGTCCTGGATTTTATGTGTCAGGAAGGAGGTTGATGAGGAGGAGACATCCAAATCCTCAAGTGGTGGTGACTCAGAAGAAGGGTCAAGAATTTGTTTTGAAGTCTTTTCATGAAGACCTTGGTCATAGAGGCTTTGGGGAGACTTATAGAACAGTAGCAGATAGATTTTGGTGGCCAGGGATGAAGTTGGCTGTGCAGGGTTGAGTTCAATCTTGTGAAGAATGTCATAGAAGAAGTCACTTGAAAACTAAAGAGGTTGGCCCTGCTACTGGTAAAACAACTGTGTTTGGAAGAGTTAGTTTAGATGCTGTCCATATCAAAGAGGGCAGGTATAAATACTTGATTTTTGCTAGGGATGATTTGTCTGGTTGGGTTGAGGTGGTGCCTCTGGTTAATTTGACTGCCAAAAATTTGGCAGAAGTTTTGAAGAAAGAATGGGTATTTAGGTATGGGTTGATGAAGTTGGTGACTGTTGATGGTGGGCCAGAGTTTGGAGCTAAATTCAAAGAAGCTGTGTCAATTAATTGTTCTAAAGTCAGAGTGGCTACACTTTATTATCCTGAAGCTGAAGGCATGGTTGAAAGGGTCCATCAAGTTATCAAAAATGCTTTGGTGAAGATGTGTGGAGATAATGCTGAAAAATGGAGGCATTATTTACCCTTGGTATTATTTGCTGATAGGGTCACTGTAAAAAGGAAAATTGGCTATTTCCCTTATGAATAAATTTTTGGGCAGAAAGCTGTGCTACTGGTGGACTTGGAAGCGGTCTCTTATCTTGTAATTGATTGGGATGATATATGCTCAACAGAAGATTTGCTCTGTGCCAGGATGCAACAGTTTGAATGTAAAGAGGAATTTCAAGAGAAGTCCTACTCTAGAATGATAAAGATAAGAAATCAATCAGTCAGATACTGAGACAAGAAGTTGGTTCATAGACTCAGGAATCCCTTGAAACCTGGTTGTTTGGTTTTGGTGTATAATAGAAGTTTGGAGAGTCAGTGGGGAAAGATTTTGCTGACAGATGGAATGGACCTTACAGAGTCAGATCTCAGGGTTCTGGAGGCTCTTATATTTTGGAGGAGTTATATGGTGCAGTCTTAAAGAAGATAGTGGCTGCAGATCAGGTAAAGAGATTTTACCCTAGAGGCACAAAAAGTGAAGAAGATTGACTCCGCAATGATGATTAACTCTGCACCATTCTTTAATTTTGGATTTTGGAGATTCTGTGCATCTGTTTTGTTGGAAACTTTTTGTTAGAGGGTGCCCATGGGTGGGGCGTCTATATTTTATTTTGGCAAGTGTGGGGGTGACTGATGGGCTGGCTGCTCTATCAACAGTTACCCCAGATTGTCTGTTTCCAACCCCTTTTCTTAATTTGGTTGAACCCTATTATTGGTTTTTCTTCACAGGTTTAAGTCCTCTATGACTTTAAACTGGAAATTCTTTTTGTCATCAAGTGCCAGTCTCTTCACGTTTATTGGTTTTGGTTTAATGTGTTGGATTTTGTGTTTTTTTAGAAGGTACCCAAGTGGGGGGCATCTAGATTTTATTTTAACAAGTGTGGGGGTAACTGATGAGCTGGCTGCTCTGTAGAACAGTTACCCAGAACGTCTGTTTCAAGTATTTTGTTTATCCTTGTTGAATCCTAGTTCTGGTTTTTGTTATTCAGGTTTTAAGTCCACTATGACTTTAAACTGGCTTACTGGCTTTCAACAGGCTTCTTTCATCTATTTGGTTTGGTGGGGGATCACTGGTGGTCTCCCATCATTTTTACTTATTGGAGGGAGCCCACCCAGTGATCATTTCCTTGAACTGGACTTTCTATGGAGCTGGATTTTTTTTTTCTTTTCTTTATTTTTTGTGTCTATAGTTAGATAGTAGTTTTAGATTATTTTCTTTTTTCTCTTTTTTTCTTTTAATTTTTTATGGGAGTTATTAGGATATAAGAGGGAAAAATCACAAAATTATATTATATGGTGTTACCACATCAGGGTCACCTGGATGTGGGCAAGCATTGGTTGGGAAAGACTCATCAATTGGCCAGACAATTCTATTTTCTTTCTTTCTCTTATTATTCTCTCAATTTCTTTTTTATTTAATCTTTCTTTTTTATTTCAATTTATTTAAAAATTATCAAACAGTGTATCCACATCAAGGTGCACTTGGATGTGGGTAAGGTATTAGGGGATCATCTCATCAATTGGATGATGGATACCATTTGTAACTATTATTTATCTTTTCTAATTATTATTATTCATTTCATTTTAATTTTTCAGCTCTCATATTTTTGGTTATTTTTGTTATTTATTTTCAAGTTTTTTTTAGTATGTTAGTAGTTTAAAATAAAAATAAAATATAATCACCACAGAAAAAATGGGGGGGTATTGCTAGCAATACCCCTTGCTTGAACTCCGTTGAGCCACAAATCTATGCCTGAATTATGCACACATCATCACCATGTAGGAAATTTTTTGGCCTTACATTTGGTCAGAGATTTGTCACAAATTGAGCTCAAGATGAACCTACATTGATCACCGTTTGATCTTGAAAAATCATAATTTGATCATGAGTTGAACTCCCTTTGATCTCACTTTGATCTAACATAAGCTTTTGCATATCCAATATGTCAACTATTCACTTTCAAAAAGATTTGTAATGAATTTCACATGGAATATTAGAACCAAAACCAGTAATTTTGAGTAAATGGCTCATCAAAATGATTAATCTACAACAAAATACCATCAAAATTCAATCTGTTTACTAAAAACTTTTGGTAAAATGACTAATAGATATTTAAATTGGAAACTAATATTCCATTTCTCAATTTCAAATTCAAAATATAAATCCTTGTTTCAAATGTGAATTTTGTAGATTCCTTGCCTTCCTATATTATGAGTAATATTTGAGGTATTTTACACCTTTGTAAATATGGTGATGTGCTGCTAGAAATTATCTCTGTTTCAATTCAACTTTATTGAAGCTTGATTCCAGAATGATACATATTTTATAACTATTTTGAGAAAAAAGTCACTAGTAATGAATTTAGCCTTTTATCTGTCCTTTATTATACCTCACTTAGTCCTACTTAAATCCAAATTGACCCACAAAAACCTTATTTGGGATATTTTTTAGCCCAGGATGATTCAAGATTGGAGCAAAATATTATTTTAAATATCCAATATGCCTATTGATTAAATTTCTTCAAGCTTACTTAAAATTCACATTAACATTAACTTTCACAGGAAATATTAAACACAAATCTTGAAAATATAGTATTTAAAATAAAAATAAATATAATATAATATGCTTACAACAAAATTTTCTTTCTGGATTAATTGAAACAAAAAATTGTTCATTTGTGAAAATAGAAAAAATACTATCCATGCTGAATTTAGAATTCATTTTTAAAAATTTAATGCCCCCTCACTTTCAAGTTTATCATGTATTTCAAAAATTATATTTTTAATAATTTTGTGAATAGTACACCTGAGATATAAACTTGGGGATATAAAAAAAAATATCAGCAACTTGAAATGTTTTTTATTGTTATAAATGGAAATAATGATTGAAAAACACCATTAGAGCAAGTTTGATTTTGAATAATAGGCATACTTTCTCATGTAAATTTCAATAAAAATAATTTTTATTCTTACATAAGTTGCGGTGGATACATTTGAGCTCAAAAAGAATTAAAATTGACAAAATAAGACTTCTATAATTCATATTCAAAAATGAAATCACCCTTCATTATCTACCTGTAAACTATTTTAAATTAAATAATTTCAAAGTCAGTATATACTGATGTTTCTTCTAAAAAATTTATTATATAGATTAATAGTCATAAACAATTGACATAGATTTTAACTTTATATAAGCAATCTTTAATGCATAAAATGATAAAACTATCTTTTATGTAAAAAGTGATGAAGAAAAAAAATATTATTAAATTTTTGATGCACTATCAATAAAATTGAAGATAGAGCATTTCAAAAGTTTAAACTTAATTTCAATTTTGATATCATCATTTTATATTATTTTACTTGAGTAGAAAACAGATTTTAAATCTCAATATAATTTTAAAACCCATTAGTTTGTAGATTTCAACATTTGAAACTATGAAATAAATATTTATGAAAGAATTTTACAATATTTGCTCTTCTAAAAACTCATAAATCCAATTTCAAATCTTCTAACCTTCACAAGTAACCACAATGCATTCTGAAAATACTCTATATTTAAATAATTAAAGGTAAATAAAATTATGTTTTTATTCTTTATTTAAATTTTTGATAAATAATATATATATATACATATATATATATATATAATTTCTTAAAAAGTCTAAGAGGGAACTTAATAGTGGTTTTGGCATTAGATATATAGATTCAACTTTCAAAAAATTTGTTTGGAATAAATTACAAAGACAAAAAGTATATATTTTGATGAAAGAATACTGATTTAGGTTATCTTAAAATTTTATTAACCATTTTTATGGAATATCAATCCATGGTTATCATTCTTTATGATATTATCATAGAATTTTTTCCTTTTTTAATATAATGATTTTCTATTGTGTGGTATGTAGGTTAAGATAAGTTTAAAAGATTTATTGAAGATATATATACCAGAAACAGTATAATCTGTAGATTTTTAACTATAACTTACTTTTCTGATGTTTCACATCATTGATAAGTAGCTCATGCATTACATAAGTAAATAATTATAGTCTCTGGAAATAATTCCTTGTGAATTTCAAATTTTTTGTTATTCTTAAAATCATTAATCAAATAACTAAAAATTTCTTCAAATATTGATTGAAAGAAGGAGTTTCAAAATCTTATTTTGTAGTTATAAAATTTTGAGTTAATTTTCATATTATCAAGTATAATGAACATTTGTAAATTTTAACTTGAAAACTTGTGATCATAGCAAAGTAATACAGGAAGAATCAGATAAAAAGGGTGGAATAAAGTCATAGCACAACATGAAATGATACAAAATTGTTGATTTTTGGCTCACAAAATTCAACATATTTTTAACATATTTTACCACCTTTAGATAATGTTTAGTGGATTTTAACATTATTATAACAAGCAAACTTTACAATGTTTTGATTTTTTTAACAAAAATAAATATTGTTAGATCATTTTTTTTAAAAATATGACTTATTTTTATGCTTTATCTACAATAGTTAGTAGTGTTTTTTGCAGAAATTACTTGTTTTGATATTCTATTTTTGAATTTTTTAAGAGAGTTCATTGCATTAAAGTTTTGTATCAATTTTACATTAAAACATCATATTTCAAATCTAGAGATTTGGTTTTGAAATAATATATATTTTTATGTTAATTGACTCATTATTTTTGGATTGATAAATTATGTTAAAATTGGGATTGCTTATTTCTAGTGAGTGTACATCATAGTCGGTTTTCAAATCAAAGATTAATAAATGGTGATATTTTGTAAAATTCTAAATATCTTTTAAACCTTTTTGATTTAAATAATTTTTAATGTTATGTAATCATTTAATAAGTAGAACACAGTTAAAATCTGATAATGGTACATTGCTTTCAATTTCTAATACTAAAATTCTATTCTACTTGAAACAATGTAAACTAAAGCTTGGTATCTCATAAGAAACTCACAATTTTCAAAAATCATATTTCTAACTTTTTAAACATGATACACATTAAAATATATTTTTAGAATGATTTCCTAATTAGTTTCAAATACTAGAGAATAATGACCTCAATTTATTTTAATACTTAAACCATTCTGATGAGTTAATTTCACAATCCTCTAAGTAACATATGGTTACCATTTATACACATATGCATGATTTCTCCTTTTTTTAATTTTAGCTGAATCTAAAAAGTAAAATCACATGTTGAATATCATCTATAGATAAACTTCTTATATTAGAAGCTAATATTTCATATGAGAAATTTGTTATTGAGTTTGGGAAACATTAATAAGTGTTGGGTATTATAATTGAGCCATTTATTCAAGTAAATAAAAAATGATGACCTTCTAAATATTTCATATATATATATATATATATATATATATATATATATATATATATATATATATATATATATATATATATATATATAATAAAAATTAATAATATAGTAGCATTTAACCATGGTTTTATACTAATGTCATATAAAAAAAGGGATTGAACTAAAAATTTCAGTAAAAAAATAAAAATAAGATAAGTCAATATTCTTGTTTATATTCTCATATTTTTGAAATGGCTTACTTAAGGGAGAAAATTATTTGGTTTTAGAGTACAAGAATTTCTAGATAAAAATCTTGACAATATAGTTTGACCCTCTCAAAAAGAAAATTCCTAAAATTTTACTATCACATTTTATATATTTGTTAAGTAATAGAAAATGGAGTTGTGTCTTTGACAATGAAGCTTTAGAAAATGAAATAAATGATTTAACTTTATAATATAATTTTTGAAAGAATAAATCATGTATTCAAAAAAATTTATATATCTTACAATTAAGATAACAGTATTAATTAAGCAACTCAAACAACTTTGGAAAGAAAACAAGAAAAAAATAATTTTTAAAATGCATAAGTTATTTTTAGAATTTAAGGAAACTTAATAGCTCTACCTGTAAACTAGCCTTAAAACAAGTTTAGATTTGACATGTGGAAATTCATACATAGTACCCTTCCATCAGTAGAGCAGAATAAAATTTATGTAGTTTTATTTTATTAATTTATAATAGTATTTTTATTTTTGGCTTTTTCATTAGTATAACTATATATTTTTAAACTTTTTTGTTTTTCATAACATGAGTTCAAAGCTGCACATCACTACTTCAAGATGAAACTCCATATAATGTAATAAATGAATGATATATTATAATGATTATTACTAGAGACTTTTCAAAAATGGTGATTAAGAATTATTATTATAATTTTTTAAATTTTTATTATTATTCTATCTCTTGAAAGGAGATGGACATATCTCAATTTAATTAGTTTTTCCTCAGAAAAAATTATTCTTGATCTAAATAAAATTTCATCACTATTAACGAGATGTTATTATACAATTTTACCAATTTTTTTATCTGAACATAGTTGAAAGTATGTATAAATTAAAGTGTTTCCACATAGTCTTACTATTATCCCACCATAATTTTCACATTTAGATTTCATTATAACTGTAAAATAAGTTTTTCAATAATTTTAATAATACCTTAATATTTAATAATTTAGTTACATAGTAGATTTTTTATCCTTTTTTTATATGAGGCTTATTATATAAACACCACTTTTAGATTTTTTCCATTTTGATGTCTTATAATTTAAATTTTCATTTAACTACCCAAATTGTATCAAAAAAATTTCAAAAGTATATTTTTTTAATGTAATCTTTTTGATAAACTTATCATTTCTTATGGGTTATTCTTCAACTATTTATTGTAATTAATTACCCACACATTTATGGTCTGTTATTGTTGTTAATTACATACAGACAAAATAAGGATACTCTCATATTATATTGGAGTTTTAAATTAAAAAGTAAATACTAGTGGCTGGTATTAAATATGAAGTTGTTATAACTAAGTTGAACAAGAATTAATGATTAAATGGCATTGTATATTATAAATTTTTTTGAATGTATATAAAAATAACACTCAAGAAATATATATAAAATATATATATAACCATTGTATATCAAAAATGAAGTACTTATCAACATAATCTTTTTAAATGATTTTCAAATTTACTTAAAGAGACATTAATATTACCAATTCAAATTTTATATCAAATATAACAATATTATTATTTCATTTTTAATTAGTTTACAAAAAATTTGAGTTACAAAGTAATTTAATTCAGTATTTAATGAATGTTTTTGAAAAATATTTTTAAAAATAGAAATAACCCCTCACAAAAAAAAATATAATTTTTTTTACTTACAATTTGCACCAAATTTCTACCCTTAAAATATTGGTATTCTTCTAACAAAAATTTTTTTTAAATAAATTTAAATTTTTTTTCATTATTCAATTACAAAATGTCAAATTTATAATTTATTTTACCATACTAAAAAATTTAGTTGAAAATTTAATTTTGTATTTCCAAAAAATAAACTTAAATGTCAAAAATTAAAAAAACAAAATTATAAATATAATTATGAGAAAGAGGTAAAGTAAATTTATAATGTTCATATAAAAAAATTTCATATATTTTATGGTCTTTCAATTTTAAATTTAATGTATTAAAAAATAATTATTAAATAACCAAGCCAAATGAAATCGGCTTGGGTTTTTGGTATCACTAGCACTTATTTTTTTTCTTATACTCACATTTTAATTTTTTTTAATTTTTTTTTCTAGATTTCTCATTTTTTTTATGATTTTTAAGGTTTTTAAGACTGAAGTTGCTTTCAAACAACTTCAGTCTAACTTATCTCTCACTTTACCACCATATTGCACCTGGTAGGGAAAGTCGCTTCCATTTTAGAGACCAAAGTCCCTTGCAAGGACTTTGGTTTCTCTGTGTGCATTGCACAGCCAGAAAAATACTGGCTGTGCAAAGCACTGCGTGCAGCACATGCAATGCGCATCGCTGCTGCAAGTAATGCGCATTGCATGCAGCGCACATTGCATGTGCTGCCCATATCTCATGCAGCTGACTTGATATCTGCTGCATGAGATATTGAAGCAATTGTGCAATGTGCGTTACTTGCAGCAGCAACGCGCGTTGCACAAAATTTTGGCCACCTCCCAGCCTAGTAAATTAGCTGGGAGGGTGGCAAACGTAACAGCAAGCAATCAAAGTCGCTTTTAGCGACTTTGATTGCTAGAAAGAGACACTTTCAGCCAGGGGAAACCTGGCTGGAACTACTAAATTGCAATGTAAGGGACCCAAGCCAATTTTAAAGGCTTGGGTCATAAATTAAGGTTTCTAAAAGGCAGCCAGTATAAATCTGGCTGCAATAAAAAGTAAATTTTTTAAATAAAATACATAAAAAAATAAAAATGTGTTTAAATAAAATATACAACACTCTTCAGCTGGTAAGAAACAGCCTTCCATTGTTACACATAGAAACAAAATCAAATGTTTCTTTCAGCAACATTGGTCATGTTTCAATATTTTGAACCAAGTAAGATCAGGAAAAAGGTCACGGCAAAAAAATTGCATAATTATAAGTCTCCCAATTTAATATGGTGGGGAGGTTCATATTTTAGAAATAGGTGGTGCACATTATAGTTCCCTTTAAAAAAATTCAAAAATGAATTAATTTTGATGCAATGTAAATTTAAATGTGATGAGTGTATGTTTTTTAGCTACGTGAAACATGGTAGCTAGAATTATGTGGCGTCAATTTTTTTTAGATGTGAAATTCAGCGTTCCACAAATGTTCATCTGTACAACATGCAGCCAAGTAAATTCTAACTGAAATTAGTATATGCATAGGAAAAAATGATCATGATGTGTACAGTGCCTTGGCAACATCATTCTTGGAATTTAGATGAAGTTTATCATATGACTTGGAGAGCTGCATTTTTTTGAAAATGAGATCAGTGAAAATTCATGATATCTACATCTGTTTGCCACCCAATTTCTTTTTCCTTTCTCTTTCTCACTTACCTTTTTCAAAAATTATCCATTATATTTTTGCTTTATTATTTTGAGTTATTGGTACTATTTTCTTGACCTTATCTGATTACCGGTAAGCAAATTTTTCTTGCTATTGAATTTCATATCATTTTGGTTTGTTACTCTTTTTTACACTTTTGACAAGTTAATCTAATGATTCTAATTCTGAATTTATTTTTATGGTATCTTTTACTGTACCCTTTTGATTCATTATAAAAAAATTCTTTTTCAGTTAACTTAAAGTTTTTTTATTTGTTTGTCAATTTACTTTTCTTTATTCCTTATCAAAAATGTTCAATTTATTTATCTAACCAATTATTTTATTAAAACGGTGATTATAAAATAAACTTTATAATTAATTTTGATCAATCAGCTACAAATGGAAGAATATTTTATAGACATGTAAGTTTATGTTTTGCTTATCATTTTACTATATTTCTTTAATACTTTCTCAACCATTATATTATTAATATGAAAAGTAAAACATCATCTCGTACTTGCTGAAAGCATACAGGATAATGTTTTGCTTTTCATAATAATAATTAGATTGTTTGTACTTTACCTTTAATTTATTGATTTTTAAGTTGTTTCAAAGTCTCGTACTTGCTGAAAGCATACAGGACAATGCTACAATTTAAAAATTAATAATTTATTGAAGTATAACTTTCTAAGTCAATATATTGATCAGAGCAAGATTTTTCATTTTATATATGTGGATATCATAATTCTGTAAATTTTTTAATATTACTAGTGTATTGGAGTTATACTTTCATTATATTATTAATATTAAGTGTAGAGCCAAATCTCGTACTTGCTGAATGCATACAGGATAAAGCTATACTCTTTATATGTATAATTTAATAAAGTATACCTTTGAAACACTTTCTTAATATTTGAAATAAAGAAAAAGTATATAAATTTACTAATATGTAGATATGCTAACTTTTGTATTTCTAATATTAAAGATATGATAAAGTTAAAGGTATCATTGACTGATAATTGAAATTATGTTACTATTTTCTAATTTTTGATTTTTTTTCTTTTTTAAATCACAATTGAATTCTCTTAGGATTGAACCATCAATGAGTAACAATTTGAAAAAAAAACAGCCAGGGAAGAACTCTAACAATAGGTGGGCCAAAGACATTGCTACTGGAATGAAACTTGTAAACGCTCTTGGAATGGATACAAATGGGAAGAAGCCACATTTCTATGCACAATCTTATGCAAATAATATGACAGATTGCAATAATTATTACAATTTTTTTCCTGGATGTAGTATTTATAAACCAAAAGGTGTCTTAATACCTAATGTTCTTGTGCAGACTTTTGAAATTCATGAGCTCAAAGAACTAGATATGTTAGAAGCTACGGTGCAATGCATTAAGGATCTTTCTTACTGCAAACATGAAATTAAAAATAATGGTTATCATCAAAGAGCTGGTGGTTTTGGAAAAATGTTTGGTGGTGGCTTTATTTTAGATAGGAAGAAATCTTTATATATTCGTAAGTATCACTTTTTTTAATTTAAATACTGAATTTTTGAATGCTTTTCTTTGCAGATGAATACACTGACGATATTGTACAAACGGATGAATAAAAAAAACGAATGAAGAGGATTGCAATGTACTTTGAATATTTTTTTAAAAAAATATCATATGTAAAGTACAACGAGGCAACTAATCTTTGTGCAAAACTTGGTATTCCTGGATTTTCAAAAGTTTCTAGTGAAGAAGAGGGTGTACCATTTGCTAGTAATTTAACTTGGACATCTGGAGCGAATGGTAATGGGTTCTCCAATGAGGTTCATCTCGATAAGGATGCAAGTGAGTATACTTTAGGAATATTTTTTCCTAAAGATACAGAAAAAAACACCATTCATATGAAGTATGATAAGACCCAACCACGACAAAAAGATGGAGAACTTATGTTTCACGAAATTCAAAGTAAAATCAACTTTGAAGCAACTAATGGAATAACAGTGACATTATGGCCTGCCAATCAACTAAGGCATTTTACCTCAAGATGTCACAAAATTCCTGGCTTCACTAGGATAGGTTCTTCTATTCAAATCAGCACTAGACTTTTTCATGCTATAGAAAAGCTTAATGTTTTTGATATTGATATTTCAGAGTACTTGGAAATTAAAGAAGAAAAAGATAGGTATAAATATTTGATTTGTGCTTTGAGAGTTTTTTTGAAAAGAGATGACTTAATAGAGGAAGAAATAAATTCAGCAAAGTATTATTTATCTAATGTTAAGACAAATCTAAAAAATCAAGATATTTAAATATTAAAAATTTATATTATATATACACAACTTAATGTAAAATTAAACATGATAAATACTGGGAGTAGCTGTAACATTTTCAGTTTAGATAATTATAGTATTATCTATTTTTTTTATTTGTGTAATAAAATAATTTTTTTTCATAATATTATAAGAAAATTTGCTTTCCTTTTGAGGAAATATATAAGTGGTGAAATCTTTAAATGTCATTTTTATTAAATTGGTAGAAAAGGTTCTATAATAAAAAAACTATAATAAAGAATTTGAAATATATTAGCCATAAAAATGTGCTTTTAATGCTACCAAATTAACTGTATAGTATTTTAGGTCAAACAGGCTTATTAATAAAAAAGTTAATAATTAAGAGTTGATGAAAGAATTTTGAATCAATAATAGATTAAATTGTATTTTTTTAAAAATGTACTCATTTAATTATTTAAATTGTTCTACTTCTGATTAAAAATGTTACACTCAACGAAAATATTTGTAATAATTAATAGATTATATAATATTAAAGGTAAAGTAACAAAACTAGAGCAGTTATCATATTTTTATATAAACAATAAAATATTTAAGAATTTAATACATGTATTTGAAATCATATAAGTAGATTTTAAAATCTTTGTTATTGCTGGAGTTACAATATTTTTTTTTAATAATTAATTTAGAAAATCATGTCAAAGGTTACTTAATAAATTTCAAAGATGGTCACATTTTTGACGTATTTGAAGGAAAATAACTTGAATTATACAAGATAAATCATATAGACAAAACTTTATCTATTTACATGTTGGAATATTAATTTATTGAAAGGCTATGTTTAGCAAAAAAAGGTGATACTGGCTGAATGGAGCTCCAGTGATTAAGAAAATCTGCAGAAATAGCCCTAGCAATTCCCGGAGGACTTGGGGTATCAAATTTTAAAAGAAATGGATCACACTTGCTTATAAAAGGTTTTATTAATGTTAAAATATAGTTATTTAAATTTTTACAAATTTTTTCTTCCATCAAATGATTTTTTTTTTCATGTAAATTAAGAAACTTAACTTCTGATATTACCTCCAA
Source organism: Hemileia vastatrix (assembly GCA_030280995.1). Lineage (NCBI taxonomy): Eukaryota > Fungi > Basidiomycota > Pucciniomycetes > Pucciniales > Zaghouaniaceae > Hemileia > Hemileia vastatrix. The sequence goes on along the minus strand of JASXTE010000003.1, from coordinate 3,525,138 downwards.
GCAATCAGCTGCTGAAGCCAGTCTATGATCTTGAGAGCTCAGAAATAAACTAGGGACACCATCGATTATATAGAATGTGAGAGATTGATATTGATGGTGGGAGTATTCAGAATTTATTTTGTTTAGTGCAGCCTTTTGTTTCTGTCTCATTATAGTCAGTTCAGTATTTTCGTTTTTCTCACTTGATTGTTGGGCTTCGCTAGTCTTGTCACTTGATATTGTTGCAGCACAATATTTTGATTTAAGAATGATAATTGACATAATTATATCAGTGATAATATTGCTGATTTGAAGAAGAGTTGACATTGATATATCACGGGTTTGAAGTGCAGTGGGAACAACTTCTAAGCCATCAGCAATCGGACTCTTCAGATTTGAAAGGTGAGATAGAAGCTGAAGACCACGTTCAATTGGACAATCTGAGTTAATGTTTTGATGTGATGGAAGCTGGCAGAATTAATGTGTGGTCAGATAAAGTGAAGATGATATAAGAGATACCCATGAAGAACGGCAGTGGTCACTTGGGATCATTAATCTAATGAGCATTCTGATAAAATTGGATTCAGGGTGATCTGTTTTCTTTGTTGAGGAAAGAATTTCAGTATTTAAACCATCAGGATCACATAAATCTTCCATTTTTTTGAAATCAATATTATCTAGTACCTATAGCTGTGAGCTATCAATCTCTAAAAAAATATTTGCTACAAAAGGAAAAAAAATAAGTAAAAGAACAAAAGTCAAGACTAAAAATTATGGTAACTTACATAACTCAGTAAGTTTTGAAAGCCAATCTTCTCCACAAGATTTTTCCCAATTAAAAGTAAACATTGGAATATTTAACATGGGTTCTTGGGAAGAAGTAGAAGAGCGTAATTCGAGGAGAGTAACCATTTCCAACCACGACCTGAGGACCTTTGCTGTGCTGATTTTACCTTTATAAAAATTATGAATTTTACAGAATTCCTCCTGCAAATCAGAGTCTTATAGAACTGAGGGTGAAAAAGTTAGAGGTTTTTTGATATCTTGATTGGAGTTGATTTCATTGGTAGAGAAGCTTTCAAAGTAGTCAAAGTAGGTAATTTAGGAGGTGATGGGTATTGCTTCTTAGAAATGAAGGAATTTGGTGATGAGCTGTTTGAATCATCATCTTTATCAAACATATCGTCATGTATTGAAGAATATTTTAAATTTTGCTTTTTTTGATGAACAAGCATAGCTTCATATTCTGACAGTTCATCATTGCTATTTTCATCGCTCTTTTCATCATCTTCATCAGGGAGAGGGCGTTTATGGATGGAACAATCTACAGCAGGTGAGTTTCTGGTACAAAATATCAAAAGAAAGATAAAAAGTACAATATGTAAGCAATAAAAGAGATATATGATTGAATTTTAAAGATAAAAGAATAACAATAAAAAAAAAGGAAACAAGAATATACTCATTATCAAAGCCTTTGCTTTTTTTTTGAGATTTATTATTTGATACATTGGAAAATTCATTAGAAGAAGCTGGTTTAATACGTCGAACAAAAGAGGAGCCTTGGGATAATCTCTTTTTCTTGGAGCGGATAACAGGTGTTTCAAGATTTTCCTTAGAAGTTGAAGCATGAGTTAAATCTGATGGTTCATCTGTCTCATCATCATCCATAATGACAATGATTTCATCAGGAGGAATCATACCCTCCTCATAAGCTACAAATATATATGAAGAAAAAAAATATTAATAATCTTATCTACTAATTTAAAAGGAGACAAAAAAGGTGAAGAACATACATTTTTCAAGGCTTTTCACATATTGGAGTAAGTCATTACAAGGGTTAGATAAATATGAAGGATAAGGATTATTGTTAAGGATCTTGACAAGTTCTTCTGTTTTATCTCTAGCCAATTCAAGTAAATTGCAATACTGAACTCTTGTTATTTCCTGCCTCTCATTGCTAAGTACAGGAGGGTTAGGTGCCATGCCATGTGGCAGACATGGTGCAAGCTCAAAAGCTTCAAAGCGAGTATCAATCAGAGAGTGGGATGAAACACGTTAGGGTGCTGGAAAATAGATTTTTTGAAAAAAAAAGATATAGAACATAAGTGAAATATATAAATTAAGAGAGAGGAACATGATATACATACAAAGTGGATGTGTAGGATTTTGTATACTAGACATATTGATTAATGAATATTAAAAAAAAGTGTTCGATATCAAAAAATTATGATGTAATATGATGAATAATTATAAGAAACTCTATTCTAGAAAATTGAAGTTGATACTTTAATAGGATAAAAAATTGAATAAGATTAAAATTAAAGTGAGGATGAAAGAAACAGAAAACATAAAGAGGGGGATTTTATATTATTTGAGCTTTTTTTAACATGTATTATTCATAGTGGGGTAAACTAAGTAACATGCTAAATCACAATCTGTTTATATTGAAGCAAAATTTGATGTAGCTAACAGAAAATACTAGTAATTCTTTGGGGACTTTTAGTGTGAAAAACAAAAAATAATAACAAATGTATATCCCATATGCAAATTGCCATGGGTAAATACAAAATTTTTTAAATTATAATTTACTCCTAAACAGTGGAGATACACTTAATTAGTATATTATATGAAAAAAAAGGATAATCCTTTATGAATATTTGTTAAATTTACTTTCAGATGACAATGCAAGATTCACATATATACTAATATGCCTCATCAAAAAAGAAATGAATTATAAATATAAAATTGGTAACATTAAAATTTAAGATAAGAATTTGGTTTTTAAGTGACAGGAGGAGTGTCAGACTAGGGTGTGGGAACCATGACCAAACCATTGATAAACTTGGATACAACTAAGGGGGAAAAAAATCGAATAGTTTTATTTTACAATATATTTTAGTCTGCACAAGATATTGCATTCTTGTCCCTAACTATACCAATATTGTTACTTTTTAAAAGTTATAGGACTACTAAGTTGATAAAATATTATTATGAATCACATAATGAAATACCTTAAGCAATATTCAAAATTATTAAAAAAATAATATTCAATTTGAGATTTGGATTAGCTAATTTTTCACAACTTACCACAGTTTTGATTAATATAATAAAACTTGAAAAAAATTGTTGAGATAACCTAGAAATGGGTGCAAGAAAATGATGAAACATATGACTTGAAACTTAACTCATACACTATTGATAAACTTCATGGATCCTGACTAATATCTATTGAAATTAATTTTGAGACTGGAATATTGAATTTTAGCTATGACCAAGTACCGTAAGTGCCATGGTTTGTATTCAATATATTGGTGTTGAAATTTATTTTGATAGGAATCAACAAGTATCATATGGCACCATGCATGAAACCCTGACAGAAACTACCAAATTTATGACGCAATGAACCTCATAATTTCGATCGAAATTAATGTAGACCCCTGCATATTTAATACAAGCCATTTCACACGGACTACACAGACATAGATAAAATTCAACATGCATTGCTTAAAATTTATTTTGATCGAAATTAACCAAGGCATTAAAACATCAATTTTTATATGGTGTACTTGATCAAACCAGTTAATCTAACTGCTTAGCTTACCTATACTTATAGGAATTTTATGCATAGTCCATGTCCATATTAATTTTGATCGAAATTAATGTTGACTAATACATAATGAATACATGCTATTCCACTTACACTTGCCAGGCATAGCTACCATTAAATATGCCAGTATCAAAAATCAATTTCGATCGAAATTAATGAGCATGATAATCATGAATTTCTGGAGTCAACTTCTTATTTTTATGCATGGTGCCTTGCAACATTAATTTTGATCGAAATTACTTTTGATACTGGCATATTTCATGTAGCTATGCCTGGAAAGTGTTAGTGGCATAGTGTGTATTCATTATGTATTGGTCAACATTAATTTCAATCGAATATAATATTGACATTTGCATATTGAACCCAAGCCAGCAAACAACCCAAAAGATTCTTCATAAAACTGCCCATTAATTTCGATCGAAATTAAGGCTGACCATATACATATTGAATGGTAGTTATATCTGGTCTGAGTAAGCGGAGATTACTTATATTCAATATGTATTGGTCAACATTAATTTTGATCAAAATTAATGAGCATTTTGATCATGAACTTTTTCAGTCAGTTAGTTGTTTCAATGCATAATGGCATGCCAACATTAATTTTTATCAAAATTAATGTTGAAGTGATATAATGCTTTTTTGCATGACATGTAAAGGACAGCAAGTATTTTTAAGTATTGAAATTTACTATACATGTTGAGGGTAAATATAAAATTTACATATCCATATTAATATCTATAAAAATTAATGTTGACCAATACATAATAAATAGTAAATATGCCTGGCTAGTGTAAGTGGCATATCTTTTTTTCAATCTGCACTTGGCAAAATTAATTTCGATCGAAATTAAGGTTCATGATTATCATCAATTTATGCAGTCAGTTGCTTACTGTTATGCATGGTAACATGTCAACATTAATTTTAATAAAAATTGAATTTGACATGCCACCAAGCATTTTTCTGTAAGATGAAAAGTAGGGCCCTCTATTCTTAAGTAAACACATTACAATGCATATTGAGCATGTATATATCATTTACACATTAATATTAATTTCAATCAAAATTAATGTTGACTAATAAACATTGAACACAAGCTTTACAACTTACACACACCAGATATAACTACCATTCAATATGTATATGGTCAACACTAATTTCGATCGAAAGTAATGAGCAGTTTTATGAAGAATTTTTTGGGTTGTTTGCTGGTTTGGGTTCAATATGCAAATGTCAATATTAAATTCTATTCAAATTAATGTTGACCAATATGTAATGAATACACACTATGCCACTTACACTTTCCAGGAATTGACACCATGCAATATGCCAGTATCAAAAGTAATTTCGATTGAAATTAATGTTGGCAAGGCACCATGCATATAAATAAGCAGTTGACTCCAGAAATTCATGATTATCATGCTCATTAATTTTGATCGAAATTAATTTTTGATACTGGCATATTTAATGGTAGCTATGCCTGGCAAGTATAAGTGGCATAACTTGTATTCACTATGTATTGGTCAACATTAAATTTGATTGAAATTAATATGGATACATAAATGTGACATAAAGAGTTATGGACCATCAATTTGTTGAAAATACATTTTTATTTCTCATACATTATTTGTTTTTCTTAAATAAAATGTTACTCTCTCTCAATATAACTTTATAAAATTTACCAAGCTGCTTTGAAAAAAAAACAGAATACATAAAATTTAATATAAGATAGCTATATTACACAGAAGATCACCGTTATACCTAAGTTATGATGATGTCAATGCTCTATTAATTGATTCCCAAATCTTTACCAGATCAATATCAGCTCCAACCCCAAGTGACTCACGTTCATTCACAGATAATCCTTGCAAAAATGTTGCTGAATAGCAATTCTTGGGGAGGTATTTGGGAACATTGAATATACCATTTTGTGCAACTGTCCTTTCTGATGACCATGAATATGTTTTTAATGCTGATTTTCTTTGAGCTGGTGTATGGGCTAAGTCCTTTGTCATCTTATCCATTTTTTTAAACAGATCATTGAGTTCAGGATTTCGCCATCCAGGAATAGCTCGGATAGGTGCAGTTGGGGCTGGTGCTGGGCCTTCCTCGATATCAGAGATGCACCTAGTATCATGAAAAAGCACAACAAAACCTGGCACATCACTGCAGAGATCTCTTGCTAACTTTTAGCGTGCACTAGCAATCTGAATTCCAAGTAAATCAGCTTCATAATAACAAAAAGCAAAGTAAAATAAAAAACTTACCTTGGTCCGATAACGTTTTACTTGTGCCCTTGCCCTCTTTTCAATCTTTTCTCTTGCTACCCTTTCCTCTTCTTGCCCAAACAACCTTATCATCTCCTTCCCCTTATTAACTACCCATTTCTCCATAACACATTGAGTGAACTGAAGCTTTGACTGATCGATTGTATTCAAGGTGGTGAGCCACCTGGTACAGTGGTCGCATACTATGCTTCCCATGACTTGATTCCAAGTTGATTCCAAAAAATCACGGCAAGTCCAATCGAAGGCAAATTTCCAAAAACCTTTTTCTTTCAATTCATGCTCTAAGTTTCTTTTGACAGAAAGTGGGATCAGTGCTCCTCTTTTTAGTCCTTGAGGCTCAGGTGCTGGAAAAAATTCAGGTAGTCGGATTTTGGATTGCAAGAAGGCTATAGAATTTGTTATCAGAAATTTTCGATCAGCTGCAGAATTGGCACGGTTAGAAGATTGGACTTGGGTTAGGAAAGTTTGAATTGGCTCCAAGCTTTCCAATTTTCAATCTCGAAAGGTGTTGGGCTCGCAGGATATTTTGATATTTGTGTTGGTCCCCCAAGACAATACTTCAGAAAGTGGTAAATATTTCTATTTAGACTGTCTGAGCTCCTGGGAACATCATTCCTTCTAACTAAGCCTCTCACAGCCCTTAACCCCCATTCTCGTTCATGAGACTCTGCTGAATTGAGTCTGTGGTAATCACTGATACCCATAATGATTGAGGGATTCACTAACAATTCAAATAAGTTAATTAAATTGGTTATTTTTCAATAAAAGAATACACTACAAATTTGACTTACCAGCTCCACTTGTGCTTGCTTCTTGGTTAGGCTGAGCAGATGATGATTGGTCTCCAAAAAATTCCCTCAATACTTCACTAGCCCAATCTCTTCCTTGCTGATCAGCACTTTCAGGAGCAGAAGGATGATTTGGATTAAAATTTCTCGGTTCTGAATGAGACTCTTGGCCTGGATTGGGATTAGGTGGTGGGTTAGGATTAGGCGGTACAGATTGAGATGCATCTGGAGGTGGATCAGCAGCGGGTGGTGGTGGAGTATTTCCGGTATTAGTATGTTGAGGTGGAAAAAAATCAGAATCAGTTGGGTCAACAGACATCCCTTCAAAATTATCATCCATAATGAACTGTAATAAAATAAGATAAAATAAAAATAATCAGTTGTTAAAATTTAAACCTATCAAAGCTAAAGTAAAAAAAGATACTATGTATATAGTCTTGTTAACGTGTATGTTCTCTTGTCAAAAAATAAAGTGAATAATATATAGCTATCAGCTAAAGTTGGAAGGTCAAACTATTTATAGTAGATGAATGAGCAAGAAGATTGTTCATTAAGTAAAAATTTTATCATATTTCTCATTATCAAGATTTTCTTTCTTTCATTCTTACATTTAAGATAAAAATGACTCATTGAAAGAATGGGTTCTCTCGCAATAAAAGCAACAAAAGTAATTGTTCACTGATTTATGATAAGGTAAGTTGAATGCATTTCATTTTTTAATCGAGCATTGAATTATTTCTTTCACCATTTACAAACATCAGCAATCCTACAAATTTCCCGAATCCCAAATTAACACAAAGATGTTAGTCAACAGAAAATAAATTTGATTAATTTTTTCACTCACTACTGTCTGCAGTCCAATGGCAGTGACAACCTCGTCTTTGATTCCAAATCTTCCTTTTTTGTGCTCGACAGTAGCTGCATGTCCAATTATTGCATCTTTCTTAATCACAATTTGAGTTGCTTTGGCTACTCTTACTAACCAACAATGCACTTGTGGGAAAAGCTCATAGGGATCCTTTGATGTTTCTTCTGGACGGAACTCTTTGAAAGGACTTACAATTAAATATATTTGATCATTCTCTTCCTTCAACCTGAAAAGATCATCAATTTGCCCAAACTGGCTATCTTTTCCATAGTAGAATTCAATTGTTGAATTAGCAATGTGTCGATGGTAACTAGTAAACCTCTATCCATGTATCAATATGCTTGCTACATTTTCAACTACCCAATCCCCACTTTTCTCCGATGGTGTCAAAGCCTGTCTTGATGTTTCTTTTCCCATTCGTGCCCTTACCCATTTAGTAAATAATGCCATACTTAGATGGATCCATTTGTTTTGTTTATCGAGATCAATATGGATTTTTTTAGTCTCACATTGATCATTATCTTCAGCTTCACCAAGATCTAATACCCTAGACTTCTGATACCAATGTTTGAGCATTGTTAGCGGTATCTCTCCTGTGGTAAATATTAATAAATTAGCACAGCTGAGTTTTTAAATCATTTCTTACAAACATTACATACGTGGATGGTGATTGTTTGGAATTTCAGATAATATATGATTCACCCGCTCTCCAGACCAAGTAGCTGTACCTGATGGTGGATCAAGACGATTTATCATTTCAGGATAATTTTGAGTGATATGCAGATTTGGCTTTGCATTAATATTCTTCCAACCCTCTTCCAGGCACTCATGATACTCTAACAGAAATTTATCTAGATCTTTAAGCTCATTGGTCTGTATATTTTTTAATGTCAAAAAATTGGTGATCGAGCATAATGTTACAAGTGACTTGAGAAGATAATATTCTCTTGGTTTTTCAGCTGAGGAAGCTGAAGATTCAGATTCTTTAAATTTTTCAAACCAAAGGGGTATAAGTGACAAAGGGAAGTAGAGAGTATACAGCATGTGCCATTCTGCTGCCTTGAGGGATCCTGCCTTTTTAGATCCTACTGATTTTGGAACTCGTGTTAGCCAGGAAGGTCTTCTTACTTGATCAATCTTCTTCCATACAACCTGTAGCTCTTCTGCCGTGATTCGTGGATTACTACTACCTTCATTTTCTTTCTCCTTACCTTTCCTTTTATTTTCTTCATCTCTAGCTGTCTCATTTGATGAGTGAGATCCTTCACTCTGTGATATGCTAATGCTTCTTTGCCTTAAGTTATACAATGAATTCCTACTGTCACTGCTGTGAGACTGTATTGAGGCCACATCACTATATGGAGGAATAAATTTGGAGCTGGATGACCTACTCTGGCTTCTTGATCAATTTGTTCCCAATCCTTCATTATCTAGTCCATGATGACTTGATGACTGTCTTGAACTCGTACGTCTTTGCCGCTTGTGCTGTCTTGTGTGCCCTGTATCATCATCATCATTATTCGTGGTTCTTAAGCTACTTCTACGTTTTTTCAAATGTTTGTGCAGTGAAGTATCAGAAAAGAAATTGTCATCTTCTTCTCTTACATGCCAATTTTTATCCTTTTCCAGCTTTCTTTGTAGATCTTTTGCTGCATTTTGTATTTGAAAATAGCTTAGAATGTGATCTTTTAGGTTGCCAAGCATATGTGAATGCATAACATCAATTGAGCAATATTCAGTTGGACGCCAAAATTCAAGGTTATTCAGCTCACTCCATCGTACCCCATGATTCTGAACAATTGATACACACTCCCAATGTGACTTAGAATTTTTCCACTTTGTTTCCCAGCACATATGATCCTCATGATTCCATAATGAAAAATTTCCCACATTCTTTTCACTAATTTCATCTTTAGAGATATTACACAAAGAGCAGAACATTTTTGCAGAGTGACTCGAAAAGACAGCCAATTTTTGTATTGCAGGAATGTCACCTATCAAAGAGAACAATGCAACTCTTTCTTTCCGGCCTCGTGGATAAAGATGCGTCTTTTCAATCAATATACCATCCCATAGAGCTTGTAGATCATTAACAAGTGGTTTTAGAAGGTGATTAAGCTGTTCACTTGTGGGTTCTGTTGGTCCAGGTATAATAGCATACAAAAGAAGATTTTCCATTTTGTATCTATCTTCTTGAGGTAGTTTCATACACACCATCATAATATTTCCTACAGAATTCTGATGACCTCCAATCCTATTGCCACCAGGCCTAAACCAGTCGACATATAAAGTAAACATTAAGTTGCCTGAAGTTATCGTATATTCATCATCATTGCTATCCAGAGCTGGAGTGGTAATGGGAAAGTTTTTCCAAATTGAACCATCACAAACATCCTTCATCAAATCACACTCTACATGTTCTGCCACAGGGGTTTTCTTCTCAATCAGAAGCTCAAATTTGAACAGTTTGATCTTTTCCTTAAGCCAGTCGATAAAAGAATGGTGATGAAATGTTTTAAGAGATAAGTATTTTACATGTTCTTGATGTTCCTCCATCAAATACAGCCTTTCATCACATTTAACTGCAATTTTTCCTGCTCCAAAAGTTTTTAAATAGTTCTTTGATGATGAAAGAAACGGTGTAGACAATCCTATAGTACTAGCTATAGGCCTTGACCAAGGGAGTTGGAGAAAAACCAGAGAGAGAATCCCCTGTCCCTTTAGAAAAACAAGTGAGATTTACCTGTTGCAGCAAATTGGAGATCTTTTTGCTAGACCCTCTAATTAAACACTCTTGACCTCTTTAAATGTGAAGATAATAGTCCCACACAGACTGCCAGAAAGAGTTGAAATGAACAGCAATATATTCCAACAAAAAACCAGCCAATGAGAAAGTGAGGAACAGAGAGGCAATGAGCAAAGAGATAAGATGATTCCCTAAAAATCTTCCCACACACACACCATACAGCCAGTGCACAGACCACCCTGACCAATTCCCCAGCCAAAATCCAGCTTTCCCAGCCTTTTTCATGCATAAAAGTGCATTTTAGCGCCTCCCCAGTGCCAAGGCGGCCAGGCCGCTTGGAGGCGGCTTTGCTTGGGGGCAGGAAGGCCGCTTGGGGGTGGGCTGGCCGCTTCTAGGCCCTAAAACACCCATACAACCAATAAAAACCCTAAAAAACCCTAAAAACACATAACTTCACTAATAAACAAGATAAACACACATAAGACATACCAAAATGAAAATAAAATGAAGGACAATAAGCTGAGACATAATAAGTGACACTAGCTTAAGCCTACATAAGCACCAATAAGCAATAAACATCCGATAAATACCAATAACAACACCATAACTACCCTATAAAGCAAGGTAACCACCCATAAGGGATACCAAAATGAAGAGAAAAGAAAGGACATTAAGCTAAGACATAATAAGTGACCCTAGCTTAAGCCTCCATAAACACTACTAAATATCACCTAAAGATGAAAAAAACCACTAATAACACCATAACCCCAATAACACCCTACATACCAAATACCTCCAAATATGCACTCCAAAGGCCTACCCAGGTTTGGATCACCACATCCTCCCTCCAATCAAGAATGTCCTCATTCTTCCTTCGCCAATAACCATGTTAAAACACCTCTTCAGAATCTTTACAAACAGCCCATTTCTCTCTTCCACCAGATCCTATTAGATCCTAAGTGAACTTCTGAACCAGCAATCCAAGCTTCTTCCTTAAAACTTCTCTTGCACCATGCCTTTAAATTAAATCTATCTCTTTGAAAAGAATCTCTTTCTTCTGTTTCTGAATTCCAAATCTGGCTGTACCAGCCTCCAACAATGAAAAGTGATATCCAGTTGACAAGTCTTCCCAACTATAACCTTCTACCAGCATAAAAATTTCCTCATTTTATAGTCTTGGGGGACTCACAACCCTCAGATTAAAGTCTTGGGGGACTAACAGCCCTCAGTTTATTGTCTTGGGGGACTCCAAAAATCCTCAGTTTATAGTCTTGGGGGACTGAAAAAACCTGAATCACAGAACCCAGAACCAGAGATCAACCAGAAAAAGATTTAGAGAAGAAAATAACTTTCTGGGGTAACTGTATTTAGAGCTGCCAGCCCATCAGTCACCCCCAAACTTTCCTTTACAAAATTCAGAAGTTCACCCTTGGATCCTTCTGACTTTACACTTCCACATCACACTGCCTCCCATTCCTCAGTTTATAGTCTTGGGGGACTTCACCATCAACAATCCTCAGTTTAAAGTCTTGGAGGACTAACACAGTGTTCAGTTTAAAGTCTTGACGGACTACTCCTTGAAAAAATCTTGAAAGCAGCCAGTTTAAAGTCTTGGAGGACTACTAGATCCACAGTAGTAAAATTAAATTCTTGAATAAATCTTTAACAACCAGCCAGTTTTAAGTCTTGGAGGACTAACAGAATTTTCAGTTTAAAGTCTTGATGGACATCAAAAAATCTTGAGCATGTAATTAAAAGATCAGTTTAAAGTCTTGAAGGACTTTCCAAAAAAATCTTGAAGATATAGCCCATAAATAAAAAAAATTCAGCTTGAAGTCTTGAAGGACCTTCCAGAAAAAAAATCTTGAAGATATATCCCATAAATCCCCAAACCAAAAACCATCAAAGCCAAAAATTTAACCTCCTTTAAAAAATAAAAAATAAAAAAAAGGGAATCCCCCAGTCAATTGATGAGCTGATCCCCTGATACCTTACCCACATCCAAGTGCACCTTGATGTGGTCACACCTAAAAAATTTAATTTTTTTATTTTTATTTTGTCTCCTTCTCTTCTACCAAAAACATTTCCAGAGCCCTATGTTGAGCCTTTGAACAAACATAGCCTCCATATGAAAATTAAAAGAAAAAAATAGAAAAAAAGAAAAAAAGAAAAAAATCTTGAATCCACCACTTTCACAGCCAACACCCTAGAACCACATAGCAAAGCCAGCTCCAGGTCAACAGAAGAGATCACTGGGTGGGCTCCCTCCAATAAGTAAAAATGATGGGAGACCACCAGTGATCCACCACCAATCCAAAAGCACCAAAAGACATCCAAGGTAATCCAGTTTAAAGTCATAGAGGACTAAAAACCTGAATCACAAAAAAACAACACTAGAATTCAACTAGAAAAAAACCAAAGGCTTGAAACAGACATTCTGGGGTAACTGTTCTACAGAGCAGCCAGCTCATCAGTTACCCCCACACTTGCCAAAGCAAAATCTAGAAGCCCCCCCTGGGTACCTTCTAACAAAAACACAACATCCAACAAAATTAAAAAAACCAATAAACATGAGGGGTCCAGCACTTGAAGAACAAAAGAATTTCCAGTTTAAAGTCATGGTGGACTAAAAACCTGTTAAGGAAAAAAACCAATACTAGAATTCAACAAAATTAAGAGAAGGGGTTGGATACAGACAATCTGGGGTAACTGTTGATAGAGCAGCCAGCCCATCAGTCACCCCCACACTTGCCAAAATAAGATCTAGAAGCCCCACCCCTGGGCACCTTCTAAAAAAAGGATTTTCCAACACAAATCTTCTCCCATAAAAAACCATTAAAATTCTTGAAAGCTAAAAAAAATCCAATTTAAAAATAAAAGTTTTCAGTTTAACCTCATGCTGGAGGTGAAATAAAACCAATAATCTTCATTTTTATCTTCATTTTCTTTTAAATAAAATACCCATCTTCACTTGAACTCTTCTTTTCTTCCATCTTCATTATACTAAGATTTTTTTTTCATTACGGGCGGGCCGCCCGACGTCGGAGGTGCCGCCTGAAGCGGCCCAGCCTCCCTTTTTTTTATATAGAGACTTGAACCAGAGAGACTGGAAATAATTGGACAAAACAACAAAAAATCATGACCAAATACATAGAGGCCAAATTAAGCAAAACCAAAACAAATTAAGTAGTTTATCCTCATTTCGGAGGAATCAGATTCTTGAAATCCCAATGTTTAAACCAATAAGTTTGCCCCTAGTAATTGAGCCCCCTAAGCTCCTCTTCCAATTCTGATATCCCAAAATCAGACCTCCAAAACAAATTTTCCATCCTCCTCCATACACTGAGTTTTCCATATTTCACATTACCAGAATCAATCAATTCTCCACCCTGTGAAACATCTGGAACCTCCACCACATCTTTGAAATCAATCTCCATATCAGTGACATCCAAAACATCACAATTTTCTCCTTCCCTACAAGAATCTTGCTTAGAATCTGGAAATTCATCCAGAATAACATCCATAACATCAAAATAAAAATCCTCCTCCAAGCAGAGAGCTTCAGACTTTGAGGGAACCACCTGAAAATAATCTTCCTCTATGAGAAAAAGATCCAAGACAGAATCTTTCTGTCCATCCAAAAATTCAACTGATACATCTTCCTCCAATAAGCCATTATCTGAACTTGAGAAAGAAAAATAATCATCCCACAGAAACCATTCATCCACCACAGATTCCTTCTCAATATCCCAAAATCCTTCTTCATGACCAGACAAGTCCTCCTTCCCACATAATTCACCCAACCTTGAGGAAATACACTGATCCTCCAGTGTGTAGATTTCCAAAACATCCAGTGAAGCACATTCCTGAGATCCCATGGCATCCTTTGGAAAAGAAAAATCTGTTTCCCAAAATCATCAGAGTCCACATCTTCCAAAATTGATGGCTCCAACACCTCCCTAGAAACTGAATTTTCTCCACAGTCTCCTGAACCTCTCCATCCAACAGTATTTCCTCTCCAGATTACACATCCCTATCCTTCAAACCATCCAAATATCCCAAAATAACCTCCTTCAGAATAGCCATACCAGGAATCCTATTTTCCCCATTTGGGAGAGTCTTCATCAAGTCAGCCTTGAAAAGAATCTCCAAAACCTCCACCTTTACATTCCTACCCATGGCACTCCAAAATACATACTTGGCTCCATCTTCATGTGGTAATATATCATTATATACCAGATAATCCAGAGCCTCCCCAAACTCCTCCATAAATTCCCCATACTGAGAAAGAGAAGTTACACCACCTTTCAATTCACACTTCCTAGAAATCCCATAAAGATCCACCATTGAGAAAGTAGTAGGCCACCTTTTAATCATTTCAGTCTTCAACTTTCCCCAGTCCTGACTTCTATATCCTGCCATACCAGAAACTTCCTTCTCCACCTCCCTATTACCAATGAAAAAGATTACTTGACTAACCATGTCCAACAGTGAGGCCCCATCAATCTCAGCAGCAACCTCAAACCTATCCAAAAACCCCTTTGCATCCTCCCCCAAGAACCTTGAACCATCCCAAGACTGAATCCTAACCATCCTAGCAACTCCCAGTTACAGCCTCCAATCTCCACCAAAGATAGCCAAAGTCCCCCCCAGTAGCCTTACAGACCTAGGAGGGACCAAAACCAACAGAAAAGAAGACTCCTAGACCAACCACAAAGAGATATAGCACCAAATTCAAAATCCACCAAAGGAGATCCACCAAAGAGAGAAGCCTAGATCAACAGAGATTCCAAAAAGCCCACAGATTTGTACCCCACATTGGGCGCCAGAAATGTAGACAATCTTATAGTACTAGCTATAGGCCTTGACCAAGGGAGTTGGAGTAAAACCAGAAAGAATAACCCCTGTCCCTTTAGAAAAACAAGTGAGATTTACCTGTTGCAGAAAATTGGAGATCTGTTTGCTAGACCCTCTAATTAAACACTCTTGACCTCTTTAAAAGTGAAGATAATAGTCCCACACAGACTGCCAAAAAGAGTTGAAATGAACAGTAATATATTCCAACAAAAAACCAGCCAATGAGAAAGTGAGGAACAGAGAGGCGATGAGCAAAGAGATAAGATGATTCCCTAAAAATCTTCACACACACGCATCATACAGCCAGTGCACAGACCACCCTGACCAATTCCCCAGCCAAAATCCAGCTTTCCCAGCCTTTTTCATGCATAAAAGTGCATTTTAGAGCCTCCCCAGTGCGCAGGCGGCCAGGCCGCTTGGAGGAGGCTTTGCTTAGGGGCAGGAAGGCTGCTTCGGGGTGGGCTGGCCGCTTCTAGGCCCTAAAACACCCATACAACCCATAAAAACCCTAAAAAACCCTAAAAACACATAACTTCACTAATAAACAAGATAAACACACATAAGACATACCAAAATGAAAATAAAATGAAGGACAATAAGCTGAGACATAATAAGTGACCCTAGCTTAAGCCTACATAAGTACCAATAAGCAATAAACATCTGATAAATACCAATAACAACACCATAACTACCCTATAAAGCAAGGTAACCACCCATAAGGGATACCAAAATGAAGAGAAAAGAAAGGACATTAAGCTAAGACATAATAAGTGACCCTAGCTTAAGCCTCCATAAACACTACTAAATATCACCTAAAGATGAAAAAAACCACTAATAACACCATAACCCCAATAACACCCTACATACCAAATACCTCCAAATATGCACTCCAAAGGCCTACCCAGGTTTGGATCACCACAACGGTTGATTGCAACATAGTATAGATGGTTGAGATTCAGAGTTATACTCATAAATAGCAAAGCATTTAGGACAGCATGTTTTATTTAAAAATGATTGATTGATCTTTAATCGACTAAAAACTGTATCTATCGAGGGTGGGATCAGGCGGACAATGCTATCAGAATCCAGTATTCCACTATCACCTAGAAGTTTGAGCTTCTTAATTTCTTCATCCAAAAATAGAGTACAACCTTCTTTGCTCAAATGATGAATCAGAGAAAGCTTTGCTGCCTGCCACATAATTATTTGGCTATACCGTTCCCCAAGATTTGAGTTTCTAGAGACAGTTGAAGATACTTCTGCCCCCAATAGCAACTGCCCCTATGTAATAAATCATTGAAACATCATAAAGACTTTAATTCTCACATTGAACTATAGATATACAGGTTACTGTTTCTGTGGAGCGGGAACTTCCAATTTTAAGTGGATTGTTGGAAGAAATTACCATCTGGGCCTTCCTATTTCTTTCCTCTTGATGTTTTGTGTAAGAATTAGAGCTTTTGAAAGCCATACCAACTTCAAAGGACCCAGAAGAAGTTTAATACTTTCTATTGACACATCCAAGATCTTGAAATTGACATACATGAAAAAATGGAGGCATTGTAATTGTGATAATTGTAGGAATAAGTTAGCTATTGGAAGTTACTGATTGAAGGTACTCCTTTTTTTGAAAGGCACTAGCTAATATAATCTACATTTTTTTATCAAAAGAATATGATGGAATATGTGTTGAAATTATTTAAGTTTAAATGTTTAATTTTTAATCAGATAATTTATATATTAATTAAAAGTTTTGCAGTCTACTTTATTTGTATTCTGTATACTCTCTGCATTTGTACAACAATGCATGCATGTTTATCAGAATATTTTATATCATAGAAAAAATTCTATTGTACGCACAAGCATATTTATTATTTTTCTATCAAATTCCTTATGAGTTATATCTAACTACCCTATAATTATTTGATTTTGATAAAAATTCTTAGTTATGGACTATAAGAAAAGTAAACCATATTTTAAACATAATTATTTAAAAAATTACCCCAAAAATCAAAGTTAAACCCAAAAATAAGGTTAATATTTTGTAAAAAACAATCACAAATATATTTCTTTCACTTTGAAAATTGGTCTGTACTAGGTAGAATTTTCGATAAAGAAAAAATACAAAATACTCAAATAATAGATGCTACAAAAGTGTAATCCTTAAAGCATTACAAAAAAGCTGAAACCTTGTATAAATTTTCATACATAAATGTGATGAAGTGTCACTCTAGTCTATTTATTCAGGTTGAACAAAAATTACTCAATTGAATATGTATTACTATCATATTGGACCAAAAATAATTTTTTGGTAATCAAAAAATGAACATAGCCTCACATTTATCAAATTATTTTTGTGGAAGAATTTTTTGAAAAGAAAAAAAAATCCGTTTCTCAAATGAGTCTGCTTTTATCACATAATCATTCTCTTCATTTTATACCATTCCTTTTGAGTTCAAATTGCATATAAAAATATAATTTATGCATATTATAATGCCATAAAGTTGAAATATATCTTATTCTTAATTTTTGTGATATTTCTCCTTAAATCAACTTTGATCATAAAGTTTTGGAGCTCAACAATTTATCCTTCCTCTTTGTTTAATTCAATTGAACACTTTCTTAATCTAATTCTTTATGAACCCTAGTAGCTCTTACTTTCCTCATGGAAACCTGCCCACAAACACACGAACACTTAATAGAATTTTTAATGAGACTTTTCCTCCATTCAATTCTCACTGTTGTAGATCTATACACAATTTTTGTCTTTCACTTTTGGATATGTCACCAGAATCAAATGGATGGAAACAAAACCCTACTGAAGAGCAATTAGACAGATTTTCATCATTCGACATGAATTCTTGCAACATCGCCTTTGAACTACCTCATCCAGAATCAAATTCAGCGGTTTCGGAAAAGTTTCCACCAATTTTCCATGAATCTTTTATTGAGCACCTTCGCATGTGCGGTTTCCCAGGATCAACTTTCGCTTGGAACCTAGATTGGTTTGACAAATGGAACCAGGTCTTGGCAAATATTCTCATTAAACACTGGGACAATGCCTTAAAAACCAATAATTTGATTGCATATCCAATTGACTCAACTCAAATAAGCTTCTCAAATCAAATGGGAGTTCTTCACCGTTGATTTTTAGGTCATGCTGATAAATTAAGACTTGGGAAGGATTCTCATAGCTCTCAAGAAATAATTAAAGTGAGAAAGCATAAATATAGAATAAAAAAAAAGTATGAAAATCCCTTTTTTTTCAACCGTTTTTATTTATGACCTTTATTTCAAATAACAAATATTCTTAGAATTCAGTTAACCGAACTAAACTTCTTAAACAACTTCCACATTGCGAAACTTATCACAACCTTTTCACAAACATCAAGTGTTGTTCAGACACCAAATTTGATAATTATGGATCGTTAAGATGTATCTTAATGCAATGGAGGTCTGAAGGTTTTTCTAAAGTTGCACAATATCTTGACCAACAACACTTTGATATTCGAGATACTTCAACCTACTCTGGAAGTGTGCTAAAGGACTTAGCCTTGTACAAAAGAATCAGTTTGGTTTCAACATTATCCCCTAACCTTAATCCTTCTCATGTCCCCCGGGGTTTGCCGAATGACTGTTATTCTCCCTTATATCTTGCATCTCTAAATCCTCAACAACTTAGACTTTTAAATCCTCAAAATCCCATTAATTTACCTGCTCTCCTTGAAATTCTTTCTTCCTCTAATGTGAGTGATTGAAAAACTCCCTTAATAATAGGTTTGCACACTCATACTCCTCATTTCCACTGTTTGGGACACTTAGCCTTGAAAACAAAAACATAATCTTAATGATTACTATTATCATTAAAAATTATAGAAATGAAATTTGGCTTACATTGTTAGCTCCATTTTTTTTCCTTTGAATCTTATACATTCTGAATTCTATACTTCCTTGTACAAAATGATTCAAAACATTTACTTCATTTTGCTGCCCCATTCTATACAGCCAATTAACAGCCTGCTGCTCAACTGCTGGATTCCAATTTGGCTCCTATTTCAACATTGAACATATAAAAAATTTAATATTTTTGTTCTTAATATGAAATAAAAGACATTGAGCTCACCATTATATATACATTTTGAGCACACCTGAGATCTATACCCACTCCTGCAGCCTGAATCGTTCCAACCAAAACTTGGCAATTTTTATTAAAATGGAATTCATGCATATTTTTGTCTTGCTTTGTCCTGCTGAGTTCACCCGTAAGCTGGGTATACCTAATATTGTGGTCATCTAAAGCCATTTTTATTCTATTTTGAAATATTAGAAAATTGTTTTTAATAAGCCAACACAATTTTGTAAAACAATTCATTATAGAATCACTTACATCTGCAAAAAGTCTGCAAAGTTGGAGAATATAACAGCTTTTGGAAAATTTATACCCCTTTCACCAGACAAAAAGTTTTTTAAGTGGCCTATAAGATGACAAATTTCTGCTGAATGCTGCCAGGTGAAATCAAAAGTTGGAGTTTCATCCATATTTTCGTAGATTGGATGGTTGCAGAATTTTCTTAAAATCATCAGCTCTCTTAGAAACTCAGATGAGTCCCAAGGGATGTCAGTGCTTCTGGAGGGCCCATATTGCTCAGTGAATCTTTCTTGAAGCACATCAAGTTTAGACCTCCATGGATCTGCTAATTGAACCAATATCCCCCTTTGAATCTTTTTTGGAAGAGACAAAATTGCATCCTTTGTTCTACGTAGGCTTATGACTTTCATGAAGTGATTGATTGATATAATAGAGTTAGCCTTTCCTTTTTGCAAACCTGGAAAAAGGAAATTCTTCCATAACCAGTCTTCTTGCCACTTTTTGATTCTAAGAAAAAATATGAGACTTTGAAGGTCAGTGGGCCTGTTCTGAAGTGGAGTTCCAGTCAAGCATAGTCGGTGTTGGGATTCCAAGTCAAATATTGTTTGAGCCCTCTGCAAGTAAGGATTTTTAATGTAACTAAAAGAATATTTATAAAATTTTATTATAAAAATTAAGTTTTAAGTTTTAGATATAGAAATGGGCACTAACTGAGCTTCATCTAAAACAACTCTATACCAAAAGAGCTTTTGAGTCACCGGTATCTTTTTTTGGCTTTGATTTTTTGACATTGTTGGGCTAGCTGTTTCATAGGTCATTAAAACAATAGCAGTGTCCTGTAGCTCATTGACGTTAGTATTTTGACAATCCTTCCCATAAAGAACCTTGAAAGGAAGCGCATTATCTTCAAAGTGCACACTTATTTCATTGATCCAATTTGATAGTGTTGCCAGGGGGCATATAATCAGTGTGGCTGAACTCCGATTAATACCTTCTTGATTTTCTGATACCTGGAATTGTCTTGCTTCACTTTGAGTTGCACTTATAAGAGAAAGAGTTGAAAGCGTCTTTCCCAAACCCATATCATCAGCAAGTATTGACCCATTTCCTTCAGGGGTTAATTGATTGTTAGGAAACTGATCTTTATAGTCATCGAATCCAGTTCTAAGCCAATGGTTGTCCTGGTGCCTCCACATGATATCCAACATTTCCTTTAACATTCGTTCATTGTAAATCATAAAATTTATTGCTTGAAGTTGATGTGTTTTGCGAACTGTTTTGATTCCTCGGATAAGTTGATCAGCTTTCCAATCTTGAGTACTCTGAGATATTTGGAAAGAGCCTTCAAAAATTACATGCGGGATATTAAAAAAGATAGTGGAGTCGTAGTTCAGGATCGGAAATAAATCGATTTGAGCAGAAGAAAATGCTTCTTTAGCAAGACTGATTAGTGTACTTGAAGAAAAGAGGCATCCCCAAAGTTGATACTGATTACCAAAAACTGGAACCAAGTAAGCATGAAAATAGAAAGACTTCATAGGATTCAAGGCACTTCTTTGGTTTAAATGGTGAGATCCAGACCCAATGTCACCCAATAGTGGTCCGATGTGCTGACTCTGCACTTGAGAAAGATTACGAACAAGGGTTGGTTTTCTTTCTTTGAATAGTCCAAAGATATGAACATTCAAATGGCCTCGCTGTAAAATCGTGGGGGTTGGTGAGTTTTGAAATCTTGAAATTACATTCATATAAATTTGATCAATTGTTATTGAGAACTTTCCAAAACATCTGAGACTTTACATATTAAGTAAGAATAGTATCTGAAGATAGTGGTTGTTAAAAGATGAATTGAAGCAAAAAATGAATAATCAGTTTTGAATAAAACGACAAAATAACTTTTTAGCATATGCTATGCTAAGCTCATAATTCTTTCACATGTATTATTATTATCTTTTTAATAAATATTGGAAGTAAATCAATGATAACTGAAATGAATAATATGGCTTAAAAATAAATCTTGAGCCTATAGAGTAAATTTTGGTTTGTGGAGGAAGAAAAATTTTCTCAATAAAAATGTGCTTTATTGTTACATTATAATCGAAAAATAGAATAATTTCACTCTTATTACTCTTATTTATGTTTCTGTCTAATAGTAAAATGCTTTAGATGTCAGTTCAAAATCCAAATTGAAACTACTACCTAGAACGATGTCTTGATACTAACATACTTTTTGTAAGTCTTTGGACAGACACTTATGGTGATCTCAATAATATTAAAATTGATTTGAATTGTATGTTTTATCAAATATCTATGTAGTCTAGTGTAATAATTGAGATACTACAGTTTAACCTTCTGTTACCAACTTGGCAAGAAAATATATGTAGATATTCTTAGAGCGAATATCAAATTTTGCTTTCCAAAAGATGGGAAAGTGAATATTATGATATGTTAAGTGATATGTCCAAGCTTTTCTCAATCTGTGCTCAGCTCAAAATAAAAGTAATCACCAAGCTCCAAGAAACCTGTGATTGATTTCTGTTGAACCTAGGTCTAACTTATTACCAAATATTGGTCCAATTAATTTAAATCTGGTTTCACAATGAACTCCCAACAGCCTTCCAACAGCTTTCCAACCACTTCCCAACATTTTTAAATGAGGGGTATTGCTAGCAATACCCCCCCATTTTTTCTGTGGTGAATAAAAATAAAAATAAAAATAAAATAAAATAAATAAATAAATAAAATATAAAAATAAATAAAACAAATTATATATATATATTTCTGTTAATTATCATTGTTCTCTCTATTTATAGATTTATTAGTTTATCTCTTGTTTATTTTTAATGTCTGGAAGAAGAAGCCTCTGGCGGTTGTTCCGGATTATGGTGGCGTTTTTGCTTTTTGTTAGGATAGGAAGAAGAACTGTGTTCTTTGTGGTGTAGGCAGCTGGAAAGAGTATATGAATTGTAATGGTTGGGTACCGGAGTGGAAGGTAATTTTTGGGAAGGAGTGGAAGAAGTGAGGATCGAGTGTTGGAAGGTGTGCTTAATTATTCTTGACATCTTCCAGTGGTCATCAAGGAGCTGTTTTCTCAGATTCTTTTTAAAGTCATTCAATGGACTGTGGAGGGCAAAGGCCTTAAGCATTTTTGAACACATCATTCTTAGGTGTTGTTTCATGTTGGTGTAATCCAGTGTTATGGTATTTTCTGGAGGTTGGCCAGTCCCAATTGTATTTTCAGGAGGCGGGGTTCCAACTTCCCAGAAGAATTAGATCAGTAATTTTTCTCTGTTAAAGAAATTGGATTTATTAATTTGGTACTTACAGATTGGAAGCTCATCAAATTTGTAAGTGGCCGGGATTTGAGCTGTTGATGAAAGCTGAATGGATGTTGGAGAAGGATCAACCGGATAGAGGTATGGATTCTCATGATCATTCTCTAAATGTTGTTGAGAAGATGAAGGAGAAGAAGGGCATTCCTGTTGCCTAGTTGGAGCAGAAGGGCTACTATTGTTGTTGTTGATATTATTATTGCTTGGCCCAGTTGGGTTGGACACTGGTGGTGGAGAACCAGGGTTGTTGAAGAAAGGATCAGGAGAAGGTGACCTGGAAGCTGATTTAGATTTGCTGGATGAAGATCTAGAAGAAAGGGAATCATCAGAGGAATAATTGGCGGCCAGAGGAGAGGTGTAGTTAGCTCTTCTTAAAGTAACTGAAGATTTTTGTCTGGAAGCAGTGTTGTGTGCTCTGGTGTTTTCAGAAGGTCCTCTGGCAGGTTTTCTAGAGTTTTTGGAATTTTTGGGGATGTCTGGAGAAGAACTTGGGTGTGTATGCATTGCTCTGGGAGCACTAGGAGGTGGTTGTGTAGAGTTTTTGGTGTTTAATGGTGCATTTTGGCTGTTATCTGGCTGAATTTGGGAGTTTTGGGCCTGATATTCACTTTCAGGCAAGGCGGACGGGCGGCCTGACGTTAGGAGGGCCACCTGGACGCGGTCTATCAGCCTGGGAGCTTATTTTGAAGCTGATTTGGCTAAATTTGCTGAGATAAAAGCAGATTCTTGAGAAGATAAAGCAGGTCTTTTAGGGAGTGTTTTTGGGAATAGATGACATTTTTCATATTCTAAGTATTTGAGGGATTATTTCTCATTTTTCATTTTAAAAGATAGCTGTTTAATTTTCTTTTTTGGTTTTATGGGCTAACCTTAATTCTTAGGGTTAAGTGCTTAGTACCATTGGAATGGGCTAATTTTTCTCAATGTTTAATGTCTCAATGTTGTTGTAGCTTAATTATGTGTTTCAAAGGTTTTGGTAGTTGTAGTTCATTTTTCTAAGTATTTTGGGTGTTTTTGGAGGTTTTTGGTGGTTTTCTGGCTTCAGGGCAGTCCTGCCACTTCAGGCGTGCCTCCCAACGTCGGGCGGACTGCCCGCCTCAATGCTAGAAGTCTGGGGAGCGTTTCAAGAGGGGTTTTATGCAATTTGGCGCTCATAAACGCCAAATTTGTGGGTTTTCATGGGCTCTTAGATAGTGGTCTGTGTGTATATAGTGAATAAGACAGTTTGGGGCAACCTTAATTATCATACAACCATCCGGAGGTGATATCCTTGTTCCTCACTCGGTTTTCACTGTTTTTTGGCCACAATTGGCTGTGTTTGTTGCAAGGTTAGTTATTCATTTAACTCAACTTTGGAAACTGTTTTCTCTGGTGTAGTCTTGCAAGCTGTATCAAGTATTATTTCTGTCTCTGGTGTGGATTTGCAACCTACATCAAATATCATTTCTTTCTCTGGTGTGGACATTGGTCTACTATTCAGTTATTTGGTTTGGTAGTCTGTCTGGAGACTACTTTCTTGGCTGATCAGGAAGTCAAGTGTATTTGAAAAGGGGCTTTAACAACAGGAACCAATTTACTGTAGCAGTTAAATCTCACTTATATTTTTCTAAAGGGACAGGGGATTTTCTCTCTGGTTTTCACTAACTTCCTTGGTCAAGGCCTATTGCTAGTACTATAGGATTGTCTACACTGGTACCCAAATCAATGGGTAGTCAGTCTTTCCTGTTCCAGTCTCCAGTAGAAATGAGGAACATTTGAGTGGGTCTCTGCACTCTATATACAACACTTGCCGTGTAACCTAACTAACCCTAACATCTACTATAACAGTTATGTTCTCATATTACTATTCAATAATATCTGTAGATGTTGAGCAAGATACTAACCTATATACTGGGATGTTTCCTTCTCTTTTTTCCCATCTTTTCTATCTTGCTCAATAGCACTACACACCAAGTAACATATCCCTAATTGGGATATCCAGCACAAGTTGGGGATTTTATAGGGAGGGATATAAGGATAGTAAAATAATAGTAAGAAAACTATGTGAATGAAAAATATATGTAAGGAAAGTATGTGCAAAAAAAAATAAGTGAGAGAATAAGTGTAAGAAAAATATCTTGCAACCAAGGGAAATTGTGTTTTTTAATTTTTTTTTCTCCAAAAAAAATGATTTTTTATTTCGTTTTATTTTTTTCTGTTTTTTAAAAAAAAATTTTGAAAATAAAATTTTTTCTCATGGTTTAAAACAATTTTTATTACACTTTCTTTTCTCACACTTTTTATTCTTGCACTTTCTTTTTTTACATTCTTTTTTCTGACCTTGCATCCCTCCCTAAAATATCCTTAACTCACTCTTGATATCCTCATAAGGGATATCATACTTGGTGCATAGTGTAATTATTTTACTTTTACCTTTAGGTTAGGTTCAGCTATTCTCTTACTTATTAATGTTATTAATATGCTTTTACTTTATACTTAAATGTACATAGGTAACAGCAGTTGACTAGTTTATTAATTTCTGTTCCTGTTTTTACATTAAAAGGTTTGATTTTGTATTTAGCTTTTGCCTATTTGTTTCTTCATAGGTCTTTTCTATCTCTCTCAATAATTTTTTTTTACCTTTACATAACAGTGGCAATGACCTTATTCAGTGGTAGACTATTTTATTAATGTCTGTTCCTGTTTTTACATTAAAAGAACTATAGCTTCTTTCAGGTTATGGGCACAGAGTCCAAGTTAATGACACCCAGAGATCCATTTACTATCCCATCACCTGTGCCTTCAAATTAATCTGGATCATCTTTCTCAAGTTTTGACACTGCCTGAACCTCATCACCTTCTATAATGGATTCTTCCAATGACTCTTACAGTGATCCACTCCACAACATTCCTGTGCTATGTGTAAACAACTTTCACAAACATAGAATAATAATGAGAGCCTTACTTACTTATCACACCACATGTCATGCGCCACGTGACACTTGAGGCAAAAGCAGCTCATTAAATCAATATTAAAGAGGTCTAAATCCATATTCGAAGCGCAGAAACAACTCTACATAGCAACTGCAACTTTCCTTTGTGTACTCACTATTCAACCGCACTAATATAAAACTTTAAATCTAAATTAGTTAATCTCTCAATAGTGTGTTCAGTCTTTTTTTTGATAGGAGACGCACAGCGCAACGGCCAATGCAATATTACGCTAAAGGTTTATTATGTTTCTGTGGTTTATTAACAGGGGTAGTGAGCATGGACGGGATGGTTAGTGGAGGGTCAAAGGGTTAAAAGATGTTAGTGAGGAGGATCCAGGTGTAACGGGTGTTTTTTTCGGAGGTCTGTGGTGTGCAGAATGATAGATGGGCATGAGGTCAATGCGAGGAGGAGTAGTGGATATAAAAGGGATTGGATTTTTGTTTGACATTCTTTAGAATTAAATTATAAAATGTATATATAGTTAATAGTGGTAAAGCTTCAGGTTAAATCATTATTATTGTACATTTCCTTATTTTCTCAGTAATAATTTCTAAAAAATTAAATCTTTGATTATTGAGTTTACAACCCTTTGTGAGATCCTAAGAATATTAATATTACCTTTAAACTATATTGAGATTCTTATCGAAAATATCTCAAAGAAGCAGCTCTTCCTTTGACTCATCTTTGAATCACTTCCTTGAATATTTCCTCTGTACTTTGATGAAGTCTCTAAACTCCTCCCTCCATCTCACTTTCTAGGAACACCCTCAACCTTGTGCGTAGGTTGTCCGGTGACAGTATAATTTAATTCTCTGTAGTTCTCATTCTTTTGCACTACTACTTCATTTTTCAGGTTTTTTCAAATTCTTTAAAAATGGCACCTGTTCAATGCACCCCTCCTATGGGTGCTACTACTAGGTCTTGTGCCAGAGGTAGGCCATCAGCCACACAGCCTGTTTCCTGCACTCACTCTCTGTAACCTCTCAACATTTGGGAATGGGAACACTCAGTCCAATCTATGGAAGAAATCCCTTAGGATTTTGATGATTCTAGCCATGAAGCAGAAGGAGAGGATATGATGCATGAGGCACCGTCTGCCCCTGCTACTCAACCTTCTGGTCAACCTTCAGAACGTGGACCATCTAATTCTCTAGAAGACTTCATGAGACTTTTCATGAAAACACTTTCAAATCCAATGTCTTCGGAGGGATCAAAATTCAAAACTCCTTCCATGAAATCTCCTGGAAAATTTGATGGAGAGCACCCAGACAGATTGCGCCCCTTCTTGCAAACCTGCAAGCTCCTGTTACATAAAGATTCTCTAAACTTCAATAACGACCAAACAAAGGTTGTTTACACTTCTTCATTCCTAGCCGGGAAAGCAGCCAGATGGTTCAAACCGTATCTTCTCATGCTCTCTTCGACAGAAACCCACTTACTTATCAATAACTGGGAAAAGTTTGAAGACAAACTTTTCACATTGTTTGGTGACCCTAATGAAACTGACAACGTGGAAATTGAACTTTATTTCCTCCACATGAGTGATAATTGCAAAGCCTCTGAATATATCTCAAACTTCAGAGCACTTCAAACTCGAGTAGGTTGGAATGATGCTGCCCTTAAATATCATTTCAAAAAGGGACTTTCTTCAAGGATTCTGGATCAATTAAATCTTCATGGTCAGAAGATGACTACCTTCATGGATTTAATGGATTGAACCCTTGAACTCGACGGCGTTTACCAAGGACGACTACAACATTGTTGATACGCCAACAAATCTCAGGGCCTAAATTTAAATAGGGACCTTCTTCACACTTACAGCCAACTCAATCCTCCTTGGCTCAATCCAAACCAAATAAGGGAAAGGAAAAACCTCAACCAAAAGGCTTGACCCCAGGCAATATCAGTAAGGTATTGGACCCAAAAGGGGAACTTAAAGAAGCTGAGAGGAAGAGATGAGCAGATTATGGGCTATGTATGTATTGCGGGGTAAGCACAAGCTAGAAGATTGTGTGAAGTTGAAGGAAAGAGAAGGTACTAATTCAAGGTCAAAAAACTAGTAGATAGTTTACTTGTGTGCAAAACAAACTATCTTATCTCTCCCAGTTCACATAACCTCCATGTCTTAAGGAATGGAGTTGCCTTAAACCGCTTGAGATTAATTCTTTTTAATGAGGATACCCCCTTCAGTTGTCTCATAGACTCTGGAGCTTCAATTTCTTTTGTCAGTTTATCTTTTTCCGAGAAGTTAAAGCTGACATTCACAGATATTGACCGAACTCCAATTTATTTGGTTGAATAAGAGGAACCCAAATATTGGGTAAGTAGGAAAGTTTTATGGGTTTTCAACTTTCAAAATTTTCCCCCCTTTGAGTGGGAATTATCAGTCTTGGACGCCCCAAGAATGGACAATACCATTCTTGGCCATGACAATTTAACACATTAGAATCCTGAAATTTATTGATCATGGGGATTGATTACCCCACGCGCTAAGTATATTTCTGATTTTTCAATGCAGGTCAATAGGGAGTTAAACAACCTGCCTGAAAATGTCCTGCTAGAGGACAAATCTCTTCCAGACAACTTGCAAGAATCTGATCTTTCTCTAAATGAGCAATTGGCTAACCCTTCTGGCTCAATCACTTCACTCGAAGAAGAGTACAATTGCCTCAAAGTAGTAGAATCATGCTCTCTCAATTCTGGTCTTCCCTCAACAGATTCTCTCAAAGAAGATGAGGACAATCAAATCAATTTTGAAGCTATTAAATAAACTCTACCGGAAATCTATCACAATTTCCTTGATGTTTTCTCAATCGGCAAGGCTGATAAGTTACCACCTCATCAACCCTATGACCATTAAATAGAGTTAATAGGTCCAGTACCTCCGGCAGGTCTTGTCTATTCTTTTCCAAAGGAGGAATCTCAAGTTCTTCAAGACTTCATTGCAGAGAATGTAGCCAAAGGTTTCATCAGAGCCAGTAAATCTCCAACCGGCTCCCCTGTTCTTTTTGTAAAGAAAAAGCATGGTAGCCTTAGGTTGTGTGTTGACTATAGAAAGCTCAACACAGTCACTAAGAAGAATGCATATCCTATTCCCCCTATGTCATTGCTTCTTACTCTTTTCAATGGTGCTAATTTCTTTTCTAAAATTGATCTTAGAGGTGCTTATAATCTTATTCGCATTGCGGAAGGTCATGAACCACTGACTGCAATGCGCACTAGTGTCACCAGACGACCTACGCACAAGCTCGAGGATGTTCCTGAAAGTGAGATGAGAGATTTAGAAACTTCTTCGAAGAACAGAGGAATGATTCGAGGAAGTGGTTCGAAGGTCACTCGAAGCTAGAGCTACAGGTTTGAGGTTTGTTCGAGAAGAATTATAAAATAGTTTCAAAGGTAATAGGAATTCTTAAGATCTCACAAAGGGTTGGAAACTCAATAATCAAAGATTTAGGATTTAGAAATGAATATTGAGAAAATAAAAGAAAGATACAATAACAATGATTTAACTTTAAAGATTTACCACTATTAATGTAAATACAATTTCATAATTTAATTCTAAGGAATATCGAACCAAATACCCAACCCCTTTTATATCCTTTGTTCCTCCTTGCATTGACCTCCCTTCCATCGCACCATTCCCATTCCATTGACCATTACTAACATACACTTAGACCCTCTTCGCTAAATATCCGTCCATGCTCAATTTACCCCTTTTTAATTAATTAACAAAACTTTAATGAAAAAACTACTACTGTACTATTTCGTTGAGCCTAGAGCTGTGCGTCGCTTATTGAAAAGGAGACTAAGGCACCCTATTGGGAGATTGACTAATTTAGATTTATAGTTTAGGCTAGCGCAGTTAAATAGTAAGTCCACAAAGGAAAATTGCAGTTGCTATGGAGAATTGCTTTCTGCGCTTCGAGTATAGATTTAGGACTCGATATTATTGATTTAATGAGCTGCTTTGGCCTCGAGTGTCACGTGGCGCGTGACAGATGCCCGGGTATAAGAATTGCAAACTCCGTTGAGCTTGAGCCATCTTCCCACACTAGTTTCCCTTCTTCTATAACTTTTTCCTCACTTATTAATTTCCCTTTTCATAATGAACTGCCCTACTCCCACACCTACGCCTCCACACCCTAAAGCGGATGGGGGAATGATTACGCGACAATTTTCACAAACTTGAACGGCTTGTGAAAGCATGGAATATTTTTGTGTCGAAAGTACGGCGACTCGAGGCCCTCGCCAGAAATGCGAGTTTTGCCGTTGGCGACGAGTGGCATGCGATGCGTTGACGAAGAACGCAGAGATCAAACAACGGTTCACCAAGACCAAGTTTTGGGTAATCCCTAAAAAAAAAGAGGTGGTCGAAGACATTTGGGATGTCTCGATTGAAGATGAACAATCGGTGGGGGAAAATGATAAGGAGCTAAATAACAAGATCACAACCTGGGTAACCCAGGCCACGAGTTCGAAGCGAGATGTCGAGGAAGAGGTCGACGAGTTGGTGGAGGAAGATGAAGATGAAGTCCCTGTTACAGGGCGGGCACCCAAGAAACGACAGGTGGTCATCAAAGACGACAAGGAGGAAAGAGAGGCAGAGGTCGAGGTGGCGCCAAGGTTATTCTTAGAGCCTGACCCCATCTTCGAGGTAAGTTTTCAATTGTTATTTTTTAAGGATGAAGTTACTGATGAGTTTTGTTTAGACATCAAATACCCTTGAAGACCCGATTGGGGAGCCTGCACCGATTTTACCAACTGAGGCAAACCCTCCGGCCACGGATGTAGTTGAAGAACCTGATGACACACTGGACCAGGTGTGGTCAAAGAAACCTCGTCTAGGTCGACGAGTAAGGTTCGCGGAAGAGTTATGTGGGGAGGTCGACACAATTATTGACACTGCTTCCTTCGACGTGGCAGAGGAACTCTTGGAGATTGGAGAGGTGGTTCTGGTAGGAGAGGAGGAGGTATTTGAGAAATGCAGGAAGGAGATAAGGGTAGTTTTGGAGAAAATGAAAAGATTGGTTTGAGAAAAATTAAAAGAAAAAAATTGAAATGAAAAGGAGATGTAAAGAAGTAGAAAAATTTGTATTTTAGTTTTATTTTATTATTTTATTTTTATTTATTGTAGGTGAATATTATTAATTTTATAAGATTTGGGAGAGAGAGAAAAAAAAAAAAAAGAAAAAAGAAGTTTTAAATAAAAATTTTAGAATTTGAAAGAAGAAATTTAAAGAAAGACAAAATTTGTTTAATTTGAAGGAAGTTTTAAGGTTTTAAAAGGAAAATTTTATGTAAAAAAGAGGGAGAAAAAGAAACGGTTGGTGATTGAGATGAGTTTGTTAAATTGAGAATTTAATGAAAGAATTTTTTTTTTTTTTTTTTTTTTAGGAAATTTTGGTTGAAAAGAGAGGAAGAAGAAAGAAAAGAAAAAACAGAATTTAGAATTTCAAGAGAATTTGAAAAGAAGAATTATTTGTTCGAAGAATTATTATAGGGAGATTTAGAGGTTGAAGTTAAGTTCGAGGAAATGGTCGTGCAGTACAAGATTTGATGGTTCGAAGAAAAGAAAATTTTAAAGAGAATTTTAAATTTAAGAAAAGAATGTATTTTTAGAGAATTGAAAAAGAGAAAAGAAAGAAAATATTTAGAGAGATTTAAGAGTTTTTTTATTTTATTTTATTATTTATGTTTATTCTATTTATTTTATTTTATTGTTTATGTTTATTCTATTTATTTTATTTTATTTTTATTTTATTTTATTTAATTTTACTTTTGATTTTACTTTTAGTTGGTTTTTAGAGAAAATTTATATAGAAGTAGAAGAAAGAAAAAGAAGAGAGAGAAAAGAGAAAACAAGGCTAAGAAATTTAAGAGGTGTTTAGATTTTAAAGAAAGAAAGAAAAAGAAAAGAAAATTTAAATAAAAGAAATTTTAAGGTTTTGGTTTTAAAGGATATTTGAAATGAAAAGATTTTAGGAGTTCAGGGGCGTTAGAAACATTGATGGCTGGTTCCCAGGATGTTTTGTCTGAGTCATTGAGGAAGCCTTCCCATTCCACGAGGTATTGAAGTTTCCCCTTGCGTATTCTTGAATCAAGGATACAACTTACTTCCCACTCTAGATGATCTTCTACTTCGACCGGTTCCAGAGGGGGTTGGTTCTTGCCCGGGTATATTTCTCGAGCCAGTTCCAGGAGAGATACATGGAAAACAGGGTGAATCGCCTGCCATTTGGGAGGTAACTTGAGTCGAAATGCAGTTTTAGAGACTTCAGAGTCGATTTCGAATGGTCCCAAGCACTTTTCAGCCAGTTTCTTTGATGGTCATGTTGTTCGAATGTTTCGTGCGTCAAGCCATACTTTGTTGCCTGGTTTAAAGGAAGGAGCAGATTTTCGATGTTTGTTGGCCTGTTCCTTGTATCTTTGAATCGCTGATTCTAAATTTGATTTAAGTTCTTCTTGAAGTCGTGATATAGTTTGAAGATAATGTTCCGCAGGATGATTAGTTCCTACATGGATTGAGTTGAATCGAGGATGTCGTCCATAAATGGTTTCAAAGGGAGATTGTCGTGTCGAAGAATGAGTCAAGTTATTATAAGCAAATTCGGCCAATGGTAACCATGTGGTCCAATCGTCTTGTTGGTAACTGTCATACATTCGAAGATATTGTTTGAGGATTTGGTTAACTCTTTCTGTTTGACCATCGGTTTCAGGGTGATAGGCCGTGGAGAGGTTCCTCGTGATATTGAGTTGTCGACACAGTTGGGTCCAGAATGTGGATACAAACAATGAGCCTCTATCTGAAATAATATCATTTGGTAAGCCGTGTTTAGAAAATACATATTCTAGAAACAATTTTGACAAATCTTCTGCTGTAGCAGTAGTAGTGGTTCTAATGAAAATAGACATTTTTGAAAATCTATCTACTATTACTAATATAGCATCAAAATCATTAGAAATAGGAAGTTTAGAAATGAAATCCATCGATAAAGATTCCCAAGGTTTAGAGGGAATAGGAAGTGGTTGAAGCAACCCATGCTTCCGGTGACGGGGAGCCTTATTCCTATTACATTCGTAACAACCTTTTATATAGGCCTTGATTTCCCTGGTCATACCTGGCCAGAAGAAATCCCTCGCTATTAACTGGTAGGTTTTATCAACCCCAAAATGACCAGCTAATGGAGAATCATGTCGACTGTTGAAAATCCATAATTTTATCTCATTTTTGTCGGGTATGACTACTCTACCTTCGAAGACTAATAGACCTGATTCAATACTAAATCTTTTGGCCCCTTGCTTCGAGAGTATTTTGTCTTTTAACCCTAAAAAATATTCGTCCTTCAACTGAGCTTCGAGGATGTTGGATAGTGGATTTCGAAAAGATTGAATTTTCATCGAATTAAGTTGATGAGTTGTTAACATTGATTCGTTGAAGACTGATTGCACATTTGCTGGGTTCTTGTCAGCAAATAGGTCCCCCCGCTGTGGGTAAACGTCGTCCCGATGTGACAAGATATCTGGGACAATGCAGTTTTTTCCTGGGCGATAGGAAATAGAGAAAGAAAATTCAGACAAAAATTCAGCCCACCTGGCTTGACGCCTGGTTAACACTTTAGAAGACATGAAGTATTTCAAAGCATTACGATCTGTTAAGATTTGAAAAGGACTATCTAGGCTGAGAAGAAAAGAACGCCATTTTTTAAGACAATGGATAATAGCTAAAAGCTCTTTGTCATGAATTTCATAATTTAATTCTGCGGCTATGAGTTTGCGTGACTCAAAAGCAACAGGATGAAACAAATTTGTTTCAGGATTTAATTGGGAGATGACCCCTGCAATAGCATAATCGCTCGCATCTGTCTCAACTATTGTCGAGGCAGAAGGATCAAAATGGCAAAGAATTGGGGCTGTGGTGAATGCCGTTTTTAGTGCTTCGAATTCCTTTCGTGCTGTAGAAGTAAAAACAAAAGGAATGTCTTTTCTAAGAAGAGAAGTAAGATTGGAAATAGTTTTAGAGTAATCTTTAATAAATCTTCTTTAGAATTTTGCAAAACCCAAAAATCCTTGGAGCAATTTAATGTTTTTGGGCTCAGGCCATTCCAGGATTTTCTGGACTTTTTTGTCATCCATGACTAAACCGTCAGTGGACAACTTAAAACCCAAAAAATTAATTTATTTGAGGTGGAATTCGCATTTATTATGCTTGGCGTAGAGACCATGATCTCGAAGAGGATTTAGGACCTGTCGAACATGATGAATATGTTCATCTAGTGTTTTCGAGAATATTAAAATATCATCTAAATAGACGACTACAAATTGTTCAACAACATCTTGAAAGATATCATTAACAAAAGTTTGAAAATTTGAAGGTGTGTTACATAATCCAAAAGGCATAACTAAATATTCAAAACTACCAAATCTAGTGCGCATTGCAGTCAGTGGTTCATGACCTTCTGCAATGCGAATCAGATTGTAAGCGCCTCTAAGAAGATTTACCACTATTAATGTAAATACAATTTCATAATTTAATTCTAAGGAATATCGAACCAAATACCCAACCCCTTTTATATCCTTTGTTCCTCCTTGCATTGACCTCCCTTCCATCGCACCATTCCCATTCCATTGACCATTACTAACATACACTTAGACCCTCTTCACTAAATATCCTTCCATGCTCAATTTACCCCTTTTTAATTAATTAACAAAACTTTAATGAAAAAACTACTACTGTACTATTTCGTTGAACCTAGCTCTGTGCGTCGCTTATTGAAATGGAGACTAAGGCACCCTATTGGGAGATTGACTAATTTAGATTTAGAGTTTAGGCTAGCGCAGTTAAATAGTAAGTCCACAAAGGAAAATTGCAGTTGCTATGGAGAATTGCTTTCTGCGCTTCGAGTATAGATTTAGGACTCGATATTATTGATTTAATGAGCTGCTTTTGCCTTGAGTGTCACGTGGCGCGTGACAACTAGATTTAGTAGTTTTGAATATTTAGTCATGCCTTTTGGATTGTGTAACAAACCATCTACTTTTCAAACTTTTGTTAATGAAATCTTTCAAGATGTTGTCGAACAATTTGTTGTTGTCTATTTAGACAATAATTTAATTTTCTCAAAGACACTTGATGAACATATTCATCATGTTCGACAGGTTCTAAATCGCCTTCAGGATCAGGGTCTCTACGCCAAGCACAATAAGTGTGAATTCCATCTTAAATCTATTTATTTTTAGAGCTTTACGTTGTACACTGATGGTTTAGTCATGGACAACAAAAAGGTCCAAAAAGTCCTTGAATAGCCTGAGCCCAAAAACCGTTAAATCTCTCCAAGGATTTTTGGGTTTTGCCAGTTTCTATAGAAGATTTATTAAATATTACTCTAAAACTATTTCCAATCTTACTTCCCTTCTTAGAAAAGATATTACTTTTGTTTTTACTTCTACAGCATGAAAGGAATTGGAAGCATTGAAGACTGCATTCACCACAGCTCCAATTCTTCATCACTTTGATCCTTCTGCTTTGACAGTAGTCAAGACAGACGCTAGCAATTATGATATTGCAGGGTTCATCTCTCAATTCAATCCTGAAACAAAATTGTTTCATCCTGTTGCTTTTTAGTCACGCAAACTCATTGTGGCAGAATTAAATTATGAAATTCATTACAGAGAACTTTTAGCTATCATTAATTGTCTTAGAAAATGGCACTCTTTCCTTCTCAGCCTAGATAGTTCTTTTTCAGATCTTGACTGACCATAATTCTTTGAAATACTTTATGTCTTCCAAAGTGTTAACCAGGCGTCAGGCCAGGTGGGCTGAATTTCTGTCTGAATTTCCTTTTTCTATTTCCTATTGCTCAGGTAAGAACTGTATTGTCCCTGATATCCTGTCACGTCGGGATTCATTTGCTGACAAGAACCCAGCAAATGTGAAATCATTCTTCAACAAATCAATGCTAACAACTCATCAACTTAATTCAATGACAATTCAATCTTTTCAAAATCCACTATACAACATCCTTGAAGCTCAGTCAAAGGACAATTATTGTTTAGGGTTAAAAGACAAAATACTCTCAAAGAAAGGGGCCAAAAGATTTAGTATTGAATCAAGTCTATTAGCTTTTGAAGGTAGAGTAGTCATACCCAACAAAAATGAAATAAAATTATGGATTTTCAATAGTCGACATGTTTCTCCATTAGCTGGTCATTTTGGTGTTGATAAAACCTACCAGTTAATAGCAAGGGATTTCTTCTTGCCAGGAATGACCAGAGAAATTAAGGCCTATACAAGATCTTGTTATGAATGTTATAGGAATAAGGCTCCCCGTCACCAGAAGCATAAGTTGCTTCAACCACTTCCTATTCACTCTAAACCTTGGGAATCTTTATCAATGGATTTTATTTCTCAACTTCCTCTTTCTAATAATTTCGATGCTATATTAGTAATAGTATATAGATTTTTAAAAATGTCTATTTTCATAAAAACCAAAACAACTGCTACAGTAGAAGATTTGTCAAAATTGTTTCTAGAATACGTATTTTCCAAACATGGCCTACCTAATGATATTATTTCAGATAGAGGCTCATTGTTTTTATCGACATTCTGGACTCAATTGTGTTGATAACTCAATATCACGAGGAATCTCTCCATGGCCTATCATCCTGAAACCGATGGGCAAACGGAAAGGGTCAATCAAATCCTCAAGAAATACCTCCAAATGTATGTCAGTTATCAACAAGACAATTGGACAACATGGTTACCATTGGCCGAATTTGCTTGTAATAACTCAACTCATTCTTTGACACAACAATCTCCTTTTGAAACTTTTTATGGAAGACATCCTCGATTCAACTCAATCTATGTAGGAACTAGTCATCCTGCGGAACATTATCTTCAAACCATATCACGACTCCAAGAAGAACTTAAATCAAACTTCATATTAGCAATTCAAAGGTACAAGGAACAGGCCAACAAACATTTACAATCTGCTCCTTCCTTTAAACCAGGCAACAAAGTATGGCTTGACGCACAAAACATTTGAACAACTCAAACATCTAAGAAACTGGCTGAAAAGCACTTGGGACCATTTGAAATAGACTCTGAAGTCTCTAAAACTGCATTTTGACTCAAACTACCTCCTAAATGGCAGGCTATTCACCCTTTTTTCCACGTATCTCTCCTGGAACTGGCTCAAGAAACATACACCACACAATATGGGGGGCAGACTTGCTAGTGAGTCCGCAACCTTGGACCCAAACTCACAACAGATTGAACACACATTGAGCTATTGATAAAGGAACCATACAATCAGGAATGAACACCACTCAGCAGAACAGTTTTAGGTGGGTGTTCAAGTAGAGTTCAGTTTGGGTTCAGTATGAGTTCAGTCTGAGTTCCATCTGAGTTCCATCTCAGTTCAGGTTGAGGACTTGCTAGCAAGTCCACCCCCTATATTGCGTAGTGATACCCGGGCAGAAACCAGCCTCCTCTGGAACTGGTTGAAGTAGAAGACCATCTAGAATGGGAAGTAAGCCATATCCTTGATTCAAGAATGCACAAGGGGAAGCTTCAATACCTCGTGGAATGGGAAGGCTTTCTCGATGACTCAGACAAAACATCCTGGGAACCAGCCATCAATGTTTCTAACACCCCTGAACTCCTATAATCTTTTCATCCTAAATATCCTTTAAAACCAAAACCTTAAAACTCTCTTTTATTTTTCTTTTTTCTTCTCTTTTCTTTTCTTTTCTTTTCTTAAAATTCTAAAACTTCTTCTCTTTAAAAAAATCCTTACTCTGTTTTCTTTTTTCTTCTTCTTTTTCAAAATTTTTTTTCAACCTTCTTTAAAAATAAATAAAACAAAATAAAATTAAATTAAATTAAAAATAAATTAAAATTAGAAAAAAAAAACAAAGTCTTAAAAATTCATTAAATAAAATCTTAAAAATCAATAATTCCTTTAATTTTCTATCTTTTCTCCTTTCAAACTTTTTTCTTTTTTTCAAAATACAATTTGCATTTCCTTATTTCTTTTTCTTTGAACTATCAAAATTTTTCACGTACTCAATACTGCAACCTTTCTCAAACTTCACTTCAACCTTTAAATCTCTCTTTTAAAACTCTTTAAATAAATTACTCTTTTTTTAAATTCTTTTTTTTCAAAACTATTTTTTTTCCTTTCTCTTCGAATAACCAAAATTCTTCAAAAACTTCAAAAATAACCTTGATTAAATTTTCACAAATAACAATTTTTTATTTTCTTTTTTCTCATTAAATTTTCATTTAAAAACATAAAAACCAAAATTTTCAATCAACTATTTTTTTTACTTAAAAAATTTTTTCTTTTCAAAAATTAAACTAAAATTTCCTCAGTTAAATATTCTTTCTTTTCTTCTTTCAAAATTTAAAACAAAACTTTATTCACATATTTTCTTCTTTATTTTTTTATTTCCCTTTCAAAATCTTATAAAACATATAATAAAATTTCAATTAAAACAACAAAATCAATAGAATAAATAAATACACAATTTAAATTTGCTTTCTACTTTTTTTTCCCTTCCCTCTTTTCTTTTTTCTCTACCCATTTCAAATCTTCTCCTGTGTTTTCTCCCGAACCAATTTCTTCATTTTCTCCAACACCACCCCTATTTCCTTTCTGCATTTTTCAAATACCTCCTCCTCTCCAATTTCAAGTAACTCTTCTGCCACATCGAATGAGGCGGCATCAATAATCTTGTTGATCTTGTCACTTAAGCTTTCAACAAATCAAACTTGTCGACCCTGCCAAGGATTCTTCAACCACACCTGGTCAAGGGTTTTCTCATCCTCCTCCTTTGAATCAACCACTGGTTGACTGGCCTCAACTGGCAGCAATGGAATAGCTTCCACAATTGGAGCTTCTTCAATGACATCTGAATTCTAAAAATTATAACATATAGTCATCAGTGCAAACTGAAAAAAAAAAACTTGAAACAAGAAAAAGGTAAAGCTCACCTCAAAAACAGGATTGGGTTCTAAAAACAGCCTTGGATTGACCTCTATTGTCACTCCCTTCTCCTCCTCATCATCATCCTTGATGATCATCCATTGTTTTTTTGGAGTAAGGTTTGAGATGGGAACCTCATCCTCATTCTCTTCAACTAATTCATCCACCTCTTCTTCCACCCCTTGTTTTTGACCTGTGGCCATGGCTACCCAAGTCACCACTGTATCTTTGACCTCGTTCTCCTCTTCTTCCATCGATCAATTATCCTCTACCAATACATCCCAAATATCTTCAAACACCTCTTTGGTATTAGGGATCACCCAGTTCTTAGTCCCCGTAAACCTTCTCTCAATATCCCCGTTTTTCATAAGGGCATCACAAGTCACCCGGCTCCAGCAACAGAATTCACATTTCCGGAGAGGTCCTTTTGTGGCCGTGCTTTTGACGCACAAATACTCCATCAATGCACAAGCTGTGCAAGTGTGGGTATATTGGTGAGTAACAATACCGCCATCAGCTTTGGGGTGTGGATGCGCGGGAATGGGAGTGGGGCAGTTAGACACACCACACAATATGGGGGGCGGACTTGCTAGCAAGTCCGCAACCTTGGACCCAAACTCACCATAGATTGAACACACATTGAGCTATTGATAAAGGAACCATTCAATCAGGGATGAACACCACTCAGCAGAACAGTTTTAGGTGGGTGTTCAAGTAGAGTTCAGTATGGGTTCAGTCTGAGTTCAGTCTGAGTTCCATCTGAGTTCCATCTGAGTTCAGGTTGAGGACTTGCTAGCAAGTCCACCCCCTATATTGCGTAGTGACATAAATAAAATTTTAAAAGAAGGAGTAAAAGAAAAAATTATAGTGTGGGAAGAATGTTTCTCACACTCAACAGAGCTTGCGTCTTATACCCGGGCATCTGACATGCTCCAAGTGACACTTGAGGCAAAAGAAGCTCATTAAATCAATAATAAAGAGGTATAAATCCATATTCAAAGCACAGAAGTGATTCTACATAGCAACTTCAACTTTCCTTTGTGTACTCCCTATTAAACCGGTGTAGACAATCCTATAGTACTAGCTATAGGCCTTGACCAAGGGAGTTAGAGAAAAACCAGAGAGAAAATCCCCTGTCTCTTTAGAAAAATAATTGAGATTGGCCTGTTGCAGCAAATTGGAGATCTGTTTGCTAGACCCTCTAATTAAACACTCTTGGCCCCTTTAAAAGTGAAGATAATAGTCCCAGACAGACTACCAGAAAGAGTTGAAATGAACAGTACTATCACTACGCAATATAGGGGGTGGACTTGCTAGCAAGTCCTCAACCTGAACTCAGATGGAACTCAGATGGAACTCAGACTGAACTCAGACTGAACCCATACTGAACTCTACTTGAACACCCACCTAAAACTGTTCTGCTGAGTGGTGTTTATCCCTGATTGTATGGTTCCTTTATTAATAGCTCAATGTGTGTTCAATCTATGGTGAGTTTGGGTCCAAGGTTGCGGACTTGCTAGCAAGTCCGCCCCCCATATTGTGTGGTGTATATTCAAACAAAACACAAGCCAATGAGACAGTGAGTAACAGAGAGGTAATGAGTAAAGAGATAAGATTCTTCCCCTAAAAATCTTCCCACACACGCATCATACAGCCAGTGCACAGACCACCCTGACCAATTCCCTGCCCAAAATCCAGCTTTCCCAGCCTTTTTCATGCATAAAAGTGCATTTTAGAGTTTCCCCAGCGCCCAGGCGGCCAGGCTGCTTGGAGGCGGCTCCGCTTAGGGGCAGGCAGGCCGCTTGGAGGCGGGCGGGCCGCTTCTAGGCCCTAAAACACCCATACAACCCATAAAAACCCTAAAAACCCTAAAACCCCTAAAAACCCATAACTTCACAAATACCCCAAAATATGCACTCCAAAGGCCTACCCAGGTTTGGATCACCACATCCTCCCTCCAATCAAGAATGTCCCCATTCTTCCTTCACCAAAACCATTCTTGAACACCTATCCAGAATCTTTACAAACAGCTTATTTCTCTCTTCCACCAGATCCTATTCCATCCTAAGTGAACTTCTGAACCAGCAATCCAAGCTTCTTCTTTAAAACTTCTCTTGCACCATGCCTTTAGATTAAATCTATCTCTTTGAAAAGAATCTCTTTCTTCTGTTCCTGAATTCCAACTCTAGCTGTACCAGCTTCCAACAATGAAAGTGATATCCAGTTGACAAGTCTTCCTGACTATAACCTTCTACCAGCATAAATATTTCCTCATTTTATAGTCTTGGGGGACTCACAACCCTCAGTTTAAAGTCTTGGGGGACTAAAAGCCCTCAGTTTAAAGTCTTGGGGGACCAACAGCCCTTAGTTTATTGTCTTGGGGGACTCCAAAAATCCTCAGTTTATAGTCTTGAGGGACTGAAAAAACATGAATCACAGAACCCAGAACCAGAGATCAACCAGAAAAAGATTTAGAGAAGTAACTAACTTTCTGGGGTAATTGTATATAGTGCTGCCAGCCCATCAGTCACCCCCAAACATGCCTTTACAAAATTCAGAAGTTCCCCCTTGAATCCTTCTGCCTTTACACTTCCACATCACACTGCCTCCCATTCCTCAGTTTATAGTCTTGGGGGACTTACCATCAGAAATCCTCAGTTT
This sequence comes from Hemileia vastatrix, assembly GCA_030280995.1. Lineage (NCBI taxonomy): Eukaryota > Fungi > Basidiomycota > Pucciniomycetes > Pucciniales > Zaghouaniaceae > Hemileia > Hemileia vastatrix. The sequence continues at coordinate 3,483,687 of JASXTE010000003.1, read as the reverse complement.
AAAGTCTTGGGGGACTAACACAGTGTTCATTTTAAACTCTTGACGGACTAATTCTTGAAAAAATCTTGAAACCAGCCAGTTTAGAGTCTTGGAGGACTACTAGATCCACAGAAGTAAAATTAAATTCTTGAATAAATCTTTAAAAACCAGCCAGTTTTAAGTCTTGGAGGACTAACAGAATTTTCAGTTTAAAGTCTTGATGGACATCAAAAAATCTTGAGCCTGTAATTAAAAGATCAGTTTAAAGTCTTGAAGGACTTTCCAAAAAAATAAATCTTGAAGATATATCCCATAAATCCCCAAACCAAAAACCATCAAAGCCAAAACATTTAACCTGCTTTAACAAATAAAACAAAATAAAATGGTATCCCCCAGCCAATTGATGAGCTGATCCCATGATACCTTACCCACATCCAAGTGCACCTTGATGTGGTCACACCTAAAAAAAAATTTTTTTATTTTGACTCCTCCTCTTCTACCAAAAACATTGCCAGAGCCCTATCTTGAGCCTTTGAACAAACATAGCCTCCATAAAAAAATTAAAAGAAAAAAAAGAGAAAAAAATAAAATAATCTTGAATCCACCACTTTCACATCCAACATCCTAAAACCACATAGCAAAGCCAGCTCCAGGTCTACAGAAAAGATCACTGGGTGGGCTCCCTCCAATAAGTAAAAATGATGGGAGACCACCAGTGATCCACCAGCAATCGAAAAGCACCAAAAGACATCCAAGGCAATCCAGTTTAAAGTCATAGAGGACTAAAAACCTAAATCACAAAAAAACAACACTAGAATTCAACTAGAAAAAACCCAAAGGCTTGAAACAGACATTCTGGGGTAACTGTTCTACAGATCAGCCAGCTCATCAGTTACACCCACACTTGCCAAAATAAAATCTAGAAGCCCCAACCCTGGGTACCTTCTAACAAAAACACAACATCCAACAAAATTAAACAAAACCAATAAGCATGAGGGGTCCAGCACTTTAATACCAAAAGAATTTCCAGTTTAAAGTCATGGTGGACTAAAAACCTGTTAAAGAAAAAAACCAATACTAGAATTCAACAAAATTAAGAGAAGGGGTTGGAAACAGACAATCTGGGGTAACTGTTGATAGAGCAGCCAGCCCATCAGTCACCCCCACACTTGCCAAAATAAAATCTAGAAGCCCCACCCCTGGGTACCGTATAACAAAAAGGATTTTCCAACACAAATCTTCTCCCATAAAAAACCAAAACAATTAAAAAAACCATTAAAATTCTTGAAAGCCAAAAAAAATCCAATTTAGAAATAAAAGTTTGCAGTTTAACCTCATGCTGGAGGTGAAATAAAACCAATAAACTTCATTTTTATCTTAATTTTCTTTTAAATAAAATACCCATCTTCACTTGAATTTTTCTTTTCTTCCATCTTCATTATACTAAGATTTTTCTTTTTTATTACAGGCGGGCCGCTCGACGTCGGAGGTGCCGCCTGAAGCGGCCCGGCCTCCCTTTTTTATATAGAGACTTGAACCAGAGAGAATGATAAGAATTGGAAAAAAAAATCCTGACCATATACATAGAGGCCAAATTAAGCAAAACCAAAACAAATTAAGTAGTTTATCGTCATTTCGGAGGAATCAGATTCTTGAAATCCTAAGGTTGAAACCAATAAGTTTGCCCCTAGGGCTTGAACCCCCTAAGCTCCTCTTCCAATTCTGATATTTCAAAATCAGACCTCCAAACAAATCTTCCATCCTCCTCCATACACTGAGTCTTCCATATTTCACATTACCAGAATCAATAAATTCTACACCCTGTGAAACATCTGGAACCTCCATCACATCTTTAAAATCAACCTCCATACCAGTGACATCCAAAACATCACAATTTTTCCCTTTCCTACAGGAATCTTGCTTAGAATCTGCAAAATCCTCCAGAATAACATCCATAACATCAAAATAAAAATCCTCCTCCAAGCAGAGACCTTCTGATCTTGAGGGAACCACCTGAAAATAATCTTCCTCTATTAGAAAAAGATTTAAGACAGAATCTTTCTCTCCATCCAAAAATTAAACTGATACATCCTCTTCCAATAAGCCATTATCTGAACTTGAGAAAGAAAAATAATCATCCCTCAACAACCATTCATCCACCACAGATTCCTTCTCAATATCCCAAAATCCTTCTTCATGACCAGACAAGTCCTCCTTTCCACATAATTCACCCAAACTTGAGGAAATACACTGTTCCTCCAGTGTGTACATTTCCAAAAAATCCAGTGAATCACATTCCTGAGATTCCATGGCATCCTTTGGAAAAGAAAAATCAGTTTCACAAACATCATCAGAGTCCCCATCTTCCAAGATTGATGGCTCCAACACCTCTCCAGAAACTGAATTTTCCACCACAGTCTCCTGAACCTCTACATACAACAGGATTTCCTCTCCAGATTCCACATCACTATCCATCATACCATCCAAATATTTCAAAATAACCTCCTTCAGAATAGCCATACCAGGAATCCTATTTTCCCCATTTGGGAGAGTCTTCATCAAGTCAGCCTTGAAAAGAATCTCCATAACCACCACCTTTACATTCCTACCCATGCCACTCCAAAATACATACTTGGCCCCATCTTCATGTGGTAATATATCATTATATACCAGATAATCCAGAGCCTCCCCAAACTCCTCCATAAATTCCCCATACTGAGAAAAAGAGGTTACATCACCTGTCAATTCCCACTTCCTAGAAATCCCATGAAGATCCAAAATTGAGAAAGTAGTAGGCCACCTTTTAACCATTTCAATCTTCAACTTTCCCCAGTCCTGACTCCTATATCCTGCCATGCCAGAAACTTCCTTCTCCACCTCTCTATTACCAATGAAAAAGATTACTTGCCTAACCATGTCCAACATTGAGGCCCCATCAATCTCAGAAGCAACCTCAAACCTATCCAAAAACCCTTTTGCATCCTCTCCCAAAAACCTTGAACCATCCCAAGACTGAATCCTAATCATCCTAGGAATTCCAAGTTACAGCCTCAAATCTCCACCAAAGATAGCCAAAGTTCCCCCCAAGAGCCTTAGAGACCTAGGAGGGACCAAATCCAACAGAAAAGAAGACCCCTAGACCAACCACAAAGAGATATAGAACCAAATCCAAAATCCACCAAAGGAGATCCACCAAAGAGAGAAGCCTAGATCAACAGAGATTCCAAAAAGCCAACAGATTTGTAACCCCATGTTGGACGCCAGAAATGTAGACAATCCTATAGTACTAGCTATAGGCCTTGACCAAGAGAGTTGGAGAAAAACCAGAGAGAAAATCCCCTGTCCCTTTAGAAAAATAAGTGAGATTGACCTGTTGCAGAAAATTGGAGATCTGTTTGCTAGACCCTCTAATTAAACACTCTTGACCCCTTTAAAAGTGAAGATAATAGTCCCAGACAGACTACCAGAAAGAGTTAAAATTAACAGTACTATATTCCAAAAAAACACAAGCCAATGAGACAGTGAGTAACAGAGAGGCAATGAGTAAAGAGATAAGATTCTTCCCCTAAAAATCTTCCCACACACGCATCATACAGCCAGTGCACAGACCACCCTGACCAATTCCCTGCCCAAAATCCAGCTTTCCCAGCCTTTTTCATGCATAAAAGTGCATTTTAGCGCTTCCCCAGCACCCAGGCGGCCAGGCCGCTTGGAGGCGGCTCCGCTTAGGGGCAGGAAGGCCGCTTGGGGGCGGGCGGGCAGCTTCTAGGCCCTAAAACACCCATACAACCCATAAAAACCTTAAAAACCCTAAAACCCCATAACTTCACAAATACCCCAAAATATGCACTCCAAAGGCCTACCCAGGTTTGGATCACCACACCGGGCTAATATAAAACTTAAAATCTAAATTAGTTAATCTCTCAATAGTGTGTTCAGTCTTTTCTTTGATAGGCGACGCACAGCGCAACGGCCAATGCAATATTCCGCTAAAGGTTTATTATGTTACTGTGGGTTATTAACAGGGGTAGTGAGCATGGATGGGATGGTTAGTGGAGGGTCAAAGGGTTAAAAGATGTTAGTGAGGAGGGTCCAGGTGTAACGGGTGTTTTTTTTGGAGGTCTGCAGTGTGCAGAATGATGGATGGGCATCAGGTCGATGTGAGGAGGAGTAGTGGATATAAAAAGGATTGGATTTTTGTTTGACATTCTTTAGAATTAAATTATAAAACGTATATATAGTTAATAGTGGTAAAGCTTCAGGTTAAATCATTATTATTGTACATTTCCTTATTTTATCAGTAATAATTTCTAAAAAATTAAATCTTTGATCATTGAGTTTACAACCCTTTGTGAGATCCTAAGAATATTAATATTACCTTTAAATTATATTGAGATTCTTATTGAACATATCTCAAAGAAGCAGCTCTTTCTTCGACTCATCTTCAAATCACTTCCTCGAATATTTCCTCTGTACTTCAAAGAAGTCTCTAAACTCCCCCCTCCATCTCACTTTCTAGGAACACCCTTGACCTTGTGCATAGGTTGTCCGGTGACACCACAAAATATGGGGGGAAGACTTGCTAGCGAGTCTGAAACTTTAGACCCAATCTCACCACAGATTGAACACACATTGAGCTATTGATAAAGGAACCATAAAATAAGGGATGAAAACCACTTAGCAGAAAAGTTTTAGGTGGGTGTTCAAGTAGAGTTCAGTATGGATTTAGTATGAGTTCAGTCTGAGTTCCATCTGAGTTCAGGTTGATGACTTGCTAGCAAGTCTACCCCCTATATTGTGTTGTTCAAGACCGTAAAAACTTGGTCTTTGGTCTTGAAACTCCACCACCAACCAATGCTGCTCAAAGTATCAAGGTTGATTTTCAGAAAAGACAACAGAAAAAAAACATGGGCACCTGGTAGCAGGTGCCAATCCCTATCTTTGACTTAGCTAAATTTCACCTGGGCTGTAATTTTTCTGGAAAAACTGCGCACTAGCTCAAGAAACATCAAATTAAATTTACTCTTAAATCAAAACTGAATACAGGGATAGGCACCTACTAGCAGGTGCCACTTGATTTTTTGTGGTGGGAGCTGAAAAAGCTATGAACATTCTTATTTCAAAGCTTGACACAGCAAATATTGCTGCTTTTGTTACCAATAATGACATGGACAAACCATGGTGAATTTGGGCAAAGCTCACTAATCAGTATTCTGCTTCTGATGCCTCAAATAGTGCTTCAATCTTTGCTTGCTATCATGGTGTGAAGTGTCAAGAAAGAAATTTAATGGGTATACTTCTAAGACAACTACCCAATTGCTATTCAACTCAAAAAGCACTGATCTTACACGCTTGTGAAGTCACTCAAACTCATCTTTCTGTTGCCAAACTCTTATCACAACTTGCTTGTCTATCTGTTGAAATTGAATCAGAAAATATCACAAATTCTACTTTGGTTCTCATAAAGAAAACAAAAACTAATCAGAAGCCAAAGTGGGAGTTTTGTCCAGATGGGAAACATAACCCAAAAGCAAAACACTCCGAAGACGATTGTTTTCAACTTCATACAGAGAAAAGAAAGAGTCAAAATGTCACAAGTACTTCAAAGACTGATGACAATGTACACCCCAATATTAGCTGTGGCCCTGTGAAAATTTTCAAGGCCAATATATTTAAAAAATCCTCAAAACAGCTTATTTTTGACAGTGGTGCAACTTTTAATATGATCAAACAGCGCTAACATTTTAAAAATTATCAACATTTCCATCATCCCATTAAAATTTGAAATAGTACTACTATCTACGGTACAGGAAATGCCAGTCTAGATATCCCCAGGACTGAGTATTTATTATGTTCAAAATAAGATAACCTTAATTGCATTAAGCTTATAAGTTAAAATTAAGGTTATAATATATATATGCTTATTATGCTTTTATATAATTATTACACTATTATATGACTTATAGTAGTTTAGATAGCTTATCCATAGCCCTATAATACTTATTAAGGTTTAAATGGAGTCATAATATACTTATCTTAAGTGATATTAAGTAATTATAGACATACATAAGCTTATATGTATGCATAAACCTCATATTCAGTAAAATATGCAGTTATATTATGTATATATAGGTCTATTAGTGGGTTTAAACCTCTAAATAGCCCTTAAACTTCATTTCTCTGCTTATTTTAGGTCATATGGATGTATTCCATACACTCACCACACCTACCCAAGCATATACACCTTTTTCAGGCACATATATCCAGTTTGGACAACTTAATCTGCTTCCTTTAATGGATTTTCATGGATTTATGGGTTGGGATATGATTACTGGGTTGATATGGATGCTTGGGGATGTTATTGGGGGCTTGGAAAGTTGATTTTGTTCTTTTATATGCTTTGGCTTTCATTTTATTCTCTTTGGATGAGTTATTTTACCTGTTTCTTTATGGTATCTGCTTTTATTTTTTTTCTCTATTTATGGTATGGGTGTATGATATCATTAATTGTGATGGAGGGTCCTTACTGGAGGTCTGGGTGTTGAAACTTCTGAAATTGGATGCCATGAGGAGGTGATGAGCCCTTACAGTGCTTTAATAGCCAGGGATAGCAGTGACATTATCTGGATTGAAGGTCTGTGCACTCCAGTGGATTTGGGTATAAGTAAGGAGGGATTTTGACGGTTATTTATCATCATTCAATTACTAAAATTTAAACAAACACTACAATACAATTATTAGCATTCAGAAATATATTATAAAGCCTTTTTAAATTGATATTATCTTTTTATTAGCTATAACTATGGTTTATTAACCTATTTTCCACCACTAGCCTGCACCAATCCAAATATTGTGAGTTAATATTGAGAATAACTATTATATTAGTCTTCCCCTAAGGTTTAATAACTAAATAATTTAAAAATAAGTAGTTGGAACATTAATATTTACTATTAAACAATACTTAAATACTAGCATACACTGACATAAACCAACAATATTCACTCAAACAAGATATCAATCATCTTTCACTGAATAGCCAAGTTTTGAAAATCCAATATATGATTTTTCCTTGAAAATACTTTGGTCATTCAGTGTGGGATTTTTCAGAAAGTCCCACATGTGAAATCTACCATGATTTCCTTGGCCAACTCGTTAAAAGTATCATTCACCCATTGGCATTCAAGACAAAACTTGAGGATTTGTTTGTGCGCGGTGGCTGGTTGATGGGAGGGGCGTATGCATGGAGTATGCAATGTGCGGGTGGGGGTTTGTTTTCTGTTGCACCGATGATTTTCATATCGAGCGATGTTTGTCCGCTCCCACCACGCGCTCACTCAACTCAGACCCTTGATCAGATCAAATAGTCCGCTGTTTTCACTCCGCACCCCTCTCCCTCTCCCTCTCTCACCCTCCTTCTTCCTCTCTTCCTCAAACAAAATCAACAACAACAAATCTCCGTCCCCTGATCCTCACAAGAAGAACAACGACGATAATGATCACGATCTTCCCTTCAATCCTCTCTCTTCCCTCTTTGGCCGCTCTGAAAATCATCCCCAATCCTCAAATAACAAAAAGTCATCTCATTCCAAAATTCTCTTTAGGTCCACCCTCTCCAACAAACAAACCTCAAATAACTCCTCTTCTAAATCACCGTCCCCTGAGCCTAATAGCGCTTCCGCAGCTGCTTTTTGGATCCTTGGTGCCTACCTTGCCTATCAATTCTTAACCTCTGATGGCATAGGCAGTCGAGAAATCACTTGGCAGGAGTTCAGAACTGGTTTCCTTGATAAGGGGTTAGTAGAAAGACTCGAGGTCATCAATCGCACAAGAGTCAAGGTTTTTTTGCACTCCAATGCATCGGCTGCCATTTATCCATCTTCCTCATCTGGACCATCTAGCTCTCCTATCTCAACCCTGTCTGGGTCTGCTTCTTATGTGTTTTCAATTGGCAGCGTGGACGCTTTTGAAAGAAAACTCGAAGAAGCTCAGAATGAATTGGGTATCCCTCCTCATGAGCGAGTTCCGGTGGCATATCATGATCAGACTAGTCTGATGTCCGTCTTTTTAAATTTTGCCCCCACTTTGGCATTGGCTGGCTTGCTTTTTTGGGTCAGTCGGCGGGCATCTGGAATAGGTGGTGGGCCAGGTGGCGCAGGAGGACCTGGAGGGATTTTTGGCATTGGGAAAAGTAAAGCCAAAATGTTCAACCACGAAACCGATATCAAAACCAAATTCCGAGATGTGGCTGGGATGGATGAAGCTAAGGAAGAAATCATGGAATTTGTCAAGTTTCTGAAAGAACCCCACAAATGTACTTTTTTTCGCCCTCCCATTGATTTATTTATTGAATTTCACCATGATAGTACCTTCCCATTTGATTAACAATATGGTTTTTTTCACAGACGAGCGGTTGGGCGCTAAGATTCCAAAAGGTGCCATTCTGTCAGGACCGCCTGGGACAGGAAAGACCCTACTTGCTAAGGCTACAGCGGGTGAAGCCGGAGTTCCCTTTCTATCGGTTTCAGGTTCTGAATTTATTGAAATGTTTGTGGGTGTGGGTCCTTCTCGAGTTAGGGATCTTTTTGCAACAGCCAAGAAAAATTCTCCATGTATTATTTTTATCGATGAAATAGATGCAATAGGTAAATCACGTGGGCGGAGTGGAAATTTCGGTGGAAACGATGAAAGAGAAAGTACTTTGAATCAATTGTTAGTTGAAATGGATGGCTTTGATACTAGTGAACATGTTGTCGTTCTTGCCGGAACAAACCGGGCAGATGTTTTAGATAAGGCACTTTTACGGCCCGGAAGATTTGATCGGCATATTACAGTTGATCGTCCTGATGTTGCTGGAAGAAGGCAAATTTTCCTGGTTCATCTCAAACCTTTAGTGCTTGAAGATGGTGTGGCTGAAACAATTAAGAAAAACTCAAAAGCTAAGCCAACAAAGGATGATAAAGAAACAAGCAAGAATGAAGAGCCATCAGTAGAAGAACTTGTACCTGAGTGGTTAACCAAGCTGTCACATAAATTGGCTGCTCATACCCCAGGATTTAGTGGTGCTGACATTGCCAATGTTTGTAATGAAGCCGCATTGATTGCTGCTCGGGCTGAGGCTGAATTTGTTACGTATGTTGAGCCTTGGTCATTAAGTTTCCTATTTGGATGTAGACCCCACATATCTAAGGGGGCGCACTTGTTTGTTTTATTTTTATTCTCTTGTTTGTAACAGTGAAGACCATTTCCATATGGCCATTGAAAGAGTTGTGGCTGGACTAGAAAAACGTTCAAGGGTGCTTTCACCAGAAGAAAAGAAAACAGTAGCTTATCATGAAGCTGGACATGCAATCATGGGATGGTTTTTGGAGCATGCTGATCCATTATTAAAAGTATCTATTATTCCCAGAGGTGTGGGGACACTAGGGTATGCATCATATTTGGTAGGTTTTTTTTTCTCTTCCAAAAGAAAAGTCACTATTTAATTTGTTTATTCAATCACAATCCAATCTAGCCTGAAGAAAGATTTTTATTTTCTACTGAACAGCTCATGGACCGGATGGCAATGACTTTTGGTGGCCGTGTGGCTGAAGAGATCATTTTTGGAAGAATCACTACAGGTGCACAAGATGATTTACAAAAGATTACCAAACTGGCATTTGAATTGGTTGGAAATTGTTAGAATCCACTTTTTCTTTTTCTATTTCTTTGTCACATTTGAATCAATTGGTGAGGATGGCTTTTTTTTTTTGCTTTTGGATAGATGGAATGTCGAAATCATTTGGTCCTATTAGTTTTGGGAAAACAGAAAGTCAACCTGAATCATTTACAAAGCCATTCTCAGAGAAAACAGGAGAGCAACTGGATGCAACTGTTCGAGAGGTGATAAATGAAGCACATGCTAGAGCTACTAAACTGCTTACGGAAAAGAGGGACGTGTTAGAAAAGGTAGCTCGACGATTATTAGAAAAAGAGGTATTGTCAAGGTGAGCTCTGGCTAGATTTAGAGGAATAAATATTTGACCATCCAATATGACTAATACGTGATGATGGATGTGGGATTGGATCAGGCAGGACATGATTGATCTAATAGGTAAACGGCCATTTGATAAGCCAGATGCCTATGACAACGCAATGGGTCCTACTGGTGGACGAGGGCCAAGACCACCACCTGGTAATCCGGGTGGAAGTGGAAGGGAAAGTGGAAAAGATGCATTGCCAGAATTCCCAGCCAAAGATCCACATCCTCTTGGTGGGGGGATTGAAGGAGGGGAAGGGGTTCCATTACCCACCCCAGCACTATCATCGACGCCATGAAGAGAGAGATGAGAGATAGAAATGAGAAGCCAAGACAATGATAGTGTGTGTGTGTTTGTGTAGAGGAAATGAAAGAAATGAAGGGGATTTTGAGGAGCAAGATGGGGGAGAAGGATAGAATGATAGATTGAGATAGAGAATGAGCTTAGAGATGAAGATTCTGTGAGGCTCTGTTGATTGTTGTATATGTATGATTGATATTTATACGTAAGATAAGAAGTATTGATGATATAAGATGAAGCAGTTGTGATTCTGCAGAGCGCGTGACCAGAAAACTGACCAGGCGGTGGCGTCGCTTTCTGCTCTCCATGGCTCAACGTCGTCCAACCCACGCTGGAAGTTGGTATTCTGATTCAAGTGGGTGGTTCAGTTCTTAGTGATATTTATTAACATTGATGTTATCTTATCCTTCTTATTATTATCTTTGTGATCACACGGTATATGTTACTATTGCTATTCATCCCCCTGTTTATCATTCCTTCTTCCACCCCTCCGCACTCATTCTAGAATCTCAACTCACTCAACAGCTTGATCATTGGCTCACTCTCGCTGGTACTCAGGAGCCCCACTTTGCTTCATCAAGAAACAGCTCAAGTGGTTCAAGGGAGAAAGTCTCGCTTAGAGCGATTTTTGCACCGTTAGTCCTTTCTGTTTTTTTTTAAAAAAAGTAACAAAGTAAATAAAAATGTGGAAAGGGAGGAGGAGGGTAGAGGGAGAGAGGGAGAGAAAGAGGTTGTAGTAAAGACTAGGTGGGGAGTGAGAGAAGAAGGAGAGGTTGTTGGGTGTGGGTATTATTTTAATTCGTCTCGTTAATTGGGATTTTTTTATTCTTATTGTTTTTATGGATCGTGATTGTTGATGGTGGATGATGATGATCATGATGATGGTGGATGATGATAACTCAAACGTTATCTTGGTCGTTCTTCGTTTCGGATCTTTACGTCTTTTAGTCATGCTGGGTATACTTATTCAGGTCCCACAGCTGCTTGGGCTTATAAAGCTATCGATCCTACAAAATTGTATTGTTTTTTTTTCAATCTTATGTTATTCTGGTTGGTTTGTTTTACTAACTTTTTTTTTTTTTTTTTCTTTTTTTTTGTGGGGTGGGGGGGGGCGTATATGGATTGTGTGTTGGTGATGTGTGTATGATAGTGAAACGGTTTTCATTTTAGGTCCATCACATCATATCTATTTGAACTCTTGTGCGTTATCAAAGTTCTCAATTTATCAAACTCCATTAGGCAATTTACCTCTTCACGTCCAACGTGCGCAGTTTATAAAATTATTTATTCAATTTTGAAGATAAATAAATGATGGTGTTTATTTATTTGTAGTTATTCGGGAATTGAAAATGACTGGACAATTTGAGGAAATGTCTATGCCAACTGATGAAGATGAACATAGTATTGAGTTACATTTACCTTATATTCGACATGTTTTTCGAAAGTTAGTTTTCTATTCCTCTCTCCCTCTTTTTATTTACTCATAAAGTTTTGCTCTCATGTGATTGGGTAGCTTAAGCTGATCTATGTATAATTGATCGGTTGCTTTTTTCTTTTCCCTCTTTTTTTGGATAAAAGTAAGGAGGTTAAGATTGTGCCTATCTTAGTTGGATCACTCAGTCCACTCCAAGAATTGCAATATGGACAATTATTTTCAAAGTATGCGCAAGATCCTAAAATCCTTTTTGTTGTGTCTTCAGATTTTTGTCACTGGTCAGTTTTGTTTTTTGTTTTTTGCTTTTTCTTGTTGCTTTGGAATGACTTGAAATTCATATTTTGACGATGATGGTAGGGGTACCCGTTTTTCTTATACTTCCTATCAACACCCCACTTTACCTAAAATGATCAAATTACCTTTTCAGTCTCATACTAAAACTCAATACCCAGCCCCTGATGTACCGATTCACGCTAGTATCAGTTTACTTGATCATGATGCTATGGATATTCTTACCATCGACCCTAGGGTTCCAGAACCTAAGACTGCAACATATGTTCATTCTGCATTTTGTAATTATCTTGCTCAAACTAAAAATACGATTTGTGGAAAACATCCTATTGGTATATGTCTGGGTATTATAGCAACATATGAACGAGGACTTCAACAAAATGATAACAATAACGATAGGGATGAGGGTAAAGTTGTCAGAGGAAGAGGAGGAAAAACAGGAGCATATCAAGTTCAGTTTGTCAAATATGAACAATCAAGTCAATGTCAAACTATACAAGATAGTAGTGTAAGTTATGTTAGTGGCTGGGTTAGTTTTATTGAACCCAATCCTTAAATTGAAGATGAGAATCTTAGTAGGTAAGTAGATAAATATCTTGTTTTTTTAATTTTTGGTATGGTTTTATAGAACCAATTTTTGAAATTGTGTTGAAAAGAAAGAAAAGGAACAATACACACGCACACATACATACACACACGTTTTAGGTTTCGGGTTTTTTGGGTTTGGTATGCATGTGACATGTATATTTATATATATAAACGAAGAGATGGGAAAAAAAAAATTGAAATTGAAAAAAAAAACATTAAAATCTTGTGTATTATTATGATGATGACTATGATTGCTAGTGCTAGTTCTATTATTTTTATTATTTTGATTTGATTTGATGTTTTGGGAAATGGGATAAAGTGTGTTGGTAATAAAATATATAAATAAATATAAATATATAAATAAATATAAATATATAAATAAATATAAATATATAAATAAATATGAAAACACGTAAAAACAAGTATAATATATATATATATATTATTTAAGAGAAACCAAAAATAAGACACCGCAAAAAATCAAGTGGCACCTGCTAGCAGATGCCTATCCCTACATTCAGTTTCGATTTTAGAGTAAATTTGATCTGATGTTGTGCGAGCTAGTGTGTTCATTGTTTAGTGCGCAGTCTTTCCGGAAGAATGACAGCTGAGCTGAAATTGAGTTAAGTCAAAGAATAGGTATTTGTTTACACTTGCTATCAGATGCCCATGTTTTTTTTTTTTTTCTGGTGAGAGAAGTGAAGATAAGGAGAAGAAAGAGAAAGAACAAGAACAAGTATTTGATTTTGATATGAGATGGGTTTTCATTGTTAATTAATATATATGATACAAAAAAAAATAAAAATAAAAAAAAATAAAAAATAAAAAATAAAAAATAATTTATTTTTTTTTTAAATTTTTTAAATTTTTTTAAAATTTTTTTTTTGAAATTTTTGAAATTTTTAATAATAATAATAAAAAAAAATAAAAATAAAAATAAAAGAAAAAAAAAATTTTTTTTTTTGAATCAAAAATTCTGAATAAAAAAATTAAAAAAAAATTTAAAATTTCCAATTTTTTTTAAATTTATTTTTATTTGTTGTATCATATATATTAACATTTAACCCAATTTGAAGAAGTTCTGTATTTGAAATTTAAACCGTTGTGGTCATCCAACATTGGCTGGGGCCTTTGTTGTGTAGTTTGGTATGGTTTGGTGATGTCTTAAATGGCATTGATTTCTGTTTATGGTGTTTTTCTGGATTCACAGGCTGAATATTGGGGCTACAGGGACAAGGCCAATATCATTGGATAGCCCTGATTTTTCTCTATAGTTAATGTTCTGATGCTATTTTTATATTCTAAATTTTAAGGGCTTTTTTGGTCACTATTCATTTTTGACTATAACAGTTTAATTTTGTTTTCTGTGTTTCCTGGGCTGACCATAAGTCTTAGGGTTAAGTGCCTAATACCATTAGATAGCCCTGGTTTCTCTCTACGTTTTACGTACTGATGATTTTATTGGAGGAAGCGGTTGACTGAGTTACTACTCTACAGATTGAGTGGTTATATTCTGTCATCTTCTACATTTGCTTAGCACGTTGATTAATTCGTTTATGTGTAGAAATATATACTTATTTTGTGATCAAGATGTAAGGGTGAATAATGATAATATGAGTACTTATATAGTGGATAGTTTTTTTATTCTTTCGCTATCAAATCTCTATTTCTCATTACTCAACTAAATACTGATTGATTGCAATTTTTCTTTTTCTTATCTCTTTATATTACATTATTATTTATCGTTAACGTATAAATCGATTCGCTGTCCACTCAACAATCACTGGGGACAGGTACTTGGTGTTATGCTATCTATATTATCTATGGTTACTAACTCTATTGTACAATAGGTGATTGACAATACTTGATAACAGCGAGGGGCTTTTACTAACCATTGATAACTAATAATATAACATAAAGGTATAATAAATTTTACTTATTTTTTTATAGTATTAATGATAAGCAATCAAATCTCGATTTCTCATTACTCAACTAAATACTGATTGATTGCAATTTTTCTTTTTCTTATCTCTTTATATTACATTATTTTTTATCGTTAACGTATAAATCGATTCGCTGTCCACTCAACAATCACTGGGGACAGGTGATTGACAATACTTGATAACAGCGAGGGGCTTTTACTAACCATTGATAACTAATAATATAACATAAAGTTTTAATAGATTAAAAGTCTGAACGGTTTATGAGCTCGCCCAGTGACGATATTCCAGATTCACCTACAGCAGGCTCTGATACAAGTTCTTCTACATCTACATATTGACCAGCTACTGAATCTCAGTCTCAATCGTACTCATCTTGCCCCTATATCCCAACGTCAATGTCAGAACAATCCAATGACAAATTACTTAGAGTACCGGTTCTCACTACCGGAAATGTTTCTTTGTGGAAATCCATGATAGAATTCTATTTTGATTCTCAGGATTTATCTCATCATCTTACATGCTCCAGTAAACCAGAAGATGTCGATCCGAATGATTGGCAAAAAGGCGAATCCAAATCTCGGCTCATTCTCATCAATGCTGTCAGTCCTAGAGATTCATTATTAATTTCTAAGGCGAAATCAACCTATCTAGCTTATCAAAAAATTCTAACCGATTATGGAGAAGGAAATGCATCAACAGTTTCTGATCTCTTAGATCAACTTGTATATCTTAAGTGGGATGGAGTTTCTTCTCTCAGGGAACATCTAGGAAAATTTGAGGAACTAGATAACTTACTTATAAACAGCGCATCCACTGATCCCTCACTAGTTGTTTCTTCAAAAATTATTGCGATGATTCTTGTCAAAAGTGTTCAACATCAATCAATGTTGGGAATCACTCAAAATATCTTCCAGAACTTCAAGAATCTTACACTTGAGCAAGTTTACGATAGTCTAAAATCAGAAGCAAATCGTCAAATACGTGAATTTAGCACAACAGACAGCGCTAACACTGTGAAAACACAGTCAAAAAAGATGAAATCACAACATACATCTTCTCCCGACAAAAATGATAAAAAAAATCTAAAATGTCGCCTTGGTCACACAGGACATAACGATGATAACTGTATTACTCAGTTACGAGACGAATTAAGAAAATTAAAAACTTCTTCTCATTCCAAAAATGACAAGGCTAAAATCGCTGATGATAATAATGAATCTGCCTCACTAGTTACTGTTCATGAACATGAGGAATCAGCCTATTTAACTGGCAATCATGATTTGTCTACGTGTTTTGTCCTTGATTCAGGAGCAACCTCTCATATGGTGAAAGATAAACGGATTTTATCGAATATTAAAAAATTACCTTCAATTATTAATATTGATACCGCTGGATCTCAAATTTTGACTGCCGAACTCTCTGGTGATTTGAGGATTAACTCTCAACTGACTCTCAACAATGTTCTTGTCGTCAATAAAATTTCAGCAAATCTAATCTCAGTCAACAAACTGAATCGTTTGGGTTATAGTGTTAATTTTGAACCAGATTAAACAAAAGTATCTGATACAAATGGACAAGTAATCGCATCGCTACCTCGAAAAAATCAGAAACACAACTTGTGGTATGTCAATACTAAAGCTCTCTTTGTGTCCTCAAATGTTCTAACACTATTCCAATGGCATCAACGACTAGGTCATTTAAACATTAGATCAACTAGAAGTTTCCTTGCGTCAAAGGGTATTGATTTCATTGATAAAAAATTTAGTTGTGTTACCTTCTCAAAAGGAAAATTAACAAAACTACCATTTTTATCCACTTTTCCTGTTTCAACTGCTCCATTATTTTGTGTTCATTCAGATGTACTTGGGCCAATCAGTCCACCTTCAATTGGAGGACATAGATATATAGTTACATTTATTGATGATTGTACTCGGTGCTCTACTATTTTTCTTATGAAATGCAAATCTGATGTTTTCTCTAATTTTCTTAAGTATCAAGCTGATATGGAGAATAAACTAGAAAAAAAGATCAAGTTTCTTAAATGTGATAGAGGAGGTGAATATGGTGGAAAAGATTTCATTGAACATTTAGAAAAGAATGGTATTACTCAAGAACAAGCGCCTTCTAAAAACTCCGCAGCACAATTCTGTTGCTGAGAGATTTAATAAAACTCTGATTGACAAAATATGCACAGTTATGATTGACTCTTCCTCTCCAGCAGAGCTCTGGGGAGAATGCGCAATGAATTGTAATTATACTCTCAATCTACTTCCTCATTCAAAACTAAAGTCGAAATCACCTCATGAAGTTCTCACAAATTTCTTGCCCTGCAAAGGTGGTCATACACCTGACTACACCTTTCTTCGACGATTTGGATCACTTGCAATCCGATATATAGATAAGGAGAATCGAACACACAAGTTTCAACCCAGAGGGGTAGAATGTGCCTTTGTGGGTTATGAACCAAACTCAAAAGGATACCGGCTTTATGATCAAAAAATTAAGAAAATCATCATATCTAGAAATGTTAAAATTTTTGAATCAAAAAATTATTTCAATAATAAAAACATTACTTTGAACATTCCCGACTATGTCCTTCTTCCATCTGATATACATGTGTCACCCTCTGAAAACTTACCATCAGTACAGTCATCACAAACTGCTCTCTTGCCTTTGTCGAGTACTCTTACTACAAAACAGACCTCTGTCCCGGGTACTGATTTAGAGCTAGAAATGCTTAATGACAAAGAAGTTTCTTCTAATAAATCACAACGTCTAAAAATAATTATGCAAAGAAAAACTCCTGATCCAGTTACATCTAATACTCTTGATGATAACCAAGAAGAAACTACTGATGATGATGTAAATCCCTCTGAAAATCTATCTCATCATGGTAGGCCTGTAAGAAACCGTGTTTCACCTTCATATTATGGGTATGTCTCTGTACATTCCCCCGATAATCCAACTTATAAACAAGCTTTAAACAGTCCTGAAGCTGAGCTATGGAAGGAAGCTATGGACAAGGAATTTGAGTCATTATGTGATCATCAAGTAGGTGATTTAGTAACTAAATCTAAGGATATGAAAGTTATAGGTGGAACTTGGGTTCTTACCAAAAAGAAAGATGAACTTGGAAGGGTAATCAAATATAAGGCATGGTGGGTAGCATTGGGTAATCTTCAAAAGGAGGGTATTGATTATGGTGAAACATATGCTTCTGTTGGACGCACTGAAACTTTCAGATTACTAATGGGTCTTGCCGCATAAAATAATTGGCTGATATCTCAGTTTGATATCTCAACGGCTTTTCTTCATGGAGTCATGAATGATGATGTTTTTGTCACTCAAGTAAAGGGTTATGAGATTGGTGGAAAAGAAAAAGTCTGGAAATTACGCAAGTCTTTATATGGTACCGGTCAAGCTCCAAGGCAATGGAAAGAGAAATTTACTGAGGTGATGACTCAATTACATTTTTCGGAGGCTGAAGGAGACGAATCCCTATTTATTTTTCAGAAAGACAGTAATTTCATTTTCATACATCTTCATGCAGATGATGGATTAGTTTTTTCAAATAATAAATCTCTAATTAACCAATTTCATGCTGATCTCTCAAAAAATTTTAAAGTAAAATGGACAGGTAATCCTACCTATCATCTAGGAATTAAGATAACTTATTTTGATGACTATCTCACTCTCACTCAAGAATCTTATATTGATGAAATAGCTAAATGATTTGATATGGAGGACTGTAGATTTTTCTCAACACCCCTTCCAGTTGGCTGTATCTTACTTCCGCCTTCATCAGAAGAGTCTGAAGAAGGAAAATCTGATTCTTTCCAAGAACTTATTGGATCAATAAACTATCTCTCGATATCTACAAGACCTGATATATGTCAAGCACTCAATGCTCTTTCAAAATTCAATGCGAATCATTCACCTCTCCATTGGAAACTAGCAGTCAAACTATTACAATATGTCATTTCAAATAAAACAATTGGTCTCCGTTATCCTAGAAATACAAAATCAATAGACTTCACATCCTATAGTGATGCTGATTATGCTAACTGCAAGACTACTAGATGTTCAATCACAGGTTATGTAATCTTACTTAATGGTACTCCTATCTCTTGGCGTAGTCGTAGACAAAAAGTGGTAACGCTCTCCGTAACTGAAGCAGAGTACATTTCAATGTGTGAATGTGCAAAAACGATAATTTGGATCTCAAAACTTTTCTTCTCATTAAACATTCAAATGTCTACTCCTCAGATCATGAGCAATATTAATGTTCCTGAACTTTTCTGCGATAACAGTGGTGCAACATTTTTGTCAAAGGAAGCTCAAATTAATGAAAGGTCAAAACATATTGATGTTCGCTACCATTGGTTGAGACAGAAAGTCAGGCGGAATGAAATTCAAATTCTCTATTGTCCCACTCTTAAAATGCTAGCAGATATGTTTACCAAGCAACAACCTCGAATTTGTTTTGTAACTGATAGAAAACGTTTGAATCTAATCACGTCTGAAGCAAGGGGGGTATTGGAGGAAGCGGTTGACTGAGTTACTACTCTACAGATTGAGTGGTTATATTCTGTCATCTTCTACATTTGCTTAGCACTTTGATTAATTCGTTTATTTGTAGAAATATATACTTATTTTGTGATCAAGATGTAAGGGTGAATAATGATAATATGAGTACTTATATAGTGGATAGTTTTTTTATTCTTTCGCTATCAAATCTCTATTTCTCATTACTCAACTAAATACTGATTGATTGCAATTTTTCTTTTTCTTATCTCTTTATATTACATTATTATTTATCGTTAACATATAAATCCATTTGCTGTCCACTAAACAATCACTGGGGACAGGTACTTGGTGTTATGCTATCTATATTATCTATGGTTACTAACTCTATTGTACAATAGGTGATTGACAATACTTGATAAAAGCGAGGGGCTTTTACTAACCATTGATAACTAATAATATAACATAAAGGTATAATAAATTTTACTTATTTGTTTATAGTATTAATGATAAGCAATCAAATCTCTATTTCTCATTACTCAACTAAATACTGATTGATTGCAATTTTTCTTTTTCTTATCTCTTTATATTACATTATTATTTATCGTTAACGTATAAATCGATTCGCTGTCCACTCAACAATCACTGGGGACAGGTGATTGACAATACTTGATAACAGCGAGGGGCTTTTACTAACCATTGATAACTAATAATATAACATAAAGTTTTAATAGATTTTTTAGTATATTTTAAGTTTTAAGGTGTTTTCTGTTGTTTTCTGGTTTTTTAGTTGTTTTTTGTGGTTTTCTGGCTTCAGGGGGCTGCCTGCCTCTGCAGTAGCATGCTGGGGAGCACTTCTAGAGGGTTTTTATGCAATTTGACTGGCAGAAGCACCAAATTAGTTGCTGTAGCATAGATTTTTAGATGGGGGTCTGTGTGTACATACTGAATAAGACAGTTTGAGGCAACTTTAATTATCATACAACCATCTGGTAATTAGATCACTGTTTCTTACTCTGTTTTCACTGTTTTTTGGCCACCATTGGCTATGTTTTGTTGCAAGGTGAGTTCTTCATTTAACTCTTCTTTGGAAACTGGTTTCTCTGGTGTAGCTTTGCAACCTGCATCAAGTATTACTGCTGTTTTCTGTGCAACAAGTGCACAGTGTTTTGGTTTTCTGGTGTGGATCTTTATGCATTTCAGGTTTTCTTTGGTCTGTAGTCTATCTAAGCTACTTTCTTGACCTGTTAAGCAGTCAAGAAGTGTGTTGGAAGGGGTAATGTAACAGTCTCCAATTTGATGTACCAAATTAATCTCACCTGGTATTTCTCAAAGGAACAGGGGATTTTCTCTCTGGTTTTTCTCCAACTCCCTTGGTAAAGGCCTATAACTAGTACTATAGAATTGTCTACACCATTAGATTTATTGGCATGACGCTGTGGTCTTCCAACATTGGAAGGGGCCTTTGTTGTGTTATTTGATGCTGTTTGTGCATGTCTTAATTGGCATCTGTCAAAGAATTGGGTGTTTATCTGGTTTTATTCCATGAATATTGGGACTTCTGGTATGTGGGTACTATCATTGGATAGCCCCAGTTTTTCTCTATATTTTATGTCTAGAAAATATTTTTCATATTCTAAGTTTTAAGGGGTCATTTCCTCATTCTTCAGTTACAGAAGATAGCTGTTTAATGTTGTTTTTTGTGTTTTACTGGCTAACCTTAAGTCTTAGGGTTAAGTACTTAGTACCATTGGATAGGGCTAATTTAGCTCTATATTTCATGTCTCAAGGTAGTTATAGTGTAATTTTGCGTTTTAAGGGTTTTAGTAGTTGTAGTTAATTTTTCTAAGTAGATTAGGTGTTTTTATTGGTTTTCTGGCTTCAGGGAGGCCAGGCCGCTTCAGGCAGCACCTCCAACGTTGGGAGGCCTGCCTGTCTGTGTTTTAGAAGGTTGGGGAGCGCTTCTGGAGGGTTTTTATTCAATTTGGCTGGTACAGGCGCCAAATTTGTTGGTGTGCATGGGCTCTTAGATAGTGGTCTGTGTGTACATAGTGAATAAGACAGTTTGGGGCAACTTTAATTATCATACAACCATCCAGAGGTGATATCCTTGTTCCTCACTCAGTTTTCACTGTTTTTGGCCACAATTGGCTGTGTTTGTTGCAAGGTTAGTTCTTCATTTAACTCAACTTTGGCAACAGTCATGAACAAGAAATTCAATCATCTAGTCAAACCCACTTTCCGCCTTCATCAGAAACTCATCATCTCTCAGTAACGGAAGTGGATCTGACGACTGAAAAACCTTCCAACAATTTGAATGAATCTGCTAATGTTAATGAAGTCGAAATTGTTTCTTATCATCAACATCCCCACTCATCAGGTGCTCAAGTACGTTCAACCTTCATTTTAATTTTTTTTCCAAGCTAAATTTTTGATGGACTGAAATAATATAAATCTATTTTCTATCATGTTAATAATTATATTTATATCAATCAGTCTCAAACACGCAAGCGTTCAGTTTCTTTATCTTCAACTGACTCTAGCCCAACACCTGGAGGCAATAGTCATTGGAAAAAGGCACGCCACGTTTAATTATGTGAGAGATGATGCCTTGCATTTTTGTGGAAAACGTTTAATTAAGTGAAAGATGATGCCTTGCATTTTTGTGGAAAAAATAATCACCTAAGATAAAGTAAAACTCTCACTCTCTATCTCTGGCTATATAATATATATGTTAAATTGCGCGAATGTGAAATTGAAGCGAGTCATGATAATCAAAGATGAATATATTTTGAATAGGTAGGAAAAATTGTATAGTTTAGTTGGTCAAATCTTTCTAAGGAAAAGAGGTTTGTTGTGTATAGTATATTTTGTGATGGTATACTTTTGAAATACATCCATCAAGTGTTTAAGATTCATGATAATGCAACATTTGCTTCTAATCCGCCCCATATACTTCCTAAAACTTTTTGCCACCAAGTGGTTGGAGTAGTATCAGTACGAGATCGAGCTTCTGCACGATGATCATCAGAAAAGGAGCCTAATAATGGTTTAGGACGAGTGGATGATGTGATCTTTGGTAAA
Source organism: Hemileia vastatrix (assembly GCA_030280995.1). NCBI lineage: Eukaryota > Fungi > Basidiomycota > Pucciniomycetes > Pucciniales > Zaghouaniaceae > Hemileia > Hemileia vastatrix. The sequence continues at coordinate 3,461,527 of JASXTE010000003.1, read as the reverse complement.
ATAATGGCTAATAATAAAGATGCTGATCCCCACATTGCTCCCTGAAGAAGTGGATAAAGGACCTGGTGTTTTCAGCCATTCGTATATGTCCCCCCACACAAACCCGCACACCCACATGTAGTATGTAGGTAAAATGTTGTGTCGATCGGTGAATAGGTAGATGGGCAAGTCGATTATAAAGACCATTAATGTTCACCCAATGATTATTCACCCCACAAAAAAAGGAAAGAATAAAAGAGAGAGAATGATAAGAATGATTATATATATAACAGTGATATAATGAAATGATGAGAATCGATTTAATTAGTTTATGATTAGCTTTGTATTCAAAATTTGGGTTGATAAAGATTCTATAAAATTGATTGAGGAGAGCTAAGTAGCAAGAGATAAAGTTTGATTGAAAAGTGGGAGAACAACAGTTTTTTTTTTTTTGTGGATGTAGGGATGAGAGTAGGCTTTATATGACCTTAGTGGAATTATTAACATTAATATATACCCAATAAGCAGTGTGATACATACGTGTATCTAAATGAAGGTAGCGAAGGAGAGAGAAATCAAAGAAGAAGAGAAATAAAAGTACTCAACTTGATCTCTAAAAGTTATAAAAGCCACTGCTTTCCAATCAACTGAAAACCTGGGATCAAAATATAAATAATTGTGTTCCCTATTGAGCAAATCCTTTTCCTCCTCTTCTTCCTCTTCCATCTTCTCAACATTATCATCACCAATACTAACACCGACATCAAGACCGTTACGAGAATCCGATGATGTTCTATATTTTATTAATCCTACTCGGTTTTCTGGTTCATAATTTTTTGTTAGTTGAAAACATGAACTAAGAGTAGATAAAAAAGTGATTTCGAAACGGAGATCTGGAATAGGCATCATCATTTCTGACTTTGCTTTCCTCTCTCGTCTTCTTGTTCTTCTTGTGAGGTTTGAGGTTTAACGTTTGAAAGAGATTTCAGGTTGATTGTGAGCTTAAGAGTTGTTTTAGAAGAATCAGAAAATGAGACAGAGGTGAACAATCAAATTTTGTTAGCTAGTATTATTAGTGGAGGTGATGGCGAGCGGAAGAGAAAAGGGTAGAAAGAAAGCGACAATGAGCAAGATTAACCCTTTATCGGTGTTTTGTGTGATGTATTAATACAAATTGCTGTTCAAATTGGTATCAAAACAATAGCCTAACTGGTAACACAATGCATCCAGATTATATGGTACACGGTCCTGAGTTCGATCCCCGCCCAATGGAATTTGAGTAAGGGGGGATGTAAAAGTAAAGTAATGGGGATAATCTGCGCCACTCAACAAGAGCAAGAATCAGCTCACATAATGATGAGTGAAAAAGTGCTAGTTGATTAGCAAAACGCGGCAGAAGGAGGAGTAATAAATATTCATAAAATATACAAGAAAGAAAAAACTTTTTGTGACTAAAAATAACTCAAATTTTAAATCTCTCAACAAGATCAGGAATAGAAGAACTAAAACTAAAATGCACACATAGAGGGTAGAAAAGTGTGTGTGATTGTAATTTAACACAGTAAAGAACCTCACAAAAAGTTTCATCAGCAACACATCATATGAATTGTGAGAAAAAAGACATCCTGGAAAACATTGATTATATATACAATCTTATTGAAAGAAATAAATGTAACGAGATCAAGACATCACAATAAATGTTCGTTTCGTCTTGGAGCGCAACGATTACGCAACAGTTAAGTAACAATTTTTTTTGGCACTTAAAGATCTTAGGTGGGTCTTAAATGCAAAAAACAATTGTTTCGTAACTGTTTCACAGCTGTTACGTAATTGTTGCGCGCCTTGGCGAAACAAACATGTGCTGTAACGAGAATGAAAAATTTCAGGTAAAACAAGAAGATTGGATCAATTTTTTGTATCTCGGCAATATTAGAAATATGAAACTGTTCAAATTGAAAGTGATGCATATATACAAGTCCCGGTTGTAAAAAGCATCCATTAATATAGTTTAGCTGGTTAGTGCAAAATGCCGCCAGAAGTAGAAAACACACAAGGTCAAGAGTTCGAGCCTGCGCCAGAGGCCGTAATTGAACAGACCACACGGGAAGATGAGGATGCCCTGCAAGATTGCTGCGTAGTGGCTTGAAGATAGGCATTAGCACACTGAGGAAGTGAGCTAACTGTGAGGATAAATATACCCACAACAAATTAATGCCTGAGGGGGACGGGTGGGGATGCAACATCTGGGATCAGGATAGAAGGGGAAATGTGAAGAAGTGTAATAATATAGCTAAAAAAAAAAAAAACTTTTTGTAACTGAATTCAAATCCACACTATTCCATTTGTGTTGGTTTGATGTATGCTAACTAAATATACACTATTAATTGTAAAAATCAACTGTTTGTAAAAAATAATTATTCTATCATCAACTTTCCCTCTTCCAAGAATAATATAACATGCTCTGACTGTTTTTCCTGATGAACCACATTTATTTAGTCAGGTTTTTGTGTTTTACCTATCCAACTCATTCACACACCATCACCACAGGCAAAATGGTGTCACGTTTGCACTTCAGGTGTCAATGTCCTGCATGAAAAACATGACTTCATGTGTGGTTTTAAAATGTGACAACTGATCTTGCACATGCCACACATGAGTCATGCATCATCTTTTATTATTATTCCTTACAATCTCACCCAGCTAGGGGCATGAAGGCATGGTTAACTAATAGGCTAGGTACAAGTGGGGAGTAATGAACATAATGGGTTAGGTTACTGGGCAATTAACAGGATAACAGGGGGAGCACCAGGTGTCTTGAGGACACAGATGGGGTTGCCATGGGGGGGGGGGGGGAAGAAGGGAGGTTAATCCTTGTGGGGTTGTGGTTTGATGGGCAGGGTTTTCAAGAATATAAAGGGAGTGGAATTCCCCAGCTGACCCAAGGTGAATGACCAAGCACAATTGTCCAGATAATGGGGGGGGGGGGTTGGCAAAATGGGGTGGGGTCTTCCAGCCTTCACATACATGTCCATCCACCACAGGTTGCTGAGGGAGAATAGAAATATCATGGGGAGAACAAGACATTGACACCAGCAAGGAAACAAGTGTGCCAACCATGGCTAGCAATTATGCTATAGCAGGGGTAATATCCCAATTCAATCCTGAAACAAAATTGTTTCATCCTGTTGTGTTTGAATCATGCAAATTGATTGCAGCAGAATTAAATTATGAAATTCATGATAAAGAGTTATTAGCGATTATTCATTGTCTTAAGAAATGGTGTTCTTTTCTTCCCAGTCTAATTAGGTCTTTTCAAATCCTAACTGATCATGATGCTTTGAAATACTTCATGTCTTCCAAAGTACTAACTAGATGTCAGGCTAGGTGGGCTGAGTTCTTATCTGAATTTTATCTTACTATTACCTACCACCCAGGAAAAAATTGTGTAGTTCCAGATATATTATCACATCAGGATGACATTAATCTGCAGCGGGAGGAGGCATTTGCTGACAAGATTCCAGCAAATGTGAAATCAATTTTCAATGAATCAATGTTAACAACTCATCAACTTAATTCAATGACAATACAATTAATTAAAAATCCACTATACAACATTTGAGAAGCTCAATCAAAGGATGATTATTGTTTGGGTATTAAAGACAAAATACTATTGAAGCAAGGGGCCAAGAGATTCAGAATAGAATCAGGTCTGTTAGTCTTCAAAATTAGAGTAGTCATACCTGACAATAAGGATATAAAGTTATGGATTTTTAAAAGTAGACATGATTATCCATTAGCTGGTCATTTTGGTGTTGATAAAACATACCAGCTAATAGGAAGGGATTTCTTTTGTCCAGGAATGAACAGGGAAATTAAGGCCTATATTAAAGCCTGTTATGAATGTAATAGGATCAAGATACCTTGACACAAGGAGTATGGGTTGCTTCAACCACTTCCAATTCCCTCTAAACCATGGGAATCAATTTTGATGGATTTCGTTTCTCAATTACCTCCATCAGATAACTTCAATGCTATATTAGCTATAGTTGATAGATTTTCTAAAATTTCTATTTTTATTAAAACTAATACTAGTGCAACTGCAGAAGATTTAGCTAAATTATTTCTAGAATTTTTATTTTCTAAACATGTCTTACCCACTGATACTATTTCAGATAGAGGATCTGTCAGGCTGAGGTCAAGTACAAAGACGTGAACTAGCTTGAATGGTCAGTTGTCTAGAAGATTTTAATGGTCCTGTATGAATACTGTAGTATTAATCCAATAAGTATTAAAATATAATCAAAATTAAAGGTCTCAGTAATATAATTATCACTATTTTTATATATGGCTTACAATCTTTGTAGTTGGTAGAAAAATAGATTTTATAATTCAGATACTATTCAAAAGTCTTATAAAAAGTACTAATTGATATGTATTGTAATTTATTTGGTTATATTGGTAAATTGTAAATGATAAAGAATGAAGAAACAAGACCCAAAAACATCCTCCTTTTATACACACTGAATTCCTCCATGATTCCCTTGATGTACCATCCAATACACAGTTAATGACACCTAAAAACAACTAATAGACCTGCCCATCAACATCCCTAGTAACCCATGACATAATTAGGCAAATAACAACCGTCAAAATCCTGTAATTATAAGGGAAATCCATCAAAATTAAAGGAAAAGACAAAAAGAGAGTATATGCCGATAAAACAATAATATAAAAGGCTAAAGGAGACTTTTTAAGGTTAATAATAGCTTAATAATAAGGGGGATTAACTGTAGAAATGAAGGGGCTAATCCTGACATTATACTATGTGAAATTCCCATCCAAAAATAACCAATATTGACTGAGAAACCACCCAAAAACTCAAAAAAGAGCGTGAGATGTGGGGTAACTACATGCAGTCCTTGGAAGGCGCTTGCACGGGTAAATCCTTGACTAAAATTAGGCAAATTTAAGCATGGTGATGAAATAAGACGCCAAGAGTGAGGTTATTAATGAAATTAGTGCATATAAACAGGGTCAATGCATTATTAATTAAGCTAGGACACTAAATAAGCGCCTGTCACCTATTTTAGTGTGTTTCCCCACAGTGGGCGTAGAATGTGGGGTAATTATAGTGTGAAAAAGCTAACTTTGCTAAAAATGAAGCTATTCACACGGGAAAAAAGCAGGCAGTATGTGGCCAGTACACAGAAGCCATTTCTGGCATAAAAAACACCAAAATTGAAAAGTGTTATTTTTATACATTTAAATAGCCAAATCAATAGTCCTAAATGAGAAAAATTGTTCTGTCAAAGCGCATTTTTGATATTCTCAAATTTATAGCGCATATAGTCAACTATTAAGTGAAATAAAGCACATTTCTTGTTTTTTGCATAAAACAGTGAAAATAACAGCTTTAAGTGTACTTAAAAATTATATAGCCTTATACTTAAGGTTCTTAAGATTACTCTAACATATTCCAACTTAATATTAAGTACATAAGACTTATAAAAGTTGGATATATGCGTGTATATAAGGTGTTATAATGGCATATTTTGTATATTATCATAATTTTACTTATATATACTGTTTGTGTACTCTTAATTATTATTCCCATGTATAGTTCATGTGTTTAACATAACTTATAAGTAGTTTTTACTCAGTACTGGGTATATAAAGGCTGAAAGGATCTCTGTTTGTCTCTACTTTCTGGACTCAACTTTGTTGACAACTAAATGTTACAAGGAATCTTTCCACTGCTTATCATCCTGAAACTGGCAGGCAAACTGAAAGAATCAACCAAATCCTCAAATAGTATCTTTGAATGTATTTCAACTATCAACAAGACAATTGAACCACATTTTTACCATTGGCCAAATTTTCTTATAACAACTTAACACATTCTTCAACAAAACAAACTCCTTTCAAAACAATCTATGGAAAAAATCCTTGATTCAATCCAGTTCATGTAGGAATTAATCATTGTGCTGAACATTACCTTTGAACCCTTTCACGGCTTCAAGGAAAACTCCAATCTAACCTTGAGGCAGTGAATCAAAAATATAAGGAACAGGCCAAAAAACATCAAAAATCTGCCCCACCTTTGAAACCATTCAATAAAGTATGGCTTGACTCTAAAAATATTTGAACAGCTTGACCATCAAGGAAATTATCAGAAAAGCACTTGGGTCCATTTGAAATTGATGCAGAAATTTCTAAATGCATTTTGACTCAAGTTGCCTTTAAAGTAGCAATCAATTAATCCTGTTTTTCACATATGTCTTCTGGAACTGGCTCAAGAAATATACCCAGGCAAGAACCAACCCCCTCTGGAACCAGTCACCACACAATATGGTGGGGCGGACTTGCTAGCAAGTCCGCAACCTTGGACCCAAACTCACCATAGATTGAACACACATTGAGCTATTGATAAAGGAACCATAAAATCAGGGATTAACACCACTCAGCAGAACAGTTTTAGGTTGGTTTTCAATTAGAGTTTAGTATGGGTTCAGTATGAGTTCAGTCTGAGTTACATCTGAGTTCAGGTTGAGGACTTGCTAGCAAGTCCACCCCCTATATTTCATAGTGAGTCAAAGTAGAAGATCATCTAGAGTGGGAAATAAGTCAGATTCTTGATTCAAGAAGGCACAAGGGGAAACTTCAATACCTCATGGAATGGGAAGGCTACCTCAATGACTCAAATAAAACATCTTGGGAACTGGCTATCAATTTTTCAAACTTTTCTGAACTTTTAAAATCTTTTCACATAAAATATCCTAAAAAACCTAAAACCTAAATTCAATTCATCTTTCCTAAACGATTTTAAAACATTTGCTTTCTTTTCTTTTTTGTCTAAATCAAATTTAAATTTCATATATTTTTTCTTTCATTTCATTTCTTTTCTAAAATTTTCTAAATACTTAAACAAAAACAAAATAAAAATAAAATAAAAGAATAAAAATAAAATAAAATAAAAATAAATCAAAATTTCTGTTCTCTAAATCTTACTACAGAAAATTATGTTTTTTCTTTTTTCTTATCAATTGTCTTTATATATTTTTAAAACTTCAATTCAATCTAAACTCAATTTTTTCTTTCTTCAAAACTCAAAAAATTTATTTTTTATTTATTTTCTTTTTTCTTCTTCTCTTTTCTCCTAAATCAAACAATTCTAAAACATCAATGTCTTCATGATACAGCTCAAAACCATCTTATTTTTCTGGCAAATCCAAAAAAATTTCTTTTTCTTTATTTAAATCAATTTGTCTTATACTATAAAATTTCTTTTTTTAAAAATGTATATTTTTCTTTTTCTTCTTAAAAATTTTTCTGTAAAACAAATTTTTTTCTTCTTTCCTTTTTTCCCTTTTCTTTTCATTCAAATTAATAAAATTGAAATTTAAACTTTAAATAAAAATAAATTAAATAAACTAAAATTTAAAATTTCTTTCTTCTTCTTCTCTTTCTTAAAAAAATAAAATTTCAACAAAAAATAAAACAACAAAATTAACCAATATTCAAGATACAGCTATATACAAATTTTTCTTTCTTTTCTCTTTCCTTTTTCTTTTATTTTTCTCCAAACAAATTCTTTCATCTTTTCAACTGCCCTTCAAATCTTCTTTCTACTATTCTCAAATACAAATTTCTCCCCAACTGGAACCACCTCACCAATATTTAGTAAACTCTTGGCAACATTTAAGGAAGCCACATTGACTATCCTGTAAATCTCATTGCAAAATTGTTTGTAAAATATAGTTTGATGAGCCTTCCCCCGCTTCTTTGACCACACCTAATCTAATTCTACCTCTCCATTTGAAGCATTAGTTGTTGGTTTGGTGGGGGTAATCCTTGAAGGACCTGCTGTAGACAATCCTATAGTACTAGCTATAGGCCTTGACCAAGGGAGTTGGGAAAAACCAGAGAGAAAATCCCCTGTCCCTTTAGAAAAATAGAGTGATATTTACTTGCTAAAGTAAGTTGGTTACTGTTTTGCTAAACCCCTTTTTCAACACACTTGACTGCTTGATGAGCCAAGAAAGTAGTCCCCAGACAGACTACCAGACCAAAGAACTGAAATTCAGACCAATTTCCACACCAGAGAAAGCACAGATACTTGATGTAGGCTGCAAATCCACACCAGAGACAGCAATAATACTTGATATAGCTTGCAAGACTATACCAGAGAACCTGTTTCCAAAGTTGAGTTAAATGAAGAACTAACCTTGCAACAAACACAGCCAATTGTGGCCAAAAACAGTGAAAACTGAGTGAGGAAAAAGGATATCACCTCCTGATGGTTGTATGATAATTAAAGTTGCCCCAAACTGTCTTCTTCACTATGTACACACAGACAACTATCTAAGAGCCCATGCACACCAACGAATTTGGCGCCTGTACCAGCCAAATTGAATAAAAACCCTCCAGAAGTGCTCCCCAACCTTCTAAAACAGAGGCGGGTGGGCTGCCTGACGTCGGAGGTGCCGACTGAAGCCAGAAAACCAATAAAAACACCTAATCTGCTTAGAAAAATTAGCTACAACTACTAAAACCTTTAAAACATGGAATTTCACTATAAAAACATTGATAAATATTAGCTCTATTCAATGGCACTAAGCACTTAACCCTAAGACTTAAGGTTAGCCTGTAAAACACAAAAAACAAAATTAATCAGCTATCTTTTGTAACTGAAGAATGAGGAATTGACCCCTTAAAACTTAGAATATGAAAAATATTATCAAGACATGAAATATATAGAAAAACCGGGGCTATCCAATGATAGTACCCACATACCCGCAGACCCAATATCCACGGAATAATACCTGAAAAATACCCAATTCTTCAACAGATGTCAATTAAGACATGCACAAACAGTGCCAAAACACACAACAAAGGCCCCTGCCAATGTTGGAAGACCACATTCTCCCTACAATTAAGAATTTCCACATTCTTTCTTCATCAAACCACCATGTTCAACCTTCTTCCCAATTCTGCCTCTTAAATGGGTCCTTGCCATTACTGCATCAACAATAATTTAATCTGCACCATCACACCTCCTGTCCATCCATACAGAACGTCCTGCGATGTCTGCCAATCCAGAAAGAAGACCTGCCACAGACCTGGTCCATTATCTTCTGCAACAGCTTCACCTCCACCTCAACCTGGTCTATCTTCTACCAGCACCAAAAGATCTGGGCCATCCATCTTGATTCCCAGATTAATAAAAAAGCTACACCCTTCACAGAAGCGTGCCAAAACCGCTAAAACAACAAGTTCCACCATCCCTGGTCCATCTGATGGTAAAAACTTCCATTTCTTCTTTCCACTTTATAAAACTGATGACTTCTCAGTTCCTTCATCTTCTGACAGTGATGATAACAATGTAGGATCCATTGAATCACCAACTCCAAACCACTTGCCCACAATTAAGGCCAAGTTCCAACAACACACATCTCAACAAAAACACCTTCTGCTAAACTACTTCCAATCCACTCCTGCTAAAGATCCACAGGACATTGAGAACAGAAGACACCTCATTCACCAGTTCAAGGCTAATTCTGAACACTTCATTTCATCCCTTGATTCCCTCTGTAATTCCACTAGTACTTCAGTTTGACTCAGAAAAGAAAAATTGACCACAACCTCTATAGGATGTAACCATAAACAACCCTCAGTTTTAAGTTTTGGGGAACCATCCTCATTTTATAGTCTTGGGGGACTCAAAAAACCTCAGTTTAAAGTCTTGGGGGACTCAAATACCTAAATCATAAACCCAGCACCAGAGATCAACCACATTAAGACACAGAGAAAAAACTAACATTCTGGGGTAATTGTGAATAGAGCTGTTAGCCCATCAATTACCCCCAAACTTGCCTTTGCTAAATTCAGAGGCTCCCCCTGTGGATACTCTCCGCCAATCTTTCAAACCTATTCCTCAGTTTATAGTCTTGGGGACTACACCATTAAACAATCCTCATGTTGTACTGATGAAGACTTGGAGCTTTTACAAAAAATGAAGTAGGACATGATAAGGAGGTGGATTGAAAAGAGTAACTCTTGATTTAGTTTGTTAATTATTGTTTTATTTCTGAATTTTAAAATATATATAATGATATAAAGAAAAATAAAAGTGAGTCAAAATGAATATGAAAGAGCAGTAATAATAAAAAGAAGTGTGAGTCAAAATGAATATGAAAGAGCAGTAATAATAAAAAGAAGTGTGAGTCAAAAATAAAACTAAATATATTTATTACTTGTATAAAGAGGAGAAAAATTACTTACCATTAATTAGTCGGAAGAGCCATTTGCTGCAAGGGCTTTTGGGTTGCCGTGTGGAGTATGTGAGGTGAAAATGTAGTTGGAAGAGCCATTTGCTGCTTTCCTGCAAGAAAAAAAAAGAAAAAAGAAGGGCAAGAGGAGAGAGGAGGGAAATAACTTACCAGTAAAATAATCAGATGAGCCATTAGGTGCATGCCTACAAGAAAGAAAAAAAGAAAAAGAAAAAAAAAATAGGCAAGAGGAGAGAAATTACTTACTATCTTTTTTTTTTCCTCTTACATTTTTCTTTCTTGCAGGCAAGCACCAAATGAACCACACAATATTTGGGGGGGACTTGCTAGCAAGTCCTCAACTTGAAGTCAGATGGAACTCAGACTGAAGTAATACTGAACTTTCACTAGAAGTATCACACAAATAATAATGGATCTATATTGAAAACATAGTAAATGTGTGAGGATAACTAAATGAAATCCAGAGAAAATCATTCCATGAGTCTACTAAATGCACAGTATTTTTTGAAGCAACTTATTTAAATAATACTTTATTAAATTAAGTTGATCAATAAAAATCAATTGACAATATCAAAATTCTTAAATACAATAATTTTAATAAAAACCTTCAGGTTACATATAAAAAAAATCAGTGACTTTTTCTATTACCTACAACTGTTTTTACAGAATTGAAAACTATGTTTCAGCTAATATTTTATGGAAGTGAACTCTGTTCTTTGCCCAAAGAACAGGGTTTATCTTCCAATTTTTACACTCTGTTTGCACGAATCCCCATCCCTTTCAATTCTATAAACAGATGATTTTCTTCCCTCCCCACCCCCTTTGCTATCCTCCCAGCCCCATTGTATGTCATCCTCTTTTGATCCCCATTTCACCCCTCTCAACCTCTCAACCTCTCCCTGACCCTTTTCTTCATTCAAAATGCCTCGGAACCCTTAATCTTCCCTTCCAACTCTTTCCCAACCTTTCTTCTACCCCATATACCCTTCCTCACCCCTCTCTCCAGCCTCACCAACCCTTGTAGTCCCATTCCTCCCCTTTACCTTGCCTCCACAATCCTTGAACCCCAATTTCCTCCATTTCAACTCAGTCCCTACTTCTGTATATAAAAATAAAGTGTTGGGGAGAAAAGGTGATGTAAGCGAACTGGAAGGAGAGGAGTGGAGAGGGGTAGAGAGGCTTGGAGAGGGAGAGGCAAATGTGGATAGGGGTTGAAAATGATGACAAAGCGAGTTAAAAGGTTGGGAAGAAAGATGAGGTGAGGATAAAGAAATATTTCAAAGGGAAAAGAGTGGGGTATTCTTGAGAGGGATTAAAAAAAGACAATAAAAGAAGATAGTAATGCAAAATAAATATACAAAAATTATAAAATATATAAGATATGTTACAAAGAGTGGGCACAGAAATTCTTTGAATCCTAAAAATCCACAACTCCTATACTGTTATTCTCTTCATTTATTTAAATCAAATAAAAATCTACATTTTAATATTTTGAAAATTTTGAAGAAGAGGGGAAATAAATTTTAATAAATATTATTATGAAATTTTTTTTATTTAATATTGAAATATATTATGTCAATTGAATTTGAAAATTATATGTCTAAGTAAAGTGTTTGTAACATCATTTTTAAGATTTTTGAATCTTCTTTAGATATCTTAATGATTTACAATATTCAATATTATCTAGTCATAAAATAAGTATATAATTTTTTCAATTCTTAAAAATAATACAATAAATAATATAAATGCACAAAATAACCATTCATGAACAAATTGACATATTTCAAATTGTAGTTTCTCCATGTATTTCTGGCCAAAGAAACTTATATAATAATGTCAGATGGTATCTTTCCAGATCTATACATTGGTGTTCTTTTTTTAAAAATTTCAAAGAAACTGCTTAAATAGTTTAAAATATGTATTTTTCAGATTAATTTGAGTGTGGTTTGCACTGTATTAAAATTTCTATAAAAAAATCTCATTCTTCATATCTCAAGATTTGTTCAAAGTATTATTACCTATGCTTCATTAAATGTTCAAGTTGTATTCATATTGAGTTCACCATAATTTCAATATTTTTTCTTGGTGGTTTCATCACTAATTCAATGTGGGCTCAAAAAGATATGAATTATGGTTCAAGGTTGCGGACTTGCTAGCAAGTCCGCCCCCCATATTGTGTGGTGATGGCTCTTCTGATTAATCACTGGTAAGATATTTCCCTCCTCTCTCCTCTTGCCCATTTTTTTCTTTTTTTTTCTTTCTTAAAGGCAAGCAGAAAATGGCTCTTCCAACTACATTTTTGCCTCACATACTCCACACGGTAACCCAAAAGCCCTTGCAGCAAAAATCTTGGGTAAAGCCTGTTCGGACATATAGGATTCCCTGGGAAAGATATTCTTGTTCAAGGAAGCCAAGAAATATATAAAGTCTGCATCAAAGCTATCACCAACCAAAAAAAATTCTGGCACATGCTAACAAGCTTTATATATATAATATAAATTTATCTAAAGTTTTTATCATTTTTTAGTACTACACCGTTACATTCTCATGTTATTATATTGGGTGCACATGTGATAGGTTAGTTGCTCTGCTCAATAGTTAAGGTGTGGGAAAATTATCCCAAGACTATTTTATATAATAAAAGGTATAGATACATTTGTATTAGTACTTATCTCATTCTGAAATATATGTCGCTTAGGGGAAGCCTGATACTATTGCTAGGTTAGTTGCACTGCTCAATAGTTATAAAAATTTAGTAATCATAAATTATTTCCTTTGTATATATTCAAATCTTCCTCTATTTTTCCAAAAATTTTTCTTCAGATTCTCTTGCAATTCAAAATGTGTGTCGGAATTGTGAAGCTCATGGCTGTTCTGAATAAAATTCACTAAGCTGTTTGTCAAAGAAGTATCTCAGTGGTTTGTCCAAAGTTGAAATTGAATGGATTGTTAATACAGGTAAGGATATGATTCTGATTTAGCTTTCAATATCATGTTGTGTAAGATTATACAACAGGTCATTGTCTCCTTCACTTCTTTGATATGCCATAGATGACATGGCTGGGTTCGAATTCCCCACCTACTTTGCAACACCCCAAAATCATGCTCTATGTCCTTTCTAGCATGTTCTTGCAATTTAGATTAATATCGGCTTTCCTAATCTTGCAGATGAGAAATTGTTTTGACCAGTGTTGACCATGGTGGGTAAATACCATCAGCAATGTAGTAACCATTTTTATTAATTCTATTATTTATTTTATATGTTACACCATCTTGACTACCGCTGTAGACTGTTCTAAAGTACTAAGCAGTAGACACAATGCGAGATGGGTTGGTTCTCCTTTTCAATTTCTAAAAAGAAGCGCCTGCCACTCTTATTTCTAAAAACAGCGCAATAATTTGTAACACTAATATTTGATTAGAAAGTTTAAAAGATGAGAGATGAGTCTTAGAGATCAGGAAAACAAGTATTACTATCTGGATATTTCTATTCTTAATAAGTGCTAATATCCACAGCTACTCCCTCTTGAAGCTCTCTCTTTGAATATGCCTTATTATAGCAATAAAATAACTCTAATAATAGCTACTCCTACTAAATCTATATATTCTCTCTATGTTGCGCTCTTTCACTATACTATATGAAATACACACACAGACGCATGAATGGTAAAAGACTCATAAAATATCTTTAATTCACTATTCTATTTCTCTTATATATATATATTTCTCTTCTCTCTATCTATATATATATTTCTCTCCTTCTCTATCGAATAGTCCTCCCTTTTATATTTTTCCAGTACTCAAGACACAGTTTGCTAGTGGATCTTCAGTGCTGGCTCTAGCGCCATATTAGTAAAACAATAGCTAATTTATTAGTAACTACGTACACCACTTGTAAGAACTATGGCACCTAAAACATACCCTATGATTACTAACGCTAGTATTAACTTGTTTCACTCATACTCCACATATGCGTTTTTTTTTGACTCTACCTTTGTTGTTGTTATTGTTTTTTTTTGTTTCAGCACTATTTTCAGTTTTGACCCACTCTAACGCTGATCCTAGCCGCCTTGACTCTTGGGTGGTTTTGCGATCAAGTCCCCACTCTCCTTTCTTTAATACTAGATTCATAGTTTTGACAATTCACTTAAGTAGTTAGCCTTCCTTATTACCTGTTTCAGTAAGTTACCCGACTAGCCGCGGTACAGTATACTATGCACTTGAATTGTCCTCAAGTCATATCTATTTTCTTTAATGTGTAACACATAATTATTGGAAAGTCCAAATCCATATTGTTTAGCGCTTTACGGTCCTAAATCAATAACACACAATTCCCCATTGTGCGGCACATCTCGCTACAAAATCCAAGCGCACAGACCCTTAATCCTTTTCTGCGCTTCCATTTCCTTTGTTCTTTGAAACACGCAAATACATTTTATATTTTAGCACTTCCTACTGCGCTAACATCCTTTGTTCTTCCTGGACTACGCGCGCTGATTGGTCTAAAATTATGCTACCTGCGAAGCGCGTACCACATCCTCCCTCTACTCGCGACTGTCCCCAGGAGCCCATAAATACCTGCTTCTCGCAGAGTTTTCTTCCTCCATCTTCCGTCCTCTTCTATTTTTATTTGTCATCCCTTTTTTTTTCTCTTATAATGAATACTAGAAGTACCAATCCTACCACTGAAACTACCGCCAATGTCGTGGACGCAATTCAACAGTTCGTGCACACTCAGCCCCCTGCTGCTTCACCAACAACGCCCGTAACTACATTGATGGGTGGGACAAGATGCACCCTCTGCATCGAAAATGGCATAACTCCTTGTCATTTCTCAAAAACCCATTGTGGAAATAATTTCTTCACTGTAAGTCATCTTCACTTTCTTTCCTTGTTGTTACTAACCTTTCTTTTCTTTTCTTTTTTTTTTGTTTTACTCATGTGATTACTGCAAGACTCGCAAAAAGAAGTGTAGTTATGATGGGCCACCCACCGTTGCACGCCTGGACCCTAACACCTCCAATACTAACATGATGAGTCAAATGACCATCAAGCGCCCAGCGCCAGCTCCTGTTACCCCACCTGGTAACAAACAAACCAAGGTTGGTTACCCCAAACCTACACCCAGTAGCATCGCTTCTGTCCCAAGATCTCTCTTTTCAGAGGAGAGTACTGTAAGTCTTCTTTTCCTAATTCTTCCTTTCTTAATCCTAACATTTCCCTTTTTTTTTTTTTTTTTTATCAGAATGCGCCAGGCACACCTTACGCTGAAACTCCACCACCACCGAACGTTCCTCTATTCCTTCCAGCCTTGGAAGAAGATCCTGTCTGGGATACTGCTCCTATTCCGGAGTGTACTCCTTGTACACCCACCCCTGACTGGAAAATTATGCAGCCGGTCTTCAATGCAATCATCCCAGACAAATTGCCTGCCGAAACTACTCTGGTCACCGATGATGAAAAGCCCGCCGCGGCTCAAAACTGGGAATTCGCAGAGCACGTTGCCTGTGCACCATACGATGCAACCATGCGTTGTATGAACAATATGATAGTTGCCGTCAAAAAATTTCTCAAGGTGGTCCCGGTCTATACTCGCTCTGAGTATGACAAAAGAAAACAGCTAGTCACCACCTTGCAGAAAAACATGCAAAAGGCTGTTTACGACTGGGCTTTCTGCGTTCCAATATTTGAGGAAACAGAATACTAAAAAAAACTTCCTTGTATATAGTACCTGTAAATTGTATATTATCTTGTAAAAAAAAAAAAAAACTGTAATATTATTATTTTATTTTCCCTTAATTTTCCTGTGAAAATTCTACAACTGCGAGATGAGTTGCTTTCAGAAATTATCATCCTTTTTCTAAGCAGCACCCTTCTACTAAATGCTTGAGATTGTTGCTACTTTCTATAGCAGCAAATACTTCCCCTGCGTCAAAGATGCATGCCCTCTCTTGTAATATTCAGATCTTCGCAATATATGACTTTCCCTTGACTGCAACAGATTAACCTTTCCTTGGGTCCTTCATTATGACAAAAATTTTTCCCTATCTTCTTAGAAACCATCTGGCGCTCAAGTCAAACATGGCGCACTGGTGACTTCTCTACAATGCCATGTTATCTTATAAATAACCCATCTAATAACCTAGATCTCTTTCATCCAAATATTATGACTCAATATTGTACCGTCCCAAAAGATCAAGTGTGCTTGTTTTGTAAACGCCGCAACTTCCATTGTACATTTTCTAAACCTTGGGGGTATGCCTCCTTTAGACCTGCCTTTGACAATTGCTTTAGATACCGTCTTGTTAAGCGCCGTAAAGTTGAAGACAACAAAGCAAAATCTTGAATAAACATTCTTACATATGTACAAATGCCTAAAAACCCTCTAACTTCCTTAGTATTTCTTGGTCTTGGCCATGTAAGTACCTTATTCCTCTGTATTTCAGCAACAATTCTCCCTTCCTTGCATACCACATGTCCCACTATATCTAGCGCTGGAACACAACAAGCAAATTTAGACCCAGAAATTGTTAATCCTGCCTCCTCTATCCTAAATAGCACTCTTTCCAGGGCAATCACATATTCCAAAATAAACTTTCTAATATACGGATTTTCTTTTAACACTTCCCCTTCATAATCACTGGCTGGTCCTTTTATACCGCCATCATCAATGAAAATTCCCACATGTTCTGGAATTTCATCCTGCAATATCCACATCATCTGCGCTTGATATACCGCCACAGAATTTGTTGCGCCTTGCGGTAACCTTGTCAACCTAAAGCGCCCCAGTGGTGTTTCAAACGTTGTCATGGGTCTGGATAATTCGTCCAATTCGCGCTCATTGTATCCTCCCATAATATCACCTAATCCGTAACATGCACCTCCCGCAAAAGAATCCACAAATTCTTCTGGTGTTGGTGGAATCCCTGCATCTTTAACTGTAACCTTGTTCATTTCCCTAAGATCATGAACAACCCTTAATTTACCATTATGTTTGACCAGAAAAAACACTGGACTTGAATAACTAGACATAGACTGTTCATACAAGCCAGACTTTAACCTTCCCCTAATTAATTCCGTATACTCTTCTCTTATAGCCGCTGGTATTGGAAAAGCCTTCTTTTGCCACGGCACATGAGGTTTAACTGGAACAATATAAGGTTTACCATTAGAGTGTTTTAACAAACCTCTTTCCTCTTCTGAAAACGCAATAGCCTTTTCCCTAAGAACCATAACATGTAACAATAACTTCTTTTCTTCCTGCGATAACCAGCCCTCCGGTCCAAAATCTACCATCTGAAGCCTTTCCATTGTAATCTTACTAGTAGACGCAAAATCAGGTGGAAACATTGTTAAAGGAGTATCATAAGGATTTCTAGATAGCCCTGGCCTCTGCAGAGGAGGATTCAAATCAGGTATTGCTATATTCACTGGTTTAACCTTAACAGCTACTGGTTTATAATTGGATGCAAAAAAGTCCTTGATGCTTCCTTCATTAATTAAAATTAAACCTTTCTAATATAACTACAGGTTGCACCTGAATCCTGTTTTTGTCTTTTCTTTTTAATATAAGTATAACAATATCCAAAATTAAAGAAATCAAAAAGCTTAGGTATAATACATTCTTCAGTAGTATTCCCAAGACAACTATGAAGTACCGCTTTACGTATCCCTCCTTGTTGGACTGACTGGTTACTATCCGGGCTCCTCTCATCCTGGGAGATAGTAACACCTAAAATTCCAGTCCCTAATGAAAATGTTAGCGCCTTCCTGGCGGTCGCCCTATCTCCTCATCTGAGACTTCCTCATAAAACTCTCTTTCTTTCTCTAACCGCGCAGCTCGAGAGTACTTAGTTTCCCAGCCACCATCCTTGGGCCCTACTAAGACTGCTGTTACTGGAACACCATCATCAACCATAATCCTTATTCCTATAGTCTTATTTAAAAAATAATCTATAGTCGCAGAATAATCCATTTAAAATGGCGTGCATAAAACTGGTTTAACTACACCCATTGGAACATAAAAATGTATATCTCTTGTCGCTCCCGCAACTCTAGTGCGTACATACTCTGCTACACCTATAACAGGTAACCTACCTCCCCCGATTCCTGTGACAGTGCCTTCTCTGTCTTTTACAGGAAGACCTAATTCCACTGCGTCATCCACTGATACCACGTTGATTTGTGAACCTGTATCCACTAACGCTTTAATTTGCTTACCATTTACCGTAATAGTTAAATACCCTAAGGGTCCTGCATAATGTGGCGCCCTAGGTAATCCAACGACTGGCTGAAATGACTGTTCTGCCATATCAAACTTAGCGCAACTAGAAATCCTTTGCTTTCTGCACTTATCCACGATTCCATTTGCTACATCCGGTGCTACTGTTGTGAGCATCCCTAATGGAACAGAGACTGTAGTCTTCAAACATTGCGCAACTAGATCTTTAGCAGCTTTAGGAAAATCAGAATGAACCGGGCGCTGCATTCTCCATTTAGGCTGAGTTGCCTTGGCACCAGCTTTCGCTCTTCCAGGTGGGTTCTTTGGAGTATTTTGCTTTGCTCCTGGCATTCCTTCAGCAGGTACCACTCTCTGCTGTACTACCTCTGGCTCCTCTAATATTGCCGTCTGATCTACTTCCTGGTGATTTACGCCATAACCTCCTGGGTCCATACCCTCAATTTCGACATCCTCAATAGGCACAGGTGTATTTTCTCTAGTGGTATACCCTACTTCCTCCATATCCTCTGGATTTGCATACCTAGCTCCAGTCCTTCTTGGCCTAGTAATTGTAGGTGGGGCCATTTTCTTATGCTTTGCGGCAAACATCTCCAATCGTGCTGTGGTAAGTGGCGCTGAAACCGCTCCTCCTTTAACTTTAAAATCTAACACCGCGCAAGTAACTGCAAAATCAACCGACTTTGCATCCTTGCCTTTCTCTTTATTTTCCAGCTCTTTGCCCTTGCTTGACCTGCTTTCCATAGACTTTTTATTAATATTATTGATGACCATGGCTCGCATCCCTCGATCTTTGTCTTTAACCAACTTAGTACCATCTTCCAACATAAGTGTAGTCCCATCCTCGTAAACTACCTTTTCCTCTTTATCCTTTTGAAGCGCATTACACCTCATCCTAGTATGCCCCTCTTTATTACAATATTAGCACACCATAGCCGAAAAACGCAAAGGTTGAGGAGAACTCTTGGGCCTAAACAATTCTTTTCCCTTTGCCACTTCAACTATCTTCTTCTCCAACTCATCGATTCTTTCCATGACTGAATCTGGATCCTTAGAGAAACTTTTAACTTTAGGAGACAAGATCTGAGAAGGTGATCGTACGCCTGACGCATCTTCCTCCATCCCCTTATTATCCAGAGCCACCCTTGCTGAAAGGCGCTCAACTCGACACAACTTCATTTCAGCTTCCACTGCCATTTCTACTTCTTCTAATCCGGGATACTTATAATTTTGGTCCCTCTTTTTAACCAGATTTCCTTTGTTATCCAAGCGCCTTTTTTCCCAGTCTTCAACTTCTGGCGCTAACACTTCACAAAACCAAGATAACGACGCATTAACATTGCTAAAATCTTTGTTACTAACTAAATATTCCACTATCCAATCAAATTCTTCCCTAAAACTTTTAAATGACTTGGGTTCTCAAACACCCCCTCTAGCTTTGATCCTATTTACCAAAATATCCAGGTCCTTCATTGTATACCTAGTTTCCTCAGTAACTTTTGGCCATCTCTTGAGCATTTTTTCTTTTAGCGCTGACCAATTTTGGTCCTCATTCCCATTTAGACCCTCTAAATCATCTTTGCACTCATTAGAAACAAAGAATAGTACTTGACATACCATATCATATTTGGTTGCTCCATGAACTTCCGCTGCTTGTTCAAACCTGCGTAAAAAATTTTTGGTATTAATGCCTGCAAAGAACAAGCTTTCATCTTTACACCTAATAATTGTGGTTACCGTTTTTGGGAAGAATACCAAAGAATTGTGCAATTTAACCCTCTCCTGACATCCCCTAGATGTAGTCTCAGTAGGATCCATTCCACAAATATAAAATCGAAACAGAGATCACAAAAGCACACACTTGGTAATTAAACATGAATATATTCACAATACAGCCCTACGCTATCTTCTGATAATGGCTTATTGATACAGTTGTTGTAGACCCTACAACTCTTCCGCTGAAGTGCCGGCTTGATTACGTCCTCTTGACAAAAATCTAAAAACCCAACAATCTAATCAAAAATACTAGTTACAATTATGCCACTGTTGGGACACCAATTTTAGACTGTTCTAAAGTACTAAGCAGTAGACACAATGCAAGATGGGTTGGTTCTCCTCTTCAATTTCTAAAATGAAACACCTGCCACTCTTATTTCTTAAGACAGCACAATAATGTGTAACACTAATATTTGATTAGAAAGTTTAAAAGATGAGAGATGAGTCTTAGAGATCAGGAAAACATGTATTACTATCTGGATATTTCTATTTTTAATAAGCACTAATATCCACAGCTACTCCCTCTTGAAGCGCTCTCATTGAATATGCCTTATTATAGCAATAAAATAACTCTAATAATAGCTACTCCTACTAAATCTATATATTCTCTCTATGTTGCGCTCTTTCACTATACTATATGAAATACACACACAGACGCATGAATGGTAAAAGACTCATAAAATATCTTTAATTCGCTATTCTATTTTTCTTATATATGTATATTTCTCTTCTCTCTATCTATATATATATTTCTCTCCTTCTCTATTGAATAGTCCTCCCTTTTATATTTTTCCAGTACTCAAAACACAGTTCGCTAGTGGATCTTCAGTGCTGGCTCTAGCGCCATATTAGTAAAACAATAGCTAATTTATTAGTAACTACGTACACCGCTTGTAACAACTACAGCGCCTAAAACATACCCTATGATTACTAATGCTATTATTAGCTTGTTTCACTCATACTCCACATTTGCGTTTTTTTTGACTCTACTTTGTTGTTGTTGTTTTTTTTTTGTTTCAGCACTATTTTCAGTTTTGACCCACTCTAACGCTGATCCTAGCCGCCTTGAATCTTGGGTAGTTTTTCAATCAAGTCCCCACTCTCCTTTCTTTAATACTAGATTCATAGTTTTGACAATTCACTTAACTAGTTAGCCTTCCTTATTACCTGTTTCAGTAAGTTACCCAACTAGACGTGGTGCAGTATACTATGCACTTGAATTGTCCTCAAGTCATATCTCTTTTCTTTAATGTGTAACACATAATTATTGGAAAGTCCAAATCCATATTTTTTAGCCCTTTACGGTCCTAAATCAATAACACACAATTCCCCATTGTGCGGCACATCTCACTACAAAATCCAAGCACACAGACCCTTAATCCTTTTCTGCGCTTCCATTTCCTTTGTTCTTTGAAACATGCAAATACATATTATATTTTAGCACTTCCTACTGTGCTAACTTTCTTTGTTCTTCCTGGACTACGCGTGCTGATTGGTCTAAAATTATGCTACTTGCGAGGCGCGTACCACACCACCCAAAAGTTTATCAAACAAGTTGCTGCAATGAAGAAAATTGATTTTGTTTAAAGCTCCAGGTGATCCAAAGAAAGTGTGCCAAATTTGTAAGTTTTTGCTTGCTACAGCCTCCAATATCATTTTTGGAGTTTTTTGCTTCTCCTGGAACTGGCCAGCCCAGGCTGTGGGGCAATTTTTTCACTCCCAGTGCATCCCATCAATACTGCCAAGACATCCCATAAACCCCATGTTTTTGTACTCCCTGAAAATCTTGGTTTTTTCCACAGTGTTTGGTTCTTGTAAATACTTGCTTTTGTATAAAGATATGATGTCTTTAACAAAAGTTTTCAATGCCTTTAGTGAAGTGGTCTCAGCTATGCAAACATAATTGTCAGTTTAGTCAGCCTAAATGTCATAGGCAAGCTGGCAAAGTAAACTAGTAAGCTTTTGGTGAGGTGTCAATCCAAGTTTCCCGCAGCAATCCTGTAGTAATGTAGTTAGTAAAAAATTGTGAAAAAGTTTGATGGATATTATTAAAAAAATAACATACTTACAAATTTTAAAACCCAATAATTATTGTACATCTGTAGATCCTCAACAATTTTTAGAAATAGATCTTTGCTTATTCTAAATTGGTGCTCAAAAATAATATTGTTGCATACAGGGTTTTTCCCAAAGTTGTCTTTCATTAAGCGTGAATTACCAGTGTAACAATCTCATTGTATCATTTTTTTCTTTGGTCTTGGTGTAGTTTAATTAGATGATTGATTGTTGCAATAAGTAGTTAAAAAATATGTAAGAAAGAGATCTTCTTCTTCCATGTCTAATAAATCATCAAGGAAATTTAAAGGCATGGGAAAGTAACAGTTGAGTGAAGAAACATGAGTATGGTAGAAGGAGGGATAGAAGAAATTAGTACCATGGAAGCAATGATGTTATTGAATAAACCAAGAAACACGAGTGATGAATATTTCATGTAACTCTCAAATAGTGAATTTTTCAAAAAATGAGTGTGGAATGATATCATAAATTTGTGAAACTCAGAAGTAATATGCATGTAAGTGGGAGTTACACAACCAAATAAGTGTCGATGCTCTTAGCTGGTTAGTGCAAAATGCTGCGAGAAGTAGAAAACACACAAGGTAAAGAACTCAAGCCTGCGCCAGAGGTGTTATGTATGATATAATAGTTTCTTAGTGATTGTTAAGTACATAACGTGTATATAGTCTGTGGTGCAGCTGATGTGTTTAACACCGGCTCACTCTGGATGAAGCACTGACACTGCTACCATAGGCAAGTTATGAAATGTTATTGGTTCACTCCAGATGAAGTACTGAAACTGCTACCTTAGGTTATGGGATGTCCCTTATTATTTACTAGCAGTATTCAATTTTGTAAATCCCCAGAACATCTGTGTGCCCTGTGCTTGCATCACCAGGTGTTAAGGCTCCTCCACCTTTTTTTGGACATCTAATTCATACTGATATCCCTTTCAATCCCATCCTTACATAGCATGTGAGCATCCACACTAACTTAGCCATGAATTGAGGAATCTTAATCCCCTTCCCACCCTGAATACCAACACAAGGTGGCAATTGCACTTGTTCTCAGGTACTCCCTCTTCGCCTACTTCTTCTAGAAATAGTGCAAGCACTGCTTGCAAAACAACTTTTACCCCTCCCAATACACAACGTGGTAAGATCCCTGAAACCACACCTCCACCCCCTCTCTCCCTCTGCCAGTTTACCCTCCAATTCTCTACCACTGTGCGAGCGTTGCATGGTAACTTCTCAAGAACCTCCTCCCCAATTCCACACAGGTTCTTTTCCTCCTCTTATGGCATCACATAACAACAGCAGTTTGCAGTTGCAATGACCAAGACACCATTGTATGCGTGCCTCGTTGTTGCGTCATGGGGTGTGGTGATCCAAACCTGGGTAGGCCTTTGGAGTGCATATTTGGAGGTATTTGGTATGTAGGGTGTTATTGGGGTTATGGTGTTATTAGTGGTTTTTTTCATCTTTAGGTGATATTTAGTAGTGTTTATGGAGGCTTAAGCTAGGTTCACATATTATGTCTCAGACTAATGTCCTTTCTTTTCTGTTCATTTTGGTATCCATTATCGGTGGTTACCTTGCTTTATAGGGTAGTTATGGTGTTGTTATTGGTACTTATTGGATGTTTATTGCTTAGTGGTGCTTATGTAGGCTTAAGCTAGGGTCACATATTATGCCTCAGATTATTGTCCTTCATTTTCTTTTCATTTTGGTATGTCTTATGTGTGTTTATCTTGTTTATTAGTGAAGTTATGGGTTTTTAGGGTTTTTTAGGGTTTTTATGGGTTGTATGGGTGTTTTAGGGCCTAGAAGCGGCCCACCCGCCCCCAAGAAGCCTTCCTGCCCCTAAGCAGAGCCGCCTCCAAGCGGCCTGGCCGCCTGGGAACTGGGGAGGCGCTAAAATGCACTTTTATGCATGAAAAAGGCTGGGAAAGCTGGATTTTGGCTGGGGAATTGGTCAGGGTGGTCTGTGCACTGGCTGTATGATGCGTGTGTGGGAAGATTTTTAGGGGATCATCTTATCTCTTTATATCATCGCCTATCTTTTCCTCACTGTCTCATTGGCTTGTGTTTTGTTGGAATATAGTACTTTTCATTTCAACTCTTTCTGGTAGTCTGTCTGGGACTATTATCTTCACTTTTTAAGGGGTCAAGTGTGTTTAATTAGAGGGTCTTGAAAACAGATCTCCAATTTGCTGCAACAGGTCAATATCACTTGTTTTTCTAAAGTGACAGGGGTTATTCTTTCTGGTTTTACTCCAACTCCCTTGGTCAAGGCCTATAGCTAGTACTATAGGAATGTCTACAGCGGGAACCAGTTGTGCGCACAGAACTGGCTCTGACTCTTCTCTCAGCAGTGATTCTTTTATTTCTGACAATGAAATCCTCACTTTGTCAACTTACAAAGGAAAGGAATGTGCCAATGTTATTGATTAAGTGATACAGAGAACTAACAAAATGTCTAAATTGAAATCTGATGGCTCTAGCTGGAAAACTTGGGTAAAGAATATAAATATTTTTTTAACACACCGTGTACATTCCACTAATCATATATCAAATTCCACTGTCATTAAAGATGATATATCAAAATTTGAAGACAAGATGAGCTGGCCTGCAATCTACAATACCATCAATGAAAAACTTCAAGCTTTCATTGACATTGGCACTACCAGATATAAAGCATTTTCTATTCTTAGTTCCAAGTTTGAAAAAGCTTCACACACTGCTTGCATGGCTCTATTTAATAATCTTTTAAATATTAAAACTCACCCTTCAAAAATGTCTGGAACATGGAGAAAAGGAGAAGTCAGTTTTGGAAGTCGTTCAGCACTCAGGTTTTTATTTTGGTTTTGATGGAATGGCAGAAATTTTCTCCCAACTCTTATTACTGTTGTCAGTCAATCATCCTGCAACTGAAGCAAATTGTCATTTTGAATTGTGAAAAGACATCTCTCAACCCTCTTTTGATGAAATGATGAATGTTCTTCAAAATTCATTTATCAATTCATTCCAATATTCTTCTTCCAATGCTCCTACCCTTTCCACAGCTTTTGAACTGACAACTGAACCTGATTCTGTTTCATCTTTGGCTTTAAAAAAGACCAAATGTACAGATACTGCCCTGGAAATAAAAAACCTGACCACTCCTGTTTTTACTGCAAGTCCTCTGAACATTTCCTAAACACTTGTCCATATGATCCCAACAGTAAAGGTTTTAATGTGGAAGTTTGGGGTCAATATGAAGCTTTTGCTTGTGAAAATAAGGACACTATGAATCTCATCCAGAAATCACTGAACAACAGAAAGGGAAAACAGCCAGCTCAAAGTTCCTCAAAACCCCAGTTAAACCAAATCAGCTGTAAAGCGCTAGATTATCTCACTACTGCTTTAAAAGAGATGGATTTTGGTACTGATATCTGGACTGAAGAGCAAGACAGTAAAGATTGTCAAGGTGTTTTTGATTCTGTTGCCAAACATCATGTTACTGGTGATGTATGTCTTCTCTCTAACTTCAAAAGTTTGGATACTCCTATTCCAGTCAAAAATGCAACTGACTCTGGTGCTGCCTTCATTACTGGTCATGGAAACATTTTCATTAAAGGATGTGAGAGAGAATCAGTTACACTCAGAGGTTTTTTATATTTTGACAGTGAAAAATCCACTCTTATTTCTCCTTTTGATCTGTTAGAAAATGGAATTTCTCTTTCTTTTAATCAAAATCATGATTATATTATTTCAAAAAAACAAAAAATATTATTTCTGGCTCTTAAATATTCTTCTGGTCAAAATTGGATGGTTGATACAGTTTATTCTTGGGCACTAGAGACCAATGTTTTTTAAAATGAATTATTTTAACTTATTGTCTTCTGCTACCCTTCCTGCCCCTTTTTTCCCCTCACCCGCTTCAAAGATTCCTTTTCCAACTGCAGTTCCTGACTCAATCATGGATTGGCATCACTGGCTTGGACACACAAGCACCAGAGTTCTAAGAAGAATTTCCCAAAAAGGTCTTTGTGAAGATGCACCATCATTTGTTCCCTCCTACAGATTACACTGTGATATTTGTGCTGTGTCAAAAAGCAAAAGGAGAAATACATGCATGGAATCTAAGAGAACACCTGAGCTCATTGATCTTGTGGTTTCTGATTTAGTAGGGCCCATGGTTGATGTCACATATAAGGGTGAGATTTATGTGGCAACCTTCAGAGAATCCTTCTCAACTTATGTGGAGATTTTTTTTCTGAAGAAGAAGTCTGATGTTTTTGATTCTTTTATTAATTTCAAAACTTGTTTGGAAAACATCACTAATCACCATCTCAAAATCCCCAGAACTGACAATGGCAAAAAATACATGAACAAGAAATTCTCCTAATACCTCTCCCAACAGGGTATCCTCCATGAACATTCTATTCATTATCACCATGAACAGAATGGAATGGCAGAAATATTCAACAAAACCATTGGTGAAATTTCTAGGAAAATTCTTCTTGCATCAAATCTTCCTCCCACTTTCTGGAATTTTGCTTATTGTTGGGCATCTTTTATTCACAATAAGCTACCGAATGTGAAATTTACCAACATTACCGCATATTAAATCATCTTCAACAAAAAGGCAGACTATCCCCTGTCTTAATCTTTGGTCAGTGGGCATATGTGCACATTTCAACTGAAAAAACGACAAGAATGGAGGTCCAAGCTGTGCGTTGCAGGGTTGTTGGTTTTATAGATGGAGGTAAAGGTTGGATTTTTTGGCATCCAGAGTTTAGTTCTTTTGTTCAGTCAGCAATGATAAACTTTATTCCTGAAGGAGATGAGAAAAATACCAAGAAACTCATAGTTTCACATCCAGCTGCATCTAAAAAGAAAGGTAATTTGTCTTTTATTTTGAATCAACTGAAATTTGATGATTTTACTGCAGAAGAAACTATTGCTGCACAGGAATTATGGTTGATTTCATTAAAAATAATGCTTGTGACCTTTCTGACCAACTAACTCAAACCTTGAAGCAAGCAATGAAGCTTCTAGTTTCCTTTCAGTGGAAATAGACTTATCTTCAAGAATTAGACAACATGTCTAACATGAAGATTTAGGATATTTTTCCAATTCCTCCTGGAAAAACTTTCACAGGTTCTCGATGGGTTTTTTCTCTCAAAAGGTATGAATTTGTAAAAATCATCAAGCACAAGGCCCAATATGTGGCTCAGGGTTTCTAAAAAATTGAAGGTATTTATTTTAATGTCACTTTCTCTCCCACAGCTACTTTTGCATCTCTGCGTTTAATTCACACTCTAGCTGCTAAAAAAAACTGGCCAATCAAAACTTTTGATGTCACTGCAGCCTATCTTCATAGTGACCTTGAGGAGGAAATTAATGTCAAGCAACCTGAAGCTTTTGAGTCTGTTAACCCAACTCATGTCTGCAAACTTAAGAAAGCTCTGTATGGTACTAAGCAAGAAGCCAGGTGTTGTTGGAAACATCTCAAAAAAATTCTGAGAAAAAATGGGTTAAAGATCAAGCAATCAAGATGAAAGTGTATATTTTCTAGCAAAAGAGGGTTCCAAGGGGATGTTGTGGATTAATGTGGATGATGGTATGGTGGTAGGGAGTAATGATGCAGTTTTGAGGAAGTTGGAAATGGATATGGGGAGTAGTTTGAAAGTAAAAAGGTCTGATGGTATCTCTTCTATGGTTGGTTTAGCAGTTTCACAATATCATAAAGGTTTTACTATTCACCAACCTGCTCTTGTCAAAAAAATTTTAAATCAACACAATCAAACTGGTCTTAATTCTCACTTGACTTTACCAATGGATCTTTCTTTGGTGTCTTTAAAGGATAAATCACATCCTCTGCTTGAACCTCTCAAGTTTATGTATTTTATTGGTTCTCTGTCATATCTTGTAGCCAGATCAAGGCCTGATTTGGTGTATCCTGTCAACTTCCTGGCACATTATGCATCAAGACCAGGTAAAGCTGAATGGGATGCGCTTAATCATTTGCTGAGATATCTAAAATTTGACAAAGACATGAAATTTCATCTTTTCACAACATTTAATGTCAATCCATCAACAGAAGTTTATTTCAATGCTACTTGGGGTGGTAAAATTGCTAGGGATACAGGTGGTCATGTTTTTCAGATCAAAAACTGTCTTATCTTATGGAAATCAAAGCATCAATCAAGAGTGGCTACAGCTTTACTTTTCTCAGAGTTAATGGCAATATCAAATGCAACTCTTCAGGCTTTATGGATGCGTAACCTTCTACAGGAAGTGGACTTGTGCCATGGCCCAACAGATCTTTATTGCAACAAGAAAGGTCCAATTTTAGCAGCTATTGATAACCCTTTGGAAAATTGTTGTAGACATTTTAACAGGGATCTCTACTTTGTGAATGAAAAAGTTCATCAACATTAAATAGACATTAAATGGATTTCAACTAAAGATCAGTTGGCGGATTTTTTGAAAAAGAATTTGGGACCAATTGTGTCAGCCAGGCTGTCTCAGGAGTCCAATAAATTGTTATAATACTTTATTGGAATCATAAAAGGGAATAACATTATGTATTTTATGTATTTAAAATAAAATACTTTATTGAATAATAAAATTATATAAATATTTTATAAATAAGTAAAATAATTATTATATTAATTTTATTATTAAGTAAATTATTTATTACATAAAAATATATTATATTCTATAAAATCATGGCACATTTTTATGTATTTAATATTTATAAATTAATAATTAATTATTTATAAAAATATATTATAAGTTTAATGATAAAATTAACTTATAGTGTAATTAAAAATTAATAAAATTTAAATATTAAATAAAAACTTGTCATATATTATTATCCAAAAATATTGGGCGCTTTTATGGCCCTTAACTGTGTCAGGAAAATATATTTAATAATTTAAAACACTTGTTTAATAAAATGGTATTAAAATTCCACTTTAAATTAGTAATATCATTAAATTAATTATTTGTTTCAATTAAACTAGTTATTGAATTACTTAAATAATTAAAAAAATTAATTAATTTTTATTTATACTGAATTAAATTAATCACATGAATTTTTGTGTGAAAATATTTTTATTTGTTTTAATTAAACCCTTTACTTCTCACTGTAATACTTTTTTTGGATTATTTTACTCAAAGTTCTTATGTTTCAGATTTAATTAGTTACTGATTATTTTAATTAATTTTTTTGGGAACTTATGTTGGAAAAACTGGTTCCTTACTTACCGGTTTAGCTTATTGTTTCATTTTTTTCTCTTAATTTCTATGTTTTAATTAAATTCTTTTGTCTTCTTGTCTCACATTATTAATATTTTGTATACATATTATTAAGGTGCTTCAGAGGTCTCCTTGAATATTAAAAGGCCTTGGAAGTCCCTTTTGACCGCCATCACTTACATTACTTATATCAATTTAAATACTTTATTATTATTTTTTGAAGCTACAAGTCTTGTAAACAATATTATATAAATAAATCTAAGGTTGCTTTAAGTCTGTTATAATTACAGTTGATATTTGAGCTGAATAAAAAAATACTTATGTGATTGAAATCCCTTTTTGAAACAATTAAAATTGTCTTATCAATAGTCCCAAAAGTTATTGTTGCATTGCCTTAAATAATTCTTTAATCTTTTGTTTTTATTATTATTATTTTCTTTTTTTATCTCTTTTAATTTCCCATTCCTCCTTCTTCCTCTCTTCTTCTTCTTTTTCTCCTTCTTCTATACAACTGGGCAACAACTGAGGTCCTTTCCAAACGACAACAATGACTTTTGACAATTGACTTGACGCATGGACCACCAAGCCCAAAAAAGGCAAATTTTTGCTGCGACCCTGTTTTAAACTTGGGTTCAAATTTTTAGGTTTATATAATATTAAATTATAAAAATTTTAAGGTGATTTCTTGAACACTATAGTAAGTAAAACTTTGCACCTATCAACCATATTATTAAATTTTTATTGCAATTACAGTGCCTTGGCTATTTTGCTGAGTCACTGAGTGTAAGTGATCTATATTTAAAAATTTTTTTTTTCCTAGTTTACCATAATAGAGTTACTCTCTTAGTCCTAGAAGATCAATATTTTCTTAGAGGAATTGTTAAATTAATTTTTTTTATTAAAATTTTGATATTATTGGTTGACCATAATAGTACTCAGTGCTAAGTCCCAATATTGCCAATATATTTTTTGGTATTAATTATTTTTGGTTAATTCCTTAAAACTTTTTTTAGTTGGTCCCAAAATAATTATTTTTTATTTTTTAATAATAAAGTTTTGAAAATACATATTTTTTGTATTACATTATTATTGTTAATTGATTTATAAACTGAATAAAATGTGTATTTTCAATTTTAAAATAGTTTGAAATTTTTTTTATTATTTTGAAAATTATAAATTTAAATCATTGATTATATCCAATTAATTTTTATTCACAGTTTTTATGTCCAGTAGCTTGAAAAGCTACATGGATAATCTTCATGTTGATGAAAATGATGTGGATGTTGATAATGAATCTGTAGGTTCTTCAAAATAAACTTACAAAAATTCTTCAGCTGACATAAAACCTTCATATTCTTCAGGACATAGAAATTTCAGGAGGAGTGGAAAACCCCCTCCCCCAATAACTCTGAAAGAAGTAAAGCTTCAAATCAGTCAGGAAATTCCTCTAAAGGGTATAAAAATAAAAAAGATCCCTCTGGCGCAGTAAGTAAACAATCTTTCCAGTCATATAAAAAAGCCAAAGGCAGAAAAAATGAGATACAAGGCAAAAGTAGACACACTCTGGGAACAGATGCAGGAGCTTTTAAATCACAAAAAGGTTCAGCCTCCTCTTTTCCCAGCCTCCCAGCCTCAGCCTCAGCCTCAGCCCCATCAGGCACCCAGATCTCTCCATCAAAGTCAAAACACTCTACAAGTGGAACAGTGGAGATGGGACTACCTGATGAGCCATGACCAGCAGAATGAACAGCAACCATCAGCTCAACACCCTGGACCATCCAGGACACAAAATTACCATCAACCTTCTCAGGCCCAACCTTATCAGAGAGGCAGAAGAAAGAAGGCACAGGGGAAATTTCATCCCTAGCCAAGGTAAGTAATCTGTTTGATAAAAATTTTGGTATGTATAGTAATAGATTTTCCTCCACAGGTAATCTTGTTGAAAATAGTGAAAGAACTTTTAAAACTATTAAGAGACAAATTCCTGTAATGAGTAGCCCTAATTATGTAATTAGTAAATTGTCATTTGATGAGCCTTTACATTTACCTTCAACTTCTTTAATTAATACTTCTCTTGCAATTAAAAATGATTCTATCTCCCCTGAAGTCTATGCGTTGCTTGAGAAAAATTCTGAGGAAAAATTGAAAGATTCCCTTGATTTTAATGTTGTATAAGAAAAAAATTTGAGAGATGTATTGGTGCATGAAAGTGACAGAGTAAATAATTTGGATTTAAATTGTAAAGTGAGTTCTTCTTTACAAGATACAGATTATTTTAAAATAAAAGAAACTTTGAATATTGTTCTTAGTCAACAAAAACAAATAAGAAGTGATCATAGAGCTATTTCAGATAAAAATCTTCATCTGCATAGAGCTTTAAGTTAGTTAAAACCCCTTATTGATGATAATTCCTCATTAAAGAGTGAAAATAAGTCTCTACACAATGAGTTGAAAAGATAAAAAATGATTTCCAGGCTCTGAGTAACAAATAATCAGTTTATGAAGACAGAAATGTTTTGTCCCTTGCAAAAATCAATGACCAAATGTCTGAAATTCTATGGATATCAAACTATTTGTCTGACCTACAGGAATAATTCTCAGCCTTACCTGTAAATCATTATGGTGTAGATCAAAATTCTGCCCATAAGCTGAATAAAAATAAAGGAAAAGAGCCTAAACAAAGCAGCTCCTTTCTTCCTCCTATTTCAGCCATTAAACAACCTGACAATGAGTCTGTGAAATCTTTTTCAACTAGCAAAAAATATTTTAATGGCCATGAACCAGCTGTTTCTGTAAATAATGAAATTTCCAAACACCTGCCAAAGCTTCAAGAATTATTGATCTTAAATAATTCTAATAAAAAAATGGACCATCCCAGTAGCCAGAAAAATTGGCCTAAAATAGATCAGTATCCAACCTTTGATAGTGTCTTCATCTGATTGGCAGCACTTTGTCCAAAGAGTTGATAATCTGAAATTTTTTTATAAATTTCCAGATAAAAAGATTGTTTCTGAATTAATTTCTTTATTTTCTAATGTAGCTTTAATGTGGTATGAATCTATCTTATTTGAAAATCAAAATTATACTTGGAAAGAGTGGAAAACATTCATTGAAAAACAATTTGGTGGTTCAAAATTCAAAATTTCACAACAGAGATTATATGAGACTGCTAAATATGCATCCTCCTCTCCTGAAAAACCTATTGTTTTCTCATGAAATTAACAAAAATTCTTAGAGCAATGGATCCAAAAATGGATTATGATATTTGGAGAGACAAAATTCTCTATAAATTGCCAAATTCTCTGAGAGATTTGATTGTGGCAAGGACTGAGCATGTGAGTGAAAATCCTTCCTTTATTAATATCTGTAATGAAGTTCTACTTAATCATAAATATGAATCAGGGATTTATCCTTTAAAATCTTATCATGACCAGAAGAAGCCTTTACAATAACCTCCAGACAAAACTGGTAAACCCTCTGCCCCAGTTGCACCAAAGAAATATGCAACAAACACTTGTTTTAAATGTAACAAACCATGGAAGAAAGGACATGTTTGTGACAAGAAAATTCATCTTATTGAAAAAACTGAAGAGTCTGAAAATACTCAAGCTGATCTTGATGATTCCTCAAGTGACTGCAATAGTAATATCTCTTATTACCATGATTCTTCTCAAAAAGTTCTAGTCTTAGAAGGAGATATCCAATATTTGGATAAATGGTCTGAAAATTGTGATGTTGATTTATCTTCTGTAGAGAATGCTGAAACCATTAAGCATATTACTGACAGTTCAATTTTAATATCGCCCTTGAGAGTGCCAGTTATCATAAATGGTAAAAATGTTGATGTTATTCTTGACTCTGGTGTTGGAGGAAGTGTAGTGTCTGAGAAAGCACTAGCTTCAGTGGATAAAAATTATCAAAGCAAATTGTTACCTATAACATCTGAAAAATGGAAAGGTTATGGTTGTGTTTTATGTCCCATTTGAAAATACAAGACCACTGTGTTCTTTAAATATTATGGTGGTTTTTTCAGAGCTATTTGTGAATTTTTTGTGATGAAAAATGATAATTTAAGCAATTGGTTTATTATGGGAAATGGCATTTCAACCATGTTTGGCATTAAATAAGATCCTGAAAACAATTCTTTTACTTGGTCATGAATGGGAAAAGAAAATTTAAAATTTCATCCTCTAATAAGCATTCTGCACCCTTATTAAAATCTTGTAATTCATTGATCCAATTTAAGGGTAGACAAACAGAAGAAATGGATGGATTATTGTCTGAAATAGACACGGCTTCATTTGGTAATCAATTAACTAATGATCAAAAAGATTCAATACTTGCCTTGATTACATCTTTCCCTATGGCTTTTCCTCATGCTTCCCATGTGTTAGGATTGGTTAAAGATGAAATGAAAATTTCTTTATCCTGTAATATAAATAAAATACCTCCTAGCCTTAAGAAAAAAACTTATCTTTCTTCTCCCACAAAGAGAAAAGATACTGAAGATAATATCTCAACTTTATTAATTAAGAATATTATTGAAAAAGTGGATGTTACACCTAAATATTGTGTCATCTCTACAGTTTTGATCTCCTATGAGAAAGATAAAGCTAGGCTATGTGGAGATTATAGAGCTTTAAATACCTATACTGTAGATAATATTTACCCTTTTCCCAGAATTAGCTCTATAAATGCTACCTTACAAGGTGCAAATATCATAAGCTTTCTGGATGGTAATAAAGGTTATCATCAAATACCTGTTGAAAAATCCTCCCAAAATTTCTAGCTAATTGCAACTCATATGGGAATTTATAAATATGTTAGGATGCCCTTTAGCCCTAAAAATACCCCTTCATTATTCCCAAAAGTAATGGATAACACATTTCATCAGGAAATAATTGAAGGATTGTTAATGGTTTATATTGATGATATCATAGCTTTTTCTAAAACTTTTGATGAAAATATCCAGAACTTAGGAAAAATATTCCAGAAAATGGATGAAATATATATGAATCTATCCTTGAAAAATTGTAGATTTGTTTCTCAATCCCTGAAAGTACTAGGTCATGTAGTTTCTGGCTTACAAATATGTGTAGACCAAGGTAAAGTTGCTGCTATCCAGAATGTAAAAGCACCAACTTCTGTAAGGGAAATACAAAGTTTTTTGGGAATGTGTGGCTACTATAGACAATAAATTAAAAATTATCAAGTCAAAGCCCTACCACTTACTAAATTGACTAGAAAGGATGTGGCTTATATATGGAATGAGGACACTTAAAAAGCTTTTGATACATTAAAGAAATGTTTAATGTCAGCTCCAATCTTTACCCTTCCAGATTTTAATAAGCCTTTTTTCCTCTATACAGATGCAAGTTTTATTGGACTTGCAGCTTCTCTACACCAAAAACAAATTATTAATTATAAAATTTCAGAAGTAGTAATTTTTTATATTTCAAGAAACTTGAGAAAGAGTGAATTGAAGTATGGTGCCACTCAATTAGAGTGATTAGCAGTTGGCCTTCATTATCTATCTTTAATTCAGGTGCAGAATTCCAAAAGCTGAATTATATGATGATATTTCTATATATCTAAATTAATTTTTTTTTAAATTTATAAAACAAATTATGTAAAATAGAAACTACTACATCATTTTTAAGTAAATTTTATTATATTATAATAAATTATCAATAATTATTAAAGGGCTTTTACTTTTGAGAGAGAGTGGACCTCAATATATTTAAAAATTAATATAGGACAATCAAATTTAATTCTATTTTATAGTGTTTGAATATTTATCCATTGAATTAATTTTAAGAGTTGTGGATGGATATTTCTTTTTTCTTGGAGCTGAATGAATCTTAAAAACCTTGATAATGATTGTAGGTACATTTTTATTGACCTTGATCTATTCAGGTAGATGTAATTAGAATTTGATTCATATGATGTTTTAGAAGAAAAATAAAATTTCAATAACATATTATTGACATATAAGGATGAAAAAGAAGGATGGCAATGTAAAAAGGGTTTGTTTTAAGATTTATAGAAATAATATTTTAAAGTTCTTAATAGTAAGTACCCTATTGCTTTCTTAGAAAGAATTGAAAATCTTTTTTTCCAAATTATTGAATGAAATTCAATATCTATACATGAATCTATAAGTGTAAAAAATAATCAATATAAAATATGAATCAAAATACAGCAAGCTAAATTATAGATCATCAAAATGTAGAGTAAATTTTGTTTTTCAAAATACCTGAAAGTGATGAAAAGATTTTTTTAAATTGAAATAGTTTTTCAAAGACACTTAAACATAATTTCATACCAATATGATGTCTTCTTATTAATTAAATGTCTAGATACTATTTTATCATGCCACATATATATGTTATTATTATTTAATTAATTGAAAATTATTTCAAGGAGTTTTTTGTAGAGAATACTTAGTATAATTGAAATAATTATGCGCCTAGAAATTAAAGAAATTGGATTAAAAAAATTCTACTTAAGAAAAAGCTTTGATGAATTGTAAGCAAAAATTTATTACACTTAAGATTTTTACTTTTGAACATGATGAAAAGCAATGATATAAAACTGTTTCAATTTTTTGTAATAATTATCTTAAAATTTGAGACAAACGATAATATGTATTTCCATCTTAAAGAAATATACAGTGTTATGAGAAAAATGACGTATAATTGTCAACGGATGACCTACCAACAAGGTCGAGGGTGTTCCTGGAAGTAAGATGGAGGGAGGAGTTTAAAAACTTCTTAAAAGCACAGAGGAAATGTTTGAGATAGTGATTTGAAGATGACTCAAAGGAAGAGCTACTGCTTCAAGATATGTTCAATAAGAATTCTACTATAATTTAAATGTAATATTAATATTCTTAAGATCTCACAAAGGGTTGGAAACTCAATAATCAAAGATTTAAGTTTTTTAGAAATTATTACTGAGAAAATATGGAAATGTACAGTAATAATGATTTAACCTGAAGCTTTACCACTATTAACTATATATACGTTTTATAATTTAATTTTAAAGAAATATCAAACCAAAATTCAACCCCTTTTATATCCATTACTCCTCCTTGCATCGACCTCATACCCATCCATCATTCTGCACACCACAGACCTCTGAAAATACACCCGTTATACCTGGACCCTCCTCACTAACATCTGTTAAGCCTTTAATCCTCCACTTATCATCCCGTTATGGTAAGGTAAACTCTTACAGTCGCCTTGCTGTAAGCAGAATCTGGAGGAGATAGGTGGATTTAGCTGAAAACCCCGTCCTTCCAATAAAAATAACAAAATGGGAGTTCTAAATCACTAAGCTAACCAGTCTACTTGGATCTGATTGATAAAAAATAATGAAACTCTAAAATATTTAACGCTTATTGAGATTTAATGATTGTGACTGTTGAGAAAAGAAATACTGATAACAACAATTAAGGTGTACCAGTGAAAGATCTGTAAAGATTGACCTTATGTTTTTATAATAATTTAAATTTTTATGAGACAGCAATAATCAAGTCCCAGTGATGAAGACCTTTCTAAAGATACCCTGTATGAAGTGTGATTTTAAATTGTTGAGTAGTATTTCTAAAATGTTATATATAAAATATAAAGTTATAAGGGTATTACAATTTATTTAATTTGTTGAGTAATAAAAAATGAAACCGTGGTGGTTAATGATTAAGCTGCATGATGTATCCCCCCTCCTCAATTTCGAGTCTGAGAGACTCTTAAGTATTCCTAGTCACGTGCCTAAGTTTTCCCCTCCAGAGCTCACCCAGAGTCAATCCGGAGCCCGTACGGAGTTAAAACGGAGTCCTTCCGGACTTCCGGACTCAATTAGAACCTTTAAAACTATAATAAAAAATCTAGAAAAATTACACATGATAGAGCCACTTCCCCTTTACATTCCAAACTAATTTTCGTAGTCTGCGCAGCTCTAATTACCCCGTGAACATTCATCAAAGTTAAGTAATTTCTAAAAACGTAAATATTTCTATAAATCTTTAAAATTCTTTAAAAATATAAGAAAAATAGTAAAAATTCTGGAAAATTTCCCAAGGTTCTTGAGTGACTTGACTTGATACTTATAAACTTTTCAGACCATAAAAATATGTTTTCTCTGTAAAATAAATTGATTTCGTGTAGGCATTTGCTTTTAACCAAATTTCTTTATATTTATGACTCAAATAAATTTAATAAAACCCTTTTATAAAATAATAACACCAATCTTGCACGCCGTAATAACTCCATTTACGTACTTAGGTGCCATACTAAACTTTAGGATACCACATCCTCCCTCCAATTGAGAAAGTCCCCATTCTTAAGACTTTGCATAAGTGGTCGAACACAATATTCATCTTTAACCTTCAACCACCATCTTCTTTAATCAACTTTAAAATTCATCTTCATCAATATGTCTTTCAAAGAACTTGTCGCTCCATGTGAACTCTGCGCTGGATACCAGGTACCTTGTTTAATGTCCAACCCTAATCTTCCTGGCAGGACAGCTTGCGACTTATGCCGTGTGAAAAAAGTCAAATGTAACCGGCCAATAGTTCCTTCTAAAACAAACGTATATTTATGAACAGCAGCTCTCCCTGATCCCTCAACTTCTAAATAACAATCAAAAATTCCTGTCTTCTTAAAACGAAAAAGATCAAAAACAGCTTAAAAAGTTCAATCTTCATCAGCGGATCCCGGCCTAATTTTGCCTTCACAAGATCCTAATCCTATAGCGCCAGTGCCCCCAACCAACTTTTCTGAGACTATGTTTCCTGGCTCTAAATGTAAGACCCTATTATCTTACAAAAAAAAACTTTTAATCAAAATTGACTAAACCTATGACTTAATAAACTATTTGAACTTCTAGCTGTCGAAATAACCAACACTGATGATGTTGGTAGAGTGAAGATGGACTATATAAATCATTATCCAAATTTTCATCGCTATCTTTTTCTTGACTTTACTAATGAGTTGAAACGAAAAATGCTGGCCTATTTTCAAGAAACTCCAGCTAATAACCATGAAGACCTCATGAAAAGAAGAATTTTAATGCAAAGCTTTGATAATGATGTTGAACAATTTCAAAGAAATTATCTTTTCTAACAGTATAACTTGATAAAATTTTGTTTTTGCTTGGTCTTCTTTAACTTTCAACATAAATGTTGTTTTCTTTCTTCTCTGGCTTAACATAAAATAATAAATAATAAATCTTGTGATGATTCCACTACTGAGAGCAAGGTTTGCATCCCTTCAGACTCCCATATACCAGTCTTCCTTCTTGTCACAGCATTGAGAGAGTGGATCTTCCTATGAGCCGAATACTCCTGATTCCAACCTCATAGGGCCCCCCACTGAGCCGAATTCTATGATTCCAATCTCGCCATAAGGTCCTCCAAGCTTCACACCAAAAAATTGCCTAACTATGAGGCACTAAAAAATCATTCCCTAAAATCCAACTACCATCCTAACTTCTGATTCCTTCATCACAATTTTCAAACTTTGCTATACAGCAAACCCATAAAATACTTTTGCCAGGCTTCCAATAATAATTTTAACTTTAGACCATGTTAAAGCGCCACAAATTTCACCTAATTAACCATTATTCTTTCTTTAGCATCATCACCACCTAAAATTTTAACATCCTAAAGCTTATCAGCACCCAATTCCAGAAATAATTGAATAACCAGTTTAGAGTCTTAGTGGACAGTTATAAATTAAAATATTGAATTGAGTTATCCAAACAAGATTGACATTCCAGTTTAAAGTCTTGGTGGACCCAACATATAATCGATTTCCAGTTTATGGTCTTGGTGGACCAAAGATTGTTTAAGTGCATAAATAACTTGAAATATTCCTAAATAAGGCCTAGGCTTGACCAAAGATTGAATAAATTTGATAATCCAGTTTAATGTCATAGTGGACCAAACATTTGATCGACAAGTAATCCAGTATAAGGCCATAGTGGACCAATGAAAGTTGAATTATCCTGCAGATATTAATTTTCCAGTTTAAAGTCATAGTGGACTAAAACAATGAATGAACTACCAGTTTAAAGTCATGGTGGACCAAACATTTGATCGATAAGAAATCCAGTTTAAGATCATGGTGGACCCAACAGCTTGATAATAGTCCAGTTTAGGGTCTTGGTGGACCTAACATTTGATAACACTCCAGTTTAAGGTCTTGGTGGACCTAACATTTGATTTATATAAAAAAAATCCGTCTCCAAAAATATCCATAAAATCTTAATCATCCTTGAAATTCAGTTCAAAGTCTTGAAGGACTAACAGCTCCAATATAAAATATTTAATGAATTCTTGAAAATTAGCCAGTTTAAAGTCTTGGAGGACTAACAGCTCCAAAATTCGTATAAAAAAAAACCTTAAAGAATGTTTTGAACAGTAGCCAGTTTAAAGTCTTGGAGGACTAACAGATCCCAAATATGTATAAAAAACCTTAAAGAACGTCTTGAACAGTAGCCAGTTTAAAGTCTTGGAGGACTAACAGCTGTCTTGAAGTAAAATCCCATAGGTATTGAGTTCCCCTAGACCCTGTTTCCTGTCTAAACTATATGAATAAAGTAAAAAGAATGATGACTTAAAAATAAAACTAAGAAATATAATAATAATTTTGATTTAATTAATTATTATTATTATTATTATTTTTTTATTTTTTTTGATTTTATTGTTTTATTTTATTTTATTTTTTTATTTATTTTTATTTATTTTTTAATTTAAATTTGTTTTTTGTTTTTTATATTTATTTATTTTTATTTTTAATTTTGTTTTTAAATTTAAAATAAAAGATTTTAGAAAAGATAGTTTTGAAATAAAAGTTAAAATTTAATTTTTAAAGAAAGATAAAAAAAAGTAATAAAAAAAAATTTAAAATAAAATTTTAAAAGATGCCCCCCGGCCATTTGATGAGCCGTACCCTCGACATCATACCCACATCCAAGTGCAACTTGATGTGGTTACACAATTTTGAGAAATTGAAAAGAAAAGAAAATAAATGAAAGTTTATAGAAGATAATTTTTATAATGATGATCACTGGGTGGGCTCCCTCCAATTTATAAAAATGATTAGAGACCACCAGTGAGCATCACCTTTACAATAATTCATAATATATATTAAAGTAAAGAAATCACAATCTAACATAAAAAAAATCAAAAACAAAATAAAATAAAAGAATCTTGAATCCGGCGTTGAGAGCGGTGTCTCTTGATTCGTTCCAGTTTATAGTCTTAGTGGACTTCCTATAATTAAAAGACAAAGCCAGGATTCAACTAGAAACAGGGAAAATTTTGGAAACGAACATTATGGGGTAATTGTGTATAGAGCAGCCAGCCCATCAATTACCCCCACACTTGCCAATATTAAATTAAGAAGGTTCCCCTGTGAAAACTTCTTCCAATAAAATTTTAAAATTTTCCAACCCTATCTTCACCCATATTTTAAGAATTTTAATTTTTGAAAATTTCAAAAAAGGTTTTCTTGCATTTTGTTAAGTTTCATCAAAGTTTTGTCTCCCATAGGCAGTGTAACGACAGTAAAGTATTTTGATAAAAAGAAGATAGTTTATCCTCGTTGCGGAGGTCATCATAAAATTTTGTTGATATCATAGTTTATCCTCGTTGCGGAGGTATCCATAAAATTTAGTCGATATCATAGTTTATCCTTGTTGCGGAGGTGACTTCGGCACTCCTGGTGCCTCTAGGATAGAACCGTCTCACTTGATCGGCCGCTACCCTCTTCTTCAATACTACTCCATCCAACTCTTCTAACACATATGAACCGCCGGAAACTTGCTCCTTGATTTTATACGGTCCATTCCACCTATCTGCAAACATCTTTCCCCATTGACTCTCTAGACTTCTATTATACACCAGGACCATATCTCCTGGATTCAAAGGTTTCCTTAATCGATGTGCCAACCGCTCATCCCAATATCTAACTGATTGGTTTCTGATCTTCATCATCCGCGAATATGCCTTTTCTAAATATTCTTCTTTCTTTTCTAGCTGCATCATTCTTGCACACAATAATTCTTCAGTAGTTTTGACCGTGTCCCAGTCAACTCCAAGATATGATTCAGCTTCTAAATCAACCGATAAAACTGCTTTCTGTCCAAAAACAAGTTCATAAGGTGAAAATCCGGTCGTCCTTTTGGCAGTGATTCGATCAGCAAATAAAACTAAAGGTAAATAGTGCCTCCACTTTTCGGCACTTGTCCCACACATTTTAACTAAAGCATCCTTAATAACTTGATGCCCTCTTTCAACCATGCCTTCAGCTTCAGGATAATATGGGGTTGCTACCCTAACCTTTGATCCAACTTTCAATACGGCCTCTTTAAACTCTGTCCCAAATTCAGGACCTTCATCTACCGTTACCAACTTCATCACCCCATACCTATATACCCAATTATTCAAAAAAAATTCTGCCACATTTTTGGCAGTTAAATTAATAAGAGGCCCTGCCTCTACCCAACCAGATAAATCATCTCTGGCCACAATTAAATATTTATACCGTCCCTCTTTTATATTAACGGCATCTAAACTAACTCTCCCAAAGAGCGTATATTCACCGGTCGCGCGTCCAGGTTCTTTTGGCCTTAAATAACTTCGTCTTTGACATTCTTCGCATGACTGAACCCACTGTTTAACAGCCATCTTCATGCCAGGCCACCAGAATCGATCAGAAATTCTTCTAAACGTTTCTCCAACGCCTCTATGCCCGAGATCTTCATGCAGTGATTTCAAAACTAATTCTTGCCCCTTCTGTTGAGTTATAACTACTTCAGGATTTGGATACCCTCTCCTCCTTAAACGTCGACCAGATAGGTAAAACGTAGATGACTTCCTCTTGATAGCCACCCATTCATTGTCTTCACACTTTTCTGGCCTCTCTAAAGTCAACAAATATTTGACTAACAAAAAATAAAAACCAGTCTGACCCCAGACTTCATCTTGAAAATCGATTAATATAACATCAATAGGGACTTCTCTATCACCAATATCACCTGCACATGAATGAGCCAATAATCTTTGACCCCTAAATAAATCTTTAATCGAGATATGTCGACGTTTTTCTTCTGAACCTTTGGATCCTTCGTAAACCGTATTCAAAGATACCTCTTTCTCTTTATCCACCTTTTTATTTAAATTCTCTAATTCTCCAACATATACACCATTCCTTAATTTACTACTATCCCACACTACTAATCCATCTTCCTCTACATACACCACATCTTCTTCTACCTCCTTTCTACCAAATTTATCTACACCTTTTCCAACACCTTTATTAACATAAAAACTTTTTTCCAGTTTATCCTCTTGGTGGAGGTCATCATCATCATAATCTAAACACAATAGTCCTGCCAGTTTAACCTCATGGGGGAGGTATGGAAAGTCTTCAGCTCCTTTAGTGCTGGCTTTGATAATAGGTATATCTTCATCAAACTCTTCTGAGTCTGAATCTTCTTCAGTGGGTGGTCTCCTTGATAAACCATCTGGCATAGTAAAAGTTTTGCCAGGCTTATGAACTAAATCGAATGAAAAATGTTGAATAAAAGCTACACATCTCGTCATGGGTGCGTTCGGTAAACTTGGGGAATTAATCATCTGGATTAACGATTTTGCATCCACTTGCAACTCAAAATGTTGCCCCCACAAAATATGCTGAAGTTTCTTCAGTATTTTTGCCACACCACATAATTCCAATTTTGGTTGAGAATATCTTGATTCGACCTCAGTAAATACTACAGATTCATACCTAACTGGCCTGATGTAACCAGCTTTATTCATCTGAGACAAAACTGCCCCAGCTGCAACCTGACTTGAATCAACTGCTAAATAAATTCTACCAGCATCTTTTCCATAATCCAACTTGTGCAGGACTAAATCCTTCCCCACAACCTCCTTCAACTTCACAAATGCCTTCTCACACTCTTCATCCCACTCCCAGTCTGCATCCTTTCTCGTTAACCATCTCAATGGAGCTGCCAATGAAGAAAAGTCCTTAATGAACATTCTAACATATACGCAAACGCCTAAAAACCCTCTAACTTCGGTCGTATTCTTGGGTCTTGGCCAGGACTGAATTTTGTTAACTTTCTTCTTGGACATAATCCTACCCTCTCTACAAACCACATGGCCTAATATTTCTAAGGCTGGCACACAACAGAAAAATTTTGAACCTGAAATAGTTAAACCAGCCTCTTCAATTCAAAACAAGATTCTTTCTAATGTAATTTCAAACTCCCAAATGAATTTGCGTATCCCGGGATTCTCTTCCAACACCTTGTTATCATAGTCTGTTGTTGGTCCCTTAATTCCTCCATCATCTATAAAAATTCCAGCATATTGTGGAATTTTGTCTTGAAGGATCCAAGCCATCTGAGCTTGATAAACTGCAACCAAATTTGTTGCTCCTTGAGGTAATCTTGTTAACTGTAAACGTCCTAGTGGCGTATCGAATGTAGTGAGAGGCCTTGAGTCCGGATGTAACTCTCTCTGATCATATCCACCCATAATATCTCCCAAACCATAACACACTCTCCCTGAAAAAGCTTCAACAAACTCCTCAGCACTAGGCGGTATCCCAGCATCCTTTATTGTAACCCTATTTAATTCCCTAAGATCATGAACAACTCTAAGCTTGCCATTTGGTTTCTTGATACAAAATACCAGACTAGAATAACTTGAAGTTGATTTCTCATACAGTCCAGTGCATATCCGCTCTCTGACAACTTCAATATAGGCTTCTTTTAATGCAGCTGGAATAGGAATCGGTTTCTGCTGCCACGGTTCATGACATACCACA
This sequence comes from Hemileia vastatrix, assembly GCA_030280995.1. NCBI lineage: Eukaryota > Fungi > Basidiomycota > Pucciniomycetes > Pucciniales > Zaghouaniaceae > Hemileia > Hemileia vastatrix. The sequence continues at coordinate 3,417,090 of JASXTE010000003.1, read as the reverse complement.
GGAATCTTGTAAGGCTCCCCATAGGAATGCTTCAACACAACCCTCTCCTCTTCTACAAAAGCAATGGCCTTCTCTCGCTTGACCATCACATCCAACAACAACTTCTTCTCTTCTCCAGACAACCAACCATCAGGTCCAAAATTAACAACACCCAGTCTCTCAAAAGTGATTCTTGACGTCTCAGAAAATTCAGGTGGATTCTTTACCAAGGGACTTTCATAAGGATCTCTTGATAACCTTGGTCTTCTCAAGGGTGGATTTAATTTGGCAGGTAGCGGTTCATTAATAGGTTGAACTTTATTTGCTACTTTCTTATATTTGGCTGCGTCCACATCTAAATAAACTTGATGTAAAATATTTACTTTTGTATCTCCATTAAAAATTTCATCAAATAAATATTCTTCATTGTCAGAATCGGAATAAGAAAAATTAGAAAAATATTTTATTTCATTTTTAAATTTTACCCTTTTCTCCTTTCCCTTGTCTAATTTATAAAAAGATTTTCTAACACCTTTGCTTCCCTTATCCAACAGTAAATCACCCGTAAAGAAAGTTGGCAGTTTAACCTCTTGCTGGAGAACCAGAATTGAATTTTCACAAAAATTATTTTTTTGTGTTTTAATTATACCAAGATTTTTTATTGCATTTTGATGTGATTTTTGCAGTTTACCCTCTTGCTGGAGGCCCATAATAGAAGGAGATACTTGCAGTTTAACCTCTTGCTGGAGGTCATAAAACATACCCTTCCAATTTTTATCCAACCTAATTTGGCCCATTTTGCCTTTTTCACCGTTTTTAAATTTAATAGAAAAACCGGGTAAATCCAACAAACATATAGAAAAGTCCAAAAGGTATTTGCACTCCAAAGTAATATTAACAGAAAAAAATTGAGAATCCACTTGAATTATCTCCAAGTGAGCTGACCTATTGCAATCCAGGATCTCATCCTGAGGAGAGATTACAACATTAGAGTGATCAGCCCCTGCTACCCCAAAAAATGAGGGCATTCATCCCTTTACAACAAACATAATTCACCAGAAGACGTCCGTTTTATATGCCGCTTCTTGGTGCAAACACAACACTGGCACAGAGTAGTAATCCCTGTCCGTGTTTCCCAACCTTCATCTCCAGGAGGCGCTAACCGCATATGTAACCTCCGCATATCTTCACCAGTGATCTCCAAACTAATCCCCATGCCAGCTTGATACCCTATCCTGGCCTCAAAATCCATCAAAAAAGGACCACCAAGAACATTTTTGACTGCTCCTCTGGCCACATAAAAGTGAACCTTACCAACAGATCCACCAATGCCTAACCTGACATGCTCAGCTGTACCCATAAACTCTGTTGCATGCCCTCCAATACCTCTGAGGTTTCCCCCAGTGCCACTTTTAATTGGCAAGCCTATACTCGTCGCTTGCTCCAATGAAATTAAATTAATTTGAGACCCTGAATCGACCAAGGCCTTTACTTCTTTACCGTTAAGAGTTACCACCAGGTAACCCAGGGGAGCGGAAAAATGTGTATCTACATCTTCCCCAAACTTTTCAGCATTTTCACAAATATATTCCACCTCTCCAGTGGAAACCCGATGCCTCGTCAAATGATTCTTTTGCTTTTCAGCAAGCGCCGGACTAATCGTAAATAACTCCCCCAAAGATAAGGGAATCTGCAGTTGATTCACCCTATTCAAAACTGCGTCCATTGCATTAGCTTGACCAGAAACTACTGGCCGCTCATACTGGACCTTTGATTTAACAACCTTGGCCCTGGGTACCTCTTGAGGTCCAACCAAGCCATCTTCACCTCCCATAATAACATCTTCACTTTCTATAACCCTAACTCCGTCACCAGCTTCTTGCACTAATCCTGATCCATCGCTAGTCCTTCTTACACCCTCCATTGGGATGGGACCGCTAAAACTTGGTCTGGGTAGAGACGCCAATGGTACGTCCTCCTCAGAATACGAATCATCCTCTGGCATAGGCTCACCATTTAAATCAAACTTGCCATAACTAGGGGGCCCCATATCAGCAATCCCCTTCTGCATTTTATATAATTTGTCCTTAGAGTAAGGGTTCAATTTGTTGGCGGCAGTTTGAGCACTAGAATTTTTGTCCTTAGAGTAAGGGTTCACTTTGTTATTAGCCTTGCCAGGATTAGCCCTCAGTTGGCTCTGAATGCTACTCTTCGCCTTAGTAGCAGCTGCTCTTCTAGCAGCATTAACATCATATTCGCCAGCCATACAGCTACCCTCCACCTGGGCAACCGTCGCCAGCTCTAATCCTCCAAAAGAAGTAGAAAATGTGGCTTTACTGACCTCTTTCTCTTTACCTTTGTCAGCTTTTCCACCATTACCATACCCATTTTTGCCACCCTTGGCATTAACATCTTCATCTGCACCTCTTCAAATATGGCTCTCCTTTCAGCCGTTAAACTTCTTCTGACCAAATCAGAAGGAGACTGTCCATCACTGGGCTTGATGAACAAACCATCAGGAAATTTACAAACTTTACCATCAAATAAAACTCGCCCAGCATCCATATCCTTATCAAGAGCAAAACAAACTGTTGCTCTGTGCCCCCTCCTATTACAATAGGAGCACACCTTTGGCTCATCGTAGCCACCTCTATAACTACTACCACCATTCCCACCATTTCTCCCATTGCCTGGGAAGCGGTTACCGTTATTATTTCCATTATAATTTTGACGTTCATAACCTCTGGACTGATAAGAAGTCGACATCGACGAAGAAGCGATTGGGGCCTTGTTAGCCTTCTGGGTTTCTTGAACAAATGCTTTTAATTGTTTCGTTAAATCGGCCAAGTGATCGACCATCTTATTATCTACATTGCCCTCAACTTTAGCAGCAGGTAATCCCATTTGAGCCATCTTGGCCTCCTGGGCTTTGACCATAATATCGTTGTTTTCGGCCAAAACTTCGCTAACCTTGTTGACATATTGAGTGCAGGACTCTTGATATTTGTCCAATTATAACAACTTGAGATGGGCCTGAATGTTCTCTTTGATAACCTCCAGAGCCGGCAGTTTCTGCTCACCATTAGGCAGTTCCTTCATTAAATCTTTTCTTGAAAGATCCTTCAAGACGTCCATACGAATATCCCTGCTGCATGCTGACCAAAACAAATCTTTTGCTTGGTTCTCATGCACTAACTCGTCCACCAGTATGAGATATTCCACCACTTCATCAAACTGAACACAGAGCTTTTTGAAGTCAGCCATAGAAGAAACACCACCTTTTGCTTGCCAGTCTCCAACAATTTTATTGAGGTCCATCATAGTAAACCTAACACCCCATCTATCAATCATAGCTTTAGAAAGCTTAACCCAATCCTTGTCCTTGAATGCCTGCATAGCAATAACCTCTTTTTCCACCTCCCTATCGGCAATAAAAAATCTAACTTGCTTCACCATATCCACATGGGAAGCACCATCAACAGCAGCAGCAGCTTCATACCTGCTAATGAACCATTTAACCTCCTCCCCATCAAACTTTGGGCCATCCCAAGAAACAATTCTAACTGAGGGAGTAAGAGGGTTAGAAGATCCAGAAGCAACAGCAGAAGAAGACATCCCAATAAGTAATGAAAAGCGTTAACAATCGATAAAATAACAAGCCTCTTGCAGGCCAATAACAAAAATCCAATTAGAGTTCCAGAAAATAAGCCTCTTGCAGGCTAAGAACGTTCATGATCCAAGTAAGTCTTTAAAGAAAGCTAGAGAAATCGAACCCCATGTTGGGCGCCAACTATGGTAAGGTAAACTCTTACAGTCGCCTTGCTGTAAGCAGAATCCGGAGGAGATATGTGGATTTAGCTGAAAACCCCGTCCTTCCAATAAAAATAACAAAATGGGAATTCTAAATCACTAAGCTAACCAGTCTACTTGGATCTGATTGATAAAAAATAATGAAACTCTAAAATATTTAACGCTTATTGAGATTTAATGATTGTGACTGTTGGGAAAAGAAATACTGATAACAACAATTAAGGTGTACCAGTAAAAGATCTGTAAAGATTGACTTTATGTTTTTATAATAATTTAAATTTTTATGAGACAGCAATAATCAAGTCCCAGTGATGAAGACCTTTCTAAAGATACCCTGTATGAAGTGTGATTTTAAATTGTTGAGTAGTATTTCTAAAATGTTATATATAAAATATAAAGTTATAAGGGTATTACAATTTATTTAATTTGTTGAGTAATAAAAAATGAAACCGTGGTGGTTAATGATTAAGCTGTATGATGTATCCCCCCTCCTCAATTTCGAGTCTGAGAGACTCTTAAGTATTCCTAGTCACGTGCCTAAGTTTTCCCCTCCAGAGCTCACCCAGAGTCAATCCAGAGCCCGTACGGAGTCGAAACGGAGTCCGTCCGGACTTCCGGACTCAATTAGAACCTTTAAAACTATAATAAAAAATCTAGAAAAAATACACATGATAGAGCCACTTCCCCTTTACATTCAAAACTAATTTTCGTAGTCTGCGCAGCTCTAATTACCCCGTGAACATTCATCAAAGTTAAGTAATTTCTAAAAACGTAAATATTTCTATAAATCTTTAAAATTCTTTTAAAAATATAAGAAAAATAGTAAAAATTCTGGAAAATTTCCCTAGGTTCTTGAGTGACTTGACTTAATACTTATAAACATTTCAGACCGTAAAAATAAGTTTTCTCCGTAAAATAAATTGATTTCGTGTAGGCATTTGCTTTTAACCAAATTTCTTTATATTTATGACTCAAATAAATTTAATAAAACCCTTTTATAAAGTAATAACACCAATCTTGCACACCGTAATAACTCCATTTACGTACTTAGGTGCCATACTAAACTTTAGGCTACCACACCGTCCATGCTCACTACCCCTGTTAATAACCCACAGATACTTAATAAACCTTTTAGCGGAATATTGCATTAACTATTGCGCTGTGCGTTGCTTATCAAAGAAAAGACTAAACACACTATTGAGAGATTGAGTAATTTAGATTTAAAGTTTAGATTAGCGCAGTTGAATAGTGAGTACACAAAGGAAAGTCCCAGTTGCTATGTAGAATTGTTTTCTGCGCTTCAAGTACGGATTTAGACCTCTGTATTATTGATTTAATGAGATGCTTTTTCCTCGCCTGTCACATTGCGCCTGACAGATTAACGGGTATAAAAAGCAAGCTCCGTTGAGCGTGAGACACATTCTACTTTCTCTGACTTGGGTGGCCCAGGCCACAGGTGAAAAGTGAGTGGCGGAAGAGGAGGTGGATGAACTGGTCAAAGAGGATAAGGATGAAGTTCCCATCTAAAACCGGACTACGAAGAAGTGGCAGATAATCATTAAAGATGATGAAGAGGAGAAGGAAGTGAAAGTAGAGGTCACCCCAAGGCTAATTTTAGACGCTGACCCTGTTTTTGAAGTAAGTCTGCCTTTTCTTGTTTCAAAATTTTGTTACTGATGACTGTATGTTTTTAGAATTCAGATGTCATTGCGGAAGCTGTGCCATCACTTCCAGTTGATTCGAGGGAAGATAACAAAAAAATCATTGACCAGGTATGGTCGAAGAAACCTCGGCAGGGTCAACGAGCTCGATTCATTGAGAATTCAAGTGATGAGATTGACAAGATTGTCGATGTGGCAGAAGAATTACTGGAGATTGGAGAAGTGGTACCGGTAGGAGAGGAGGAGGTATTTGAAAAATTCAGGAAGGAAATAAGGGTGGTATTGGAAAAAATGAAGAAATTGGTTTGGGAGAAAATACAGGAGAAAATTTGAAATGGAAAAAAGAAAAGAAAAAATATTTAACTGAGAAAATTTTAGTTTTAAGTTTTGAAAAGAAAGAAATATTTAGGTAAGAAGATAAAAAAATAGTTGATTGAAACAATTTTGTTTGAAATGAAAATTTAATGAGAGAAAAATTTGTTATTTGTGAAAGTTTATTTGAGGAATTTCGGTTATTTGAAAAGAAAAGAAAAATAGTTTTGAAGATAGAATTTGAAAGAAAGAAGTAATTTTTTTGAAGAATTTTAAAAGAAAGATTTAAAGGTTGAAGTGAAGTTTGAGAAAGATTGTTGTATTGAGTTAGTGAAATATTTTGATAGTTCGAAGAAAAAAGGGAAAGAAAAAAAAATGTATTTTTGAGAAAAAAGAAAAAAAGTTTGAAAGGAGAAAAAGAAAGAAAAAAAAATTAAAGGAATTATTGATTTTTTTTTTAAGATTTTATTTTTATTTTTATTTTTATTTTATTTTATTTTTAATTTAACTTTTAAATTTAATTTTAGTTTATTTTACTTTTATTATATTATATTTTATTTATTTTTAAAGAGGTTGAAAAAGCTTTTGAAAAGAAGAAAAAAGAAAAGAGAAAACAAAGTAAGGATTTTTTTTGAAGTAAAGAAGTTTTAGAATTTTAAGAAAAGAAAGAAAAGAGAAAGAATAGAAAAAAGAGAAGAGAAGAGCAAAATAAAAGAGAGTTCTAAGGTTTTGGTTTTGAAGGATATTTAAAATGAAAAGATTTTAGGAGTTCAGGGGTGTTAGAAACATTGATGGCTGGTGCCCAGGATATTTTTTCTGAGTCATCGAGGAAGCCTTCCCATTCCACAAGGTATTGAAGTTTCCCCTTACGCATTCTTGAATCAAGAATACGGCTTACTTCCCGCTCTAGATGGTCTTCTACCTTGACCGGTTCCAGAGGAGGTTGGTTCCTGCCCGGGAATGTTTCTCGAGCCAGTTCCAGGAGAAATACGAGAAAAACAGGGTGAATATCCTGCCATTTAGGAGGTAGCTTGAGTTGAAATGCATTTTTAGAGACTTCGGAGTCAATTTCGAATTGTCCCAAGCTTTTTTCGGCCAGTTTCTTTGATGGTCAAGTTGTTTGAATGTTTTGTGCGTCAAGCCATACTTTGTCACCTGGTTTAAATGAAGGAGATGATTGTTGATGTTTGTCGGCCTGTTCCTTGTGCCTTTGAATTGCTAATTCAAAGTTTGATTTAAGTTCTTCTTAGAGTTGTGATATGGTTTGAAGATAATGTTCTGCAGGATGACTAGTTCCTACATGGATTGAGTTGAATCGAGGATGTCTTTCATAAAACGTTTTGAAGGGAGATTATCGTGTCAAAGAATGAGTCGAGTTATTATAAGCGAATTCATCCAATGGTAACCATGTGGTCCAATTGTCTTGTTGATTACTGACATACATTCAAAGTTATTGTTTGAGGATTTGGTTGACCCTTTCTGTTTGCCCATTGGTTTCAGAATGATAGGCCCTGGAGAGATTCCTGGTGATATTGAGTTGTCGACACAATTGAGTCCAGAATGTGGATACAAACAATGAGCCTCTATCTGAAATAATATCATTAGGTAAGCCATGTTTGGAAAATACATATTCTAGAAACAATTTTCACAAATCTTTTGCTGTAGCAGTAGTAGTGGTTTTAATGAAAATAAGCATTTTTGAAAATCTATCTACTATTAATAATATAGCATCAAATTTATTAGAAAGAGGAAGTTGAGAAAAAAAATTGATCAATTAAGACTCCCAAGGTTTAGAGGGAATAGGAAGTGGTTGAAGCAACCCATGCTTCCGGTGACGGGGAGTCTTATTCCTATTACATTTGTAATAAGGTCTTATTCTACTAGTTTTTTGACCTTAAACTAGTACCTTCCCTTTACTTCAACTTTACAAAGTCTTCTAGCTTGTGCTTACCCCCACAATACATACATAACTCATTATCTGCTTGTATCTTCCTCTCAGCTTCTTTAAGTTCCTCTTTGGATCCAGTACCTTACTGATATTGCCTGGGGTTGATATTTTCGGTTGAGGTTTTTCCTTTCCCTTACTTGGTTTGGATTGAGTTGTCTGTGGGTGTGAAGAAGGTCCCTATTTAAAATTTAGGCCTTGAGATTTGTTTGCGTATCGACTATGTTGTAGTCGTCCTTGGTGAACGTCGTCGAGTTGGAGGGTTTGATCCATTAAATCCGCTAAAGTAGTCATCTTCTGACCATGAAGATTTAATTAATCCAGAATCCTCGAAGGAAGTCCCTTTTTGAAATGATACTTGAGGGCAGCATCATTCCAACCTACACGAGTTTGAAGTGCTCTGAAGTTTGGGAGGTTCCAGGGAGTGAGTGCAGTGTAGACAATCCTATAGTACTAGCTATAGCCTTGACCAAGGGAGTTGGATAAAAACCAGAGAGAAAATCCCCTGTCTTTTTAGAAAAAAAGAGTGAGATTTACTTGCTAAAGTAAGTTGGTTCCTGTTTTGCTAAACCTCCTTTTCAACACACTTGACTGCTTGATGAGCCAAGAAAGTAGTCCCCAGATAGACTACCAGACCAAAGAACTGAAATGTAGAACAATGTCCACACCGGAGACAGCAAAGATACTTGATGTAGGCTGCAAATCCACACCAGAGAGAGCAATAATACTTGCTATAGCTTGCAAGAATAAAACAGAGAAAACAGTTGCCAAAGTTAAGTTAAATGAAGAACTTACTTGCAACAAACACAGCAAATTGTGGTCAGAAAACAGTGAAAACTGAGTGAGGAACAATGATATCACCTCCGGATGGTTGTATGATGATTAAGGTTGCCCCAAACTGTCTTATTCACTATGTACACACAGACCACTAACTAAGAGCCCATGCGCACCCACCAATCTGGCGCCTGTACCCGCCAAATTGCAGAAAAAACCCTCCTGAAGCGCTCCCCAACCTCCTAAAACAGAAGTGGGGGGGCCACCCGACGTCAGAGATGCCGCCTGAAGCGGCCCGGCCTCCCTGAAGCCAGAAAACCAATAAAATCACTAATCTACTTAAAAAAATTAGCTACAACTACTAAAACTTTTAAAACACGGAATTTCACTATAACAACATTAAGACATGAAATATAGAGAAAAATAAGCTCTATCCAATGGTACTAAGCACTTAACCCTAAGACTTAAAGTCAGCCCATAAAACAAGAAAAACAAAATTAAACAGCAATCTTTTATAAATGAAAAATGAGGGAATGACCCCTTAAAACTTAGAATATAAAAAATGTCTACAATACATAAAATATAGAGAAAAACCATGGCTATCCAATGATAGTACCCACATACCCGCAGACCAAATATCCACGGAATAAAACCAGAAAAAAACCCAATTCCTTAACAGATGTCAGTTAAGACATGCACAAACAGCGCCAAATCACACAAAAAAGGCCCCTGCCAATGTTGGAAGACCACATCCTCCCTCCAATTGAAAATGTCCGCATTCTTTCTTTATCCAACCACCATGTTTAACCTTCTTCCCAAATCTGCTTCTGAAATGGGTCCTTGCCAATACTGCATTGACAATAATTTAATCTGCACCATGACACCACCTGTCCATCCATACAGAACGTCCTGGGATGTCTGCCAATCTAGAAAGAAGACCTGCCACAGACCTGGTCCACTTTCTTCTGCAACAGATTCACCTCCACCTCAACCTGGCCCATCTTCTGCCAGCACCAAAAGATCTAGGCCATCCATCCTGATACCCAGATTAATCAAAAATCTCCACCCTTCCCAGAAGACTGCCACAACCCCTAAAACAACTAGTCCCACCATCCCTGGTCCATCTGATGGTAAAGAAATTTCATTTCTCCCTTCAACTTTAAAACTGATGAATTCTCAGTTCCTCCATCTTCTGATAGTGATGATAACAATGTAGCATCCATTGAACCACCAACACTAACGCACTTGCCCACTATCAAGGCCAAGTTCCAACAACACACATCTCAACAGAAACAGCTTCTGCTTCACTACTTCCAATCCACTCCTGCTAGAGATCCACAGGACATTTAGAAAAGAAGACACCTCATTCACCAGTTCAAGGCTAATTCTGAACACTTCATTTCATCTTTTGATTCCCTCTGTAATTCCACTAGTACTTGAGTTTGATTCAGAAAGAAAAATTAACCACACCCTCTATAGGATGTAACCACAAAACAACCTTCAGTTTTAAGTCTTGGGGGACCATCCTCATTTTATAGTCTTGGGGGACTCAAAAACCCTCAGTTTAAAGTCTTGGGAGACTCAAAAACCTAAATCATAAACCCAGAACCAGAGATCAACCACATTAAGACACAGAGAAAAAACTAACATTCTGGGGTAATTGTAAATAGAGCTGCCAGCCCATCAATTACCCCCAAACTTGCCTTTGCTAAATTCGGAGGCTCCCCCTGTGGATACACTCCACCAATCTTTCAAAACCAACTCCAACAACAAAAACTTTTTCCTCATTTAATAGTCTTGGAGGACTTAACTAACAACAATCCTCAGTTTAAAGTTGTGGGGGACTAACACAGTGTTCAGTTTAAAGTCTTGACAGACTAATCTTGATAGAATCTTGAAACCAGCCAGTTTAAAGTCTTGGAGGACTAACAGAAACCAGATTTCAGTTTAAAGTCTTGATGGACTGATCTTGATACCATAGATTTTTCAGTTTAGAGTCTTGATGGACTGGCAGAATTTTGCATAAAATAGACGCAGCCAATTTCATACAGACCACCCCTACAGCCAATCTGCTGAACGTCTACCTTCACTTCATCATCTACCCATCACTGATAAAAATCTCCTCCTATCCCTTTTCATCATCTTTTCTTACCACAGATTGTGGCTGGATCTCCTGATGTTAACCCTTCTACTCTCCCTTGCTTCACTGCTCCCAAGGACTATGCCTGCAAACAGTTCATCCACATGTGCAGACCTTGCACATTCACTCTTCTAACTCATGAATCCAAATTCTACAACAGGGCTTGTGATTCTTGCTATTCCAAAAAAAAAAGATGTGACAGAGATGCCAACTACCCTATTCCTCCTCCTTCACCTTCTCACAAATACATCTCTAGATCCCCTACCAGATCCCAAGAGCTTGGTCCTTCCACTTCCTCTTTATCTTCAGCACCTTCCAGAAGATCCAGAAGCTCTACTTCCAGAACTCTTCCCAAAAGACCAGCCTTAGCTTCCCAAGAAACTGCTTTTATCTCCGCCAAATTAGCTCCAAAAGCTTCAAGACCAACTCCCAGGTGGCCCGCCCGCCTCACTGGAAAGTAAAAATCCGGCTCAAAATCACCAAAAAATACCGGAAAACAGCCAAATTCCATCAATAAATGAAAACAACTCGACACAATCGCCTCCCACTGCTCCCAGAGCAATGCAGCCAACTCTTACAAGGTCCAAAAACTTCAAATTTTCCCAGACTTCTAGGAGACCTGCCAGAGATCCCCAAGAAGAAACCAGAAAACCACACACTGAAACCAAGCAACAACTTTGTCCCCAACTAAGACAAAGAAACTACACCTCTCCTCTGTCAGCAAACAATTCTTCTGACAGTTCCATGTCTTCAAAAGCTCCATCCAGAAGTGATCAATCTGCTTCCAAATACCCCTCTCCTTCTCCATCCTTTAACAACCCTTGTACTCCATCACCAGCACCTCCTCCAGCCAAATCCAACAGAAATAACAACCACAACAACAACACCAATCCCACTGCTCCAACTAAGCCCCAGGAACATCAGCCTCCTAGCTCACCTTCTCAAAATCTTTCAGAGGAAGACCATGAGAATCCATATCTTTCCCTAGTTAATCCACCCACTATGACCATTACAAAATCTTCAGAGATCCAAATTCCAGCTGCTTACAAATTTGATGAGCTTCCAATCTGTAAGTACCAAATTAGTGTATCCCATTTCTTCAACCAAAATAATTACTGATCCAATTCTTCTTGTCTAGTTGGCACCCCTCCTCCTGAATCTATTATTGGAGTTGGCCAAACTCTTAAAACTTCCTTGACCCTGGATTATGGAGACATGAAGAAACACCTAAGCACCATGTGTTCCAACATGCTAAAAGCCTTTGCCCTCCATGGACCTTTGAATGACTTTGAAAAATCCCTGAGAAAGCGCCTGTTGGACGACCACTGGAAAATGTCTAGGATCATTAAGCACACCCTCCAGCACTCCATTCATGCCTCTTCTTCTTCCTCCTCTAAAATTACCTCTAATCCGATTCCTGACCATTACTATCCCTATCATCTCTCCAGCAGGATGCACTTCAAAGAACACAGTGCTTCCCACAATCCCAACAAAAAACAAAAACATCATCACAATCCGGACCAGCCTCCAGAAGCTTCATCATACAGACAATGGGCTCCTGCAAAAGATTAGAAACATAATAATAATATAAAACAATTAATAAAAATAATTTCAGAATTTTTTTTTCACCTACTACTAATATACTAAAATAAAAAAATTAATAAATAAAATGAAATGAAATAACATAAATGAAATAAAATAAAATATAAAAAATAATACAAATGGTATCCCCCAGACAATTGATGAGTTGATCCCCTGATACCTTACCCACATCCAAGTGCACCTTGATGTGGATACACAATTAAATCTTTTAAATGATTAACAGAAAACAAAAATCAAAAAATTTAGAAATTCAGAAGATAATAAAAAAAATGAAACACTGAAACTCATGAAATAAATAATAAATCAAAAAGGAAAATAACATTGCCTTGCCAATCGATGAGCCTTTCCCCACCAATGCTTGCCCACATCCAGGTGACCCTGATGTGGTAACACCCTATATTTTTGATTTAATAATTTTAAACAACCCCCATGAAAAAATTAAAAGAAAAAAAGAGAAAAAAGAAAATAATCTAAAACTACTATCTAGCAAAAACATAACTGCAAAATCAAAGACATTCCAGCTCCATAGATGGTCCAATAAGGGAAAGTCTGATCCATAGAAATGATCACTGTGTGGGCTCCCTCCAATAAGTAAAAATTATGGGAGACCATCAGTGATCCACCACCAATCTGAAAGAACCAAAGATAAAGAAGCCAGTCCCAATCCAGTTTAAAGTCATAGTGGACTTGAAACCTGAATAATAAACAACAGAACTAGAATTCAACTAGTAAAAACAAAAGACTTGAGACAGACATTCTGGGGTAACTGTTCTACAGAGCAGCCAGCTCATCAGTTACCCCCACACTTACCAAAATAAAATCTAGAAGCCCCCCCTGGGTACCCTCTAACAAATACACAACATCCAACACAAAAAAAACCAAAACCAATAAACAGTGAAGAGTCCAGCACATGAAAACCAGAGGAAATTCCAGTTCAAAGTCATAGAGGACTACCACCGTTGAAAAGAAACCAATACTAGGGTTCAACCAAATTAAGAGAAAGGGTTAGAAACAGACAATCTGGGGTAACTGTTGATAGAGCAGCCAGCCCATCAGTCACCCCTACACTTGCCAAGATCAAATCTAGAAGCCCCACCCATGGGTACCTTCTAAAAAAAAGTTTCCAACACAAAAGTTGCTCTGCAACACCAAAAAATTCCAAAACAAAAAAGAACGTTCCATAGTTTATCCTCATTGCAGAATCAATCTTCTGCATGCCTAGTACCTCTGGGATAAAACCTCTTCACATGGTCTGCAGCTACCCTCATTTTCAAGACTGAACCATCCAACTCTTCCAAAACATAAGAACCTCCAGATGCCTGAGATCTGACTCTGTAAGGTCCATTCCATCTGTCAGCAAACATTTTCCCCCACTGACTCTCCAAACTTCTATTATACACCAAAACAAAACAACCAGGTTTCAAGGGATTCCTGAGTCTATGAGCCAACTTCTTGTCCCAGTACCTGACTGATTGATTCATAATCTTCATCATTCTATAGTATGCCTTCTCCTGACATTCCTCTCTACATTCCAACTGTTGCATCCTGGAACAGAGCAAATCTTCTGTTGGGTGCACGTCCTCCCAATCAATTCCAAGATAAGAGACAGCTTCCAATTCCACTGGTAGAAGGGCTTTCTGACCAAACATTAACTCATAAGGAGAATAGCCAGTTGTCCTCTTCACAGTGACCCTATCAGCAAATAACACCAAGGGTAAATAATGCCTCCAATTTTCAGCACTATCTCCACACATCTTCACCAAAGCATTCTTGATAACTTGATGGCCTCTTTCAACCATGCCTTCAGCTTCAGGACAATACAGTGTAGCCACTCTAACTTTAGAGCCAACACTAGCCACAGCTGCTTTAAATTCGGCACCAAACTCTGGCCCGCCATCAAAAGTCACCAACTTCATCAACCCATACCTATAAATCCACTCCTTCTTCAAAAACTCTGCCACATTCTTGGCAGTCAGATTAACTAGAGGCACTGCCTCAACCCAACCAGACAAATCATCCCTGGCAACAATCAAGTATTTATACCTGCCCTCTTTAATATGGACAGCATCCAGACTGACCCTTCCAAAAACAGTTGATTCACCAGTAGCACGCACCACCTCTTTAGGTTTCAAATGACTTCTTCTTTGACATTCTTCACAAGATTGAACCCACCCTGCACAGCCAACTTCATACCTGGCCACCAAAATCTGTCTGCTACTCTTCTATAAGTCTCCCCAAAGCGTCTATGACCAAATTATTCATGCAAAGACTTCAAAACCAATTCTTGACCCTTCTTCTGAGTCACCACCACTTGAGGATTTGTATGACTCCTCCTCATCAACCACCTTCCTGACACATAAAATCCAGGACTCTTCTTCTTTATTTCCAACCAAGTATCATCATCACAACTATCTGGCCTCTCCAAGGTCAACAGATATTCAACCAAAATAAAATAAAACCCAGACTGACCCCAGGTCTCATCTTCAAAATCCAACAACACCACATCCAAGGGTACAATTCTGTCATCAAAATTACCAGTATGAACATGAGCCAATTGAGCAGCCCAACCAGGACACCAATCCTTAAATTTTGGCACATCCTTCTCTTTCCACTGAACCTTTTGAGAATCCAGTTCACTAACAAAAACACACTTTTCCAAATTTGAGCTGTCCCAAACAACAACTCCATCTTCATCAACAAAAACATCTTGATCACCAGAATCAAGATCAGATCCAGCCAGTTTAGCCTCTTGGGGGAGGTCCAAAAATTGATCTTGATGATCTTCTTTCTTCCTAATTTTCTGCAGTTTAACCTCATGCTGGAGGCCCAAAAATCGATCTTGATGATATTCTCTCTTCATAATTTTCTGCAGTTTAACCTCATGCTGGAGGCCCAAAAATAGATCTTGACAATCTTCAAAAAAATATTTTGCATCTTCTTTCTTCATTATCTTCAGATTTTTTTCTTGATTTTCATGAATTATCTTGAAATTTTTATCTTCTTTTCTTGAGTTTTCTTCTGACCTACAAAAATAACCAGGGGTTTCCCCAATGCTCACAGGTGTGGCCCAGGTAATGTTTTTGAAAGGTGTAGAAGAAACCCTAGCAGTGCACAATTGGGAGGACTTACTTATAAACCCCAATCTCACCTCCCCAAAACTTTTCCGCATATCTTTCAATAAAGATATATAACCAATCTTCTTCTTTGAACTTGAATTAAAAATAATTAAGAATCTTGAGAGAGAAAAGAGACTTGATAAAAAACTTGATGAATACTTGAAGAGAAGAGAAACATTAAAAAGAGAAAGTTGAAAATCCACTTGGTATATCTCCAAGGGAGCTGACCTACTACAACCTAGGATTTTCTCATCTTGGGAAGAGGTTGTAGCACTAGGGTGATCAGCCCTCATTACTCTAAAAAAGATAGACTCTCAATAGATCCTGAGCCGCACTCCAAAGAGCCAGAGGCAGCACCCACTTCCTTCCTTCTCCTGCAGCAGTCCATGCACTGGCACATTGAAGATAAACCTGGCCTGGTCTCCCTACCATCCTCTCCAGGGGATGACAACCTCATGTGTAGTCTCCTTTCATCTTCACCAGTCAACTCCAAACTGATTCCCAAATCAAATTGATAACCAATGCATGCCTGAAAATCTATAAAGAATGGCCCAACCAAAAATGATTTTACATTACCTTTAGCAATGTAAAAATGAACCTCCCCTGAGGCTCCACCAACATCTAACTTCACAAACTCTGAAGTTCCAACCAATTCAGTGACATGGCCACCGATCCCTCTCAAATTTCCACCAATACCAGTTTTGATGGGGAGGCCCAAATGAGTTGCCTCAAACAAAGAAATCAGGTTTATCTGTGAACCTGAATCCACCAATGCCCTTGCCTCCCTGCCATTCAGAGTGACATTGACATATCCCAGAGGAGCAGAAGAATGTGTTTCCAACCCATCACCAAACTTTTCAGCAAAATCACAAATATATTCT
This sequence comes from Hemileia vastatrix, assembly GCA_030280995.1. Taxonomy (NCBI): domain Eukaryota; kingdom Fungi; phylum Basidiomycota; class Pucciniomycetes; order Pucciniales; family Zaghouaniaceae; genus Hemileia; species Hemileia vastatrix. Next base: position 3,400,870 of record JASXTE010000003.1, on the reverse strand, counting down.
ATCTCACCAGAAGAAACTCTTCTCCTGGTCAACAACTTTTTCTGCCTATCAGCCAACCCTGGACTGATAGCATACAATTCCCCATAAGATAGGGAAACCTGACCCTGATTCATCCTTTCCAGGACAGAGTCCATAACATTAACTTGACCAGACACTACTGGCCTCTCAAAGTGAGCCCTTGGCTTCACCACCTTGGTCCTAGAAGCTTCTTGAGGACCAGCACCACCAACAGATTTACCATTAACAGGAACCAAACCAGATCCCTCACCAGAACCTCTGACTACAGCAGGCTTTTGCAATGAAGCCAAAGGGACATCCTCCTCAGAGCCAGAATCAACCTCCATTGGCACTGGCTCACCATTCATGTCCAATGTGCCAAAACTAGTGGGGCCCATGTCAGCCATACCCATCTGCATTTTGTACAGCTCCTCTTTGCTGTACCTCTTCCTATCTGCACTCAGCTTAAGATCCATCTTTGAAGCATTTGGCTTTGGTTGGGCCTGAGAACTGCTCTTAGGCCTTCCCACCCTTCCTGCTTCCACATCATAAACATCAGCAAAGCATTCACTACTTGACTTTCCACCACAAGAATACAACTCCAAACCACCAAAGGAAGTAGAAAAAGAGACCTTATTGACCTCCTTCCCCTTTCCCTTGCCATCCTCATTCTCCTTACCAGATGACTTCCCTTGATCAGGAATCTCCTCAAACCTTGGCCTCTTTGATTGAGACCTCCCCTCCTCCTGACCAAATCAACAGGAGCCTACCCCTCACTGGGCTTAACAAAAGAACCATCAGGGAACTTGAAAACCCTGCCATCAAACTCCACTTTTCCTTCAGACACATCTCTGTTCAATGCCCAACAATCATTGGACCTGTGCCCCCTCCTGCTGCAATAAGAGCAGACCCAAGGATCACTCCTACCAGCCCTCCTATCAAAATCTCTAGGCTGAGAAGGTGCCTTATTGACCTTCTTAGCCTCCTGAACAAAAATATGCAGCTGCTTTGTAAGATCAGCCAACTGCTCCACCATTGGGTCCCTCTCCTGTTTGGGAACCTGCACCAAATTCTTCTCCTCCTTCTTCTCCCTAACTTCCTCTTCAGCCAAAGCCTCACTTACTTTGCTGACATACTTGGCACACCCCTCCTGATAGGAGTCCACATCCAATAACTTAAAATGGGCCTCAACAGCCTCCTTCACCTAATCCAAGGCAGGCAAATTCTGGTCCTCATTAGAAAGAGTCTTCATCAATTCCTTTCTTGATAACTCCTTCAACACATCCATCCTGACCTCTCTAGCCAGGGCAGACCAAAAAACATCCTTGGCAGCATTTTCATGTGCCAGCTCCTCCACTTCCACCAAGTATTCCACCACAGGATCAAACTGTAGCAGAAACTTCCTGTAACTATGTAAGTTACCAACACCACCATAAGATTTCCATTCACTGAAAACCTTGTCCAGATCCACCATAGTGAACCTGACACCCCATCTATCCACCATCTCCCTACACAACAATTTCCAATCCATCTTCTTGTAGCCAGAAATGGCCACAATCTCCTTCTCCACTGACCTATCACCAATGAAGATGATAATCTGCTTCACCATGTCCAGGTAGGAAGCACCATCCACTCCAGCAGCAGTTTTATACTTCTCTAGAAACCACTTGACATCCTCCCCATTAAACTTGGTACCATCCCAAGTTTTAATCCTCACACACTCCCTAACCATCAAAGAAGGAGGACCATCCCCCCCACTGACAGGCACCACAGGAGTAGCAGAACCAGAAGCCATTCTTACAGTCCAAAACACCAAAAAGAGCCAACCAAAGAAAACAGAGATTCCAAAGAACTAGCAAGTTCTACCCCACGTTGGGCGCCAGAAATGTAGACAATCCTATAGTACTAGCTATAGGCCTTGACCAAGGGAGTTGGAGAAAAACCAGAGAGAAAATCCCCTGTCCCTTTAGAAAAATAGAGTGAGATTTACTTGCTAAAGTAAGTTGGTTCCTGTTTTGCTAAAGCTCCTTTTCAACACACTTGACTTCTTGATGAGCCAAGAAAGTAGTCCCCAGATAGACTACCAGACCAAAAAACTGAAATGTAGAACAATGTCCACACCAGAGACAGCAAAGATACTTGATGTAGGCTGCAAATCCACACCAGAGACAGCAATAATACTTGCTATAGCTTTCAAGACTATAACAGAGAAAACAGTTGCCAAAGTTAAGTTAAATGAAGAACTTACTTGCAACAAACACAGCCAATTGTGGCCAGAAAACAGTGAAAACTGAGTGAGGAACAATGATATCACCTCCGGATGGTTATATGATGATTAAGGTTGCTACAAACTGTCTTATTCACTATGTACACACAGAGCACTAACTTAGAGCCCATGTGCACCCACCAATCTGGTGCCTGTACCCTCCAAATTGCAGAAAAAACCCTCCAGAAGCGCTCCCCAACCTCCTAAAACAGAGGCGGGCGAGCCGCCCGGCGTCGGAGATGCCGCCTGAAGCAGCCTGGCCTCCCTGAAGCCAGAAAACCAATAAAACCACTAATCTACTTAGAAAAATTAGCTACAACTACTAAAACCTTTAAAACACGGAATTTCACTATAACAACATTGAGACATGAAATATAGAGAAAAATAAGCTCTATCCAATGGTACTAAGCACTTAACCCTAAGACTTAAGGTTAGCCCGTAAAACACAAAAAACAAAATTAAATAGCAATCTTTTATAAATGAAAAATGAGGAAATGACCCCTTAAAACTTAGAACATGAAAAATGTCTACAAGACATAAAATATAGAGAAAAACCAGGGCTATCCAATGATAGTACCCACATACCTGCAGACTGAATATCCACGGAATAAAACAAGAAAAATACCCAATTCCTTAACAGATGTCAGTTAAGACATGCACAAACAGCGCCAAATCACACAACAAAGGCCCCTGCCAATTTTGGAAGACCACAACTTGAAACAGGATTTGTGGCTGTTGGCCTTCCTCTGGCACCAGCCCTAGTAGTAGCGCCCGTAGGAGGAGTGCGTTGAACAGGTGCCATTTTAAAAAATTTAGAGACATGTGAAAAAGGACGTAGTAGTGCAAAGAATGAGAACTAGGGAGAATTAAATTATACTGTCACCAGATGACCTACACACAAGGTCAAGGGTGTTCCTGGATGTAAGATGGAGGGAAGAGTTTAGAAACTTCTTCAAAGCACAGAGGAAATGATTGAGGAAGTGATTTGAAAATGACTCAATGGAAGAGCTACTGCTTTGAGATATGTTCAATAAAAATTCTAATATAATTTAAAGGTAATATTAATAATCTTAGGATTTCACAAAGGGTTGGAAACTCAATAATGAAAGATTTAAGTTTTTTAGAAATGATTACTGAGAAAATAAGGAAAGGTACAATAATAATGATTTAACCTGAAGATTTACCACTATTAACTATATATACTTTTTATAATTTAATTCTAAAGAAATATCAAACCAAAATCCAACCCCTTTTATATCCATTACTCCTCCCCGCATTGACCTCATACCCATCCATCATTCCGCACACCACAGACCTCCAAAAATACATCCATTACACCTGGACCCTCCTCACTAACATCAGTTAACCCTTTAATCCCCCACTAACCATCCCTTCCATGCTCACTACCCCTGTTAATAACCCACAGATACTTAATAAACCTTTTAGCGGAATATTGCATTAACTATTGCGCTGTGCGTTGATTATCAAAAAAAAGACTAAACACACTATTGAGAGATTGACTAATTTAGATTTAAAGTTTAGATTAGCGTGGTTGAATAGTGAGTACACAAATGAAAGTCTCAGTTGCTAGGTAGAATTGTTTTCTGCGCTTCGAGTATGGATTTAGACCTCTGTATTATTGATTTAAAGAGCTGCTTTTGCCTCAAGTGTCACGTGGAGCATGACAATAATGTATTCTTAATTTTTTTTTCAAATTTTTGATTCATCATGATTTTGAGTTATGATTATTGAAATAATATTTACTGAACAGCAAAAAGGTGAAATAAATTTATACAATAATATTGGTTGATAGTTTGATCATCTTTATTCAGATTTGGTAGTAAATCTCACATAAATAACAAATTTGAGTTACACCAAAAAATGTAGCAATAGGATACAGGATATATTAATATGAAGTGGGATATGTATTATTTATGTCAACAAGAGAGAAAAATGAAGAATTCGTCTTAATAAGATTCCAATAATAAAGAAAATCAGCTGCAATTGCTTTAGCAATATGGGTAAGGGTGCGAGTATTAAAATTAAGTGGAATAGGCCCAGAATTATCTATTAAAGGTTTGATAATATTAAAAAGATAAAAATTAAGGTTTTTCCAAAGTTTTCACCTTTTGGATTATTATTATCACTGTATTTTCTTAGGAGGCTGATTTATGTTATGAATACTAAACATTTTGAAGCTGACACAAGCCGGTGGTCCTGTGAGGAAAGATATAAACCACAAACACCATCAACCAAGTAAAATGTAATTGATTGATATTTGTGGTGTGCACATTCTTGATTCATCTTCTTAATAGAATCATTATAAGACTCATCGAATTTCTGAATATCTGTCAATTTTTTTTATTCTTTGAACACTGTCGTTTCTTTCTTTGAGCTTGAGATATATTTTCAGCAGCTTCTCTAGATTGGTAAATAATTATTAAAATAATGACATCAATTATTATGTTTATCAATTGGCATAGAGGAGTCATTGAAAATTTTGCAGCAATTAACTGTGATGTTGAGCTGTCAAACATATCAGAAAACTTGCTCTTCAGATGTGTAAGGCGGGCAAGAATATGTAGGCCATGTCCAATTGGACAATATGGATTGAAGTTGGATTCTTCAGAAGGAAGGTAAAAATCTTGAGAAGTGAGATAAAGAGATGATGTGATGAGGGATGCCTACAAATAATGCTGGTGAGCACTTGGGGTAACTATTCTTGATAGCATGCATATCATTGATGATTCAGGGTGATCAGTCTTCTTAAACGGAGAAAGATTATTTTAGTTTGGTTCTTCAGCTTTACAATGTTTTTCCAAATTATCAATGTTAAGGCTATTTACCACCCAGATCTGCTAAGTGTCAACATTGAGAAAATACAAAGCTAAAAAAATAACAAAACAATTAGTTATCATAAAATGAATAAAAAAACTTCAAGAATTTGTGCCAAATTCCTTGTGGCTTTTTGAGAGAAATAGACAAATGGATTTTGAATAACTGATCTATTTCTGGCCACGCCCTAAGAACCTTTTGACCATTGATTCTACCTTTATGAAATTGATGAATTTTAGATATTTGCTTCTGTGATTGTGAGCTGCCAATATTTGTAAGACTATAAGGAAGGGAATAATTAAAAGCTTTTATTAATGATGATAGAGACTGTAGGATTTTTGGAATTTTGATTTTTTTGAAGATACAGCAACTAGAAGCTGTTTCTTTGAACTTGAAGTATTTTCGTGTGGCTGGCTTGGTGGATCAATTTCTCCATTTGGTGTTTTCTCAACCTCATCAGCAGAAGTAGCTTCATCTACTTTTCGAGTTAAAGAAGCTTCATATTTTGAATTTTCATCATCATCATCTTCTTCTTCTACTTCTTCATTAGAGCATGATTTGATATTTCTTAAAGCTATGGATTTATTGTGGTTTTAAGATCTGTATTAAAAGAAGAAATAATAAATTAAAAGTTGAATCATTTGGAGATAGATTTAAAGAACAATATAAAATAGTTTTCTATATTACTCATGAAATAAATGATATACCTTTTGGACATATTTTGGGTAGTTTGTTTAGATTATTGAGATGTTTCCTAAGAGGAATACTTGAAAGGAGGAGTTTTAGTAGCACTGACAAAACTAGAGCCCTAGAAAATCTCTATTTTTTTGAATGTCAAACAATAGTCTTATCTCCCTTTTGAGATGTTGATTTTTGGCCTTCAGGGTCAGATTTTTCATTATCATCATTGTCTTTGATGATAATGACATCATCAGAGGAAATGATACCTTTTTCATAAGCTGAATTTGAATAAATTTTAAAGAAAATAGGTCAATAATCTAGCCTACTGAGTTTAAAGAATTTAATATAAAAAAATTGCTTAAATTTTTCTAGGTCATCAATGTATTCAAGCAAATTGTTATATGCATTTGAAATATAAGATGGAAAAGGCTTCTGGCGAAGAGTTGACAGTAGTTCTTCAGTTTTTCCTTTAGCGGATTCAAGTATTTTCCCATTGCCACATTGAAATTGGGTAATTTCAGTACTTTTGTTGGCAAGAGAAGAGGGGTTTGGAGACATTCCTAGAGGTGGTTGTTTCTAGAGTTTGAAGGATTCAAGTCGAGAATGCTGATATGATTTTGTAAAATAACTACTTGGTGCTAATATATCAATTATATTAATGGAAAAGAGCATTTAGTGTAAGAAGATACAAGAGATATAGTAATAGATCATACATAAAGGAGGTTTCTGTTAATCACTAGGCATTTTAATGACTTATTACTTGAATAAAATAAAAAATTCTTTTATCAAGGTAATAAAGAGAAAAAAGATATATTACAATTGGGATTTTCTAGCTGTACTACCACAGATAAATGCAATAACCAAAAGATGATAGTAGTAAAATTGGGAGAAATAACTGAATTGAGAAATGTGGTACAAAACAAGAGGGATTATATATTACCAGAAGCAGGTTTTCAATAGGGGCTCATTTACAATGGGATCAGGCTAGCGAGCATAATGAAAAAAATTCTGATGATAATAGTGGGGTTAATAGTAAAAGGGAAGTAACAAGACATAAAAATTGGGGGCTTTAAAGCTTGAAAAACAAAGAAAATGTACAATTTGAAACTTGAAATATGCAAAGGGTAAATTGTTGAGTATTTAAAGTTAATTAAATTAAATATTTAAATTAATTTGTAAATATTGACATCATGAATTATGACAAAGGGATCAATTATTGAAAATTTTGACGCATTTTTGTGTTAAAAAAAAGGGGGGACAAAAAAAAAGGAAAAAGATATTCTAAAAAAATGTATAAAAAAAGTTAACACTAAATAATTTTATATAAAATTATTAAAAAAAATAAATTTATTCTATGATAGGACCTTTTTTGGGCTGCACTGGCACCCCATGAGTTAAATTTATATAATAAATCAGAAATAGAAACACTTAAGAATTTTAATATATGGATAAAGTATAAAAGTAATTTAAATTATTTCCTGATAAATTCTGATAACCAAGTACCAAAGTCACAATTATTTAAACATATTTTACAGATTTGTACAAGGTTTTGTACTGTAAAAATCATTCAAAAGTAATTGATGAACTTGTTCCACTGAGATAACAAAGTTGAAAAAGAAAAAAGATAATGGATATATGTTTCTAACTTGAGCTATTATTGAATAGGAACAGTCAAAAAATATATCTTGATTAATTAAGGTATTTTTTACATTGATGTAAAACTTGATTGATAAAATAGTAGAAACCTTTAAATCAGGACTAAAATAATAATCAAGTCAAATAGGAATATTAATTATTGGTATTATAAAAATTAAAACCAATATATTATAAATATTGAAGGAAATAGATTACTAGTAATTGCAAAAAATATTGTACTCTTTTACCTTAAAATAGAAATATCAACTACTCATAATATACTCAAAATTACCTACAAATAGCTAAAGGCTTCCTCTTTACCAAAAGGCAATAGTAAGAAATATGTAGAAAATTTATTCCATTAAACTGTTTTGAAAAAATTTGTCCAGCACAAGTTCAGCTGTATTTGAACTGGACACTTTTTGGAGTAACACCTCACTTCTCTTAAATAAATATGCACCTTACCAACTTCATATTGGAAATGTGTCCAGCATAAGTTCAACCGAAATTACGCTGGGCACTTTTGCAAAGACCAGCAACTAAAAATTGCAAGGAAAACCAAAAAAAATAGACCATATAGTGAAGATAATTGATAGCATTAATTTTTTTTAGGTAAAAGTGTCCAGCACAAGTTTGGCCTTACTTGTTCTGGACACTTTTATCAGGAACACATCACTTCTCTTAAATAAAAATTCACCTTACCAACTTCATATTGGAAATGTGTCCAGAAAAAGTTCAGCCAAACTTTTTCTGGACACTTTGGCCAAGACCCGTGACTAAAAATTGCAAGAAAATCGCAAAAAATAGCCAATATAATGAAGATAATTGATGGCATCAAGTTTTTTTTAGGTAAAAGTGTTCAGCACAAGTTTGGCTGTAGTTGTTCTGGACACATTAATGAGGAACACCTCACTTCTCTTAAATAAACATGCACCTTATAAACTTTATATTGGAAATGTGTCCAGCACAAGTATGGCCAAACTTGTGCTGGAAAATTTTATCCAAAAAACATTTTGATGGCATCAAATATCTTTGTTTTATAGCCTATTTTTATTTAATTTCCTTGAATTAATAAGTTACTGTCCATGACCAAACTTTCCAGCACAAGATTGGCTGAACTTGTGCTGGAAACATTTACAATATGAAGATGGTAGGGTGCATATTTATTTAAGAGAAGTGAGGTGTTCCTCATAAAAGTGTCCAGAACAAGTACAGCCAAACTTATGCTGGACACTTTTACCTAAAAATAGTTTGATGCCATAAATTGTCATCATTATATGAGCTATTTTTTTTACTTTTTTTTGCAATTTTTAGTCACTTTTCTTTGTCAAAGTGTCCAGAACAAGCTTGGCTAAACTTGTGCTGGACATGTTTAAACTATTAAGATGGTTGGGTGCATGTTTATTTAAGAGAAGTGAGGTTTTCCTCATAAAAGTGTCCAGCACAAGTATGGCTGGACTTGTGCTGGAAAATTTTACCTATAACAATTTGATGCCATAAATTATCTTCATTATATGAATTTTTTTTTTGGTTTTCCTTGCAATTTTGAGTCACTGGTCTTGGCCAAAGTGTCCAGAACAATTTTGGCTGAACTTTTGCTGGACACATTTACAATATGAAGTATGTAAGGTGCATGTTTATTTAAGAGAAGTGAGGTGTTGCTCATAAAAGTGTCCAGCACAAGTACAGCCAAACTTGTGCTGGACACATTTACCTAAAAAAAAATTGATGCCATCAATTATCTTCATTATATGGGCTATTTTTTTGGTTTTTCTTGCAATTTTTAGTCACTTGTCTTGGTCAAAGTGTCCAGAACAAGTTTGGCTGTAGTTGTGCTGGACACTTTGATGAGGAAAACCTCACTTATCTTAAATGAACATACACCCTATCATCTTCATATTGTAAATGTGTCCAGCACAAGTTTGGCTGAGCTTGAGATAGACACTTTGACCAAGACCAGTGACTAAAACCTTCGAGGAAAAGTAAAAAAAATAGCCCATATAATGAAGATAATTTATGGCATCAAATTGCTTTTAGGTAAAAGTTTCTAGCACAAGTTGGGCCATACATGTGCTGGACACTTTTATAAGAAACACCTCACTTCTCTTAAATAAACATGCACCCTACCATCTTCATATTGTAAATGTGTCCAGCAAAAGTCTTCCAAACTTGTGCTGGACACTTTTACCCAAATATTTAGATAGCATCAATTATCTTTAGTATTTGGGCTTATTTTTTGGCTTTCCTTGAAATGATAAGAGACTGTCCATGGCCAGCGTGTCCAGCACAAGTTCGGAAAAACTTGTAATAGAAACATTGCACAAAACTTAAAATCTAATGAGGTATTTTTATTAATTAAATTTTAATAAATCCTCATTTATTTTATTAAGGCATGAAAAACAAATGTAAACTGATGGTTGTTTTGTTTTTAATGATTAATAATTTCCAATTGTTGTTGTGGTAAGTGAAATTTAAAAAAAATTGTTTTTTCTTAGGATCCTTTTGGACTTGAATTTTCATGGGTTGATTGCATTAGTTATTTGTATATATTTTGTCTATTAACTATGGTAATGGTTTATTGAGTGCCTTTAATGATGTTTCTTTTTTTCTTAGGGATGATGTTCACTGTCAGGCTGAGGTCAAGTACAGAGACGTGAATTAGCTTTAATGGTCAGTTTTCTAGAAGATTTTAATGGTCCTATATAAATACTGTAGTAAAAATCCAATAAGTATTAAAATATAACTCAATATAAGGGTCTCAGTAATTTTAATCTCACTAATTATATATGGCTTACAATCTTATAGTTGGTAGAAAAATAGATTGAATAAATTCAGATACTATTAAAAGACTTTATAAGTACTATTGATATGTATTGTAATTCTATTGGTTATATGTTTAATTGTAATGATAAAGAATGTAGAAAATAAGACCAAAAACCCCCTCCTTTTATACAAAATTACTTCACCTAATGACCCCTTTGATTTACCAGCTTAATACACATTTAATGACGCCTCATTCTATCTAATAGAAATTTCCAGAAACAAAAAAAGTGACCTGTAACATAATTAGAAGATATCACCCACCAAAATCCTGTAGTAATAGGGATAATCTGTCAGCCAGGCTGCTAGACTTACCCAGTAAAATAATTAATTATTTACTGGATGATAACATGCCTTATTATTTCAATTTTATTAATTATTTACATTAAATCTACATATAACAAATTAACTAATTAAAAAATGGTAAAGTTAGTAAATAATTAAAATTAATATTAAAATGTCCCTTACATTTCTATTTTCTAACACTGTGCTCAATGACAGGTTAAAAGAAATAGAAATTAATATTAAAATAAATTACAATAAAAATTTTAATAAAATTAACTACCTAAAAAAAATTCAAATTACTTATTTAAGATTGACATTTACAGTAAATTTTAAATATATTAATTTATTTCTGTCATATACAGTAAATACACCTTTCTGACACCTTTTTGGAACAACTTTATTATTTGAAAATACTCTTTCTGGAACATTCTTTTTCACTATCTCTCAAAATACTTTTTTTAGAATTTTATTGCCGTTCTTTGTCTCTCCTTTGCCTATATAAGGCCTCTCTTTTGGTTGATTTTCATCATTCCATTACTGATTAATTTATTAAAAACTACTCAAAATATTTATTACTATCTATTATTGTTTTAGTATTTACATTTACGTAACTCTAAAACATTAATTATAGTAATAATTTAATCCTTACCTCTTTCTATTAAGTAAATATTTTGAGAAGATAAGGAAATACGTACCCCAAGTTTGAAATCCACAAATCCTGTTGTTATTGCCATTGGACCGCTGTTGTAGACAATCCTATAGTACTAGCTATAGGCCTTTACCAAGGGAGTTGGAGTAAAACCAGAAAGAATAACCCCTGTCGCTTTAGAAAAACAAGTGAGATTGACCTGTTGCAGCAAATTGGAGATCTGTTTTCAAGACCCTCTAATTAAACACACTTGACTCCTTTAAAAGTGAAGATAATAGTCCCAGACAGACTAACAGAAAGAGTTGAAATAAACAGTAATATATTCCAACAAAACACAATCCAATGAGATAGTAAGGAACAGAGAGGCGATGAGTAAAGAGATAAGATGATTCCCCTAAAAATCTTCCCACACACGCATCATACAGCCAGTGCGCAGACCACCCTGACCAATTCCCCAGCCAAAATCCAGCTTTCCCAGCCTTTTTCATGCATAAAAGTGCATCTTAGCACCTCCCCAGCGCCCAGGCGGCGAGGCCGCAGGGAGGGGGGAAGGCCACTTGGGGGCGGGCAGGCCGCTTCAAGGCCCTAAAACACCCATACAACCCATAAAAACCCTAAAAAACCCTAAAAACCCATAACTTCACTAATAAACAAGATAAACACACATCAGAAATACCAAAATGAAAAGAAAATGAAGGAAAGTAAGCTGAGACATAATAAATGACCCTATCTTAAGCCTACATAAGCACCACTAAGCAATAAACATCTGATTAATACCAATAACAACACCATAACTACCCTATAAAGCAAGGTAACCACCCATAAGGGATACCAAAATGAAGAGAAAAGAAAGGACATCAAGCTGAGACATAATAAGTGACCCTAGCGTAAGCCTCCATAAACACTACTAACTATCTCCTAAATATGAAAAAATCCACTAATAACACCATAAACCCAATAACATCCTACATACCAAATACCCCAAAATATGCACTTCAAAGGACTACCCAGGTTTGGATCACCACACCGTGAAAAACCATCTACACATGAAAGACCCCTTTACAACTGAGGCCCTTTCCAAATAGTCAATGGCACATTGATAACTTGAAGCTGGCAACTGAGGGATCATTGACAACAAGGTGCCAATAGGACAAGTATACAACAAAGACAACAAACATCATATGCCATGTGAATTACTTTTTGCTTTGACAGGTGTACACAATCCTATAGTACTAGCTATAGGCCTTGACCAAGGGAGTTGGAGATAAACCAGAGAGAAAATCCCCTGTCCCTTTAGAAAAATAGAGTGAGATTTACTTGCTAAATTAAGTTGGTTCCTGTTTTGCTAAACCCCTTTTTCAACACACTTGACTGCTTGTTGAGCCAAGAAATTAGTCCCCAGATAGACTACCAGACCAAAGAACTGAAATGTAGAACAATGTCCACACCAGAGACAGCAAAGATACTTGATGTAGGCTGCAAATCTACACAAGAGACAGCAATAATACTTGCTATAGCTTTCAAGACTATAACAGAGAAAACAGTTGCCAAGGTTAAGTTAAATGAAGAACTCACTTGCAACAAACACAGCCAATTTTGGCCAGAAAACAGTGAAAACTGAGTGAGGAACAATGATATCACCTCCAGATGGTTGTATGATGATTAAGGTTGCCCCAAAATGTCTTATTCACTTTGTACACACAGACCACTATCAAAGAGCCCATGCACACCCACAAATCTGGCACCTGTACTTGCCAAATTGAATAAAAACCCTCCAGAAGCGCTCCCCAACCTTCTAAAATAGAGGCAGGCAGGCCGTCTGACATCAGAGGTGCCGCCTGAAGCAGCCTGGCCTCCCTGAAGCCAGAAAACCAATAAAAACAACTAATCTACTTAGAAAAATTAGCTACAACTACTAAAACCTTTAAAACACAGAATTTCACTATAACAACATTGTGACATGAAATATAGAGAAAAATTAGCTCTATCCAATGGTACTAAGCACTTAACCCTAAGACTTAAGGTTAGCCCGCAAAGCACGAAAAACAAAATTCTATAGCACACTTTTATATATGAAAAATGAGGAAATGACCCCTTAAAACTTAGAATATGAAAAATGTCTTCAAAACATAAAACATAGAGAAAAACTGGGGCTATCCAATGATAGTACCCACATACCCGCAGACCCAATATCCACGGAATAAAACCAGAAAAATACCCAATTCCTTAACAGATATCAATTAAGACATGCACAAACAGCGCCAAATCACACAACAAAGGCCCCTGCCAATGTTGGAAGACCACATCCTCCCTCCAATTGAGTATGTCCACATTCTTTCTTCATCCAACCACCATGTTTAACCTTTTTCCCAAATATGCCTCTGAAATGGGTCCTTGCCAGTACTGCATTGACAAGAATCTAATCTGCACCATGACACCACCTGTCCATCCATACAGAACGTCCTGCAATGTCTTCAAATCTAGATAGAAGACCTGCTACAGACCTGGTCCATTATCTTCTGCAACAGATTCACCTCCACCTCAACCTGGTCCATCTTCCAGCACCAAAAGATTTAGGCCATCCATCCTGATACCCAGATTAATCAAAAAGCTTCACCCTTCCAAAAAGAGTGCCACAACCCATAAAACAACTAGTTCCACCATCCCTGGTCCATCTGATTGTAAAGAAATTTCATTTCTTCCTTCAACTTTAAAACTGATTACTTCTCAGTTCCTCCATCTTCTGATAGTGATGATAACAATGTAGGATCCATTGCACCACCAATTTGAAACCACTTTCCCACTATCAAGGCCAAGTTCCAACAACACACATCTCAACAGAAACAACTTCTGCTTCACTACTTCCAATCCACTCCTACTAGAGATCCACAGGACATTGAGAACAGAAGACACCTCACTCACCAGTTCAAGGCTAATTCTGAACACTTTATTTCATCTCTTGATTCCCACTTTAGTTCCACTAGTACTTGAGTTTGATCCAGAAAAGAAAAATTGACCACACCCTCTATAGGATGTTACCACAAAACAATCCTCAGTTTTAAGTCTTGGGGGACCATCGTCATTTTATAGTCTTGGGGGACTCAAAAACCCTCAGTTTAAAGTCTTGGGGGACTCAAAAACCTAGACCATAAACCCAGAACCAGAGATCAACCACATTAAAACACAGAGAAAAAACTAACATTCTGGGGTAATTGTAAATAGAGCTGCCAGCCCATCAATTACCCCCAAACTTGCCTTTGCTAAATTCGGAGGCTCCCCCTGTGGATACCCTCCACCAATCTTTCAAAACCAACTCCAACAACAAAACTCATTCCTCAGTTTATAGTCTTGGGGGACTCACAACCCTCAGTTTTAAAGTCTTGGGGGACTAAACCAACAACAATACTCAGTTTAAAGTCTTGGGGGACTAACACAGTGTTCAGTTTAAAGTCTTGATGGACTAGTCTTGATATAATCTTGAAACCAGCCATTTTAAAGACTTGGAGGACTAACAGAAACCAGATTTCAGTTTGAAGTCTTGATGGACTGACGGAATTTTGCATAAAATAGACGCAGCCAATTCCATACAGAACATGTCAGCCTAAATATCCTTAGGACTGAGTATTTCTTATGCTTAAAATAAGATAACCATAACTAGATTAAGCTTATATCTTAAAAATAAGGTTAAAATAATAATATATATTATTTTATTATATATATATATAATTATTATTCTATTATATAATTTATAATAGTTTAAATAGCTTATCCATGGCCTAATAATACTTATTAAGGTGTTAATGGAGTCATAATATACTTATCTTAAGTGATATGAAGTAATTATTGACATACATAAGCTTATATGTATACATAAATCTCATATTCAGTGAAATATGCAGTATATTATGTATATTTAGGTATATAAGTGGGTTTTAGCCCCTTAATAGCCTATAACCTTTATTTTTCTGCTTATTTTAGGTCATATGGACGAAATCAGTTGACTCACAACGCCTACAGAAGCATAGACACCTATATCAGGCGCATACACCCAGTTTGGACAACTAAAATTACTTCCTTGGATGGTTATTCACGGATTTATGGGTTGGAAAGATGTTTTTGGGTTAATGTGGATGCTTGGGGATGTTATTGGGGGCTTGGAAATTTTATTTGTTTCCTTTATATGCTTTTAGTTTCATTAAATCTCTTTTTGATCATTTATTTTACCTGTTTCTTTATGGTATCCGCTTTTATCTGGGTTTTCTATTTATGGTATGACTCTGTGTTATTATTAATAGTGATGGAGGGTCCTTACTGGAGGTCTGGGTGTTGAAACTGCTTGAAGTGGACGCCATGGGGAGGTGATGGGCCCTCACAGTGCTGTAATTGCCGGGGATAGCAGTGACATCATCTGGATTGAAGGTCTGTGCACTCCAGTGGATTTGGGTATAAGTAAGAAGGGATTTTGACGGTTTATTATCATCATTCAATTACTACACTTCAAAAAAACACTACAATACAATTATTATTATTCAGAAATATATTATAAAGCCCTTATAAATTGATATTATCTTTATAAAAGCTATAACTATATTTTATTCTTCTATTTTCCACCACTAGCACGCATTTAAATCCAAGTATTGTGAGTTTTATTTGAGTATAACTATTTTATTAGTTTTCCCCTGAGGTTTAATCACTAAATCATTTATTAATAAGTAGTAGGACCATAAAATAACACTATTATATCATACTTATATACTAGACTATACTGACAATTGGGGGTCTTTCCTTATATTTTACTTATTATTTAGTATAAGCCTTGGGACGTGATTTTTACCTTAGTACAACTCAAAATTAACCAAATATTTGGGTCTGCTGCATATTAGTGGGTCATCATAACTCATTGATTGCGGAAAAGAACCATTATAATAATTGTACTAATTTTTTACCATAAAAATTAGATATTTGCAGTAGTAACTGTACCCAATATAAACCCAATTTCACTTGGTATTTGGACACCAATATAACACCCAATTAAATTGGTATTTGGCTAAAGCTTGGTAAGCTAATTATTCACCCTTATAGAGGTCTAGTTAAACTTATTATTATATTTTTAACAGATTTTTTCGAATTTTTCTTATATTTTATTTAAATAAATAAAGATATAAATTCAGGGTAAGCTCCATTGCTTTTTTATTAGTAATATAATTACTAATATCTTTTGTCTACTAATTCCATAGAGTTTTTTTCTTTTGTAGACGTAAAATATTGTTATTCTGAACAATATGAGTGCTCCCCAGGATAGTGTAAGTGAACAGCCTGCTTATAATACCAGGTCTAAAGCTAACAAAAACTTTCCAGGACATCACCATGGAGGGACAACAGTACCCCCAGCCAGAAAGCATGAGTATAGAGGAAAAGGACGCCCTCTTAAAAAAGATAACTGTAAAAAAGACGTCTCCTCCTCTTCAGGATCAACTGTCCCACCTGGCCAAACAGGTTCTGAAGTTGGAGGAATCAAAATCTCTCATGTTCAAAGAAGTAGAGCAGTTGCAAAACAATTGCAAGGTAGGATTTCAGCAGATGAATCAGGCAATGGCAGAATTAAAGGGAGGCCAGCCCAGTCAATCAAATCAGCAACCCCCTACCCAAGGAGGGTCCACTCACTCCCAGGAGAAAATCCTGGTAGACAAATGGAAATGGGACTGGTTTCACCAACAGTGGACAAGCCACAGTTGCAACAGGGATCCACCCCCTCATCTGACTTCCTCAGCTCACCCTTACAAGGGAAAAAAGCGCCAAAAATCAGGACTGGCAACCATCCCTTGGTAAGTAACTTACCCTCTCAGATTAGACATAATACTGATAATTACAATATAGGTAATTCTATTGATGTTAAATCTGTACAAAAAATAGAGGAGGATTTAAGAAATTTAGGTTTTAGAGTAGATACACCTGACTTGTCTTTTGTCCATAATAACAGTACTATATACAATGATAATACAGTTAATCCTCAGTTGCAACCACCTACTAGTGAGATGAGAAGTTCACAGGAGAGTGAGAGAATTGAAAAGGAGGACATGGAATATTTTAACAATAATCCAACTGTCCATAGAATTGTTTCAGCATTGTGGAATAGAATGACTGATTGTGAGGAACAGACAGTTAAGCTCACTAGTGATACAATTTCATCCTTGACATTGAAAATTTCTCAATTAGAAACACCTAATAAAGAATTAGAGAAAGAACATTTTTCTCTAACTCTTAAATATGATTCATTGAGTATAATGACCTTTCAAACAAATTTTGTGAGTTAGAAAAATTATATGAAACACACTTATTAAAGACTGAATCAAGAACAAAGTTATCTTTTGCACAGACAAATCAAAGTGTCTCTGAGCTGCTAGAAAGATTAACTAAAGTTGAGATTGAAACTGCCAATCTACTGATGAACCAGGATAATCATAAGTATAATCAATATGATAATAATCCTTTCATTGGCAAAAGTGAATCTCATTCCTTCCCTGTACCACCACAATTAAAACCATCTGGTGGTAGTGTCAAATCTGAAAATGTAAGTCACAAATCCGTGCAGGAAGAAATACAAGACCATTTATCAAAAGTGAATGAGTTGTTGAATTTACCTAAGATTAGTGAGATAAAATCCAATCAGAAGAACTGGCCTAAAATAGATCAGTACCCAACTTATGATGGGGAAGCCAGCTCTGATTGGCAACATTTTATTCAAAGAATTGACAACTTGAAATTCTCATATAAGTTACCAGATGAAGAGATAACATCAAAATTAATTTCTTTATTTAAGGATGTTGCTTTATTATGGTTTGAAGCTGTCTTAAGTGAGGGTAGAGACTACTCTTGGGCTGAATGGAAACAACTTATTGAAAAACAATTTGGAGGTTCTAAATTCAGGCTTACTCAGCAGAGACTGTATGAGAAGACTAGGTATAATCCATTGAATGGTGACAAACCTATGGTATTTTTAATGAATTTAAACAAAATATTAAAAGCCATTGAGCCTCATATGGATTTTAACTTATGGAAAGATAAGATAATATACAAATTACCTATATCTGTCAGAGACATCGTTGTAGCTAGAACATTAAATGTTACTGAATATTCTGACTTTATTAATATTTGCAATGAAATATTATTAAACCATAAGTATGAATCAAGGTATTCCACTTATAAGCAAAATGTTGAAGCTGTAAAAACTCAGAATTCAAAAACACTTCAGGAGAAGCAGAAAAAACCTACTGCACCTGTAGTATCTAAAAAGTATGAAACAAATACTTGTTATAAGTGTAACAAACCTTGGGTCAAAGGTCACAAATGTGAGAAAAACATAAATATTGTTGAAAATCAACGTGAATCTGAAACTGAAACTGAAAAAAGTAAAGAATCAAGTGATTATGACAGCAATATCTCATATAGTGATGAAAATGAAGTCTGTATGGTGGAAGATGATTTGTCCATCTTTGAAAATCCAATATTAAATATGGACTCAAATGAATCTTTAATGAATTTTGAGGATGCTGAAATCATTAAGGATATACAAGCTGATAACTTTAGAATGACACCTATCACGGTTCCAGCTATCATTTCTGGTGAAAATGTTAATATAGTATTGGACACAGGAGCTGCTGGTTCAGTTGTTTCCACTAATACATTACAGAAAATTGATAGTGAATATAAGTTTAAGCTTGAACCACTTCAGAATAAAAATTGGAGAGGTTTTGGATCAGTACTACACCCCATTGGTAAATACAAAGCTACTGTTTTCTTTAAACACTAACATGGTTATGTAAGGGTAACTTGTGACTTTGTAGTAATGGATAATACAAATTGTAGTAACTGTTTTATCATTGGAAATGATATTCTGACAAAATTTGGTGTAAAATTAGACCCTGCTAATAACAATTTAACAATTGGCATGAATGGTAAAAGGAAATTTAAAATAAATTCTTTTAACACAGTCTTACACATTGAGTCAGTAACAAATTCCCCGTCTAAAGGAAGAGAATCCAATGAGTTGGAACTTCTGGAAACAGAAATTTCAAAAGCATCATTTGGCACTCAGATAAGTAAAACTGAGAAAGATAATATTTTGGAATTAATTAAAGATTTTCCAATGGCTTTTGCACATGGTACAAATGGACTTGGCCTTGTAAAAGATCATGAAATGAAAATTAGTTTAACCTGTGATATGGATAATATTCCTGCTAGTCTTAAAAAGAAAACATACCCTGCTTCACCAATGAAGAGGAAAGACATAGAGGATAATATTAAGATGTTATTAAAAATGAACATTCTTGAGAAGGTTGAAACTACACCAAAATATTGTGTAATATCACCAGTGCTGATTTCTTATGAACAAGATAAAGCAAGACTGTGCGGTGATTATAGAGCATTAAATACATTTACAGTAGATGATATTTATCCCTTGCCAAGGATTGTCTCTATACATGCTACCCTTAAAGGTGCTAAATATATAAGTTGCCTAGATGGAAATAAAGGGTACCATCAAATTCCTGTTGAAAAGAATTCACAGAACTTTTTGTTGATAACAACACACATGGGAATTTATAAGTATGTCAGAATGCCATTTGGACCAAAAAATGCTCCATCAGTATTTCAGAAGTTAATGGATATAACATTCCATAATGAAATGATTGAGGGATGGTTAATGGTATACATTGATGACATCATAGTGTTCTCTAAAGCTTTTGATGAACACTTAATCCATTTAAGGAAAGTATTTCAGAAAATGGATGAAATAAAAATGACCCTTGCATTGAAAAAATGTAAATTTGGGTTTGAATCTTTAAAAGTGCTTGGTCATATTGTATCTGGCTTACAAATATGTGTAGACCAAAATAAAGTGGCTGCAATAAAGAATATTGGCATTCCTCAAAATGTGAAGGATGTACAATCTTTTCTTGGAATGTGTGGTTATTATAGACAATATATAAAAAACTACCAATCAATTGCTGCACCACTGACCACACTGATAAAGAAATCAGAAGCTTTCATTTGGAATAATGAAAGACAACAAGCTTTCAATAAGTTGAAAGAATGTTTAATGACAGCTCCTATCTTGGGATTACCAGATTTCCAATTACCCTTTGTATTATATACAGATGCAAGTTTTATTGGACTGGGTGCTGCTTTGCATCAAAAACAACTTATTGAAGGTAAAATGTCAGAAGTAGTAATCTGCTATATTTCACGTACTCTGAGAAGTGGTGAATTGAAATATGGTGCTACTCAACTTGAATGTTTGGCAGTAGTATGGGCTCTTGAAAAGCTACATTATTACCTTGAAGACCAAAAATTTGAGTTAATAACTGACTGTAGTGCAGTTAAGTCACTCTTAAACATGAAAACTCCTAATAGACACATGTTTAGATGGCAATTAGCTGTACAAGAATACAGAGGACGTATGACTATTACACATAGAGCAGGAACCTTGCACTCTAATGTAGATCTGTTATCTAGAGTACCTCTTCCTAATAATGATGATAATCCTGCTTATGTTCCTGAATCAGAGATTATTAACATTTATGGCATTTATATTGTAGATCTTGAGGATGAATTTATGCAATCAATTCTTGATAATTATAATTCAGATCCTGACTTAAGTAAATTAACTACAATATTAAATGATCCATCTAATGCTTCAATGAATGTTTTAATAAAAACATTACCAAATAAGTATAAAGAGGCATTAGAGAAAGGAAAATTTTCCATTGAGGATGGTTTTATATATTACAGGAAAAAATTAAGTAATGTAATTGTAATTCCCCCTTCAATGAAGGAGTTAATGTTAAGTATATGTCATGATGATATATTAGCAGGTCATTTTGACTACCATAAAGCATTAACCAGAGTAAAAAACACAGCTTGGTGGATTAACATGTCTGAGGATGTTCAGAAATATGTTGAAACATGTGATTCTTGTCAAAAATCTAAAAGATTAACAGGAAAAAGAGCTGGTTTATTACAACAAATTGAGCAACCAAAAGCTCTATGGGAAATCATTAACATGGACTTTGTAACAGGTTTGCCAATAGCAGGGCATAAGAGTTATAACTCCTGCTGGGTAATTGTAGATAGATTTACAAAGATGTGTAAATTTATTCCTACCCACAAAGAGGTTTCTGCAAAGGACTTAGCTTTTTTATGGTGGACACAAATGTTAAATACAGCAGGTTTCCCCAAAGCAATAGTTTCTGACAGAGATCCTAAATTTACTTCTGAGTTCTGGACGTCACTTATGGATGTTTCAGGGTGTCAATTAAAACTTTCTACAGCACACCATCCACAAACTGATGGGCTAGCAGAAAGAATGATACAAACCTTAGAAGATATGATAAGAAGATACTGTGCTTTTGGTCTTAATTTTAAAGACAATGACAAATTCACGCATGATTGGGTAACCCTTATCCCAGGTTTAGAATTTGCATATAATAGTACAGTACATTCTGTCACTGGCAAAAAGCCATTTGAGTTATGGTTGGGTTATGTACCTAATACCCCTGCTAAAACTCTTAATAAGTTACCTAGATTGGATATTCATCCAGGTACTAAATCTTTTCTTCAGATGCAAGAATTATGCAGAAAACATGCTCAAGAATGTATAAATAAGGCTTTTGAGTATGAAAAGAAAAGATGGGATAAAGCCCATAAAGAACAAATGTTCGAAGAGGGTGATGAAGTCCTTATTTCAACGCTAAATTTCAATTTAAATGGTAATGTTAAATTGAAGGATCCATTCATTGGACCATTTGTAGTTAAAAAGATGGTTGGTAATAATGCTGTTGAGGTTATTCTATATGCACCTTATGATAGAAAACATCCAGTATTTCCTATTTCTCTTATAAAACCATACCATTCTAATGATACTGCTCTCTTTCCAAGAAGATCAGGAAGGCATAAACAGCAACCTGTAGAAATAGTGGAAAAAGCAGAAATTGAAAAGATACTTAAAAAGAGACACCTTACTAAAGAAAAGGGAGTTGAGTATCTATTAAGATTTAAAAATAAATCAAGTGAATATGACCAGTGGATTCCAGAAAATGAAATCTCTGATCTTAAAAATCTCTTGAAAAAATTTAAATCTAAATAATACTGTTCATTCAGTATATGTATTATAAAAATTATTTTTTTATTTTATTATTTCATTCCTTAAGATTAATTAAAATGTCTTAACATTTTTTTTATTGTTTTTTTTTGGGGTGAGGGAGTGTCAGCCTAAATATCCTTAGGACTGAGTATTTCTTATGCTTAAAATAAGATAACCTTAACTAGATTAAGCTTATATCTTAAAATAAGGTTAAAATAATAATATATATTATTTTATTATATATATATATAATTATTATTCTATTATATAATTTATAATAGTTTAAACAGCTTATCCATGGCCTAATAATACTTATTAAGGTGTTAATGGAGTCATAATATACTTATCTTAAGTGATATGAAGTAATTATTGACATACATAAGCTTATATGTATACATAAATCTCATATTCAGTGAAATATCACCACGCAATATAGGGGGAGGACTTGCTAGCAAGTCCGCAACTTGAAGTCAGATGGAAATCAGATGGAACTCAGACTGAAGTAATACTGAACTTTCACTTGAAGTATCACACAAATAACAATGGATCTATATTGAAAACATAGTGAAAGTGTGAGGATAGCTGAATGGAAGCCAGAAAAAATCATTCCATGAGTCTACTCAATGCAAAGTATTTTTTGAAACAGCTTATTAAAATAATACTTTATTAAATTAATTTGATCAATAAAAATTGATTGACAATATTGCAATTCTTAAATACAATAATTTTATTAAAAAATTTCAGATTACATATAAAAAAAATCAGTGACTTTTTCTATTACTTACAACTTTTTTTACAGAATTGAAAACTATGTTTCAGCTAATATTTTATGGAAGTGAACTCTGTTCTTCGCCCGAAGAACAGAGTTCATCCTCCTATTTTCACACTCTGTTTGCACCAATCTCTATCCCTTTCAATTCTATCAACACATGCTTGTCTTCCCTTCCCATGCCTTTCGCTATCCTCCCAGCCCCATTGTATGCCATCCTCTTTTGATCCCCATTTCACCCCTCTCAACCTCTCCCAGACCCTTTTCTTCATTTAAAATGCCTCGGAACCCTTAATCTTCCCTTCCAACTCTTTCCCAACCTTTTCGCTACCCCATACACCCTTCCTCACCCCTCTCTCCAGCCTTTCCAGCCCTTGTAGCCCCATTTGTGTTCACATGAGCTTCAAGGTGTGTTCAAAGTAAATTCAATACTTCTTCATGATGGTTTCATCACTTCCTCAATGTGTGCTCAAAAAGATATGAATTAGGGTTCAAGGTTGCGGACTTGCTAGCAAGTCCGCCCCCCATATTGCGTGGTGTATGCAGTATATTATGTATATTTAGGTATATAAGTGGGTTTTAGCCCCTTAATAGCCTATAACCTTTGTTTTTCTGCTTATTTTAGGTCATATGGACGAAATCAGTGGACTCACAACGCCTACAGAAGCATAGACACCTATATCAGGCGCATACACCCAGTTTGGACAACTAAAATTACTTCCTTGGATGGTTATTCACGGATTTATGGGTTGGAAAGATGTTTTTGGGTTAATGTGGATGCTTGGGGATGTTATTGGGGGCTTGGACATTTTATTTGTTTCCTTTATATGCTTTTAGTTTCATTAAATCTCTTTTTGATTATTTATTTTACCTGTTTCTTTATGGTATCCGCTTTTATCTGGGTTTTCTATTTATGGTATGACTCTGTGTTATTATTAATAGTGATGGAGGGTCCTTACTGGAGGTCTGGGTGTTGAAACTGCTTGAAGTGGACGCCATGGGGAGGTGATGGGCCCTCACAGTGCTGTAATTGCTGGGGATAGCAGTGACATCATATGGATTGAAGGTCTGTGCACTCCAGTGGATTTGGGTATAAGTAAGAAGGGATTTTGACGGTTTATTATCATCATTCAATCACTACACTTCAAAAAAACACTACAATACAATTATTAGTATTCAGAAATATATTATAAAGCCCTTATAAATTGATATTATCTTTATAAAAGCTATAACTATATTTTATTCTTCTATTTTCCACCACTAGCACGCATTTAAATCCAAGTATTGTGAGTTTTATTTGAGTATAACTATTTTATTAGTCTTCCCCTGAGGTTTAATCACTAAATCATTTATTAATAAGTAGTAGGACCATAAAATAACACTATTATATCATACTTATATACTAGACTATACTGACAGAACACCCCCACAGCCAACCTGCTGAACTTCCACCTTCACTTCATCATCTACCCATCACTCACAAAAATCTCCTCCTATCCCATTCCATCATCTTTTCTCACCACAGATCATGGCTACATCTCCTGATGTTAACCCTTCTACTCTCCCTTGCTTCACTGCTCCCAAGGCCTATGCCTGCAAACAGTGCATCCACATGTGCAGACCTTGCACATTCACTCTTCCAACTCCTGAAGCCAAATTCTACAACAGGGCTTGTAATTCTTGCTATTCCAAAAGAAAAGATGTGACTAAGATGCCAACTACCCTATTCCTCTTCCTTCACTTTCTCATAAATACATCTCTAGATCCCCTACCAGATCCCCAGAGCTTGGGCCTTCCTCTTCCTCTTTATCTTCAGCACCTTCCAGAACTCTTCCCAAAAGACCAGCCTTAGCTTCCCAAGAAACTGCTTTTATCTCTGCCAAATAAGCTCCAAAAGCTTCAAGATCAGCTCCCAGGCTTCTAGACCACGTCCAGGCGGCCCGCCCGCCTCACTGGACAGTGAAAATCTGGCTCAAAATCTCCAAAAACAACCGGAAAACAGCCAAATTCAATCAATCAAAGAGAACAACTCTACACAATCACCTCCCACTGCTCCCAGAGCAATGCAGCCAACCCTTCCAAGGTCCAAAAACTTCAAATTTTCCCAAATTTCTAGGAGACCTTCCAGAGAACCCCAAGAAGAAACCAGAACACTCAACACTGCACCCAAGCAACAACTTTGTCCACAGCTAAGACAAAGAAACTACACCTCTCCTCTGTCAGCCAACTATTCTTCTGACAGTTCCATCTCTTCAAAAGCTCCATCCAGAAGAGATCAATCTGCTTCCAAATACCCCTCTCCTGCTCCATCCTTTAACAACCCTGGTACTCCATCACCAGCACCTCCTCCAGCTGAATCCAACAGAAATAACAACCACAACAACAAAAACAATCCCACTGCTCCAACTAGGCCCCAGGAACATCAGCCTCTTAGTTCACCTTCTCAAAATCTTACAGAGGAAGACCAAGAGAATCCATATCTTTCCCTGGCTGATCCACCCACTATCACCATTACAAAATATTCAGAGATCCAAATTCCAGCTGCTTACAAATTTGATGAGCTTCCAATTTGTAATTACCAAATTAATTTATCCCATTTCTTAATTTTAAACAACCCCCATAAAAAATTAAAAGAAAAAAAGAGAAAAAAGAAAATAATCTAAAACTGCTATCTAGCAAAAAACATAACTGCAAAATCAAGGAAAGTCCAGCTCCATAGATGGTCCAATAAGGGAAAGTCCGATCAATAGAAATGATCACTGTGTGGGCTCCCTCCAATAAGTAAAAATGATGGGAGACCACCAGTGATCCACAACCAATCTGAAAAAACCAAAGATAAAGAAGCCAGTCCCAAATCAGTTTAAAGTCATAGTGGAATTAAAATCTGAATAATAAACAACAGAACTAGAATTCAACTATGAAAAACAAAAGAATTGAGACAGACATTCTGGGGTAACTGTTCTACAGAGCAGCCAGCTCATCAGCTACCCTGTCAGTATAGTCTAGTATATAAGTATGATATAATAGTATTTTTTTATCCTCCTACTACTTATTGATAAATGATTTAGTGATTAAACCTCAGGGGAAGACTAATAGAATAGTTATACTCAAACAAAACTTACAATACTTGGATTTAAATGCGTGCTAGTGGTGGAAAATAGAAGAATAAAATATAGTTATAGCTTATATAAAGATAATATCAATTTATAATGGCTTTATAATATATTTCTGAATGCTAATAATTGTATTTTAGTGGTTGTTTGAATTGTAGTAATTGAATGATGATAAAATAACCGTCAAAATCCCTCCTTACTTATACCCAAATCCACTGGAGTGCAAAGACCTTCAATCCAGATGATGTCACTGCTATCCCCGGCAATTACAGTACTGTGAGGGCCCATCACATCCCCATGTCTTCCATTTCAAGCAGTTTCAACACCCAGACCTCCAGTAAGGACCCTCCATCACTATTAATAATAACACTGATCCAAACCATAAATAGAAACCCAGATAAAAGCGGATACCATAAAGAAACAGGTAAAATAAATAATCAAAAAGAGATTTAATGAAACTAAAAGCATATAAAGGAAACAAATAAAATTTCCAAGCCCCCAATAACATCCCCAAGCATCCATATTAACCCAGAAACATCCTTCCAACCCATAAATCCGTGAATAACCATCCAAGGAAGTAATTTTAGTTGTCCAAACTGGGTGTATGCGCCTGATATAGGTTTCTATGCTTCTGTAGGCGTTGTGAGTCCACTTATTTTGTCCATATGACCTAAAACAAGCAGAAAAACAAAGGTTATATGCAATTAAGGGGCTAAAACCCACTTATATACCTAAATATACATAATATACTGCATATTTCACTGAATATGAGATTTATGTATACATATAAGCTTATGTATGTCAATAATTAATTCATATCACTTAAGATAAGTATATTATGACTCCATTAACACCTTAATAAGTATTATTAGGCCATGGATAAGCTATTTAAACTATTATAAATTATATAATAGAATAATAATTATATATATATATAATAAAATAATATATATTATTATTTTAACCTTATTTTTAAGATATAATCTTAATCTACTTAAGGTTATCTTATTTTAAGCATAAGAAATACTCATTCCTAAGGATATTTAGGCTGAAATACCCCCACACTTGCCAAAATAAAATCTAGAAGCCCCCCCTGCGTACCTTCTAATAAAACACAACATCCAACACAAAAAAACCAAAACCAAGAAGAGTGAAGAGACCAGCACATGAAAACCTGAGGAAATTCCAGTTTAAAGTCATAGAGGACTAAAACCTTTTAAAAGAAACCAATACTAGTGTTCAACCAAATTAAGAGAAAGGGTTGGAAACAGACAATCTGGGGTAACTGTTGATAGAGCAGCCAGCCCATCAGTCACCCCTACACTTGCCAAGATAAAATCTAGAAGCCCCACTCATGGGTGCCTTCTAACAGAAAGTTTCCAACATAAATGTTGCTCTGCAACACCAAAAAATTCCAAAACAAAGAACGTTCCATAGTTTATCCTCATTGTGGAGTCAATCTTCTACATGCCTAGTGCCTCTGGGATAAAACCTCTTCACTTGGTCTGCAGCCACCCTCTTTTTCAAGACTGCACCATCCAACTCTTCCAAAACATAAGAACCTCCAGACGCCTGAGATCTGACTCTGTAAGGTCCATTCCATCTGTCAGCAAACATTTTCCCCCACTGACTCTCCAAACTTCTATTATACACCAAAACCAAACAACCAGGTTTCAAGGGATTCCTGAGTCTATGAGCCAACTTCTTGTCCCAGTACCCGACTGATTGATTCCTAATCTTCATCATTCTAGAGTATGCCTTCTCCTGACATTCCTCTCTACATTCCAACTGTTGTATCCTGGCACAGAGCAAATCTTCTGTTGAGTGCACGTCCTCCCAATCAATTCCAAGATAAGAGACAGCTTCCAATACCACTGGTAGAACCACTTTCTGACCAAACATTAACTCATAAGGAGAATAGCCAGTTGTCCTCTTCACAGTGAACCTATCAGCAAAAAACACCAAGGGTAAATAATTCCTCCACTTTTCAGCACTATCTCCACACATCTTCACCAAAGAATTCTTGATAACTTGATGGCCTCTTTCTACCATGCCTTCAGCTTCAGGATAATATGGTGTAGCCACTCTAACTTTAGAACCAAAACTAGCCACAGCTTCTTTAAATTTGGCACCAAACTCTGGCCCGCCATCAAGAGTCACAAACTTCATCAACCCATACCTATAAATCCACCCCTTCTTCAAAAACTCTGGCACATTCTTGGCAGTCAAATTAACCAGAGGCACTGCCTCAACCCAACAAGACAAATCATCCCTAGCAACAATCAAGTATTTATACCTGCCCTCTTTAATATTGGCAGAATCCAGACTGACCCTTTGAAAAACAGTTGATTCGCCAGTAGCAGGGCCAACCTCTTTAGGTTTCAAGTGACTTCTTCTTTGACATTCTTCACAATATTGAACCCAACCCTGCACAGCCAACTTCATACCTGGCCACCAAAATCTGTCTGCTACTCTTCTTTAAGTCTCCCCAAAGCCTCTATGACCAAGGTCTTCATGCAAAGACTTCAAAACCAATTCTTTACACTTCTTCTGAGTCACCACCACTTGAGGGTTTGGATGTCTCCTCCTCATCAACCACCTTCCTGAAACATAAAATCCTGGACTCTTCTTCTTAATTTACAACCAAGTATAATCATCACAACTATCTGGCCTCTCCAAGGTCAACAGATATTCCACCAAAATAAAATAAAACCCAGACTGACCCCTGGTCTCATCTTCAAAATCCAACAAAACAACATCCAAGGGTAAAACTCTGTCATCAAAATCACCAGTATGAACATGAGCCAATTGAGAAGCCCAACCAGGACACCAATCCTTAAATTTTGGAACTTCCTTCTCTTTCTACTGAACCTTGTGAGAATCCAGTTCAGTAAAAAAAACACCCTTTACCAAATTTGAGCTTTCCAAACAACAACTCCATCTTCATCAACAAAAACATCCCGATCACCAGAATCAAGAACAGATCCAGCCAGTATAGCCTCTTGGGGGAGGTCAGAAAAATCTTCAGCACCCTTTGTGCTGGCCCCAAGCACTGGAACATCTTCATCAAAATCTTCAGCCTCAGAATCTTCATCTGTAGGTGGCCTCCTTGATAATCAATCAGGCATAGTAAAAGTTTTACCTGGTTTGTGTACCAGGTCAAAAGAAAAATGTTGAATAAATGCCACCCACCTAGTCATTGGATCATTTGGAAGACTAGGTGTATTGATCATCTGAACCAAAGATTTTGCATCCACCTGTAGCTCAAAATGCTGCCCCCACAAAACCGTCTGTAGCTTCTTTAAAATTTTAGCTACGCTACACAATTCCAACTTAGGTTAAGAATACCTAGATTCCACCTAATTAAACACCACAGACTCATATCTTACTGGCCTGACCCTCCCAGTCTTATCCTCCTGAGACAAAACAGCAACAGCAGCAATATAACTTGAGTCCACTGCCAGATAAATTTTTCCTGCACCAACACCATAATCCAACTTGTGAAGAACAATATCTTCACCAACAACCTTTTTCAACTTC
Organism: Hemileia vastatrix; assembly: GCA_030280995.1. Lineage (NCBI taxonomy): Eukaryota > Fungi > Basidiomycota > Pucciniomycetes > Pucciniales > Zaghouaniaceae > Hemileia > Hemileia vastatrix. The sequence goes on along the minus strand of JASXTE010000003.1, from coordinate 3,371,140 downwards.
TGAAAAGCCTCTTCACACTCTTCAGTTTATTCCCAATCTGCATCTTTTATGGTCAACCTCCTTAAAGGTGAAGCCAACAAAGAAAAATCCTTAATAAAAATCCTGACATATACACATACACCCAAAAATCCCCTGACTTCAGTAGTATTTTTAGGCCTTGGCCATGACTGAATTTTATTAATCTTCTTCTTCACCATAATCCTTCCCTCTTTACATACCACATGATTCAGAATTTCCAAAGCAAGAACACAAAAACAGAATTTTGACCCTGAAATGGTCAAACCAGCCTCTTCAATCCTAAACAACACACTCTCTCTAGTTATTGCATATTTCCACACAAACCACCTTATGCCAGGGTTCTCCGCTAACACCTCATTACCATAATCAGTGGATGGTCCTTTAATTCCACCATCATCAATAAAAATACCAGCATGAGTAGGAACCTCATCCTGTAAAATCCAAGCCATCTGTGCTTGATATACTGCCACTGAATTAGTTGCTCCTTGAGGCAACCTAGTGAGCTGAAATCTTCCCAAAGGAGTCTCAAAAGTTGTGAGAGGCCTTGAATCTGTATGGAGTTCCCTCTCATCATAACCACCCATAATATCACCCAATCCATAACACACCCTTCCAGAAAAAGCTTCAACAAAATCCTCTGCACTTGGTGGCATACCAGTATCCTTGATAGTGACTCTATTCAAGGCTCTAAGATCATGAACCACCCTCAAATTTCCATTCTGCTTTTTTACACAGAAAACCGGAATTGAGTAGCTGGAAGTCAATTGTTTGTATAACCCAGTCCTGACTCTTTCCCTAACAATATCCACAAAATCCTCTCTAATAGAGGCTGGAATTGGAATAGGTTTGATTTGACAAGGTTCATGACAAACCACAAGAATCAAGTAAGGTTCCCCATAAGAGTGCTTCAATACACCCCTTTCCTCCTCAAACAACGCCACAGCTTTTTCCCTTAGCACAAAATCGTGCAACAACAACTTCTTTTCTTCTTCAGACAACCACCCATCAGTACCAAAATTAACAACTTTCAACCTTTCCACGGTCAACCTAGCCATCTCTACAAATTCTGGAGGATTCTTCACCAAAGGATTACAGTACGTATCTCTTGACAAAGGAGGTCTCTTCAAGGGGAGATTCAAACCCAAAGGCATAGGCTCATTGACAGGCCTAATCTTCTGCACTACCTTCTTATTCTTTGCCGCTCCACCTTCAGCTTGAGTAATCTTCAGGAATTCTTCATCACAAGACCTGGAACAAAAACCAAGGGTTTCTCCATTGCTCACATGTGTGGCCAAGGTAATGTTTTTGAAAGGTGTAGAAGAAACCCTAGCGGTGCACAATTGGGAGGACTTACTTTTACACCCCGATCTCACCACTCCAAAACTTTCCCACAATTCCAAATCTTCATCCTCACTTCCGTCTTCAAAATCTTCAAATCTTGATTCATCTTCAGAATAAACTCTTCTAAAATTATGCAGTTTATCCTCATGCTGGAGGCCCAAAGATTGATCTTGATGATCTTCTCTATTTATAATTTTCTGCAGTTTAACCTCATGCTGGAGGTGTTAATATTATTTCAGCAAATATAGCATGTGTCCCCTCAATATCTCACAATCACAAATTATCCAACAATACGCAATATTGCATTACTAACAACTCACACTGGACACCTCAACAAGATGAAGAACGAGTAAGAAGAATAAGTACAATAATAGATAAAAAGGCAAAGACAATTAGGTGGCATTGGAAAATAAAAGAGAAACATTGTGCATTAAGAAAAGGCATCAAGTATCATAATAAGAGAAAAGATAACACACAAAGTAATAATAATGTTCAACATAACATTTTTATATTCAAAAGTAATAAGAGAGGTCATAAGAGAAAGGCGTGTGATATTGGAAAAGCAAAAGTTAAAAGGATAAAAAGTGATACTCAATCATGGGATTGTGAAAGCATAAAAGCTATTTGTAAACTTCTAAAATGTTGTAAGAGAAGTGCGTTTGGGTATCATACACACTTTAATGAAAACAGGTATAAATAAGGATGTAACTGTTGCAGTCTGTCATTAGAATATTTTTGTATATAAATTTATTTAAGTATATTTAATTGAAATATTAATTGTAAAAGGTTTACATCATTTTAATAGGAGGCCCAAAAATAGATCTTGACGATCTTCACAAAAATATTTTGCATTTTCTTTCTTCATTATCTTCAGATTTTTTTCTTGATTTTCATTAATTATCTTGAAATTTTTATCTTCTTTTCTTGAGTTTTCTTCTGACCTACAAAAATAACCAGGGGTTTCCCCAATGCTCACAGGTGGGGCCCAGGTAATGTTTTTGAAAGGTGTAGAAGAAACCTTAGCGGTGCACAATTGGAAGGACTTACTTTTAGACCCAAATCTCACCGCCCCAGAACTTTTCTGCATATCTTTCAATAAAGATATATAACCAATCTTCTTCCTTGAACTTGAATTTAAAATAATTAAGAATCTTGAGAGAGAAAAGAGGCTTGATAAAAAACTTGATGAATACTTGCAGAGAAGAGAAACATTAAAAAGTGAAAGTTGAAAATCCACTTGGTATATCTTCAAGGGAGCTGACCTACTACAACCTGGGATTTCCTCATCTTGGTGAGAGGTTGTAGCACTAGTGTGATCAGCCCTCATTACTCTAAAATAGACAGACTCTCAATAGAGCCTGAGCCTCACTCCAAAGAACCAGAGGCAGCACCCACTTCCTTCCTTTTCCTGCAGCAGTCCATGCACTGGCAAATTGAAGATAAACCAGGCCTGGTCTCCCAACCATCCTCTCCAGGGGATGACAACCTCATGTGAAGTCTCCTTTCATCTTCAACAGTCAACTCCAAACTGATTCCCAAATCAAATTGATAATCAATTCTTGCCCGAAAATCCATCAAGAATGGCCCACCCAAAATTGCTTTTACATTACCTTTAGCAATGTAAAAATGAACCTTCGCTGAGGCTCCGCCAACATCTAACTTCAAAAACTCTGAAGCTCCAACCAATTCAGTGACATGACCACCGATCCCTCTCAAATTCCCACCAATACTAGTTTTGATGGGGAGGCCCAAATGAGTTGCCTCAAACAAAGAAATCAGGTTTATCCGTGAACCTGAATCGAACAATGCCCTTGCCTCCCTGCCATTCAGAGTGACATTGACATATCCCAGAGGAGCAGAAAAATGAGTTTCCAACCCCTTACCAAAATTTTCAGCAGAATCACAAATGTATTCTACCTCCCCAGAAGAAACTCTGCTCCTTGTCAACAACTTTTTCTGTCTATCAGCCAACCCTGGACTGATAGCATAAAATTCCCCATAAGATAGGGAAAACTGACCCAGATTCATCCTTTCCAGGACAGAGTCCATAACATTAACTTGACCAGAAACTACTAGCCTCTCAAAGTGAGCCCTTGGCTTCACCACCTTGGTCCTAGATGCTTCTTGAGGACCAGAACCACCAACAGGTTTACCATTAACAGGAACCAAACCAGATACCTTACCAGAACCTCTAACTCCAGCAGGATTTGGTAATGAAGCCAAAGGGACATCCTCCTCAGAGTCAGAATCCACCTACATTGGCATTGGCTCACCATTCATGTCCAATGCGTCAAAACTAGGGGGGCCCATGTCAGCCATACCCTTCTGCATCTTGTACAGCTTCTCTTTGCTGTACCTCTTCCTAGCTGCACTCAGCTTAAGATCCATATTTGAAGCATTTGGCTTTGGTTGGGCCTGAGAACTGCTCTTAGGCCTTCCCACCTTTCCTGCTTCCACATCATAAACACCAGCCAAGCATTCACCACTTGACTGCCCACCACAAGAATAAAACTCCAAACCACAAAAGGAAGTAGAAAAAGAGACCATATTGACCTCCTTCCCCTTTCCCTTGGTATCCTCATTCTCCTTTCCAGAAGACCTCCCTTGATCAGGAATCTCCTCAAACCTTGGCCTCCTTTGACTGAGACCTTCCCTTCTCCTGACCCAATCAACAGGAGCCTGCCCCCCACTGGGCTTAACAAAAGAACCATCAAGGAACTTGAAAACTCTGCCATCAAATTCCACCTTTACTTCAGACACATCCCTGTTCAATGCCCAACAATCATTTGACCTGTGCCCCCTCCTTCTGCAATAATAGCTGACCTAAGGATACCTCCTACCAGCCCTCCTATCAAAATCTCTAGGCTGAGAAGGTGCCTTATTGAGCTTCTTAGCCTCCTGAACAATAATATGCAGCTGCTTTGTAAGATCAGCCAACTGCTCCACCATTGGGTCCCTATCCTGTTTGGGAACCTGCACCAAATTCTTCTCTTCCTTCTTCTCCCTAACTTCCTCTTCAGCCAAAGCCTCACTTACTTTGCTGACATACTTGGCACACCCCTCCTGATAGGAGTCCACAGCCAATAACTTCAAATGGGCCTCAACAGCCTCCTTCACCTTATCCAAGGCAGGCAACTTCTGATCCACATTAGAAAGAGTCTTCATCAATTCCTTTCTTGATAACTCCTTCAACAAATCCATCCTGACATCTCTAGATAGGGCAGACCAAAAAACATCCTTGGCAGCATTTTCATGTGCCAGCTCCTCCACTTCCACCAAAAATTCTACCACAGGATCAAACAGTAGCAGAAACTTCCTGTAACTATGTAAGTTACCAACACCACCATAAGATTGCCATTCACTGACAACCTTTTTCAGATCCACCATGGTGAACCTGACACCCCATCTATCCACCATCTCCCTACACAACAATTTCCAATCCCTCTTCTTGTAGCCAGACTTGGCCACAATCTCCTTCTCCACTGACCTATCATCAATGAAGAAGATAATCTGCTTCACCATGTTCAGGTAGGAAGCACCATGCACTCCAGCATCAGTTTCATACTTCTCTAGAAACCACTTGGCATCCTCCCCATTAAACTTGGTACCATCCCAAGTTTTAATCCTAACACACTCCCTAACCATCAAAGAAGGAGGACCATCTCCCCCACTGACAGTCACCACAGGAATAGCAGAACCAGAAGCCAATCTTCCAGTCCAAAACAACAAAAAGTGTCAACCAAAGAAAACAAAGATTCCAAAGAACTAGCAAGTTCCCCCCACGTTGGGGGCCAGAAATGTAGACAATCCTATAGTACTAGCTATAGGACTTGACCAAGGGAGTTGGAGAAAAACCAGAGAGAAAATCCCCTGTCCCTTTAGAAAAATAGAGTGAGATTTACTTTCTAAAGTAAGTTGGTTCCTGTTTTGCTAAAGCCCCTTTTTAAAACACTTGACTGCTTGATGAGCCAAGAAAGTAGTCCCCAGGTAGACTACCAGACCAAAGAACTGAAATGTAGAACAAAGTCCACACCAGAGACAGCAAAGATACTTGATGTAGGCTGCAAATCCACACCAGAGACAGCAATAATACTTGCAAAGCTTGCAAGACTATAACAGAGAAAACAGTTGCCAAGGTTAAGTTAAATGAAGAACTCACTTGCAACAAACACAGCCAATTGTGGCCCAAAAACAGTGAAAACTGAGTTAGGAAAAATCATATCACCTCCGGATGGTTTTATGATGATTAAGGTTGCCCCAAACTGTCTTATTCACTATGTACACACAGACCACTATCAAAGAGCCCATGCACACCCACAAATCTGGCGCCTGTACTTGCCAAATTGAATAAAAACTCTCCAGAAGCGCTCCCCAACCTTCTTAAACAGAGGCGGGTGGGCTGCCTGACGTCGGAGGTGCCACGTGAAGCGGCTCGGCCTCCCTGAAGCCAGAAAACCAATAAAGACAACTAATCTACTTAGAAAAATTAGCTACAACTACTAAAACCTTTAAAACAGGGAATTTCACTATAACAACATTGTGACATGAAATATAGAGAAAAATTAGCTCTATTCAATGGTACTAAGCACTTAACCCTAAGACTTAAGGTTAGCCCGCAAAGCACGAAAAACAAAATTCTATAGCACACTTTTATATATGAAAAATGAGGAAATGACCCCTTAAAACTTAGAATATGAAAAATGTCTTCAAAACATAAAACATAGAGAAAAACTGGGGCTATCCAATGATAGTACCCACATACCCGCAGACCCAATATCCACGGAATAAAACCAGAAAAATACATAATTCCTTAACAGATGTCAATTAAGACATGCACAAACAGCGCTAAATCACACAACAAAGGCCCCCGCCAATGTTGGAAGACCACACCGGGAATCAAACCACGCTCCAAAGATTAAGTTTATATATTGAATATAGTCACATATATTCGTGGTAATTATATTGATTACTATTTGTGGTTCACTTTGCACTTTTCATACTTTACATATTTCAGTTAACTCAGCACTCTGTAAGTGGCATTAATTTCCTCATTTTACAGGGGGAGGTGTCTGGTAATTTGGAATTTTCATTTTTTCCTAGTTGACAATGATAGAACTATAGTGTTCTTAGTCCTAGAAGTAATATAAAATATTTTATTATAATTATATTATTTTATTTTATTTTCAGTTGACTTTGTCCTGATTAATTAAAATAATATTGTTGTTCCAGTTGACAAATTTTCCTGACAATAAAAATATTAAAATTAATAAAATTAAATTATATTAAAATTATTTTAGTTGAAATCAAGTCCTGGTAATTAAATATCCTTCAGTTGATTTTAATCCTGATAATTTTCAAAATTTAATATTTTGGTTATAAAATAAATTTTGTTTCTTCAGTTGATTTCTTTTAATCCTGGTTATAAAATTATTTTGAATTAATAAAAAATTGTGATTATTAATGCACTTGATTTTTGTCCTGAAGATTTTTTAAATTTTTTCCCCTTATTTTTCTTTTAAAAATAAAAATAAAACTAATACATTTAATATTTCCTTCCCTCAGTTCAAGTTAAATTTAAAAAATGACAGATCAAGGAGTTTCTGCTACCCGTGAAGAGGAATCGGATCTGATTGATTATGATTAAGCTACTTCTTTAAGTTCTCCCTTGACTACAAAATTGGCTCAGATTAATCAATTATTGAACCAATCATGATGTGGAAATGGAGGAAGTGGAAACACTAGTGGAGACAAATGCTCAGGAACATTAGCCTTTCATCAAACCCCTAGAAGGACTTCCCAAAGGCTTCAAAATAAAAAAAAAGCCTTTACCTCAGCAAGTAAAGAATCTCTACACCCACATAAAGGAACTGAGGACAGAGAACTTAAGACTGAAAGCAAGAACAGACTCACTAGAAGAAAAGGTAAGAAAAATAGATGCCATTCTTCAAGAGAAGAGGAGAACTCCTAACCCCAGGGATCTTCCACAATTGGCTTCCCAGAAACCATAAAATGTGGAAGTGTTAAAGTGGTTGTGGGATTGGTTAAACACCAAGTGGGATTATCTGTCTCAACAGCAGCAGCCTCAAATGCCTCAGGCATGTCCATCAAAACCCTGTCAATTCAACCAAACAAATACTCACCTTATCAAGAAGGCAGAAAAAGAAAAAACAATATTCAGATCTTTCCCAAGCCTTGGTAAGTCCCTCTATTGAATCTCAAGTACCATTTCTTGTTACTGATCCAGTTCCTTCAAATAATTCTGGCAGAGGAGATGAAACTATGAGACCAGTAGAGGCTGATAAGAGTAGACAAATCACTCAATATTATAATGTATCTAATCCTTTAGTTTTAATTGCTATTTCAATGATAAATGCTGATATGGCTATTATTGATAAAACACTTGAGCCTGAGTTTTATGAGAATCTGGAAAGTTACTCTGTTTCTTTATTGAGAAACACTCCAGATGCAGAAAAATTAATGATGAATATTTGATAGATATTATTGCTAAACAAAATAATATCATGAAAAACATGCAATTGACTCAGAAATATAATATTTTGTTAACTGAACAGGGTTATCAAGCATTGAGGAGTGAGTTACAGAGAGTTTCTGATGATTTGTTTCATTACAAAGTAACTCATGAAAAGAAAGTTGCTATATGGCAAAATATAAAAAATGATTTGTCTAAACTACAAGATGATGTGTCTACCTATTTCCAGGAGCTAGAGGTAGATAAGATGAACCTGAAAAGATTGAGTAATCATTATTCATCTTTTCAAAATAAAACCCAATTATCTTTTGCAACAATCAATAAGAGTTTATCTAGTCTTCCAAGGCTGAAAACCAGACTAACAACCATTGAAGATAAATCAAATTCATCGTTTAATGATCAAAAATATTCTGAAATCTTATTGAAGTAACATATGGTACAGGTTGCTGCAAGTTTACCTGTTGCTAGTTCATCTAAAGTAAAATCAGATTTAGAAATTCCTGTTGATACCAGTGAGTTTCGATAAAAAATTAATGATGCACCAGATCTTCAACAGAAGGATTAAACAATGAGATTACTGCACAATTGGAAAAGTTACAGCTGCTTCTTACTCAGAAACAAGCTAATACTAAGGAGACTCCTTCAAATCAAAAGAATTTGCCAAAACTTGACCAGTATCCAACATTTGATAGTGATTTTTCTTCTGATTGGCAGAAATTCATTTGCAGGATTGATAACTTAAGAAATTCTTACAAACTCCCATATAAGAAAATTGTGTCTAAGTTAATTTCTTTATATACCAATGTAGCCCTAATGTGGTATGAATCTGTTCTCTTGGATAAGAATGAATACTCATAGGAAGATTGGAAGAAATTTATTAAAGCATAATTTGGTGGCTCCAAGTTTAGGATGGCTCCACAAAGGCAGTATGAGGAAAATAGATATAACTCTTCTACTGATAAACCTATTGAGTTCTTAATGAAACTTGTAAAAATCTTGATGGCCATGGACCCAAATATGGAGTTTGAGTTATGGAAGGACAGGATCCTTTATAAATTACCAATGTCTTTGAGAGACTTAATAGTGGCTAGGACTGAGTTCTCCAGAGAACCTTCTTCCTTCATTAATAATTGTAATGAGATCTTTCTAAACAACAAGTATGATGCTAGAAGATTAATTCCTAGAACATCTTTGGAGAAACCCTACACTTACCAATGGAAACCTCTGGAAAAGGTTGGTAAACCTTCTTCACCTGTTGCACCTAAAAAGTATGCAAAAAACACTTGCTTCAAGTACAAAAAGCCTTGGCAGAAAAGCTATGTTTGTGACAGGAAGATAAATCTTGTTGAACAAACGGAGGAGCATTATGATGACACAATAGCACTAGATGAAACTTCAAGTGATTGTGCCAGAAATATTTCATATGAATCTCAAAAAGAAATCTTGATGCTGGAAGAAGATATTCATTATTTAAATACTATTGATATTGATAATAATGATTTATCTACGGTTGAGGATGCTGAGCTCATAAGGAAAATTAAGAATAGCTCAATTGTTATTGCCCCTCTCAAAGCACCAGTCTTGATCAATGGAACCAGCATTGAAGTTGTTCTGGATTCTGAAGCTGTAGGAAGTGTAGTATCTGAAAAAGCACTTGCTTCAGTGGATCAAGACTATAAATCAAAACTTCTGCCTATCATTTCTAAAAATTGGAGAGGTTATGGCTCTGATTTGTCCCTCATTTGTAAATACAAAGCCACAGTATTTTTTAAATATAACCATGGTTTTGTAAGAGCTGTATGTGATTTTTTTGTCATGAAAAATGATAACTTAAGCAGTTGGTTTATTATAGGAAATAATATTTTAACCAAGTATGGCATTAAATTGGATCCTTCAAACCAATGGTTCACAATGGGGATGAATGGGAAGAGAAAATTTAAGATTTCCTCCTCCAAAAAATTATTAAAAACAGAATTGAACACATGTGATTCTGTGGTTCAATAAAAAGGAATATATAAAAAAGAAATTCTTGCCCTTACATCTGAAATTGACAATTCTTCTTATGGAGAACAACTTTTGGGTGAGGATCAAGATTCCATCATTGAATCAATAAAAACTTTACCTATGGTCTTTTCTCATGCGTCACATGAACTAGGATTATTTAAAGAAGAAATGAAACTTTCATTATATTGTCCATTAACTGACATACCACCTAGTTTGAAGAGGAAGCCTTATCCTGCTTCTCCCACAAAGAGAAAAGATATTGAAGACAATATCTCTTCCCTTTCAAAAATGAATAGCATTGAAAAGGTAGTTGAAACACCAAAATATTGTGTTATCTCACCTTTCATAATTTCTTATGAGAAAGATAAGGCCAGTTAATGTGGTTATTATAGAGCATTAAATACTTGTAATGTTGATGATATCTATCCTTTACCTACAATTAGCTCTATACATGCTACCTTACAAGGTGCTAAATATATCAGATGTCTGGATGGTAACAAAGGATATCACCAGGTACCTGTTGAGAAGAATTTCTAGAATTCTCTGATGATCCCACTCATATGGGTATTTATAAGTATGTTAGAATGCCGTTTGGCCATAAAAATGACCCTTCAGTTTTTCAAAAAGTTATGGGTAGCACATTGCATCAAGAGATAATTTAAGGATGGCTGATGGTTTATATTGATGATATCATTATCTTCTCAAAAACATTTGAGGACCATCTTAACCACCTGTGTAAAGTGTTCCACAAAATGGATGGAATAAATATGACACTTGGTTTGAAGAAATGTAAATTTGGTTTTCATTCTTTAAAAGTACTTGGTCATGATGTTTAAGGGTTAAAGATATGTGTTGACCAAAACAAAGTGGCAGCCATACAGCAGGTGAAGGCTCCTACCATGGTTAGAGAGCACCAGAGTTTTTGGGAATTTTTTGATACTATAGAAAATATATTAAAAATTACCAAGTCATAGCTTTACCCCTTACCCAACTTACTAGAAAGGATGTTGCTTTTGTCTGGAATAGTGAAAGACAGAGAGCTTTTGAAACTATGAAACACTGTTTGATGTCAGCACCAATGCTTGCTTTACCTGACTTTAATCAGCCATTTGTTTTGTACACTGATGCCAGTTTTATTGGTCTTGGTGCTGCTCTCCATCAAAAAAAAGTGATTTATGATAAAGTATCAGAAGTGGTAATTTGTTATAATTCAAGAACCTTGAGAAATAGTGAATTGAAATATGGTGCCTCTTAACTTGAATGTTTAGCCGTAGTGTGAACTCTAGAAAAGCTAAATTATTACCTAGATGACCAGAAATTTGAACATGTCACTGACTGCAGTGCAGTTAAATCCCTTTTAATCTTGAAAACACCTAACAGACATATGTTCAGATGGCAGTTAGCTGTTCAGGAATACAGAGGGAGAATGACAATTATTCATAGGGCTGGTAATGTTCACTCAAATGTAGATATTATATCAAGGTTAGCTTTACCAAATGATGACTCTAATCCTGCTTATGATCCTGAGTATGAAATTATTCATATTCATGGAATATATGTGGTTGATATGGAGGAAGAGCTATTACCGCTTATTCTGGATTCATATGATAAGGACACTGACTTAAAAAAGTTATGCACCAGGTTAAATCACCACACAATATGGGGGGCGGACTTGCTAGCAAGTCCGCAACCTTGGACCCAAACTCACCATAGATTGAACACACATTGAGCTATTGATAAAGGAGCCATACAATCAGGAATGAACACCACTCAGAAGAACAGTTTTAGGTGGGTGTTCAAGTAGAGTTCAGTATGGGTTCAGTATGAGTTCAGTCTGAGTTCCATCTGAGTTCCATCTGAGTTCAGGTTGAGGACTTGCTAGCAAGTCCACCCCCTATATTGCGTAGTGAATGATCCAAAGAATGCTTCAATACAAGCATTAATTAAAACCCTTCCAACAAAGTACCAGAAGGCTTTGGAGAAAGGTAAATTTTCAATTGATGAAGGATATCTATATTATAGAAGAAAAACAAGTAATTTCATTAATATTCCTCCTTCTATGAAAGAAATCATCTTTAAAATTTGTCATGATGACATGTTAGCTGGAAATTTTGATCTTGAAAAAAGAATGATCAGAATTAAAAACACTGCCTGGTGGGTTAACATGTCTGAAGACACCATATTATATGTTGAATCTTGTGATTCTTGCCAAAAATCAAAGAGATTGACTGATAAGAGAGATGAATTAATGCAACATATTGAACCTCCTGATGCACCATGGCAGATAATAAACATGGATTTCGTAACAGGACTACCCATTGCTGGAAAAGACAGTTATAACTCTTGTTGGGTTATTGTGGACAGATTCACCAAAATGTGTAAATTTATACCTACTCAAAAGGATTTTTCTACTAAAGAATTAGCTTTCTTATGGTGGTCTCATATGTTTAATACTGCTGGTTTTCCTAAAGCCATAATCTCTGACAGAGACCCTAAATTTACTTCCAAATTTTGGATGTCTCTGATGGATGTTTGTGGCTGTGATCTGAAACTTTCTACTGCCCATCACCCTCAGACTGATGGATTAGCTGAAAGAATGATTCAGACTTTATAGGACATGATAAGAAGATGTTGTGCCTTTGACCTTGAGTATAAAGACAATGAAAGATTCACTCATGATTGGGTTACCATACTTCCTGGGTTGGAATTCGCTTATAATAGCACTTTTCAATCTGTTACTCGAAGAAAGCCTTTTGAGCTCTTGCTTGGATATGTTCCAAATACTCCTGCCCAAATTATCAATAATAAAATACCTTAATTGGATTTACATCCTGGTTTAAAATATTTTCTTCAAATGCAACAACTTTGCAGAAGTCATGCTCAAAAATGTATTGAAAAATCATTTGAATATGAGAAAAAGAGATAGGACAAATCCCATAAACAATACACTTTTAAAAAGGGTGATGAAGTGTTGATTTCTACAGTCCACTTCAATTTATAAGGTAATAACAAATTGAAAGACCCATTTGTTGGACCATTTGTTGTCAGAAGAATGATTGGAGATAATGCAGTTAAAGTTATTTTGTATTATCCATATGACAGAAAGCATCCTGTTTTTCCAATATCTCTTTTGAAACCTTACACATCCAATAGTGATTTATTTCCAAAAAGGAGGGTAGACCAAAGAAAACACCTAATGAAATCACTGAGACAGCAGAAATTGATAAGATTCTGAATGAAAAAATAGTCGCTGCTGTATAAGGTACAGAATTTTTATTGAGATTCAAGAATAAATCATGAGAATATGATTCTTGGATATTTGGGAAGAAGATAACCAATCTTCCTACTCTGCTAAAGAAATATAGAAAGAAAAAATCATAGTATTTTTTTATTGTTTTTTTAGAGTAAGGGAGTGTCAGTCAGGCTGCTAGACTTACCCAGTAAAATAACTAATTATTTACTGAATGAAGCCATTCCTTATTATTTTAATTTTATTAATTATTTAGATTAAATTTACCTATAAAAAATTAATTAATTACAAAATGGTAAATTTAGTGAATAATTAAAATTAATATTAAAATGTCTCTTACATTTCTATTTTCTAACACCATGCTCAATGAAAGGTTAAAAGATATAGAAATTAATATTAAAATAAATTACAATAAAAATTTAAATAAAATTAACTACCTACAAAAAATTAAAATTACTTATTTAAAATTGACATTTACAATAAATTATAAATACTTTAATTTATTTCTGTCATATACAGTAAATATACCTATCTGACACCCTCTTTTTTGAACAACTTTATTATTTGAAAATACTCCTTCTGGAATATTCTTTATCTCTATCTCTCATACTACTGTTTTTAGAATTTTATTTCCATTCTTTGTCTCTCCTTTGCCTATATAAGGCCTCTCATTTGGTTGATTTTCATCATTCCATTACTGATTAATTTATTAAGAACTACTTAAAATATTTATTACTATCTATTATTGTTTTAGTATTTACATTCACCTAACTCTAAACCATTAATTATAATAATAATTTAATCCTTACCTCTTTCTATTGAGTAAATATTTTGAGAAGATAAGGAAATACGTACCCCAAGTTTGAAATCCACAAATCCTGTTGTTATTGCCATTGGACCGCCGTGAAAAACCTTCTAGACTTGAAAGACCCCTTGACATAATCAATCAAAAAAGAGAGTATATGCCTATTATACATTAATATAAAAGGCTAATCATTACTTAATAAGAAGGGGTGTTAAAAGTAGAAATGTTGGGGCTAATCATGACATTATACCACTCGAAACCCCCATTCAAAAATAACCAAAATTGACTGAGAAGCCACCAAAAACCCCAAAAAAGGGTGTGAGATGTGGGGTAACTACATGCAGTCCTTGGCAGGCGCTTTCACAGGTAAATACTTGACTAATTTAGTCAATTTAAGCATGGTAGTGAATTAAAGCGCAAAGAAGGAGGTTATTAATGAAATTAGTGAATATTAAGAGGGTCGATGCATTTATAATTAAGCTAGAACACTAAATAAGTGCCTGTTGCCTATTTTAGTGTTTTTCCACACCATGAGAGTAGAAGGTGGGGTAATTATAGTGTGAAAAAGATAACTTTGCTAAAAATGAAGCTATTCACGCGGGAAAAATTCAGGCAGTATGTGGCCAGTACACAGAAGCTATTTCTGGCATAAAAAACAACAAATTTGAAAAGTTTTATTTTTATGCATTTGAGTAGCCAAATCAATAGTCCTTATTAAGACAAATTGATCTTTCATGGCGCATTTTTAATATTATTAACTTTATAGTGCATATAATTACCTTTTAAGTGATTTAAAGCGCATTTCTTGTTTTTTACATAAAACAATGAAAATAACAGCTTTAAGTGTACTTAAAAAATACTTAGCCTTATATTTAAGGCTCTTAATATTATCCTAACGTATTTAAACTTAATACTAAGTACATAAGACTTATAAAAGGTGGATATATACATGTATATAAGGTGTTATAATGGCATGTTTTGTATATTATCATAATTTTGTTATGTATACTATTTGTGAACTCTAATTTATTGCTCACATCTATAGTCCATGTGTCTAAAATAAATTATAAGTAATTTTTACTAAGTCCTGGGGATATCCAGGCTGAAACTTGCCCACCCAAAAAAACAATAAAAAAATGATAAGTTATACACTTTTTTTTCATATTTTTTTTTCAGATATTCAGAAAATTATGTAGCATTAAAGATGAATTCTTTAAATAAATAAAACATAACAAAATATTATGAGTACTGGTTCTTAACTCCTCAGCTAATTGAACAGTAATTTATATCTGTTTAAATTTTTTAAGAATGTAGGATAGATTTGAAATTTCTTTTTCAGGTATCCATTTATCAAATTCATTTGATTTCCCCTTAAATCTTAATAAATACTCAGTTCCTTTCTCTTTAGTAAAAATTCTTTTCTTGAGTATTTTTTCAATCTCTGCCTTTTCCAAAATTTCTTCAGATTGCTTTTTAGGCCTTCCTCTTCTTTTTGGAAAAAAGTCAGGATCATTTTCATAGTAAGGTTTTATTAATGAGATAGGGAAAACTGGATGTTTCCTATCATATGTGGCATATAATATGACTTCCACAGCATTATTACCAACAATTTTGCATACTAAAAAAGGTCCTACAAAGGGATCCTTCAATTTAACATTACTTTGTAAGTTTAAATGTAGTGTTGAAATTAGGACTTCATCTTCTTTCTTGAATTAAAACTCTTTATAATATTTATTCCACCTTTTCTTTTCATATTCAAATGCTTTTTAGATGCATTCCTCTGCATGCTTTCTACACATTTTTTTCATATGAATAAAGGATTTAGTACCAGGGTGTATATCTAACCTTGGTAATTTATTTAAATGATTTACTGAAGTATTTGGTACATATCCCAGCCAGATTTCAAATTGTTTTTTCTCTGTTACAGAATGAGTTGTGCTATTATAAGCAAATTCAAGGCCAGGAATTAATGTTACCCAGTCATGTGTGAATTTCTCATTGTCTTTGTATTCTAATCAAAAGGCACAATATCTTCTGATCATATCTTCTAGAGTCTATATCATCCTCACAGCCAGCCTACCAACTTTTGGAAAGTGTGCTGTAGACAATCTCAATTGACAACCTGATACTTCCATCATAGATTTCTAGAACTCTGATGTAAATTTAGGGTCTCTGTCAGAGAATATGGCTTTGGGGAACCCAGGAGTATTCATCATTTGAGTCCACCATAGTAAGTCCAAGTCTTTTGAAGATACCTCTTTATGGGTAGGGATAAATTTACACATTATTGTTAATCTATCTACAATTACCCAGAGAGAATTGAAACTTTATTTTCATGCTAATAGCAAGCCAGTGACAAAATCCATGTTTATAATTTCTCAAAAAGATTTTGGCTGCTCTATTTGTTGTAACAACCCAGCTCTCTTCCCAGTTAATCTTTGAGATTTCTGACAAGAGTTACATGTTTCAATGTATTTTTGTACATCTTCTTTCATGTTTATCCACAAGGCTGTATTTTTAACTCTGGTTAATGTTTTATTAAAATCAAAATGACCTGCTAAGATTTCATAATGACAAGTACTCAACATTAACTCTTTCATAGAAGTTGGTATTAGTATTACATTAATTAGCTTTTTTCTGTAATATATATATACATCTTCAATTAACAGTTTACCTTTTTCCAACACATTTTTATACTTTGGAGGAAAGGTTTTAATTAATGCACTAATTGAGGCATTAGTTGAATCATTTAAAATGGTAGAAAATTTAACCAAATATTTAGCAGATCAATAATTTTCCAATATAGTTTGCATAAACTCTTCCTCTGAATCCACTATAGAAATCCCAAATATATGTATAACCTCATTTTCAGGTACATAAGCTGGGTTATCAGAATCATTTGGCAAAGGGCTTCTGGATAAAAAATCCAC
The DNA here is from genome assembly GCA_030280995.1 of Hemileia vastatrix. Lineage (NCBI taxonomy): Eukaryota > Fungi > Basidiomycota > Pucciniomycetes > Pucciniales > Zaghouaniaceae > Hemileia > Hemileia vastatrix. Next base: position 3,354,302 of record JASXTE010000003.1, on the reverse strand, counting down.
ATTAGAATACAATGTTCCTGCTCTATGAGTGATTGTCATTCTTCCTCTGTACTCTTGTACAGCTAGTTTCCATCTAAAAATGTGCCTATCAGGTGTTTTTATGTTTAGTAATGATTTTACTGCACTGAAATCTGTTATTAATTCAAACTTCTGGTCCTACAGATAGTAATGAAGTTTCTCCAAGGCCCACACAATGGCTAAACATTCCATTTGGTGGCACCATACCTTAATTCTGTCTTTCTTAAGGTCCTGGATATATAACAGATAACTACTTCAGATAATTTTCCATTTATTATCTGTTTTTGCTGTAAGGCAGCATCTAACCCTGTGATGCTCGCATTAGTATGCAAGATAAAACGTAGGTTAGAATCTGGCAGTCCCAATATTGGAGCTGACATCAAAGACTCATTAAATTTATCAAAGGCATTTTGTCTTTCATTATTCCAAATGAAAGCTTCATCTTTCCTGATTAATGTTGTTAAAGGGGCTTCAATTGATTGGTAGTTTATTATATACTGCCTATAACATCCACAAATACCTAAAAAACTTTAAAAATCTTTCACATTCTTAGCTATACTAATGTTTCTTATTGCTGCCACTTTGTTCTGGTAAAAACCAATTTGTAACTCAGATACAACACCTCCAAGTACTTTCAAGGATTGAAACCCAAATTTACATTTCTTTAATGCAATTGTCATGTTAATTTCAACCATTTTTTGAAATACTTTTTTTCAGGTTATTTAAATGTTCATCATATGTTTTTGAGAACAATATGATGTCATCAGTATAAACTAAAATCCATCCTTCAATAATTTCCTGACAAAAAATTCTATCCATCAATTTTTGGAAGACTGAAGATGCATTTTTTGGCCAAAAGGCATTCTCACATATTTATATAGACCCATGTGTGTGGTTATGAGTAAGAAGTTCAGAGAATTATTTTTCACATGAATCTGGTGGTAAACTTTGTTTCCATCCAGACAAGAAATATACTTTGCTCCTTGTAAGGTAACATGGATAGAAGCTATCCTTGGTAGAGGGTAAATATCATCCACAGTCAATGTATTTAGAGCTCTGTAATCACCAAATAATCTTGCCTTATACTTTTCATAAGGGATTAAAACTGGTGAAATAACACAATACTTAGGTGTTCTGTCCACTTTTTCAACAATACCCATGTCTAACAACATTTTAATGTTGTCTTCAATGTCTTTCCTTTTTGGGGGAGAATCTGGGTAAGGTTTCTTTTTTAAGCTGCCAGGAATATTATCCAGATCACAACTTAAAGAGATTTTTATCTCATAGTCTTTGACCAATCCTAGTTAATTTGAACCATGAGAAAATGCCATAGGATAAGATTTTATCAATTTCAAAATATTGTTTTCTTTAATTTTTGAGAGTTGAGGACTGAAAGAGGCTTTTTGGATTTCATTTTCCAATTCTATCACTTCAGAGGTGGTTCTTCTACTTGCAGTTGTTCTTCTTTAGTAGCAATGGAATAAACTGAATTATCAAAGCAAATCTTGAATTTTCTTTTCCCATTTATGCCTATATTGAAGCAACTATTTGCAGGATCTAGTTTGATGCCAAATTTGGTCAATAAGTCTTTGCCAAAAATAAACCAATCACTACAATTATTATTATCAATCACCACAAATTCAAACCCTGCTCTTACATATCCATTATGATATATAAAGAATACAGCAGTTTTTTATTTTCCAATTGGATTTAATACTGAACCAAAATCCGTCCAGTTCTTTGTCTGTACAGGTTTTAGTTTTTCCTTATACTTACTATCTAGCTTCATTAAAGTATTAATAGAAACTACACTACTTGCAGCCCCAGTGTCAAGAATGGCATTCATTTCTTTTCCACATATATTAACAGGCACTCCAATAGGTGTTATTTTTTAAGTATCATGAGATACATCTTTGATTATTTCAGCTTCTTCAATGGAAGTTAAAGATGTATCTGTATGAGGCATTGAATCATTCAGGAAAATAATATCCTGTTCTAATACATATATCTCATTTTCATCATCACTGTAAGAAATGTTACTTTTACAATCCTCAGTAGATTCCTCCTTTTCATCTTTGTGATTACTTTGTTCAGAATCTTGTGAGTTTTCAATAAAATTCACCACAGAATATTTGGGGGTGTATTGCTAATAATACCCCTTGCTTAAACTCCGTTGAGCCAAAAATCTATGCCTGAATTTTGCACACATCATCACCATGGAGGAAATTCTTTGGACTTATATTTAGTCAGAGATTTGTCACAAATCAAGCTGAAGATGAACCTAAATTGATCACCGTTTGATCTTGAAAAATCCTAATTTGATCATGAGTTGAACTCCCTTTGAGCTCACTTTGATCTAACATATGCCTTTGCATATCCAATTTCAACTATTCACTTTCAAAAAGATTTGTAATAAATTTCACATGGAAAATCAGAACCAAAACCAGTAATTTTGAGTAAATGGCTCCTCAACATGATTAATCTACAATAAAATACCATCAAAATTCAATCTGATTACTAAAAACTTTTGGTAAAATGACTAATATATATTTAAATTGAAAAATAATATTCAATTTCTCAATTTCAAATTCAAAATATAAATCCTTTTTTCAAATGTGAATTTTGTAGATTCCTTGCCTTTCTATATTATGAGAAATATTAGAGGTATTGTACACCTTTGTAAATATGGTGTTGTGCTGCTAGAAATTATCTCTTTTTGAAGTCAAATTTATTGAAGCTTGATTCCAGAATGATACATATTTTATAAATATTTTGAGATAAAAGTCACTAGTAATGAAGTTAGCCTTTTATCTGTCCTTTATTAAACCTCTCTTAATCCTACTTAAATCGAAATTGAGCCACAAAAACTTTATTCAAGATAATTTTCAGCCCAGGTTGATTCAAGATTGGAGCAAAATATTATTTTACATATCTAATATGCCTATTTATTAAATTTCTTCAAGCTTACTTAAAATTCACATTAACATTAACTTTCACTGGAAATATTAAACACAAATATTGAAAATAAAGTATGTAAAATCAAAATAAATCTAATATAGTATGCTTACAACAAAAATTTTTTCTGGCTTTATTGAAACAAAAAATTGTTCATTTGTGAAAATAGAAAAAATACTATCCATCCTGAATTTAGAATTTATTCTTAAAGATTTAATGCCCCCTCACTTTCAAGTTTATCATGTATTTCAAAAATTATATTTTTAATAATTTTGTGAATAGTACACCTGAGATATAAACCTTCGGGATATCAAAAACTAAAACATCAGCAAATTGAAATGTTTTTTATTGATATGAATATAAATAATGATTGAAAAACACCATTAGAGAAAGTTTGATTTTGAATAATAGGCATAATTTCTCATGTAAATTTCAATAAAAATACTTATTAATCTTACATAAGTTGTAGTGGATACATTTGAGCTCAAGAAGAATTAAAACTGGTAAAATAAGACTTCTATAATTTATATTTAAAAATGTAATTACCCTTCATTTTCAACCTGTAAAATATTTTAAATTAAATAATTTCAAAGTTGGTATATACAGATTTTATTTTTTCTTCTAAATAAATTTATTATATAAATTAATAGTCATAAAAAGTTGACATAAATGTTAATTTTATATAAGCAATCTTTAATGCATAAAATGATAAAACTATCTTTTATGTAAAAAGTGATGTAGGAAAAAAATATTAATATATTTTTGATGCACTATCAATAAAATTTAAGATAGAGCATATCAAAAGTTTAAACTTAATTTCAACTTTGATTTCATCATTTAATTTTAGTAGAAAAAAGTTTTAAATCTCGATATAACTTTAAATCCCATTAGTTTGTAGATTTCAACATTTTAAACTGAAATAAATATTTATGAAAAAATTTTAAAATATTTGCCCTTCTAAAAACTCATAAATCCAATTTCAAATCTTCTAACCTTCACAAGTTACCACAATGCATTTTGAAAATACTCTATATTTAAATAATTAAAGGTAAAAAAAATTATTTTTTTATTTTTTATTCCTATTTTTGATAAATAATATATACATATATATATATATATATAATTGCTTGAAAATCCTAAGAAGGAACTTAATAGTGGTTTTGGAATTAGATATATAGAATCAACTTTCAAAAAATTTGTTTGGAATAAATTACAAAGACAAAAAGGATATATTTTAATGAAAGAATACTGATTTAGCTTCTCTTTAAATTTTATTAGCCATTTTTATGGAATATCAATCCATGGTTATTATTCTTTATGATATTATCATAGAATTTTTTCTTTTTTTAATATAATGATTTTCTATTGTGTGGTATGTAGGTTAAGATAAGTTTAAAAGGTTTATTGAAGATATATATTCAAGAGGCAGTATAATCTGTAGATTTATAACTATAACTTACTCTTCTGATGTTTTACATCAGTTATAAGTAGCTCATGCATTACACAAGTTAATAATTTTAGTCCCTGGAAATAAGTCCTTGTGAATTTCAAATTTTTTGTTATTCTTAAAATCATTACTCAAATAAACTATAAATCTATTCAATCATTTATTAAAGGAAGGAGTTTCAAAATTATTATTTTGTAGTTATAAAAGTTTGAGTTATTTTTCATATTATCAAATATAATGAACATTTTTAAATTTTAACTTCAAAACTAGTGATCAAGTGAGTGTACATCATAGTTGGTTTTCAAATCAAAGATTAATAAATGTTAAAATTTTGTAAAATTGTAAATATCTTTTAAACCTTTTTGATTTAAATAATTTTTAATGTTATGTAATCATTCTATAAGTAGAACACAATTAAAATCAGATAATGGTACATTACTTTCAATTTCTAATACTAACATTCTATTTTGCTTGAAACAATGTAAACTTAAGCTTGGTATCTCATATAAGAAACTCACAATTTTCAAAAATAATATTTTCAACTTTTTAAACATAATTTTCAAGGTGTCTTTCAAGTCTAGAAGGTTTTATAGGGAGGTCCAATTGCGGTAACAACAGTTTTTAAGGGATTCAAACTCAGGTACATATTTTTCTATCTTAAAGATTATTTACTCAATAATAAGAGGTAAAGAGTTGGATAATTATTAAAATTAATGGATTAGAATTAGGTTTAATGTAAAAACTAAGGCAATAATAAATAGTAATAAAAGGATTGTAAATAGTTGTAATAAAATAAGTAAGTAATGAATGAATCAAAAAACAACCAAAAGAGAGGCCTTATATAGGAAAAGGAGGGACAAACCACAGCAATAGAATTCTAAAAGCAGTAGTATGAGAGAGAGAGCAAAAGAATATTCCAGAAGGAGTATTTTCAAATAAAAAAGATGTTCTAAAAAGAAGGCCTCAAAAAGATGTATTTTAAAGATGTATTTACAGAGTATGTCAGAAATACATAAATTTATTTAATATTTACTGTAGAAGTCAATTCTAAATAAAAAATTTGAATTTTATATCTATTTTGAATATTAAAATTTTATTTCAATTTAAAATCTAATTTTTTAAAATAAAATTTTATTTCTTCTAACCTATCAATGAGCACGGTGTTAGATAAAAAATATAAGGGACATTTTATATTTAATTTTAATTATTCATTTAATTTTACCATTCTGTAATTAGTTAATTTATTACAGGTAATTTTAATGTAACTAATTTAATTAAATAATTAAAATAATAAGGCGTGGCTTCATCCAGTGAATAATTAATTATTTTACTTGGTAAGCCTAGTAGCCTGGATGACACTCCCTCACTCTAAAAACAATAAAAAAAATGTTATGATTTTTTCTTTTAATATTTCTTTATAAGAGTGGGAAGATTAGATATTTCCTTCCCAGGTATCCAAGAATCATATTCAGAAGATTTATTCTTGAATATCAATAAGTATTCTGTACCTTTTTCAGAAGTAACTACTCTGTCATTTAGAATCTTTTCAATTTCTGCTGTCTCAGTGATTTCATTAGGGGTCTTTTTTGGTCTTCCCCTCCTTTTGGGAAATAAATCACTATTGGATTTATAAGGTTTTAAAAGAGATATTGAAAAAACAGGAAGTTTTCTGTCATATGGAGAATACAAAATAACTTCAACTGCATTATCACCAACCATTCTTTTTACAACAAATGGACCAACAAATGGGTCTTTAAATTTGTAATTACCTTGTAAATTGAAGAGGACTGTATAAATCAACACCTTATTACCCTTTTTAAAAGTGTATTCTTTATGGGATTTGTCCCATCTCTTCTTCTCATATTCAAATGATTTTTCAATACATTTTTGAGCATGACTCCTGAAAAGGTGTTACATTTGAAGAAAAGATTTTACACAAGGATGTAAATCCAATTTAGGTATTTTATTATTAAGAATTTGGGCAGGAGTATTTGAAACATATCCAAGCGAGAGCTCAAAAGGCTTTCTTTGAGTAACAGAATGAACAGTGCTAGTGTAAGCAAATTCCAACCCAGGAAGTAAGGTAACCCAATCATGAGTGAATCTGTCATTGTCTTTATACTCAAGGCCAAAGGCCCAGTACCTTCTTATCATGTCCTCTAGAGTCTGAATCATTCTTTCAGCTAATCCATCAGTCTGAAGGTGATGGGCAGTAGATAGTTTCAGATCACAACCAAACATATCCATCAGAAACATCCAAAATTCAGAAGTAAATTTAGGGTCTCTGTCAGAGATTATGGCTTTAGGAAAACCAGAAGTATTAAACATATGAGACCACCATAAGAAAGTTAATTCCTTAGTGGATACATCCTTGTGAGTAGGGATAAATTTACACATTTTGGTGAATCTTTCCACAATTACCCAACAAGAGTTATAACTGTCTTTTCCAGAAATAGGTAATCCTGTTAAAAATTCCATGTTTATTATCTTCCATGGTGCATCAGGAGGTTCAATATGTTACATTAATCCAGCTCTCTTATCACTCAATCTTTTTGATTTTTGACAAGAATCACAAGATTCAACATATAATTTGGTGTCTTCAGACAAATTAACCCACCAAGCAGTGTTTTTAATTCTGATCATTCTTTTTTCAAGATCAAAATGTGCAGCTAACATGTCATCATGACAAATTTTAAAGATGATTTCTTTCATAGAAGGAGGAATAACAATGACATTACTCAAATTTCTTCTATAATATAGATATCCTTCATCAATTGAAAACTTACCTTTTTCCAAAGCCCTATGGTACTTTGTTGGAAGGGTTTTAATTAATGCTTGTATTGAAGCATTCTTTGGATCATTTAATATAGTGCATAACTTTTTTAAGTCAGTGTCCTTATTGTATGAATCCAGAATAAGCGGTAAAAGCTCTTCCTCCATATCAACCACATTTATCCCATGAATATGAATAAATTCATACTCAGGATCATAAGCAGGATTAGAGTCATCATTTGGTAAAGGTAACCTTGATATAATATCCACATTTGAGTGAACAATACAAACCCTATGAATAATTGTCATTCTCCCTCTGTATTCCTGAACAGCTAACTGCCATCTGAACATATGTCTCTTGGGTGTTATAAAGATTAAAAGGGATTTAACTGCACTGCAGTCAGTGACATGTTCAAATTTCTGGTAATCTAGGTAATAATTTAGCTTTTCTAGAGTTCACACTACGGCTAAACATTCAAGTTAAGAGGCACCATATTTCAATTCACTATTTCTCAAGGTTCTTGAATTATAACAAATTACCACTTCTGATACTTTATCATAAATCACTTGTTTTTGATGGAGAGCAGCACCAAGACCAATAAAACTGGCATCAGTGTACAAAACAAATGGCTGATTAAAGTCAGGTAAAGCAAGCATTGGTGCTGACATCAAACAGTGTTTCATAGTTTCAAAAGCTCTCTGTCTTTCACTATTCCAGACAAAAGCAACATCCTTTCTAGTAAGTTGGGTAAGGGGTAAAGCTATGACTTGGTAATTTTTAATATATTTTCTATAGTATCAAAAAATTCCCAAAAACTCTGGTGCTCTCTAACCATGGTAGGAGCCTTCACCTGCTGTATGGCTGCCACTTTGTTTTGGTCAACACATATCTTTAACCCTTAAACATCATGACCAAGTACTTTTAAAGAATGAAAACCAAATTTACATTTCTTCAAACCAAGTGTCATATTTATTCCATCCATTTTGTGGAACACTTTACACAGGTGGTTAAGATGGTCCTCAAATGTTTTTGAGAAGATAATGATATCATCAATATAAACCATCAGCCATCCTTAAATTATCTCTTGATGCAATGTGCTACCCATAACTTTTTGAAAAACTGAAGGGTCATTTTTATGGCCAAACGGCATTCTAACATACTTATAAATACCCATATGAGTGGGATCATCAGAGAATTCTAGAAATTCTTCTCAACAGGTACCTGGTGATATCCTTTGTTACCATCCAGACATCTGATATATTTAGCACCTTGTAAGGTAGCATGTATAGAGCTAATTGTAGGTAAAGGATAGATATCATCAACATTACAAGTATTTAATGCTCTATAATAACCACATTAACTGGCCTTATCTTTCTCATAAGAAATTATGAAAGGTGAGATAACACAATATTTTGGTGTTTCAACTACCTTTTCAATGCTATTCATTTTTGAAAGGGAAGAGATATTGTCTTCAATATCTTTTCTCTTTGTGGGAGAAGCAGGATAAGGCTTCCTCTTCAAACTAGGTGGTATGTCAGTTAATGGACAATATAATGAAAGTTTCATTTCTTCTTTAAATAATCCTAGTTCATGTGACGCATGAGAAAAGACCATAGGTAAAGTTTTTATTGATTCAATGATGGAATCTTGATCCTCACCCAAAAGTTGTTCTCCATAAGAAGAATTGTCAATTTCAGATGTAAGGGCAAGAATTTCTTTTTTATATATTCCTTTTTATTGAACCACAGAATCACATGTGTTCAATTCTGTTTTTAATAATTTTTTGGAGGAGGAAATCTTAAATTTTCTCTTCCCATTCATCCCCATTGTGAACCATTGGTTTGAAGGATCCAATTTAATGCCATACTTGGTTAAAATATTATTTCCTATAATAAACCAACTGCTTAAGTTATCATTTTTCATGACAAAAAAATCACATACAGCTCTTACAAAACCATGGTTATATTTAAAAAATACTGTGGCTTTGTATTTACAAATGAGGGACAAATCAGAGCCATAACCTCTCCAATTTTTAGAAATGATAGGCAGAAGTTTTGATTTATAGTCTTGATCCACTGAAGCAAGTGCTTTTTCAGATACTACACTTCCTACAGCTTCAGAATCCAGAACAACTTCAATGCTGGTTCCATTGATCAAGACTGGTGCTTTGAGAGGGGCAATAACAATTGAGCTATTCTTAATTTTCCTTATGAGCTCAGCATCCTCAACCGTAGATAAATCATTATTATCAATATCAATAGTATTTAAATAATGAATATCTTCTTCCAGCATCAAGATTTCTTTTTGAGATTCATATGAAATATTTCTGGCACAATCACTTGAAGTTTCATCTAGTGCTATTGTGTCATCATAATGCTCCTCCGTTTGTTCAACAAGATTTATCTTCCTGTCACAAACATAGCTTTTCTGCCAAGGCTTTTTGTACTTGAAGCAAGTGTTTTTTGCATACTTTTTAGGTGCAACAGGTGAAGAAGGTTTACCAACCTTTTCCAGAGGTTTCCATTGGTAAGTGTAGGGTTTCTCCAAAGATGTTCTAGGAATTAATCTTCTAGCATCATACTTGTTGTTTAGAAAGATCTCATTACAATTATTAATGAAGGAAGAAGGTTCTCTGGAGAACTCAGTCCTAGCCACTATTAAGTCTCTCAAAGACATTGGTAATTTATAAAGGATCCTGTCCTTCCATAACTCAAACTCCATATTTGGGTCCATGGCCATCAAGATTTTTACAAGTTTCATTAAGAACTCAATAGGTTTATCAGTAGAAGAGTTATATCTAATTTCCTCATACTGCCTTTGTGGAGCCATCCTAAACTTGGAGCCACCAAATTATGCTTTAATAAATTTCTTCCAATCTTCCTATGAGTATTCATTCTTATCCAAGAGAAAAGATTCATACCACATTAGGGCTACATTGGTATATAAAGAAATTAACTTAGACACAATTTTCTTATATGGGAGTTTTTAAGAATTTCTCAAGTTATCAATCCTGCAAATGAATTTCTGCCAATCAGAAGAAAAATCACTATCAAATGTTGGATACTGGTCAAGTTTTGAAAAATTCTTTTGATTTGAAGGAGTTTCCTTAGTATTAGCTTGTTTCTGAGTAAGAAGCAGCTGTAACTTCTCCTATTGTGTAGTAATCTCACTGTTTAATCCTTCTGTTGAAGATCTGGTGCATCATCAATTTTTGATGGAAACTCACTGGTATCAACAGGAATTTCTAAATCTGATTTTATTTTAGATGAACTAGCAAAAGGTAAACTTGGAGCATCCTGTACCATATGTTCCTTCAATAAGATTTCAGAATATTTTTGATCATTAAACAATGAATTTGATTTCTCTTCAATGGTTTTAGTCTGGTTTTCACTCTTGGAAGACTAGATAAACTCTCATTGACTGTTGAAAAAGATAACTGGGTTTTATTTTGAGAATATGAATAATGATCACTCAATCATTTCAGGTTCATCTTATCTACCTCTAGCTCCAGGCAACAGGTAGATACAGTATCTTGCAGTTTAGACAAATCATTTTTAATATTTTTCCATAAAGCAACTTTCTTTTCATGGGTTGCTTTGTAATGAAATAAATCATCAGAAACTCTCTGTAACTCACTCCTCAATTCTTGATTACCCTTTTCAGTTAACAAATTATTATATTTCTGAGTCAATGGCATGTTGTTCATTATATGCTTTTATTTAGAAATAATATCCCTCAAAGATTCATCATTAATGTTAGCTACATCTGGAGTGTTTCTCAATAAGGAAACAGAGTAACTTTCCAGATTCTCATAAAACTCAGGCTCAAGTGTTTCATCAATAATAGCCATATCAGCATTTATCATTGAAGTATTAATTAGAACTAAAGGATTAGATACATTCGAAATTTGAGCAATTTTTCTAATGTTCTCAGCCTTTACAGGTCTCACAGTCTCATTGCCTCTTCCAGAATTACCTGAAGGAAGTGAAACAGTTTCAAGAAATGGTACTTGAGATTTAATCAAGCCGCTTACCATGGCTTAAGAAAGACTTAGGTGTGGTTGTTCTTTCTCCTTCTTCCTCCTTGATATGGATAATGAGGTATTGGATTGAACTGATTTGTTCTTGAAGGACCTGCCTGAGGTACTTGGTGCTGTTGCTGTTGGGACGGATAATCCCACTGCCACTTTGAGACTTCCACCTTTTCTTGTTGCTGGGGGGAAAGTTGTGGAAGGGCTTTTGGAGGAGGAGGTTTCTTCTTCTCTTGAAGAAAAGACTCTATGTTTCTTACCTTGTCTTCTAGACAGTCTATCCTTGACCTCAGCATGAGGTTTTCTGTCCTCAACTCTTTGATGTGAGTAGAGAGATTTTTCAACTACTGGTTTAAGGGCATCTTTTTTATCTTGAAGCCTTTGGGGAGCTCTTCTGGGGGGTTTATTGAAGGTTTTTGTTCCTGGGAATTTTTCTCTACCAGAATCTCCACTTCCTCCATTTCCACATCCTGATTGGTTCAATGATTTATTAATTTAAGCTAATTGTGTAGTTAAAGGAGAACTCACAGAAGTAGCCTCATCATAATCAATCAGATCCAGTTCATTTTCATGTGCAGCAGAAAAAACTTGGTCAGTCATTGTTTTAAATCTAACCTTAGATGAGGGAAAGAAACATTAAGATGAATCAGTTTTATTTTTGCTTTATAAATAAAAAATAAAAATAAAAAAGAATATAAAACTCTTCATGATAAAATTCAACTTAAAATAATAATCAATTATTTATTATTCAAACTAATCATATAACCAGGAATTACAAGAAATCAACTGAAGAAATAAAAATAGTTTTTAATTTAACAAATAAATTTATGATGATTATCAGGGTTTAAATCAACTGAAGGATATTTAATTACCAGGACTCAATTTCAAATGAAATAATTTAGTATAGTTTTATTATTTTTTAATTAAAATTTTTATTGTCAGGAAAATTTGTCAACTGGAACAAAAAAAAATATTTTAATTTATCAGGACAAAGTCAACTGAAAATTACAATTAATTTAAAAAAAAAATTTATTACTTCTAGGACTAAGAACACAATTTCTCTATCTTTCTCAACTAGGAAAATAAATAAAATAATAATAATTTCAATTTACCAGACACCTCCCCCTATAAAATGAGCATATTAATGCCACTTACAGAGTGCTGAGTTAAAGGAAATACGTAAAGTATGTAGAGTGCAAAGTGACCCATGAATAGTAATCAATAATTACCATGAATTATTTAACTATTAGTTAGTATATAAGCCTAAGTTTTGGAGCATAGTGCGATTCGCGCTTGCAGCAGAAAATAAGTCACATGATATATGACGTTCATTGTTTTTTTCGTCCACTACTCCTTATAGGTACCTCAATGGAAATGGTCCCACGTTCTCCGGTCCTCAAGATAACAATGCACCATTGACAATTTGGAGAGGTTCCCAACTTTAAAGAGGTCTTTCAAGTCTAGAAGGTTTTATAGGGAGGTCCAATGGCAATAATGAGGGTGTGGTCTTCCAACATTGGCAGGGGCCTTTGTTGTGTGATTTGGCGCTGTTTGTGCATGTCTTAATTGACATCTGTTAAGGAATTGGGTATTTTTCTGGTTTGTTCCGTGGATATTGGGTCTGCGGGTATGTGGGTACTATCATTGGATAGCCCTGGTTTTTCTCTATATTTTATGTCCTGTAGGCATTTTTCATATTCTGAGTTTTAAGGGGTCATTTCCTCATTTTTCATTTATAAAAGATTGCAGTTTAATTTTGTTTTTCCTGTTTTACGGGCTAACCTTAAGTCTTAGAGTTAAGTGCTTAGTACCATTTGATAGAGCTAATTTTACTCTATATTTCATGTCTCAATGTTTTTATAGTGAAATTCTGTGTTTTAAAGGTTTTAGTAGTTGTAGCTAATTTTTCTAAGTAGATTAGTGGTTTTTATTGGTTTTCTGGCTTCAGGGAGGCCGGGCCGCTTCAGGCGGCATCTCTGACGTCATGCGGCCTGCCCGCCTCTGTTTTAGGAGGTTGGGGAGCGCTCCAGGAGGGTTTTTATTCAATCTGGCAGGTACAGGCGCCAGATTGGTGGGTGCGCATAGGCTCTTAGTTAGTGGTCTGTGTGTACATAGTGAATAAGACAGTTTGGGGCAACATTAATCATCATACAACCATCCGGAGGTGATCTCATTGTTCCTCACTCAGTTTTCACTGTTTTCTGGCCACAATTGGCTGTGTTTGTTGCAAGTGAGTTCTACATTTAACTTAGCTTTAGCAACTGTTTTCTCTGTTATAGTCTTGCAAGCTATAGCAAGTATTATTGCTGTCTCTGGTGTGGATTTGAAGCCTACATCAAGTATCTTTGCTGTCTCTGGTGTGGACTTGTTCTACATTTCAGTTTTTTGGTCTGGTAGTCTATCTGGGGACTACTTTCTTGGCTCATCAAGCAGTCAAGTGTTTTAAAAAGGGGCTTTAGCAAAACAGGAACAAACTTACTTTAGCAAGTAAATCTCACTCTATTTTTCTAAAGGGACAGGGGATTTTCTCTCTGGTTTTTCTCCAAATCCCTTGGTCAAGTCCTATAGCTAGTACTATAGGATTGTCTACATTTCTGGCGCCCAACGTGGGGTAGAACTTGCTTGATCTTTGGAATCTCTGTTTGCTTTGGATGGCTCTTTTTGGTGTTTTGGACTGCAGGAATGGCTTCTGGTTCCTCTATTCCTGTGGTGACTGTCAGTGGGGGGGATGGTGCTCCTTCTGTGATGTTTAGGGAGTGTGTGAGGATTAAAACTTTGGATGGTACCAAGTTTAATGGGGAGGATGTCAAGTGGTTTCTAGAGAAGTATGAAACTGCTGCTGGAGTGGATGGTGCTTCCTACCTGGACATGGTGAAGCAGATTATCTTTTTCATTGGTGATAGGTCAGTGGAGAAAGAGATTGTGGCCATGTCTGGCTACAAGAAGAGGGATTGGAAATTGTTGAGTAGGGAAATGGTGGATAGATGGGGTGTCACATTCACTATGGAGGATCTGAGCAAGGTTGTCAGTGAATGGCCATCTTATAGTGGTGTTGGTAACTTACATAGTTACAGGAATTTTCTGCTACAGTTTGATCCTGTGGTGGAATACTTGGTGGAAGTGGAGGAGCTGGCACATGAAAATGCTGCCAAAGATGTTTTTTGGTCTGCCCTGGCTAGAGATGTCAGGATGGATGTTTTGAAGGAGTTTTCAAGAAAGTAATTGATGAAAACTCTTTCTAATGGGGACCAGAAGTTGCCTGCCTTGGATAAGGTGAAGGAGGCTGTTGAGGCCCATTTGAAGTTATTGGCTATGGACACCTATCAGGAGGGGTGTGCCAAGTATGTCAGGAAAGTCAGTGAGGCTTTGGCTGAAGAGGAAGTTAGGGAGAAGAAGGAGGAGAAAAATTTGGTGCAGGTTCCCAAACAGTATGGTAAGGTAAACTCTTACAGTCGCCTTGCTGTAAGCAGAATCCGGAGGAGATATGTGGATTTAGTTGAAAACCCCGTCCTTCCAATAAAAATAACAAAATGGGAATTCTAAATCACTAAGCTAACCAATCTACTTGAATCTGATTGATAAAAATAATGAAACTCTAAAATAATTAACGCTTATTGAGATTTAAAGAAAGTGGCTGTTGATAAAAGAAATACTGATAACAACAATTAAGGTGTACCAGTGAAAGATCTGAAAAGATTGACTTTTATGTTTTTAAAATATTTTTAATTTTTATGAGACAGCAATAATCAAGTCCCAGTGACGAAGACCTTTCTAAAGATACCCTGTATGAAGTGTTATTTAAACTGTTGAATAGTATTTCTAAAATGTTAAATATAAAAATATAAAGCTATAAGGGTATTACAAATTTATTTAAATTTGTTGAGTAATAAAAAATGAGACCGTGGTGGTTAATGATTAAGCTGTATGATGTGTCCCCCACCTTCTCAATTTTGAGTTTGAGAAGCGCTTAAGTATTCCTAGTCACGTGCCTAAGTTTTCCCCTCCAGAGCTCTTTCAGAGTCAATCCGGAGCCCGTACGGAGTCCGTACGGAGTCAAAGCGGAGTCCGTACGGAGTCGAAACGGAGTCCGTACGGAGTCCGTCCGGACTTCCGGACTCAATTTAGAACCTTAAAACCATAAGAAAAAATCTAGAAAATTTACACATAATAGAGCTACTTCCCCTTTACCTACCAAACTAATTTTCGTAGTCTGCGCAGTTCTAATTACCCCGTGAAAATTCATCAAAGTTAAGTAATTTTTGAAAACGTAAATATTTCTATAAAACTTTAAAATTCATTTAAAAATATAAAAAAAATAGTAAAAATTCTGGGAAAATTTCCCAAGGTTCTTGAGTGACTTGACTTGATACTTATAAATTTTTCATACCGTAAAAATAAGTTTTCTCCGTAAAATAAATTGTTTTTGTGTAGGCATTCGCTCGTGACCAATTTCTTCATATTTTAAACTCCAATAAATTAAATAAAACCCTTTTATATAAAAAAATAATAACGCCAATCTTGCATGCCGTAATAACTCCATTTACATATTATGTTGCCGTACTAAACTTTAGGC
This sequence comes from Hemileia vastatrix, assembly GCA_030280995.1. Classification (NCBI taxonomy): domain Eukaryota; kingdom Fungi; phylum Basidiomycota; class Pucciniomycetes; order Pucciniales; family Zaghouaniaceae; genus Hemileia; species Hemileia vastatrix. The sequence goes on along the minus strand of JASXTE010000003.1, from coordinate 3,338,506 downwards.
TACCACATCCTCCCTCCAATCGAGAATGTCCCCATTCTTATAACTTTGCATAAGTGGTTGAGCAATCCCAAAAGAATTATCTTTTCTAATAAAATAATTTGATAAATTTGTTTTAGCTGGTCTTCTTTTAAATCTTTATAATCAAAACGTTCTTTCTTCTTCTCTGGCTTGATATAACATAAAATAAAATAATATAAATCTTGTGATGATTCCACTACTGAGAGCAAGGTTTGAATCCCTTCAGACTCCCATATACCAGTCTTCCTTCTTGTCACAGCATTGAGAGAGTGGATCTTCCTATGAGCCGAATACTCCTGATTCCAACCTCATAGGGCCCCCCACTGAGCCGAATTGTATGATTCCAATCTCGCCATAAGGTCCTCCAAGCTTCACACCAAAAAAAAATGGCCTAACTATGAGGCACTAAAAAAAATCATTCCCTAAAATCCAACTACCATCCTAACTTCTGATTCCTTCATCACAATTTTCAAACTTTGCTATACAGCAAACCCATAAAATACTTTTGCCAGGCTTCCAATAATAATTTTAACTTTAGACCATGTTAAAGCGCCACAAATTTCACCTAATTAACCATTATGCTTTCTTTAGCATCATCACCACCTAAAGTTTTAACCTCCTAAAGCTATCAGCACCCAATTCCAGAAATAATTGAATAACCAGTTTAGAGTCTTAGTGGACAGTGATAAATTAAAAGATTGAATTGAGTTATCCAAACAAGATTGACATTCCAGTTTAAAGTCTTGGTGGACCAAACATATAATCGATTGCCAGTTTATGGTCTTGGTGGACCAAAGATCGTTTAGGTGCATAAATATCTTGATATATTCCTAAGTAAGGCCTAGGCTTGACCAAAGATTGAATAAATTTGATAATCCAGTTTAATGTCATAGTGGACCAAACATTTGATCGACAAGTAATCCAGTATAAGGCCATAGTGGTCCAATGAATGTTGAATTATCCTGCAGATATTAATTTTCCAGTTTAAAGTCATAGTGGACTAAACAATGAATGAACTACCAGTTTAAAGTCATGGTGGACCAAACATTTAATCGATAAGAAATCCAGTTTAAGGTCATGGTGGACCCAACAGCTTGATAACAGTCCAGTTTAAGGTCTTGGTGGACCTAACAACTTCTCTATCCTTGAACCCAGATTCTGCCACCAGCTTTCTTCATCCTAGTTTCAAGTTTTCTTCTTCAAAAAAAAAATCTCCTAACAAGATGAAACCTTCTGACTTCATTGCTTCAGCTGATCAATCTTGCAAATACTGTGCCTTCACCCATAGGGAATGTATCTTCTCTTTTAACTGGCAAAAGCACACTTATAATAGGGCCTGTTTAGCCTGCTATGAGAAGAAAAGAAAATGTTCTGGCTTGAACTGTGGTTCTTTCCCCATCACTGCTACTAGCTTCGCCGCCTTCTGCAAACCTCTTCCTTCTTCTTCACCTTCTACTCCACCCCCTATTCCATCAACCTCTAAAGATCCCATACCTTTTTCTCCATCAGCCTATTTAAATCTTTCTCCATCACCTAATCCTCTGGGTCCTTCTCTCCAATCTAGACTTGCTGCTACTCCCCCAAGAACTCTTGCTGCTCCCAAGGCCATGCTTCAACCTTCTAACAATTCTTCTCCTTCTTCCAACATCTTGAAGCACAAAAGGTCCTATAATAGCCAGCAGTCTTCATCTTCTCTTGTATCATCCAAAAGGCCCAGAACATCTACTTCAAACACCAAATCCAACACCAGTCCTCCTCATCTATCAAAAATAAAAAATCCTTTCCTAAACATAAAAAATCCCACTCCATTACCAAGTAAGCCATTTATCTATGATCATGATAGTTTTGACACAGGTTAGTTGTCTCTTTTTATTTTCTTAATCTTCAGGTTTTAATTTGCTGATATTTTAATTTGATAAGCGTCCACCGGTTCTCCAATTTCATATTCTGCTTATGAACTACCAGAACCTAATCCAAGCTTCCCTAGAGTTCCAATTCACCTAGTGTCTGAAAAGCTTTTTGCCAATTTTAATAACCTTATCGCTTATTTCCAACGATACCCGCCCTCTGATAGATCAGAATCTTGGATGAGAGAGCAACTGTTAAGAGACCTTTTCAAAATAGCCAACTGGCTTCAACACTATCGTGACCGTGAAATAAGATTCGAATCCCAGGAAATCAATCAAGGTCCTTCTAAATTTTCTAATTTCGATTCTTCAAAAGATAACAACCCTTGATGGTGTTCTTCCTGGTATGTAGCTTTCTTGCATAATGTTTGAAGAATAAAATATAAACATCTAAACTACCTAAAACTAAAATACCTTTATTTTATTTTATTTATTTATTTTTTATTTTATTTTATTTTTTTTTATTTTTTTATTTATTATTTATTATTTTTTTATTATTTTTTTATTTTTTTAGTTATTTTATTATTATTATTATTATTATTATTATTTTTTTTATTTTATTTTTTTTTTTTTAATTTTTTTTTTTTTTATTATTTTTTTTTTTATATTTTTTTGTTATTTAAATGAGATAGTTTTGAAATAAAAGTTAAAATTTAATTTTTAAAGAGAGATAAACAAATGTGAAAAGAAAAATAAAAAAAGTAATAAAAAAATTTCAAAATAAAATTTTAAAAGATGCCCCCCGGCCATTTGATGAGCCGTACCCTCGACATCATACCCACATCCAAGTGCAACTTGATGTGGTTACACAATTTTAAGAAATTGAAAAGAAAAGAAAATAAATGAAAGTTTTTAGCAGATAATTTTTTTATAATGATGATCACCGGGTGGGCTCCCTCCAATTTATAAAAATGATTAGAGACCACCAGTGAGCATCACCTTTACAATAATTCATAATATATATTAAAGAAAAGAAATCACAATCTAACATAAAAAAAATCAAAAACAAAATAAAAAAAATCTTGAATCCGGCGTTGAGAGCGGTGTCTCTTGATTCGTTCCAGTTTATAGTCTTAGTGGACTTCCTAAAATTAAAAGACAAAGCCAGGATTCAACTAGAAACAGGGAAAATTTTGGAAACGAACATTATGGGGTAATTGTGTATAGAGCAGCCAGCCCATCAATTACCCCCACACTTGCCAATATTAAATTAAGAAGGTTCCCCTGTGAACACTTCTTCCAATAAATTTTAAAATTTTTCCAACACTATCTTCACCCATATTTTAAGAATTTTAAGTTTTCAAAAATTTCAAAGAAGGTCTTCTTGCATTTCGTTAAGTTTCATCACAGTTTTGTTGTCCATATACAGTGTAACGATAGTAAAGTATTTTGATAAAAAAAAAGAAGATAGTTTATCCTCGTTGCGGAGGTATAAATTTAATAAAAGTCATTAAAATTGTAGTTTATCCTCATTTCGGAGTTGATAAAATTTAAGAAATTTCATAGTTTATCCTCATTGCGGAGGTATAAAATTTGATAAATGTCATTAAAATTGTAGTTTATCCTCATTTTGGAGTTATCCATATAATTTCATAAATGTCATAGTTTATCCTCATTGCGGTGGAAGACTTCGGCACTCCTGGTGCCTCTAGGATAGAACCGTTTCACTTGATCGGCCACTACCCTCTTCTTTAATACTACTCCATCCAACTCTTCTAGCACATATGAACCGCCGGAAACTTGCTCCTTGATTTTATACGGTCCATTCCACCTATCTGCAAACATCTTTCCCCATTGACTTTCCAAACTCCTATTATACACCAGGACCATATCTCCTGGGTTCAAAGGTTTCCTTAATCGATGTGCCAACCGCTCATCCCAATATCTGACTAATTGATTTCGGATCTTCATCATCCGCGAATATGCCTTTTCTAAATATTCTTCTTTCTTTTCTAGCTGCATCATTCTTGCACACAATAATTCTTCAGTAGTTTTGACCGTGTCCCAGTCAACTCCAAGATATGATTCAGCTTCTAAATCAACCGGTAAAACTGCTTTCTGTCCAAAAACAAGTTCATAAGGTGAAAATCCGGTCGTCCTTTTGGCAGTGATTCGATCAGCAAATAAAACTAAAGGTAAATAGTGCCTCCACTTTTCGGCACTTGTCCCACACATTTTAACTAAAGCATCCTTAATAACTTGATGCCCTCTTTCAACCATGCCTTCAGCTTCAGGATAATATGGGTTTGCTACCCTAACCTTTGATCCAACTTTCAATACGGCCTCTTTAAACTCTGTCCCAAATTCAGGACCTCCATCTACCGTCACCAACTTCATCACCCCATAACTATATACCCAATTATTCAAAAAAAATTCTGCCACATTTTTGGCAGTTAAATTAATAAGAGGCGCTGCCTCTACCCAACCAGATAAATCATCTCTGGCCACAATTAAATATTTATACCGTCCCTCTTTTATATGAATGGCATCTAAACTAACTCTTCCAAAGAGCGTATATTCACCGGTCGCGCGTCCAGGTTCTTTTGGCCTTAAATAACTTCGTCTTTGACATTCTTCGCATGACTGAACCCACTGTTTAACAGCCATCTTCATGCCAGGCCACCAAAATCGATCAGAAATTCTTCTAAAGGTTTCTCCCACGCCTCTATGCCCGAGATCTTCATGCAGTGATTTCAAAACTAATTCTTGCCCCTTCTGTTGAGTTATAACTACTTGAGGATTTGGATACCTCCTCCTCATTAAACGTCGAACAGATAGGTAAAACGTAGATGACTTCCTCTTGATAGCCACCCATTCATCGTCTTCACAATCTTCTGGCCTCTCTAAAGTCAACAAATATTTGACTAACAAAAAATAAAAACCAGTCTGACCCCAGACTTCATCTTGAAAATCGATTAATATAACATCAATAGGGACTTCTCTGTCACCAATATCACCTGCACATGAATGAGCCAATAATCGTTGACCCCTAAATAAATCTTTAATCGAGCTATGTCGACGTTTTTCTTCTGAACCTTTGGATCCTTCGAAAACCGTATTTGAAAATACCTCTTTCTCTTTATCCACCTTTTTATTTAAATCCTCTAATTCTCCAACATATACACCATTCCTTAATTTACTACTATCCCACACTACCAATCCATTTTCCTCTACATACACCACATCTTCTTCTACCTCCTCTCTGCCGAATTTATCTACACCTTTATTAACATAAAAACTATTTTCCAGTTTATCCTCTTGGTGGAGGTCATCATCATCATAATCTAAACACAATAGTCCTGCCAGTTTAACCTCATGGGGGAGGTATGGAAAGTCTTCAGCTCCTTTAGTGCTGGCTTTGATAATAGGTATATCTTCATCGAACTCTTCTGAGTCTGAATCTTCTTCAGTGGGTGGTCTCCTTGATAAACCATCTGGCATAGTAAAAGTTTTGCCAGGCTTATGAACATATTCAAACAAAAAATGTTGAATAAAAGCTACCCATCTCGTCATGGGTGCGTTCGGTAAACTTGGGGAATTAATCATCTGGATTAACGATTTCGCATCCACTTGCAACTCAAAATGTTGCCCCCACAAAATATGCTGAAGTTTCTTCAGTATTTTTGCCACACCACATAATTCCAATTTCGGTTGAGAATATCTTGATTCGACCTCAGTAAATACTACAGATTCATACCTAACTGGCCTGATGTAACCAGCTTTATCCATCTGAGACAAAACCGCCCCAGCTGCAATCTGACTTGAATTAACTGCTAAATAAATTCTGCCAGCATCTTTTCCATAATCCAACTTGTGCAGGACTAAATCCTTCCCCAAAACCTCCTTCAACTTCACAAATGCCTTTTCACACTCTTCATCCCACTCCCAGTCTGCATCCTTTCTCGTTAACCGTCTCAATGGAGCTGCCAATGAAGAAAAGTCCTTAATAAACATTCTAACATATACGCAAATGCCTAAAAACCCTCTAACTTTGGTCGTATTCTTGGGTCTTGGCCAGGACTGAATTTTGTTAACTTTCTTCTTGGACATAATCCTACCCTCTCTACATACCACATGGCCTAATATTTCTAAGGCTGGCACACAACAGGAAAATTTTGAACCTGAAATAGTTAAACCAGCCTCTTCAATTTGAAACAAGATTCTTTCTAAAGTAATTGCAAACTCCCAAATGAATTTGCGTATCCCGGGATTCTCTTCCAACACCTGATTATCATAGTCGGTTGTTGGTCCCTTAATTCCTCCATCATCTATAAAGATTCCAGCATATTTTGGAATTTCGTCTTGAAGGATCCAAGCCATCTGATCTTAATAAACTGCAACCGAATTTGTTGCTCCTTGAGGTAATCTTGTTAACTGTAAGCGTCCAAGTGGCGTATCGAATGTAGTGAGAGGCCTTGAGTCCGGATGTAACTCTCTCTCATCATATCCACCCATAATATCTCCCAAACCATAGCACACTCTTCCTGCAAACGCTTCAACAAACTCCTCAGCACTAGGTGGTATCCCAGCATCCTTTATTGTAACCCTATTTAATTCCCTAAGATCATGAACAACTCTAAGCTTGCCATTCGGTTTCTTGATACAAAATACAGGACTAGAATAACTTGACGTTGATTGCTCATACAGTCCAGTGCGTATCCGTTCTCTGACAACTTCAATATAGGCTTCTTTTAATGCAGCCGGAATAGGAATCGGTTTCTGCTGCCATGGTTCATGACATACCACAGGAATCTTGTAAGGCTCCCCATAGGAATGCTTCAACACACCCCTCTCCTCTTCTACAAAAGCAATGGCCTTCTCTCGCTTGACCATCACATCCAACAACAACTTCTTCTCTTCTCCAGACAACCCACCATCAGGTCCAAAATTAACAACACCCAGTCTCTCAAAAGTGATTCTTGACGTCTCAGAAAATTCAAGCGTATTCTTTACCAAGGGACTTTCATAAGGATCTCTTGATAACCTTGGTCTTCTCAAAGGTGGATTTAATTCAGCAGGTAGCGGCTCATTAATAGGTCGAACTTTATTTGCTACTTTCTTATATTTGGCTGCGTCCACATCTAAATTAACTTGAGGTAAAACATCGCCATTAAAACTCTCATCAAATGAATCTTCTTCATCGCCAGAATCAGAATAAGAAAAATTAGAAAAATATTTTATTTCATTTTTAAATTTTACCCTTTTCTCCTTTCCCTCGTCTAATTTATAAACAGATTTTCCAACACCTTTTCTTCCCTTATCCAACAGTAAATCACCTGTAAAGAAAGTTGGCAGGTTAACCTCTTGCTGGAGAACCAGAGTTGAATTTTCACAAAAATTATTTTTTTGTGTTTTAATTATACCGAGATTTTTTATTTGATTTTGATGAGATTTTCGCAGTTTACCCTCTTGCTGGAGGTCCAAAATAGAAGGAGATAATTGCAGTTTAACCTCTTGCTGGAGGCCCCGAATAACATTTTCACATAAGTTATTTTTTTGTGTTTTACTTATACTGAGATTTTTAATCGAGTTTTGATGTAATTTTTGCAGTTTACCCTCTTGCTGGAGGTCCATAAACATACCCTTCCAATTTTTATCCAACCTAATTTGGCCCATTTTGCCTTTTTCACCGTTTTTAAATTTAATAGAAAAACCGGGTAAATCGAATAAACATATAGAAAAGTCCAAAACGTATTTGCACTCCAAAGTAATATTAACAGAAAATAATTGAGAATCCACTTGAATTATCTCCAAGTGAGCTGACCTATTGCAATCCGGGATCTCATCCTGAGGAGAGATTACAACATTAGAGCGATCAGCCCCTGCTACCCCAAAAAATGAGGGCATTCATCCCTTTCCAACAAACATAATTCACCAGAAGCCGTCCGTTTTATATGCCGCTTCTTGGTGCAAACACAACACTGGCACAGAGTAGTAATCCCTGGCCGTGTTTCCCAACCTTCATCTCCAGGAGGTGCTAACCGCATATGTAACCTCCGCATATCTTCACCAGTGATCTCCAAACTAATCCCCATGCCAGCTTGATACCCTATCCTGGCCTCAAAATCCATCAAAAAAGGACCACCAAGAACAGTTTTGACTGCTCCTCTGGCCACATAAAAGTGAACCTTACCAACAGATCCACCAATGCCTAACCTGACATGCTCAGCAGTACCCATCAGCTCTGTTGCATGCCCTCCAATACCTCTGAGGTTTCCCCCAGTTCCACTTTTAATTGGCAAGCCTATACTCGTCGCTTGCTCCAATGAAATTAAATTAATTTGAGACCCTGAATTGACCAAGGCCTTTACTTCTTTACCATTTAGAGTTACCACCAGGTAACCCAGGGGAGCGGAAAAATGTGTATCTACATCTTCCCCAAACTTTTCAGCATTTTCACAAATATATTCCACCTCTCCAGTGGAAACCCGACGCCTCGTCAAATGCTTCTTTTGCTTTTCAGCAAGCGCCGGACTAATCGTAAATAACTCCCCCAAAGATAAGGGAACCTGAAGTTGATTCACCCTATTCAAAACTGCGTCCATCGCATTAGCTTGACCAGAAACTACTGGCCGCTCATACTGGACCTTTGATTTAACAACCTTGGCCCTGGGTACCTCTCGAGGTCCAACCGAGCCGTCTTCACCCCCCATTATAACATCTTCACTTTCTATAACCCTAACTCCGTCACCAGCTTCTTGCACTAATCCTGATCCATAGCTAGTCCTTCTTACACCCTCCATTGGGATGGGACTGCTAAAACTTGGTCTGGGTAGAGACGCCAACGGTACGTCCTCCTCAGAATCCGAATCATCCTCTGGCATAGGCTCACCATTTAAATCAAACTTGCCATAACTAGGGGGCCCCATATCAGCAATCCCCTTCTGCATTTTATATAATTCGTCCTTAGAGTAAGGGTTCAATTTGTTGGCGGCAGTTTGAGCACTAGAAATCTTGTCCTTAGAGTAAGGGTTCACTTTGTTATTGGCCTTGCCAGGATTAGCCCTCAATTGGCTCTGAATGCTACTTTTCGCCTTAGTAGCAGCTGCTCTTCTAGCAGCATTAACATCATATTCGCCAGCCATACAGCTACCCTCCACCTGGGCAACCGTCGCCAGCTCTAAACCACCAAAAGAAGTAGAAAATGTGGCTTTACTGACCTCTTTCTCCTTGCCCTTGTCAGCTTTACCACCATTACCATTACCATTTTTGCCACTCTTGGCATTAACATCTTCATCCGTCACCTCTTCAAATCTGGCTCTCCTTTCAGCCGTTAAACTTCTTCTGACCAAATCAGAAGGAGACTGTCCATCACTGGGCTTGATGAACGAACCATCGGGAAATTTATAAACTTTACCATCGAATAAAACTCGCCCAGCATCCATATCCTTATCAAGAGCAAAACAAACTGTTGCTCTGTGCCCCCTCCTATTACAATAGGAGCACACCTTTGGCTCATCATAGCCACCTCTATATCCATTACCACCATTCCCACCATTTCTCCCATTGCCTGGGAAGCGGTTACCGTTGTTATTGCCATTATAATTTTGACGTTCATAACCTCTAGACTGATAAGAAGTCGACGTCGACGAAGAAGCGATTGGGGCCTTGTTGGCCTTCTGAGTCTCTTGAACAAATATTTTTAATTGTTTTGTTAAATCGGCCAAGTGATCGACCATCTTACTATCTACATTGCCCTCCACTTTAGCAGCAGGTAATCCCATTTGTGCCTTCTTGGCCTCCTGGGCTTTGACCATAATATCGTTGTTTTCGGCCAAAACCTTGCTAACCTTGCTAACATATTGAGTGCAAGACTCTTGATATTTGTCCAACGCCAATAACTTGAGATGGGCCTGAATTTTCTCTTTGATAACCTCCAGAGCCGGCAGTTTCTGCTCACCATTAGGCAGTTCCTTCATCAAATCTTTTCTTGAAAGATCCTTCAAGACGTCCATACGAATATCCCTGCTGCATGCTGTCCAAAACAAATCTTTTGCTTGGTTCTCATGCACTAACTCGTCCACCAGTATGAGATATTCCACCACTTCATCAAACTGAACACAGAGCTTTTTGAAGTCAGCCATAGAAGAAACACCACCTTTTGCTTGCCAGTCTCCAACAATTTTATTGAGGTCCATCATAGTAAACCTAACACCCCATCTATCAACCATAGCTTTAGAAAGCTTAACCCAATCCTTGTCCTTGAATGCCTGCATAGCAATAACCTCTTTTTCCACCTCCCTATCGGCAATAAAAAATCTAACTTGCTTCACCATATCCACATGAGAAGCACCATCAACAGCAGCAGCAGCTTCATACCTGCTAATGAACCATTTAACCTCCTCCCCATCAAACTTTGGGCCATCCCAAGAAACAATTCTAACTGAGGGAGTAAGAGGGTTAGAAGATCCAGAAGCAACAGCAGAAGAAGACATCCCAATAAGTAATGAAAAGCGTTAACAATCAATAAGATAACAAGCCTCTTGCAGGCCAATAACAGAAATCCAATTAGAGTTCCAGAAAATAAGCCTCTTGCAGGCTAAGAACGTTCTTGATCCAAGTAAGTCTTTAAAGAAAGCTAGAGAAATCGAACCCCATGTTGGGCGCCAACTATGGTAAGGTAAACTCTTACAGTCGCCTTGCTGTAAGCAGAATCCGGAGGAGATATGTGGATTTAGCTGAAAACCCCGTCCTTCCAATAAAAATAACAAAATGGGAATTCTAAATCACTAAGCTAACCAGTCTACTTGGATCTGATTGATAAAAAATAATGAAACTCTAAAATATTTAACGCTTATTGAGATTTAATGATTGTGACTGTTGGGAAAAGAAATACTGATAACAACAATTAAGGTGTACCAGTAAAAGATCTGTAAAGATTGACTTTTATGTTTTTAAAATATTTTTAATTTTTATGAGACAGCAATAATCAAGTCCCAGTGACGAAGACCTTTCTAAAGATACCCTGTATGAAGTGTTATTTAAACTGTTGAATAGTATTTCTAAAATGTTAAATATAAAAATATAAAGTTATAAGGGTATTACAAATTTATTTAAATTTGTTGAGTAATAAAAAATGAGACCGTGGTGGTTAATGATTAAGCTGTATGATGTGTCCCCCACCTTCTCAATTTCGAGTTTGAGAAGCGCTTAAGTATTCCTAGTCACGTGCCTAAGTTTTCCCCTCCAGAGCTCCTTCAGAGTCAATCCGGAGCCCGTACGGAGTCAAAGCGGAGTCCGCACGGAGTCCATACGGAGTCAAAGCGGAGTCCGTACGGAGTCCATACGGAGTCGAAACGGAGTCCGTACGGAGTCCGTCCGGACTTCCGGACTCAATTTAGAACCTTAAAACCATAATAAAAAATCTAGAAAATTTACACATAATAGAGCTACTTCCCCTTTACCTACCAAACTAATTTTCGTAGTCTGCGCAGTTCTAATTACCCCGTGAAAATTCATCAAAGTTAAGTAATTTTTGAAAACGTAAATATTTCTATAAAACTTTAAAATTCATTTAAAAATATAAAAAAAATAGTAAAAATTCTGGGAAAATTTCCCAAGGTTCTTGAGTGACTTGACTTAATACTTATAAATTTTTCAGACTTTAAAAATAAGTTTTCTCCGTAAAATAAATTGTTTTCGTGTAGGCATTCGCTCGTGACCAATTTCTTCATATTTTAAACTCCAATAAATTAAATAAAACCCTTTTATATAAAAAAATAATAACGCCAATCTTGCACGCCGTAATAACTCCATTTACATATTTAGGTGCCGTACTAAACTTTAGGCTACCACAACAGGAGAGGGACCCAATGGTGGAGCAGCTGGCTGGTCTGACAAAACAGCTGCACATTTTTGTCCAGGAGGCCAAGAAGGTTAATAAGGCACCTTCTCAGCCAAGAGATTTTGAAAGGGGGGCTGGTAGGAGTGATCCTTGGGTTTGCTCTTATTGCAGTAGGAGGGGGCACAGGTCCAATGATTGTTGGGCACTGAACAGAGATGTGTCTGAAGGAAAAGTGGAGTTTGATGGCAGGGTTTTTAAGTTCCCTGACAGTTCTTTTGTGAAGCCCAGTGAGGGGCAGGCTCCTGTTGATTTGGTCAGGAGAAGGGGTGGTCTCAATAAAAGGAGGCCAAGGTTTGAGGAGATTCCTGATCAGGGGAAGTCTTCTGTTAAGGTAGATGAGGACGTCAAGGGAAAGGGGAAGGAGGTCAATAAGGTCTCTTTTTCTACTTCCTTAGGTGGTTTGGAGTTGTATTCTTGTGGTGGACAGTCAAGTGGTGAATGCTTGGCTGGTGTTTATGATGTGGAAGCAGGGAAGGTTTGTAGGCCTAGGAGCAGTTCTCAGGCCCAACCAAAGCCAAATGCTTCAAAGGGTGATCCTAAGCTGAGTGCAGCTAGGAAGAGGTACAGCAAAGAGGAGCTGTACAAGATGCAGAAGGGTATGGCTGACATGGGCCCCCCTACTTTTGGTGCATTGGACCTGAATGGTGAGCCAATGCCAATGGAGGTGGATTCTGACTCCTAGGAGGATGTCCCTTTGGCTTCATTGCCAAAGCCTGTTGGATTCAGAGGTTCTGGTGAGGGATATGGTTTGGTTCCTGTTAATGGTAAATCTGTTGGTGGTGCTGGTCCTCAAGAATCTTCTAGGACCAAGGTAGTGAAGCAAAGAGCTCACTTTGAGAGGCCAGTAGTGTCTGGTCAAGTTAATGTTATGGACTCTGTCCTGGAAAGGATGAACCAGTGTCAGGTTTCCCTATCTTATGGGGAATTGTATGCTATCAGTCCAGGGTTGGCTGATAGGCAGAAGAAGTTGTTGACCAGGAGAAGGGTTTCTTCTGGTGAGGTAGAATACATTTGTGATTCTGCTGAAATGTTTGGTGAGGGGTTGGAAACTCATTTTTCTGCTCCTCTGGGATATTTCAATGTCACTCTGAATGGCAGGGAGGCAAGGGCATTGGTGGATTCAGGTTCTCAGATAAACCTGATTTCTTTGTTTGAGGCAACTCATATGGGCCTCCCCATCAAAACTGGTATTGGTGGGAATTTGAGAGGGATTGGTGGCCATGTCACTGAATGGGTTGGAACTTCAGAGTTTGTGAAGTTAGATGTTGGAGGAGCCTCAGGGAAGGTTCATTTTTACATTGCTAAAGGTAATGTAAAAGCAGTTTTGGGTGGGCCATTCTTGATGGATTTTCAGGCAAGAATAGGTTATCAATTTGAATTGGGAATCAGTTTGGAGCTGACTGGTGAAGACGAAAGGAGGCCTCACATGAGGTTATCATCCCCTGGAGAGGATGGTTGGGAGACTAGGCCTGGTTTATCTTCAATGTGCCAGTGCATGGACTGCTGCAGGAGAAGGAAGGAAGTGGGTGCTGCCTCTGGTTTTTTGGAGTGCGGTCCAGGCTCTATTGGGAGTCTGTCTTTTTTAGAGTAATGAAGGCTGATCACCCTAGTGCTACAACCTCTCCCCAAGATGAGGAAATCCCAGGTTTTAGTAGGTCAGCTCCCTTGGAGATATACCAAGTGGATTTTCAACTTTCTCTTTTTAATGTTTCTCTTCTCTGCAAGTATTCATCAAGTTTTTTATCAAGTCTCTGTTCTCTCTCAAGATTCTTAATTATTTTTAATTCAAGTTTAAAGAAGAAGATTGGTTATATATCTTTATTGAAAGATATGTGGAAAAGTTTTGGGGGGGTGAGATTGGGGTCTAAAAGTAAGTCCTCCCAATTGTGCACAGCTAGGTTTTCTTCTACACCTTTCAAAAACATTACCTGGGACACACCTGTGAGCATTGGGGAAACCCCTGGATATTTTTGTAGGACAGAAGAAAACTCAAGAAAAGAAAGTAAAAATTTAAGATAATTCATGAAAATCAAGAAAAAAATCTGAAGATAATGAAGAAAGAAGATGCAAAATATTTTTGTGAAGATAGTCAAGATCAATTTTTGGGCCTCCAGCATGAGGTTAAACTGCAGAAAATTTTGAAGCATGATGATCATCAAGATCAATTTTTGGACCTCCAGCATGAGGATAAACTGCACAATTTTAGAAGATATGATTCAGAAGATGAATCAAGATTTGAAGATTTGGAAGTTGGAAGTGAGGATGAAGATGTGGAAATGAGAAAATTTTTTGGAGTGGTGAGATTGGGGTCTAAAAGTAAGTCCTCCCAATTGTGCACCGCTAGGGTTTCTTCTACACCTTTCAAAAACATTACCTTGGCCACACATGTGAGCAATGGGGAAACCCTTGGTTTTTTTTTCCAGGTCTGGTGGTGAATATTTCATTAAGATCCCTCAAGTTGAAGGTGGAGCGGCAAAGTATAAGAAGGTAGCGCAGAAGATTAGGCCTGTCAATGAGCCTATGCCTGTGGGCTTGAATCTGCCTTTGAAGAGACCTCCTTTGTCAAGAGATCCGTACTGTACTCTTTTGGTGAAGAATCCTCCAGAATTTGTAGAGACGGCGAGGATGACCGTGGAAAGATTGAAAGTTGTTAATTTTGGTCGTGATGGGTGGTTGTGTGGGGAAGAAAAGAAGTTGTTGTTGCACGTTATTGTGCTAAGGAAAAAGCGGTGGAATTTGTTGAGGAGGAAAGGGGTGTATTGAAGCACTCTTATGGGGAACCTTACTTGATTCCTGTTGTTTGTCATGAACCTTGGCAAATCAAACCTATTCCGATTCCAGCCGCTATTAGAGAGGATTTTGTGGAGATTGTAAGGGAAAGAGTCAGGACTGGGTTATACGAACAACTGACTTCCAGCTACTAAATTCCGGTTTTCTGTGTAAAAAAGCAGAATGGAAATTTGAGGGTGGTTCATGATCTTAGAGCCTTGAATAGAGTCACTATCAAGGATGCTGGTATGCTGCCAAGTGCAGAGGATTTTGTTGAAGCTTTTGCTGGAAGGGTGTGTTATGGTTTGGGTGATATTATGGGTGGTTATGATGAGAGGGAACTACATACGGATTCAAGGCCTCTCACAACTTTTGAGACTCCTTTGGGAAGATTTCAGCTCACTAGGTTGCCTCAAGGAGAAACTAATTCAGTGGCAGTTTATCAAGCACAGATGGCTTGGATTTTGCAGGATGAGGTTCCTACTCATGCTGGTATTTTTATTGATGATGGTGGAATTAAAGGACCATCCACTGATTATGGTAATGAGGTGTTATCGGAGAACCCTGGAATAAGGAGGTTTGTGTGGGAATATGCAATAACTCTAGAGAGAGTGTTGTTTAGGATTGAAGAGGCTGGTTCGACCATTTCAGGGTCAAAATTCTGTTGTTGTGTTCCTGCTTTGGAAATTCTGGGTCATGTGGTATGTAAAGAGGGAAGGATTATGGCGAAGAAGAAGATTAATAAAATTCAGTCATGGCCAAGGCCTAAAAATACCACTGAAGTCAGAGGATTTTTGGGTGTATGTGTATATGTCAGGATTTTCATTAAGGATTTTTCTTTGTTGGCTTCACTTTTAAGGAGGTTGAGCAGAAAAGATGCAGATTGGGAATGAACTGACGAGTGTGAAGAGGCTTTTCAGAAGCTGAAAAAGGTTTTTGTTGAAGATATAATTCTTCACAAGTTGGATTATGGTGTTGGTGCTGGAAAGATTTATCTGGCAGTGGACTAAAGTTATATTGCTGCTGGTGCTGTTTTGTCTCAGGAGGATAAGACTGGGAGGGTTAGGCCAGTAAGGTATGAGTCTGTGGTGTTTAATGAGGTGGAATATAGGTATTCTCAACCTAAGTTAGAATTGTGTGGTGTAGCTAAAATTTTAAAGAAGCTACAGACGGTTTTGTGGGGGCAGCATTTTGAGCTGCAGGTGGATAAAAAATCTTTGGTTCAGATGATCAATAAACCTAGTCTTCCAAATGCTCCAATGACTAGGTGGGTGGCATTTATTCAACATTTTTCTTTTGACCTGGTACACAAACCAGGTAAAACTTTTACTATGCCTGATTGATTATCAAGGAGGCCACCTACAGATGAGGATTCTGATTCTGAAGAGTTTGACGAAGATGTTCAAGTGATTAGGGTGAGCACAAAGGGTGCTGAGGATTTTTTCTTTCCTCACCCATGAGGCTAAACTGGATGATTGTTCTGTCCTCCCCCAAGAGGTTAAACTGGCTGGATCTGATCTTGATTCTGGTGATCAGGATGATTTTGTTGATGAAGATGGAGTTGTTGTTTTGGAAAGCTCAAAATTGGAAAAGGGTGTTTTTGCTAGTGAGCTGGATTCTCACAAGGTTCAGTGGAAAGAGAAGGACGTTCCAAAACTTAAGGATTGGTGTCCTGGTTGGGCTGCTCAATTGGCTCATGTTCACACTGGTGATTTTGATGACAGAGTTGTACCCTTGGATGTTGTTTTGTTGGATTTTGAAGATGAGACCTGGGGTCAATCTGGGTTTTATTTTATTATGGTGGAATATCTGTTGACCGTGGAGAAGCCAGATAGTTGTGATGATGATACTTGGTTGGCAATCAAGAAGAAGAGTCCTGGCTTTAGTGTTTCAGGAAGGAGGTTGATAAGGAGGAGACATCCAAATACTCAAGTGGTGGTGACTCTGAAGAAGGGTCAAGAATTGTTTTTGAAGTCTTTGCATGAAGACCTTTGTCATAGAGGCTTTTGGGAGACTTATAGAAGTGTAGCAGATAGATTTTGGTCGCCAGGTGTGAAGTTGGCTGTGCAGGGTTGGGTTCAATCTTGTGAAGAATGTCAAAGAAGAAGTCACTTGAAACCTAAAGAGGTGGGCTGTGCTACTGGTGAATCAACTGTCTTTAAAAGATTCAGTCTAGATGCTGTCCATATTAAAGAGGGCAGGTATAAATACTTGATTGTTGCTAGGGATGATTTGTCTGGTTGGGTTGAGGCAGTGCCTCTGGTTAATTTGACTGCCAAGAATGTGGCAGAGTTTTTGAAGAAAGAGTGGATTTATAGGTATGAGTTGATGAAGTTGGTCACTGTTGATGGTGGGCCAGAGTTTGGTGCCGAATTTAAAGAAGCTGTGGCTAGTGTTGGTTCTAGGGTTAGAGTGGCTACACCGTATTATCCTGAAGCTGAAGGCATGGTTGAAAGAGGCCATCAAGTTATCAAGAATGCTTTGGTGAAGATGTGTGGAGATAGTTCTGAAAAGTGGAGGCATTATTTACCCTTGGTGTTATTTTCTGATAGGGTCACTTTGAAGAGGACAACTGGCTATTCTCCTTATGAGTTAATGTTTGGTCAAAAAGCCGTTCTACCAGTGGACTTGGAAGCTGTCTCTTATCTTGGAATTGATTGGGATGAAGTGCAATCAACAGAAGATTTGCTCTGTGCCAGGATGCAACAGTTGGAATGTAGAGAGGAATGTCAAGAGAAGGCATACTCTAGAATGATGAAGATTAGGAATCAATCAGTCAGATACTGGGACAAGAAGTTAGCTCATAGACTCAGGAATCCCTTGAAACCTGGTTGTTTGGTTTTGGTGTATAAAAGAAGTTTGGAGAGTCAGTGGGGAAAAATGTTTTCTGACAGATGGAATGGACCTTACAGAGTCAGATCTCAGGCATCTGGAGGTTCTTATGTTTTGGAAGAGTTGGATGGTGCAGTCCTGAAAAAGAGGGTGGCTGCAGACCAAGTGAAAAGGTTTTATCCCAGAGGCACTAGGCATGAAGAAGATTGACTCCGCAATGAGGATAAACTATGGAACGTTCTTTTTTTTTTTGAAATTCTGTGGTGTTGCAGAGCAACTTTTGTGTTGGAAACTTTTGTTAGAAGGTACCCATGGGTGGGGCTTCTAGATTTTATCTTGGCAAGTGTAGGGGTGACTGATGGGCTGGCTGCTCTATCAACAGTTACCCCAGGTTTTCTGTTTCCAACCCTTTCTCTTAATTTGGTTGAACCCTAGTATTGGTTTATTTTCACAGGCTTTAGTCCTCTATGACTTTAAACTGGAATTTCCTTTGGTTTTCAAGTGCCGGACTCTTCACTCTTATTGGTTTTGGTTTTTTTGTGTTGAAGGTTGTGTTTTTGTTAGAAGGTACCCAGGGGGGGCTTCTAGATTTTATTTTGGAAAGTGTGGGGGTAACTGATGAGCTGGCTGCTCTGTAGAACAGTTACCCCATAATGTCTGTCTCAAGTCTTTTGTTTTTCCTAGTTGAATTCTAGTTCTGTTGTTTATTATTCAGGTTTCAAGTCCGCTATTACTTTAAACTGGTTTGGGACTGGCTTCTTTATCTTTGGTTCTTTCAGATTGGTGGTGGATCACTGGTGGTCTCCTGTCATTTTTACTTATTGGAGGGAGCCCACCCAGTGATCATTTCTATGGACCGAACTTTCCCTTATTGGACCATCTATGGAGCTGGACTTTCTTTGATTTGGCAGTTAAGTTTTTGCTAGATAGTAGTTTTAGATTATTTTCTTTTTTCTCTTTTTTTCTTTTAATTTTTTTATGGGGGTTGTTAAAATTATAAAATCAAAAAAATATAGAGTGTTACCACATCAGGGTCACCTGGATGTGGGCAAGCATTGGTGGGGAAAGGCTCATCAATTGGCCGGGCAATGCCATTTTATTTTTTATATATTATTCATTTCATGTGTTTCTGTGTTTCATTATTTTTTTATTATCTTCTGAATTTCTAAATTTTTTGAATTTTGTTTTCTGTTAATCATTTAAAAGAATTAATTGTGTATCCACATCAAGGTGCACTTGGATGTGGGTAAGGTATCAGGGGATCAGCTCATCAATTGGCTGGGGGATACCATTTGAATTATTTTTTATATTTTATTTTATTTCATTTATGTTATTTCGTTTAATTTTAATTATTAATTTTTTATTTTAGTATATCAGTAGATACAAAGCAAAAAAAAAAAAATCTGAAATTATTTTTATTATTTGTTTTATATTATTTTTATGTTTCTAATCTTTTGCAGGAGCTCATTGTCTGGATGAGGAAGCTTCTGGAGGCTGGTCCGGATTGTGATGACATTTTTTGTTTTTTGTTGGGATTGTGGGAAGCACTGTGTTCTTTGAAGTGCATCCTGCTGGAGAGATTATAGGGATTGTAATGATCAGGGATTGGATTAGAGGGAAGTTCAGAGGAGGAAGAAGAAGAGGCAGGAATGGAGTGCTGGAGGGTGTGTTTAATAATTCTAGACATCTTCCAGTGGTTGTCCAGTAGGCGCTTTCTCAAGGATTTTTCAAAGTCATTCAAGGGTCCATGGAGGGCAAAGGCTTTTAGCATATTGGAACACATGGCGCTTAGGTGTTTCCTCATGTCTCCATAATCCAGGGTCAAAGAAGTTTCAAGAGTTTGGCAAACTCCAATAATAGATTCAGGAGGAGGGGTGCCAACTAGACAAGAAGAATTGGATCAGTAATTATTTTTGTTGAAGAAATGGAATAATTAATTTGGTACTTACAGATTGGAAGCTCATCAAATCTGTAAGAAGCTGGGATTTGGATCTCTGATGATTTTGTTATGGTCATAGTGGGTGGATCAACTAGGGAAAGATATGGATTCTCATGGTCTTCCTCTGAAGGATTCTGAGAAGGTGAACTGGGATGATGAGGTTCCTGGGGCCTAGTTGGAGCAGTGAGATTGTTGTTGTTGTTGTGGTTGTTATTTCTGCTGGATTCAGCTGGAGGAGGTGCTGGTGATGGAGTACCAGGGTTGTTAAAGGATGGAGAAGGAGAGGGGGATTTGGAAGCAGACTGCTCTTTTCTGGATGGAGAATTTAAAGAGATGGAACTGTCAGAAGAGTAGTTGGCTGACAGAGGAGAGGTGTAGTTTCTTTGTCTTAGTTGGGGACAAAGTTGTTGTTGTGGAGCAGTGTGTGGTGTTCTGGTTTCTTCTTGGGGCTCTCTGGCAGTTCTCTTAGAAATCTGGTAAATTTTGGAGCTTTTGGACTTTGAAAGAGTGTATTGCATTGCTCTGGGAGCAGTAGGAGGTAGTTGAGTTGAGTTGTTGTTGTTGTCTGGATGAATTTGGCTATTTTCTGGCTGTTTTTGGAGGTTTTGGCCCTGATTTTCACTGTTTGGTGAGGCCGGCGGGCCGCCTGGACGCGGTCTAGAAGCCTAGGGGTTGATTTTGAAGCTTTTGGAGCTAATTTAGAAGTGATAAAAGCAGTTTCTTGAGAAGCTAAGGCTGGTTTTTTTGGAAGAGTGCGGGAAGCTGAGCTTCTGGATCTTCTGGAAGGAGCTGAAGATAGAGAGGAAGAGGATGGACCAAGTTCTGGAGACCTGGTAGGGGATCTGGAGATGTACTTGTGAGAAGGAGAAGGCGGAGGAATAGGATAGTGGGCATCTCTGTCACATTTCTTATTTTTGGAATAGCAAGAGTCACAAGCCCTGTTGTAGAATTTGGCTTCTGGATTTTGAAGAGTGAATGTGCAAGGTCTGCACATGTGTATGCACTGTTTTCAGGCATAGTCCCTTGGAGCAGTGAAGCAAGGAAGAGTAGAGGAGTCAACAGCAGGGGATCCAGACATGATTTGTGGTGTGAAAGGTGATTAAAAGGATAAGAGAAAATTTTGTCAGTGATGAGTAGAAGATGAAGTGAAGGTGGACACTCCGTGGGTCTGGCTGTGTGTGTATTGCATGAAATTGGCTGGGTCAGATTCATGCAAGATTCTGACGGTCCTCTATGACTCTAAACTGGAAATTTTATCAGTCCATCAAGACTCTAAACTAAAAAAAAAAGCTATGGTATAAAGGTAGTCCGTCAAGACTTTAAACTGAACACTGTGTTAGTCCCCCAAGACTTTAAACTGAGGGTTTTTGAGTCCCCCAAGACTATAAACTGAGTGAAAAGTTTTTGTTGTTGGAGTTGTTTTGAAAGATTGGTGGAGGGTATCCACAGGGGGAGCCTCTGAATTTAGCAAAGGCAAATTTGGGGGTAATTGGTGGGCTGGCAGCTCTATTGACAATTACCCCAGAACATTAGTTTTTTCTCTGTGTCTTAATGTGGTTGATCTCTGGTTCTGGGTTCATGATTTAGGTTTTTGAGTCCCCCAAGACTTTAAACTGAGGGTTTTTGAGTCCCCCAAGACTATAAAATGAGGATGGTCCCCCAAGACTATAAAATGAGGATGGTCCCCCAAGACTTAAAACTGAGGGTTGTTTTGTGGTTACATCCTATAGAGGGTGTGGTTAATTTTTCTTTTCTGAATCAAACTCAAGTACTAGTGGAATTACAGAGTGAATCAAGAGATGAAATTAAGTGTTCAGAATTAGCCTTGAACTGGTGAATGAGGTGTCTTCTGTTCTCAATGTCCTGTGGATCTCTAGCAGGAGTGGATTGGAAATAGTGAAGCAGAAGTTGTTTCTGTTGAGATGTGTGTTGTTGGAACTTGGCCTTGATAGTGGGCAAGTGCGTTGGTGTTGGTGGTGCAATGGATCCTACATTGTTATCATCACTATCAGAAGAGGAAGGAACTGAGAAGTTATCAGTTTTAAAGTTGAAGACAAAATGAATGTTCTTTACCATCAGATGGACCAGGGATGGGGGAACTAGTTGCTTTATGGGTTGTGGCACTCTTCTGGGAAGGGTGGAGCCTTTTGATTAATCTGGGTATCAGGATGGATGGCCTAGATCTTTTGGTGCTGGCAGAAGAAGGACCGGGTTGAGGCGGAGGTGAATCTGTTGTAGAAGAAAGTGGACCAGGTCTGTGGCAGGTCTTCTTTCTGGAGTGGCAGACATTTCAGGACGTTCTGTATGGATGAACAGGTGGTTTTATGGCGCAGATTAAATTATTGTTGATGCAGTATTGGCAGGGGCCCATTTCAGAGGCAGATTTGGAAAGGAGGTTAAACATGGTGGTTGGATGAAGAAAGAATGCGGACATTCTCAATTGGAGGGAGGATGTGGTCTTCCAACATTGGCAGGGGCCTTTGTTGTGTGATTTGGCACTGTTTGTGCATGTCTTAATTGACATCTGTTAAGGAATTGGGCATTTTTCTGGTTTTCTTCCGTGGATATTGGGTCTGCGGGTATGTGGTTACTATCATTGGATAGCCCTGGTTTTTCTCTATATTTTATGTCTTGAAGGCATTTTTCATATTCCGAGTTTTAAGGGGTCATTTCCTCATTTTTCATTTATAAAAGATTGCTGTTTAAATTTGTTTTTCGTGTTTTACGGGCTAACCTTAAGTCTTAGGGTTAAGTGCTTAGTACCATTTGATAGAGCTAATTTTTCTCTATATTTCATGTCTCAATGTTGTTATAGTGAAATTCTGTGTTTTAAAGGTTTTAGTAGTTGTAGCTAATTTTTCTAAGTAGATTAGCGGTTTTTATTGGTTTTCTGGCTTCAGGGAGGCCGGGCCGCTTCAGGCGGCATCTCTGACGTCGGGCGGCCCGCCCGCCTCTGTTTTAGGAAGTTGGGGAGCGCTCCAGGAGGGTTTTTATGCAATCTGGCAGGTACAGGCGCCAGATTGGTGGGTGCGCATGGGCTCTTAGTTAGTGGTCTGTGTGTACATAGTGAATAAGATAGTTTGCGGCAACCTTAATCATCATACAACCATCCGGAGGTGATCTCATTGTTCCTCACTCAGTTTTCACTGTTTTCTGGCCACAATTGGCTGTGTTTGTTGCAAGTGAGTTCTTCATTTAACTTAGCTTTAGCAACTGTTTTCTCTGTTAGAGTCTTGCAAGCTATAGCAAGTATTATTGCTGTCTCTGGTGTGGATTTGCAGCCTACATCAAGTATCTTTGCTGTCTCTGGTGTGGACTTGTTCTTCATTTCAGTTCTTTGGTCTGGTAGTCTATCTGGGGACTACTTTCTTGGCTCATCAAGCAGTCAAGTGTTTTAAAAAGGGGATTTAGCAAAACAGGAACCAACTTACTTTAGCAAGTAAATCTCACTCTATTTTTCTAAAGGGACAGGGGATTTTCTCTCTGGTTTTTCTCCAACTCCCTTGGTCAAGGCCTATAGCTAGTACTATAGGATTGTCTTCAACGGTTTTTAAGGGATTCAAACCCAGGTGCGTATTTTCATATCTTAAAGATTATTAACTCAATAATAAGAGGTAAAGAGTTGGAATATTATTAAAATTAATGGATTAGAATTAGGTTTAATGTAAAAACTAAGGCATTAATAAATAGTATTAAAAGGATTGTAAATATTGTAATAAAATAAGTAAGTAATGAATGAATTAAAAAACAACCAAAAGAGAGACCTTATATAGGCAAAGGAGGACAAAACTTGGAAATGAAATTCTAAAAAGAGTAGTATGAGAGAGATAGAAAAAGAATATTCCAGAAGGAGTATTTTCAAATAACAAAGTTGTTCTAAAAAGAAGGTGTCAAAAAGATGTATTTTAAAGATGTATTTTCAGAGTATGTCAGAAATACATAAATTTGTTTAATATTTACTGTAGAATTCAATTATAAATAAGGAATTTGAATTTTTTGTATATATTTTTTTTATTTGAATATTAAATTTATATTTCAATTTAAAATCTAATTTTTTAATATAAATTTATTTTTTCTAACCTGTCAATGAGCACCGTGTTAGAGAAAAAATATAAGGGACATTTTATATTTAATTTTACCATTATTTAATTAGTTAATCTATTACAGGTAATTTTAATGTAATTAATTTAATTACATAATTAAAATAATAAGGCAGGGCTTCATCCAGTAAATAATTAATTATTTTACTGGGTAAGTCTAGTAGCCTGGCTGAAAATGATACACATTAAAATATATTTTTAGAATAATTTCTTAATAAGTTTCAAATACAACAAAACAATGACCTCCATTTATTTTAATACTTAAACAATTTTGATGAGTGAATTTCACAATCCTCTAAGTAAAATATGGTTACCATTTATACACATACGCATGATTGCTCCTTTTTTTTAGTTTTAGCTGAATCTAAAAATAAAATCTCATGTTGAATATCAGCTATAGATAAACTGCTTATATTAGAAGCTAATATTTCATATAAGAAATTTGTTATTGAGTTTGGGAAAAATTAATAAGTGTCAGGCATTATAATTGAGCCATTTATTCAAATTAATAAAAAAATATGACCTTCTAAATATTTCATATATTTATATATATATATATATAATAAAAAATTTATTATATAGTAGCATTTAACCATGGTTTTATACTAATGTCATATAAAAAAGGGATTGAACTTAAAATTTCAGAACAGAAAATAAAAATAAGGTAATTGAATATTCTTGATTATATTTTCATATTTTTGAAAAGGCTTACTTAAGGGAGAAAATTATTTGGCTTTAAATTACAAGAATTTCTAGATAAAAATCTTCATAATTTAGTTTGACCCTCTCAAAAAGAAAATTCTAAAAATTTTGCTATAACATTTTATATATTTGTTAAGTAATAGAAAATGGAGTAGTGTCTTTGACAATGAAGCTTTAGAAAATGAAATAAATGATTTAACTTTATAATATAATTTTTGAAACAATAAATCATGTATTCAAAAAAATTATATATCTTACAATCAAGATAGAAGTGTTAATTAAGCAACTCTAAAAGCTTTTGAAAAAAAACAAGAAAAAAAAATTAGTAAAATGCATATGTTATTTTTAGAATTTAAGAAAATTTATAGCTCTACCTGTGCACTAGCCTTAAAGCAGGTTTATATTTAACATGTGGAAGGTCATACATAGTACCCTTGCATCATGAGAGCAGAATAAAAATTATGTAGTTTTATTTTATTAATTAAAAATAGTATTTTTATTCTTGGCTTTTTCATTAGTATAACTATATATTTTTTAACTTTTTTGTTTTTCAGAACATAAGTTCAAAGATTCCCATCACTACTTCAAGTTGAAGATCCATATGATGTAATAAATGAATGATATATTATAATGAATTTTTCTAGAGACTTTTCAAAAATGGTGATTAAGAATACTTATTATAATTTTTTTAAATTTTTATTATTATTCTATCTCTTGAACGGCGATGGCCATATCTCAATTTAATTATTTTTTCCTCAGAAAAATTTATTCTTGATCTAAATAAAATTGCATCACTATAAACTAGATGTTATTATAAAATTTTACCAATTTTTTTATCTGAAAATAGCTAAAAGTATGTATAAATTAAAGTGTTTCAACATAGTCTTACTATTATCCCACCATTAATTTCACAAATAGATCTCATTATAATTGTAAAAGAAGTTTTTCAATAATATTAATAATACCTTAATATTTAATAATTTAGTTACTTAGTAGATTTTTTGATTTTTTTTATATGAGGCTTATTACATAACCACCACTTTTAGATTTTTTCCATTTTGAAGTCTGATAATTTAAATTTTCATTTAACTACCCAAATTATATCAAAAAAATTTCAAATGGATATTTTTTTAATGTACTTTTTTTGATAAGCTTATCATTTCTTATAGGTTATTCTTCAACTATTTATTGTAATTAATTAGCCACTCATTTATGGTCTGTTATTGTTGTTAATTACATCCAGACAGAATAAGGATACTCTCATATTATATTTGAGTTTTAAATTAAAAACTAAATACTAGTGGCTGTAGTTAAATATGAAGTTGTTATAACTAAGTTGACCAATAATTAACTATTAAATGGCATTGTATATTACAAATTTTATTGAGTGTATATAAAAATAACACTCAAGAAATATATATAAGATATACATATAACCATTGAATATAAAAAATGAATTACTTTTCAACATGGTCTTTTTTAATGATTTTCAAATTTACTTAAAGAGACATTAATATTACCACTTCAAATTTTATATCAAATATAACAATATTATTATTTAAATTTTAATTACTTTACAAAAAATTTGAGTTACAAATTAATTTAATTCAGTAGTTAATGAATGTATTTGAAAAATATTTACAAAAATAGTAATAACCCCTCACAAAAAAAAATATAATTTCTTTTACTTACAATTGGCACAGTATTTCTAGCCTTAAAATATTGGTATTCCTCTAACAAAAATATTTTTTAAATAAATTTAAATTTTTTTTCATTATTTAATTACAAAATGTCAAATTTATAATTTATTTTACCTTAATAAAAAATTTAGTTGTAAATTTAATTTTGGATTTCCAAAAAATTAACTTAAAAGTCAAAAATGAAAAAATAAAATTGTAAATATAATTAGGAGAAAGGGGTAAAATAAATTTATTATATTCATATAAAAAAGTTTCATATATTTTATGGTGTTTGAATTTTAAATTTAATTTATTACAAAAATTATTATTAAATAACCAAGCCAAGTGAAATTGGCTTGGGTTTTTGTTATCACTAGCACTTAGTTTTTCTCTTATATTCACATTTTTAATTTTTGTTTTTGGTTTTTTTCTACCTTTCTTGTTTTTTTTTATGATTTTTAATGTTTTTAAGACCAAAGTTGCTTTCAAACAACTTTATTCTAACTTGTCTCTCACTTCCCCACCGGATTGCACCTGGTGGGGAAAATTACTTTCATTTTAGAAACCAAAGTTCCTTGCAGGGACTTTGGGTTCTCTGTGTGCGTGGCACAGCCAGTTTTTTTCTGGCTGTGCAATGCACTGCATGCAGAACATGCAGGGCGCATTTCTGCTGCATGGAATGTGCATTGCTGCTGCATGCAACACGCATTGCTGCTGCATGCAATGTGTATTGCATGTGCTGCCCATATCAAATGCAGCTGATTTAAAGTCAGCTGCATGAAATATTGAAGAAAGTTTGCAATGCGCGTTGCATACAGATTTAGCCACCTCCCAGCCTAGTAAATTGGCTTGGAGGGTGGCAAATGTAAAAGCAAGCAACCAAAGTTGCTTTTAGAGACTTTGGTTGCCTGAAAGAACACTTCCAGCCAGGTTTCCCCTAGCTGGAAGTACTAAATTGAAATGTAAGGGACCCAAGTCAATTTCAAAGGCATGGGTCATAAATAAAGGTTTTCATAAAGCAGCCAGTAGTAATCTGGCTGCAATAAAAAGTAAAATACTAATAAAATACATAAATAAATAAAGATTTGTTCAAATAAGATATACAACGCTCTGCAGCTGGTTAGAAACAGCCTTCCATTGTTACACATAGAAACAAAATCAAATGTTGGTTTCAGAAACATTGGCCATGTTTTGATATTTCAAGCCAAGAAAGATCAGGAAAAAGTTCAAGGAGAAAAAATTTCACAATTAAAAATCTACAAATTTAATATGGTGGGGAGGTTCACATTTTAGAAATAGGTGGTGCACATTTTAGTTCCCTTTAAAAAAATTTGAAAAAGAAATAATTTTGACGCATTGTAAATTTAAATGTGATGAGTTTATGTTTTTTAGCTACATGAAACACGGTAGCTAGAATTATGTGGAGGCAATTTTTTTTAGATGTGAAATTCAGAACTCCACAAACCTTCATCTGTACAACATGCAGCCAAGTAAATTCTAGCTGGAATTAGTATATGCATAGGTAAAAATTATCATCCTGTGTACAGTGCCTTGGCAGCATTATTCTTGGAATTTAGATGAAGTGTATCATATGACTGGGAGAGCTGCATTTTTTTGAAAAAGAGATCAGTGAAAATTCATGATATCCACATTTTTTTGCCACCAAATTTATTGTTCCTTTCTCTGTCTCAATTACCTTTTTCAAAAATTATCAATCATATTTTTGCGTTATTATTTTGAATTATTGGTGCTATTTTCTTGACCTTATCCGATTACCAGTAAGAAAATTTTTCTTGCTATTGCATTTCATATCATTTTAGTTTGTTACTATTTTCTAAACTTTTGGCAAGTTAATCTAATGATTCTAATTCTGAATTTATTTTTAAGGTATCTTTTACTGTACCCTTTCAAATCATTATCAAAAAATTCTTTTTCAGTTAAACTAAAGTTTTTTTTATTTGTTTGTCAATTTACTTTTCTTTATTCCTTATCAGAAATTTTCAATTTATTTATCTAACTATTTATTTTTTAAAACAGTGATTATAAAGTAAACTTTATAATTATATTTGGTAAATCAGCTACAAATGAAAAAAGATTTTATAGACAAGTAAGTTCATTTTTTGCTTATAATTTTTCTATGTTTCTTTAATACTATCTCAACCATTATGTTATTAATATGAAAAGTAAAACATTATCTCGTACTTACTGAAAGCATACAGGATAATGTTTTGTTTTTCATAATAATAATTAGATTGTTTGTACTTTACCTTTAATTTAATGATTTTTAAGTTGTTTCAAAGTCTCGTACTTGCTGAAAGCATACAGGACATTGCTACAATTTAAAAATTTATAATTTATTGAAGTATAACTTTCTAAGTCAATATATTGGTCAGAGCAATATTTTTCATTTTATATATGTGGATATGATAGTTCTGTAAATTTTTTAATATTACTTGCGTATTGGAGTTATACTTTCATTATATTATTAATATTAAGTGTAGAGCCAAATCTTGTACTTGCTGAATGCATACAGGATAAAGCTATACTCTTTATATGTATAATTTAATAAAGTATACCTTTGAAACACATTTCTTAATATTTTATATAAGGAAATAGTATATAAATTTACTAATATGTAGATATGCTAATTTTATATTTCTAATGTTGAATATATGATAAAGTTAAATTTATAATTTACTGATAATTGAAAATCTGTTACTATTTTCTAATTTTTAATTTTTTTATATTTTAAATCAAAATTGAATTCTCTTAGGATTGAACCATCAATGAGTAAAAATTTGGAAAAAAAATGGCCAGGAAAGAACTCAAACAATAGGTGGGCAAAAGACATTGCTACCAGAATGAAACTTTTTAACACTCTTGGAATAGATAAAATTAGGAAGAAGCCTCATTTCTATGCACAATCTTATGCAAATAATATGACAAATTGCAATAATTATTACATTTTTTTTCCTGGTTGTAGTATTTATAAAACAAAAGGTGTCTTAATACCTAATGTTCTTGTGCAGACTTTTGAAATTCATGAGCTCAAAGAACTAGATATGTTAGAAGCTATGGTGCAATGCATTAAGGATCTTTCTTACTGAGAACATGAAAATAAAAACAATGGTTATCATCAAAGGGCTGGTGGTTTTGGAAAAATTTTTAGTGGTGGTTTTAATTTAGATAGTAAGAAATCTTTCTATATTCATAAGTATCACATTCTTTAATTTAAATACTGAATTTTTGAATGCTTTTCCTTGCAGATGAATACACTGATGATATTGTACACACGGATGAATATAAAAAACAAATGAAGAGGATTGAAATGTACTTTGAATATTTTTTTAAAAAAATATCATATGTGAAGTACAACAAGGCAACTAATCTTTGTGCAAAACTTGGTATTCCTGGATTTTAAAAAGTTTCTAATGAAGAAGAGGTTGTACCGTTTTCAAGTAATTTAAATTTTACATCTGGAGCAAATGGTAATGGGCTCTCCAATGAGGTTTCTCTTGATAAGGATGCAAGTGAGTATACTTTATGAATATTTTTTCCTAAAGATACAATGTGGTCTACCAACATTGGAAGGGGCCTTTGTTGTGTGATTTGGCGCTGTTTGTGCATGTCTTAATTGACATCTGTTAAGGAATTAGGTATTTTTCTGGTTTTATTCCGTGGATATTGGGTCTGCAGGTATATGGGTACTATCATTGGATAGCCCTGATTTTTCTCTATTTTTTATGTCCTGAAGACATTTTTCACATTCTGAGTTTTAAGGGGTCATTTCCTCATTTTTCATTTATAAAAGATTTCTGTTTAATTTTGTTTTTCGTGTTTTACGGGCTAACCTTAAGTCTTAGGGTTAAGTTCTTAGTACCATTTGATAGAGCTAATTTTTCTCTATATTTCATGTCTCAATGTTGTTATAGTGAAATTCCGTGTTTTAAAGGTTTTAGTAGTTGTAGCTAATTTTTCTAAATAGATTAGTTGTTTTTATTGGTTTTCTGGCTTCAGGGAGGCCGGGCCGCTTCAGGCGGCATCTCCGACATCGGGCGGCCCGCCCGCCTCTGTTTTAGGAGGTTGGGGAGAGCTCCAGGAGGGTTTTTTATGCAATTTGGCGGGTACAGGCGCCAGATTGGTGGGTGCGCATGGGCTCTTAGTTGGTGGTCTGTGTGTACATAGTGAATAAGACAGTTTGGGGCAACCTTAATCATCATACAACCATCCAGAGGTGATATCAATGTTCCTCACTCAGTTTTCACTGTTTTCTGGCCACAATTGGCTGTGTTTGTTGGAAGTAAGTTCTTCATTTAACTTAACTTTGGCAACTGTTTTCTCTGTTATAGTCTTGCAAGCTATAACAAGTATTATTGCTGTCTCTGGTGTGGATTTGCAGCCTACATCAAGTATCTTTGCTGTCTCTGGTGTGGACTTTGTTCTACATTTCAGTTCTTTGGTCTGGTAGTCTATCTGGGGACTACTTTCTTGGCTCATCCAGCAGTCAAGTGTGTTAAACAGGAGCTTTAGCAAAACAGGAACCAACTTACTTTAGCAAGTAAATCTCACTCTATTTTTCTAAAGGGACAGGGGATTTTCTCTCTGGTTTTCTCCAACTCCCTTCGTCAAGGCCTATAGCTAGTACTATAGGATTGTCTACATTTCTGGCGCCCAACGTGGGGTAGAACTTGCTAGTTCTTTGGAATCTCTGTTTTCTTTGGTTGGCTCTTTTTGGTGTTTTGGTCTGGAGGAATGGCTTCTGGTTCCTCTATTCCTGTGGTGACTGTCAGTGGGGGGGATGGTCCTCCTTCTGTGATGGTTAGGGAGTGTGTGAGAATTAAAACTTTGGATGGTACCAAGTTTAATGGGGAGGATGTCAAGTGGTTTCTAGAGAAGTATGAAACTGCTGCTGGAGTGGATGGTGCTTCCTACCTGGACATGGTGAAGCAGATTATCTTTTTCATTGGTGATAGGTCAGTGGAGAAGGAGATTGTGGCCATGTCTGGCTACAAGAAGAGGGAGTGGAAATTGTTGTGTAGGGAAATGGTGGATAGATGGGGGTCAGGTTCACTATAATGGATCTGAACAAGGTTGTCAGTGAATGGAAATCTAATGGTGGGGTTGGTAACTTACATAGTTACAGGAAATTTCTGCTACAGTTTGATCCTGTGGTGGAATATTTGGTGGAAGTGGAGGAGCTGGAACATGAAAATGCTGCCAAAGATGTTTTTTGGTCTTCCCTGGCTAGAGATGTCAGGATGGATGTGTTGAAGGAGCTGTCAAGAAAGGAGTTGATGAAGACTCTTTCTAATGGGGATCAGAAGTTGCCTGCCTTGGATAAGGTGAAGGAGGCTGTTGAGGCCCATTTGAAGTTATTGGCTGGGGAAACTATCAGGAGGGGTGTGCAAAGTATGTCAGCAAAGTCAGTGAGGCTTTGGCTGAAGAGGAAGTTAGAGAGAAGAAGGAGGAGAAGAATTTGGTGCAGGTTCCCAAACAGTAAAGGGACCCAATGGTGGAGCAGTTGGCTGATCTAACAAAGTAGCTGCACATTTTTCCTCAGGAGGCCAACAAGGTTAATAAGGCACCTTCTCAGCCTAGAGAGTTTTAAAGGAGGGCTGGTAGGAGTGATCCTTGGGTTTGCTCTTATTGCAGTAGGAGGGAGCACAGGTC
The DNA here is from genome assembly GCA_030280995.1 of Hemileia vastatrix. Classification (NCBI taxonomy): domain Eukaryota; kingdom Fungi; phylum Basidiomycota; class Pucciniomycetes; order Pucciniales; family Zaghouaniaceae; genus Hemileia; species Hemileia vastatrix. The sequence goes on along the minus strand of JASXTE010000003.1, from coordinate 3,307,046 downwards.
CAATGATTGTTGGGCACTGAACAGAGATGTGTCTGAAGGAAAAGTGGAGTTTGATGGCATGGTTTTTAAGTTCCCTGACGGTTCTTTTGTGAAGTCCAGTGAGGGGCAGGCTCCTGTTGATTTGGTCAGGAGAAGGGGTGGTCTCAATCAAAGGAGGCCAAGGTTTGAGGATATTCCTGATCAGGGGAAGTCTTCTGTTAAGGTAGATGAGGACGTCAAGGGAAAGGGGAAGGAGGTCAATAAGGTCTCTTTTTCTACTTCCTTTGGTGGTTTGGAGTTGTATTCATGTGGTGGACAGTCAAGTGGTGAATGCTTGGCTGGTGTTTATGATGTGGAAGCAGGAAAGGTGGGAAGGCCTAAGAGCAGTTCTCAGGCCCAACCAAAGCCAAATGATTCAAAGATGGATCTTAAGCTGAGTGCAGCTAGGAAGAGGTACAGCAAAGAGGAGCTGTACAAGATGCAGAAGGGTATGGCTAATATGGGCCCCCCTAGTTTTGGCACATTGGATATGAATGGTGAGCCAATGCCAATGGAGGTGGATTCTGACTCTGAGGAGGATGTCCCTTTGGCTTCATTGCCAAAGCCTGTTGGAGTCAGAGGTTCTGGTGAGGGATCTGGTTTGGTTCCCCTTAATGGTAAATCTGTTGGTGGTGCTGGTCCTCAAGAATCTTCTAGGACCAAGGTAGTGAAGCAAAGAGCTCACTTTGAGAGGCCAGTAGTGTCTGGTCAAGTTAATGTTATGGACTCTGTCCTGGAAAGAATGAACCAGGGTCAGGTTTCCCTATCTTATGGGGAATTGTATGCTATCAGTCCAGGGTTGGCTGATAGGCAGAAGAAGTTGTTGACCAGGAGAAGGGTTTCTTCTGGTGAGGTAGAATACATTTGTGATTCTGCTGAAATGTTTGGTGAGGGGTTGGAAACTCATTTTTCTGCTCCTCTGGGATATGACAATGTCACTCTGAATGGCAGGGAGGCAAGGGCATTGGTGGATTCAGGTTCTCAGATAAACCTGATTTCTTTGTTTGAGGCAACTCATATGGGCCTCCCCATCAAAACTGGTATTGGTGGGAATTTGAGAGGGATCAGTGGCCATGTCACTGAATTGGTTGGAACTTCAGAGTTCGTGAAGTTAGATGTTGGAGGAGCCTCAGGGAAGGTTCATTTTTACATTGCTAAAGGTAATGTAAAAGCAGTTTTGGGTGGGCCATTCTTGATGGATTTTCAGGCAAGAATAGGTTATCAATTTGATTTGGGAATCAGTTTGGAGCTGACTGGTGAAGACGAAAGGAGGCTTCACATGAGGTTATCATCCCCTGGAGAGGATGGTTGGGAGACTAGGCCTGGTTTATCTTCAATGTGCCAGTGCATGGACTGCTGCAGGAGAAGGAAGGAAGTGGGTACTGCCTCTGGTTTTTTGGAGTGCGGTTCAGGCTCTATTGAGAGTCTATCTTTTTGAGAGTAATGAGGGGTGATCACCCTAGTGCTACAACCTCTCCCCGAGATGAGAAAATCCCAGGTTGTAGTAGGTCAGCTCCCTTGGAGATATACCAAGTGGATTTTCAACTTTCTCTTTTTAATGCTTCTCTTCTCTGCAAGTATTCATCAAGTTTTTTATCAAGTCTCTGTTCTCTCTCAAGATTCTTAATTATTTTTAATTCATGTTCAAGGAAGATGATTGGTTATATATCTTTATTGAAAGATATGCGGAAAAGTTTTGGGGCAATGAGATTGGGGTGTAAAAGTAAATCCTTCCAATTGTGCACCGCTAGGGTTTCTTCTACACCTTTCAAAAACATTACCTGGGCCACACCTGTGAGCATTGTGGAAACTCCTGGTTATTTTTGTAGGTTAGAAGAAAACTCAAGAAAAGAAGATAAAAATTTCAAGATAATTCAAGAAAATCAAGAAAAAAATCTGAAGATAATGAAGAAAGAAGATTCAAAATATTTTTGTGAAGATTGTGAAGATCAATTTTTGGGCCTCCAGCATGAGGGTAAACTGCAGAAAATTATGAAGAAAGAAGATAATCAAGATCAATTTTTGAGCCTCCAGCATGAAGTTAAACTGCAGAAAATTATGAATAAAGAAGATCATCAAGATCAATTTTTTGGCCTCCAGCATGAGGTTAAACTGAAGAAAATTATGAAGAAAGAAGATTATCAAGATCAATTTTTGAGCCTCCAGGATGAGGTTAAACTGTAGAAAATTGAGAAGAAAGAAGATCATCAAGATCAATTTTTGAGCCTCCAGCATGAGGATAAATTGCACAATTTTAAAAGAGTTGGTTCTGAAGATGTATCAAGATTTGAAGATTTGGAAGACAGAAGTGAAGATGAAGATTTGGAATTGCAGAAAAGTTTTGGAGCAGTGAGATTGGGGTCTAAAAGTAAGTCCTCCCAATTGTGCACCGCTAGGGTTTCTTCTACACCTTTCAAAAACATTACCTTCGCCACACATGTGAGCAATGAGGAAACCCTTGGTTTTTGTTCCAGGTCTGGTGGTGAAGATTTCCTGAAGATCCCTCAAGTTGAAAGTGGAGCGGCAAAGTATGAGAAGGTAGTGCAGAAGATTAGGCCTGTCAATGAGCCTATTCCTGTGGGTTTGAATCCTCCCTTGAAGAGACCTCCTTTGTCAAGAAATCCATACTGTACTCCTTTGGTGAAGAATCCTACAGAATTTGTATAGATGGCTAGGGTGACTGTGGAAAGGTTGAAAGTTGTTAATTTTGGTCCTGATGGGTGGTTGTCTGAAGTAGAAAAGAATTTGTTGTTGCATGTTGTGTTACGCGCCTTGCAGGAAGCATGAATTTAGACCAATCAGCGCGTGTAGTCCAGGAAGAATAAAGGGGAGTTAGCGCAGAAGGAAGTATAAAAATATAATATGTATTTGTGTGTTTTAAGGAAAAAAGGAAATAGAAGCACGGAAAATGATTAAGGGTCTGTGCGCTCGGATTTTGCAGCCAGATGTGCCGCACAATAGGGGAATTGTGTGTTATTGATTTACGATTGCAAGCGCTAAACAATATGGATTTGGATTTTCCAATAATTGTGTGTTACACATTAAAGAAGGAGTTATGGCTTAAGGACGACTCAAGTGCATAGTATACTGTACCGCGGCAAGTGCTATAACTTACTGAGACAAGTAATGAAGAAGGCTAACTAGTTTAGCGAGCTGTCGGAACGATGAACTTAGTATTAAAAGCAAAGAGAGTGGGGACTCAATTGTAAAACTACCCAAGAGTTAAGGAAACTAGATGCAGCGTTAGGATAAGTAAAACCTGGAACTAGCGCTGAAACAAAACAAGGTATAGTTAAAAGCGCATATGTGGAGCATCATTGAAACAAGTTAATACTAGTGTTAGTAATTATAGGGTATGATTTAGGTGCTGTAGTTTCTACAAGCGGTGTACGTAGTTTACTAATAGATTAGTTGTTGTTTTACTAATATGGCGCTAGAGTCAGCGCTGGAGATCCATTAGGGAACTGTGTCTTAAGCACTGGAAAAATATAAAAGGAGAACTGGTAGATCTATCTAAAGGAGAGGAAAAAATAATAAAAATAAGAAAAATTATTTTAGTTGTTTCTTTAAAAAGCAGATCATAGAAAAATTAATATAGAGATATACAAGTAGCTATAGTCATAGTACCCAGTATAAGATATTAGATCTTTTTGTGATTAATTGTTTGAGAGAATATTAAAAGGTATTTCTGAGTCTTTTAGAGTTCCTGCGTCTGTGTGTGTATTTCATATAGTATAGTGAAAGAGCGCAACATAGAGAGAATATATAGATTCAGTGGGATTAACTATTATTAGAGATATTTTATTACTATAATAAGGCATATTCAAAGAGAGTGCTTCAAGAGGGAGTAGCTGTGGATAATAGCGCTTATTAAGAATATAAATATCCAGATAGTAATACTTGTTTTTTTTCCTTATCTTTAACTCATCTCAACTTATAAACTTTCTAAACAATTATTAGCGTTGCACATTATTACACTGTCTTTAAAATAAGAGTGGGAGGGGCTTCTTTTAGAAATTAAAGAGAAGAACCAACCCATCTCGCATTGTGTCTACTGCTTAGTACTTTAGAACAGTCTACAGTTGGTGTCCCAACAGTGGCATAATTGTAACTAGTGTTTTTGATTAGATTGTTTGGTTTTTTAGGGTTTTGTCAAGAGGACGTAATCAAGCCGGCGCTTCAGCAGAAGAGTCTTAGGGTCTACAACAAGTGGATCAATAGCTGTTATCAGAGGATAGCGTAGGGCTGTATTGTGAAAACAGTCAGGTTTAATTACCAAGCATGTGTTTTTTCTTTGTGATCTTTGCTTTGATTTGATATTTCAGGAATGGATCCTACTGCGACTACATCTAGGGGATGTCAGGAGAGGTTTAAATTGCCCAATTCTTCGACATTGTTTCCAAAAACGATAATCACAATTAATAGGTGTAAAGATGAAAGCTTGCGCTTTGCGGGAATTAATATCAAAAAGTTTTTACGCAGGCTTGAACAAGCAGCAGAAGTTCATGGAGCAACCAAATATGATATGGTACAACAAGTACTATTCTTTGTATCTGATGAGTGCAAAGACGATTTAGAGTATCTAAAAGGGCATGAGGAGCAAAATTGGTCAGCGCTAAAAGAACAAATGCTCAAGAGATGGCCAAAAGTTACCGAGGAAACTAGGTATACAATGAAGTACCTGGATATTTTGGTAAATAGGGTCAAGGCTAGAGGAGGTGTTCGAGACCCCAAGGAATTTAAAAGTTTTAGGGAAGACTTTGATTGGATAGTGGAATATTTAGTTAGTAACAAAGATTTTAGTGATGTTAATGCATAGTTACCATGGTTTTGTCAAGTGTTAGCACAAGAAGTTGAAGACTGGGCAAAAAGGCACTTGGATAACAAAGGAAAGGTTGTTAAAAAGAGTGACGGAAATTGAAAGTATCCCGGATTAGAAGAAGTAGAAATGGCAGTGGAAGCTGAAATGAAGTTGCATTGAGTTGAGCGACATGCAGAAAGGGTGGCTCTGGATAATGAGGATATGGAGGAAGATGCGCCAGGCGTACGATTGCCTTCTCAGATTTCCTCTCCTAAAGTTAAAATTTTCTCTAAGAATCCAGATTCAGTAATGGCAAGAATTGATGAGTTGGAGAAGAAGATAGTTGAAGTGGCAAAGGCAAAAGAATTGTTTAGGACCAAGAGTTCTCCTCAACCTTTGCTTTTTTCCGCTATGGTGTGCTATTATTGTAATAAAGAGGGGCATACAAGGATGAGGTGTAATGTGCTTCAAAAGGATAAAGAGGAAAATGTAGTTTACGAGGATGGGACTACGCTTATGTGGGAAGATGGTACTAAGTTGGTTAAAGACAAAGATCGAGGGATGCGAGCCATGGTCATTGATCATATTAATAAAAAGTCCATCGAAAAGAAGGTTAAGCAAGGGCAAAGAGCCGGAAAAAAAGGAGAAAGGCAAGGATGCGAAGTTGGTTGATTTTTCAGTTACTTGCGCAGTGTTAGATTTTAAAATAAAAGAAGGAGCGGTTGCAGATGTTTGCAGCAAAGCATAAGAAAATGGCCCCACCTACAATTCATAGGTTAAGAAGGGCTGGCACTAGGTATGTAAATCCAGAGGATATGGAGGAAGTAGGGTATACTACTGGAGAAAATACACCTGCGCCTATCAAGGATGTTGAAATGGATGGTATGGACTCTGGAGGTTATGGCCTGGATCACCAGGAAGTAGAAAAGACGGCAATGTTGGAGGAGCCAGAGGTAGTACAGCAAAGAGCGGTACCTGATGAAGGAATGCCAGGAGAAAAGCATAATACTCCAAAGAACCCACCTGGAAGAGCAAAAGCTGGTGCCAAGGCAACTCAGCCTAAATGGAGAATGCAGCCCCCGGTTCATTCTGATTTTCCTAAAGCTGCCGAGGATTTAGTTGTGAAATGTTTGAAGACTACAGTCTCTGTTCCATTGGCGATGCTGACAGCAGTAGGGCCAGATGTAGCAAATGGAATTGTGGATAAGTGCAGAAAGCAAAGGATTGCTAATTGCGCTGATTTTGATATGGCAGAACAGTCATTTCAGCCAGTTGTTGGATTACCTAGGGAGCCACATTATGCAGGACCCTTAGGGTATTTAACTATTAAGGTAAATGGTAAGCAAATTAAAGCGTTAGTGGATACGGGTTCACAAATCAAGGTGGTATCAGTGGATGAGGCAGTGGAATTAGGTCTTCCTGTAAAAGACGGAAAAGGCATTGTCGCAGGAATCGGGGGAGGTAGATTACCTGTTATAGGTGTAGCAGAGTATGTACGCACTAGAGTTGCGGGAGCAACAAGAGATATACATTTTTATGTTCCAATGGGTGTGGTTAAACCAGTTTTAGGCACGCCATTTTTAATGGATTATTCTGCGACTATAGATTATTTTTTAAATAAGACTATAGGAATAAGGATTATGGGTGATGATGGTGTTCAAGTAACAGCAGTCATAGTATCGCCCAAGGATGGTGGCTGGGAAACTAAGTACTCTGGAGCTGCCCGGTTAGAGAAAGAAAGAGAGTTTTATGAGGAAGTCTCAGATGAGGAGATAGGGCTACCGCCATTAAGGCCCCAAAATTTTCATTAGTGACTGGCATTTTAGGTGTTACTATCTCCCAGGATGAGAGGAACCCGGATAGTGACCAGTCAGTCCAACAAGGAGGGATACGTAAAGCAGTACCTCATAGGTGTCTTGGGAATACTACTGTAGAATGTATTATACCTAAGCTTTTTGATTTCTTTAATTTTGGATATTGTTATACTAATATTAAAAAGAAAATACAAAAAAAGGATTTAGGTGTAACCTGTAGTTATTTTAGAAAGGGTTTGATTTTAATTAATGAAGGAAGTAGCAAGGACTGTTTTGTATCTAAGTATAAACCAGTAGCTGTTAAGGTTAAACCAGTGAATATCGTGATGCCTGATTTGAATCCCCGTTTGCAGAGGCTGGCGCTATCTAGAAATCCTTATGATATGCCTTTAACAAAGTTTCCACCTGATTTTGCTTCTACCAGTAAGATTATGATGGAAAGGCTTCAGATGGTAGATTTTGGACCGGAGGGCTGTTTATCGCAGGAGGAAAAGAAGTTATTGTTACATGTTATGGTTCTTAGGGAAAAGGCTATTGCGTTTTCAGAAAAGGAAAGAGGTTTGTTAAAACACTCTTATGGTAAACCTTATATTGTTCCAGTTATACCTCATGCGCCGTGGAAAAAGAAGGCGTTTCCAATACCAGCAGCTATAAGAGAAGAGTATACAGAATTAATTAGGGGAAGGTTAAAGTACGGCTTGTATGAACAGTCTATGTCTAGTTATTCAAGTCCAGTTTTTTGTGTGGTCAAACATAATGGTAAATTGAGGGTTGTTCATGATCTTAGGGAGATGAACAAGGTTACAGTAAAGGATGCAGGGATGCCACCAACGCCAGAAGAATTTGTGGATTCTTTCGCGGGGCGTGCATTTTACAGATTAGGTGATATTATGGGAGGATACGATGAGCGCGAGTTGGACGAATCTTCCAGACCCATGACAACTTTTTAAACACCACTGGGGCGCTTTAGGTTGACAAGGTTACCGCAAGGCGCAACAAATTCTGTGGTGGTATATCAAGCACAAATGATGTGGATATTGCAGGATGAAATTCCAGAACATGTGGGAATTTTCATTGATGATGGCGGTATAAAAGGACCAGCCAGTGATTATGAAGGGGAAGTGTTAAAAGAAAATCTGTATATTAGAAAGTTAATTCGGGAATATGCGATTACCCTGGAAAGAGTGCTATTTAGGATAGAGGAGGCAGGATTAACGATTTCTGGATCTAAATTTGCCTGTTGTGTTCCAGCGCTAGATATAGTGGGACATGTGGTATGCAAGGAAGGGAGAATTGTGGCTGAAAAACAGAGGAATAAGGTACTTACATGGCCAAGACCAAGAAATATTAAGGAAGTTAGAGGGTTTTTAGGCATTTGTACATATGTAAGAATGTTTATCCAAGATTTTTCTTTGTTGTCTTCACCTTTACGGCGCTTAACAAGAAAGGATGCTGTATGGGATTGGACGGAGGAATGTGAGGAGTCATTTGAGTTATTAAAGAGGGTTGTAGGGAAAGATATTCTTTTGAAGAAATCAAAGTATTGACCAGGCGCTAGGAAAATTACTCTAGCGGTGGATTCTATATTGTCTGCGGTGGGCGCAGTTTTGATGCAGGAGGACAAGGAAGGTAATGATAGACCTGTCCTTTACGGGTCCAAGACTTTTACCAAAGTAGAGTCTAGGTACTCCCAGTCTAAGATGGAGTTATGTGGAGTAGCAAAAATTCTTAAAAAGCTACAATGGATTCTTTAAGGGCAGCATTTTGAGCTGCAGGTTGATGCGCTGTCATTGGGGCAAATGATTAATAGCCCGAGTTTACCAGATGCACCCATGACAAGGTGGGTAGCGCAGATTAATTTATTTTCTTTTGATTTAGTCCATAAGCCAGGGAAATCTTTCACTATTCCAGATGCACTGTTGAGAAGACAGTTGTGTGAAGAAGACTTGGAAGCCGAAGAATTTGAAGAAGAGAAGAGGTGGGTAAAGGGGATAGATTATTGTTATACAAAATTTTATAAGAACGTCCGCGATGACAATAAACTAGCAAGTAGGATTGTCCATGATGACAATAAACTAGTGATGTGGAATGTCCAAAAAGACATAAAACTAAATGATGACAATGCAAAGGATGTTTGTAGAAAGGTTGAACTGCAACTGAATTTAGGGAACACTGAAGCTAATATAGCGACAAAGAGTGTGCAAGGCAAGGTAGTGGAGGAGTCAGATGATGAAGATGCTTCAAAGGGAAGTCAGGAAAGTAGTACTCAACTCGAAGAGGAGGAGTATTTAGTAGACAACGCTTCTACAGATGAGGGATTAGAGTTGTTAAGGTTATATTTGGAAGGTTATAGTCAACCGGATTTTTGAGATAAAAAGGTTTGGCGCAATATTAAGAAGCGGGCTAAAGGCTATTTTATTGAAAATGGGAAGTTATGGAAGAATCAAGCTACGTCTCCTCGGTTAGTTATTCAAACTAGGGAAGGGAAGGAGAAGATACTCAGGGAGTTACACAAGAATTTAGGAAATAGAGGTCAAGAGGAGACTCATCTCAGAGTTAGGGAAAGATTCTGGTGGCCCAACATGAAAAATGAAGTAAGAGATTGGGTTAAATCTTGTCCTGAATGCCAGCGCAGAAGTTACAGAAAGCCAAAAGAAAAAGGAAGAGCGACGGGCAAAGATACTTTTTTTGGTAGTGTCAGTTTAGATGCAGTCCATATAAAAGAAGGACACTTTAAATACTTGGTAGCAGCCAGGGATGATCTATCAGGTTGGGTTGAAGCAGCGCCGTTGATAAACCTTAAGGAAAGTAATGTGGCTGAGGTTTTGAAGAAAGAATGGATTTATAGGTATGGGGTAATGAAGATGGTAACCATAGATGGTGGTGCTGAATTTGCGGGAGAATTCCAAGAAGTAGTAAAAGGTATTGGCGCAAAATTACAAGTTGCAATGCCATATTATCCTGAAGCAGAGGGAATGGTAGAAAGAGGGCATCAAGTTATAAGGGATGTTCTAGTTAAATAATGTGGAAAAAATGGGGCGAAGTGGAAAAACTATTTGCCATTAGTTTTTTTTGCAGATAGGATTTCAGTTAAAAGGACAACAGGGTTTTCGCCGTTCGAACTTATGTTTGGTCAAAGGGCGGTATTAACTATTGATCTGGAGGCTGGATCTTTCATAGGATGTGAGTGGGATCAAGTGCACTCAACCGAAGATTTAATTCTAGCAAGGGTAGCGCAACTTGAAAGAAAAGACGAGTTTGTGGAGAAAGTGTATGAAAGAATGATGCAGATCCGGGACAAGTCAGTTAAATATTGGGATGAGCGCTTTGCGCATAGGTTAAGAAAGCCATTGAACCCAGGAGATTTGGTTTTGGTTTATAATAGAAGTTTAGAAAGCCAAAGGGGGAAGATGTTTTCTGAAAGATGGAATGGTCCTTATAGGATAAGAAAGCAGATATCTGGAGATTCTTACTTACTGGAGGAATTGGATGGTACTGAGTGGAAGCGGCGTGTGGCCGCAGATCAGATCAAAAGATTCTACCCAAGGGGTGTTCCAGTGATACAAGATAACCTCCGGAATGAGGAAAAACTACCAGAATAATACCTCCGGGAAGAGGTTAAACTAACAAGTTATGTTAAATTTTGTTTTTCTAAAAAAGGACTCACAGGAGGCTTTGACACAGTTGTGACGGATAGAGGGCGCTAACTGGAAGTTAGGCGGACTATGGCTGAACAGGCAATTGGCATAAGCGCTTAGATGAGGGAATAGAGGAAAATGAAATCTTATATTTTCATCTTTCAAGGAGACATGACAAAATAGGTAATTGGATTGAAGGAGATGTGTACCATGTAAACGCAAAAGACGCTGGGAATTTAACTAATGGGTTAACTAACCAGGAGTGGAATGGCAATTTATAGATGGGGCGCTCTATAGTTCAATTCTTATTCTACATGGTATATTGCTGTATCGCAGTGAAGGCGGTAAAGTTTTATGATATAAAGTATATTTGGGATTTTGTTTTTTAGGGATTAATAGTTTTTTAAATAAAGGAGAGGGAGCAAAGTTAGGCACTCTAAAATTATGGAAGACAGGTGTAACAAAATAGCGCCATGTCTAAGAGATTATTTGAAGGCATAGCATGAAAAATATATGAAGACTATGTACAGGGAGAATGGACAGAGGAGACTCATAAGGAAAAGCACTAGTGGTCTATTCAGTATCAGGGTGAAAGCTAATAAGATATCCTTTCCAGTCTTCTGGCATGATGAAGTGACGGGGATTGGCAGGAAATCCAAGAATAGTCGTTGAGCTGATTTCGTTCATTAGTTGACCTATCATTTCTATATGAGTATAGCAAGCTTCAAGTTCAGTGTCAGAAAAATCTGTTACGTTATTGTAGGATAGGGACATAGCGTCATATATAAGAGGAAGTCTGGAAAAATTTACATGGAATGAACAAAGGGTAAAGAAATGGGAACCCATCCCAAGGAGATGGATTCATTGAAGCCTGACAAGAAGTTAGTAAGCAAGAAGAGCATAAGTATAGTAAAGGATACTTACTTGCTAATAAGTTTTGTGGGCGCGCTGATGGTGAAGTAACAGTAACCGCGTCAGGAGCAGCTGTAGGGGAGCCTGAGCGCATGGAAGCACTGTAACTTGGAGGGGAAGAAAGTTTAGCGCTAGGCTGTATGAATATTTTGCGCCTGGGAAGACTAGGAAGCGATGGCTACTCATAAGCAACGTTATTATTATTAGTGGAAATAGTGGGACTAGTGGTGGTAATATGGGAGCGCTACTAGTAGAGCTAGGTGGAAAGCGAATATAACCAGTAGGCTGAGAAGTATTCTGTTTAAGGGAGGTATCCCAAGTTTTGTGGTATCTAAAGCAATTGTCACAGGCAGGTCTAAAAGAGGCATACTCCAGAGGTCTAGAAAATGTACAATGAAAGTTACGGCATTTGTAAAATGAGCAAGCTTGATCTCTGGGAACTGTGCGATATTGAGTCATGATGTTAGGATAGAGGAAATTCAGGTTATTAGAAGGGCTATTTATAGGTTAACAATAGAATTATAAAGAAGTCATCAGTTGCGCCACGTCTGACTTGAGCGCTGGATGGTTTCTAAGTAGCTAGTGAGAAGCGTTTGTTTTAATGAAGAACCCAAGGAAAGATGAATTGTTACAATCAAGGGAAAGACATGCATTGCGAAGATTCGAGTTATTAAAGAGAGCGCATACATAAATGATGCAGGGGAAGTAATTGCTGCTATAGAATGTAGCAACGATCTCAAGTTGTTTTTTTTATTTGTTGTTTTATCTTTCATAGGCACTTAGAAGAAGGGTGCGCTGCTGAGAAAAAGGATGATATTTTGGGGGAAACTCATCTCGCAGTTGTAGAGTTCTCACAGGAAAGTCTTTTAAAAAAAATAAAAATAAATAAATAAATAAATATATTACATTTTTTACAAGGCTATATACACATTAGAAGGAATAAATACAAAAGAAGATTTTTAGTATTCTGCTTCATCAAAGATTGGGATGCAGAAAGCCCAATCGTTAACAGCCTCTTGCATGTTTTGTTGCAAGGCAGTTATCAGATGTTTTTGCTTATTATACTCAGTGTGAGTATAAACCGGAACCTCCTCGAGGAATTCTTCGACGGCTGTTATCATGTTATTCATACGACGCACGGTCGCATCGTAAGGAGTGCAGGCGATTTGTTCTGCAAATTCCCAGTTTTGAGCCATGGTGGGCTCTTCATCATCAATGACCGGAAAGTTTTTGGTTGGCCATTTGTCCGGAGTGATGGTATTGAAGACCAGCTGCATATCAGTCCAGTCAGGAGTTGGAAAACAAGGAGTGGGTTCAGTTGTAGGTATGGTATCCCAGACGGGATCTTCTTCCAAAGCAGGAAGGAATAACGGAGAGATAGGAGGCGGAGGCATTTCAGCGTAAGGAGTGCCTGGTGAATTCTACATAATATTTAAAAAAAAAAGAAGAAGAAGTAAGAGAAAGGGACTTACTGAACTTTCCTCCAAGAAAAGAGAATTAGGGATTGAGGTTACGCTACTAAGGGTAGGTTTGTGGTAACCAACCTTGGCTCGTTTGTTGCCAGGAGGGGTAACAGGAGCAGGCGCCGGGCGCTTGATGGTCATTTGACTCATCATGTTGGTGGTGGAAGCGTTGGGGTCCAGGCGCGCAACAGTGGGCGGCCCATCGTAACTACATTTCTTCTTGCATTGCTTGCAGTAATCGCACAACTGGAATAAAGGAAAAATAAAAGATTAGTAACAAATGGGAAGAAAAATGAACAAAAATTACAGTAAAAAAATTATTTCCACGGTGGGCTTTTAAAAAATGACAAGGAGTGATGCCATTTTCAATGCAACAGGTGCATCTCGTCCCACCCATCAGTGTGGTTATGGGCATTGTTGGAGGAGCAGTAGGGGGCTGAGTGAGCGCAAACTGTCGAATAGTGTCCACGACGTTGGCGGTATTTTCAGCGTTAGGAGGGGTTCTTCTAGTATTCATTGAGAAAGATAAATATAAGAATAAGAAAAGAAAGAAAAGAAGATGATGATTTGTAGTGAATAAGAGAGAAAAAGATATAAGATGGAGGAAGAAAATGCTGTGAGACGCAGGGTATTTATGGGCTCCTGGGGACAGTCACGAGTAGAGGGAGGATGTGGTACACGCCTCGCAGGAAGTGTGAATTTAGACCAATTTGCGCGCGTAGTCCAGGAAGAATAAAGGGGAGTTAGCGCAGCAGGAAGTATAAAAATATAATATGTATTTGTGTGTTTCAAGGAAAAAAGGAAATAGAAGCGCGGAAAAGGATTAAGGGTCTGTGCGCTCGGATTTAGCAGCAAGATGTGACGCACAATAGGGGAATTGTGTGTTATTGATTTACGATTGCAAGCGCTAAACAATATGGATTTGGATTTTCCAAAAATTGTGTGTTACACATTAAAGAAGGAGTTATGGCTTAAGGACGACTCAAGTGCATAGTATACTGTACCGCGGCAAGTGCTATAACTTACTGAGACAAGTAATGAAGAAGGCTAACTAGTTAAGCAAGCTGTCGTTATGGTAAGGTAAACTCTTACAGTCGCCTTGCTGTAAGCAGAATCCGGAGGAGATATGTGGATTTAGCTGAAAACCCCGTCCTTCCAATAAAAATAACAAAGTAGGTGTTCTAAATCACTAAGCTAACCAATCTACTTGGATCTGATTGATGAAAATAATGAAACTCTAAAATAATTAACGCTTATTGAGATTTAAAGAAAGTGGCTGTTGATAAAGAAATACTGTTAACAACAATTAAGGTGTACCAGTGAAAGATCTGAAAAGATTGACTTTTATGTTTTTATAATATTTTAATTTTTATGAGACAGCAATAATCAAGTCCCAGAGATGAAGACCTTTCTAAAGATACCCTGTATGAAGTGTTATTTTAATTGTTGAGTAGTATTTCTAAAATGTTATATATAAAATATAAAGTTATAAGGGTATTACAAATTTATTTAATTTGTTGAGTAATAAAAAATGAGACTGTGGTGGTTAATGATTAAGCTGTATGATCTGTCCCCCTCTCAATTTCGAGTTTGAGAAGCGCTTAAGTATTCCTAGTCACGTGCCTAAGTTTTCCCCTCCAGAGCTCTTCCAGAGTCAATCCGGAGCCCGTACGGAGTCCGTACGGAGCCAGAACGGAGTCCGTATGGAGTCCGTACGGAGTAAAAGCAGAGTCCGTACGGAGTCGAAACGGAGTTTGTTCGGACGTCCGGACTCAATTTAGAACCTTAAAACTATAATAAAAAATCTAGAAAAATTACACATAATAGAGCTACTTCTCCTTTACATACCAAACTAATTTTCGTAGTCTGCGCAGCTCTAATTACCCCGTGAAAATTCATCGAAGTTAAGTAATTTCTGAAAACGTAAATATTTCTATAAAACTTTAAAATTCATTTAAAAATATAAGAAAAATAGTAAAAATTCTGGGAAAATTTCCCAAGGTTCTTGAGTGACTCGACTTAATACTTATAAATTTTTCAGACCGTAAAAATAAGTTTTCTCCATAAAATAAATTGTTTTCGTGTAGGCATTTGCTCGTGACCAATTTCTTCATATTTAAAACTCAAATAAATTAAATAAAACCCTTTTATATATAAAAAATAATAACGCCAATCTTGCACGCCATAATAACTCCATTTACATATTTAGGTTCCGTACTAAACTTTAGGCTACCACATCCTCCCTCCAATCGAGAATGTCCCCATTCTTATAACTTTGCATAAGTGGTTGAGAAATTCCAAAAGAATTATCTTTTCTAATAAAATAATTTGATAAATTTGTTTTAGCTGGTCTTCTTTTAAATCTTTATAATAAAAACGTTGTTTCTTCTTCTCTGGCTTGATATAACATAAAATAAAATATAATTAAATCTTGTGATGATTCCACTACGAGAGCAAGGTTTGAATCCCTTCAGACTCCCATATACTAGTCTTCCTTCTTGTCACAGCATTGAGAGAGTGGATCTTCCTATGAGCCGAATACTCCTGATTCCAACCTCATAGGGCCCCCCACTGAGCCGAATTCTATGATTCCAATCTCGCCATAAGGTCCTCCAAGCTTCACACCAAAAAAAAATGGCCTAACTATGAGGCACTAAAAAAAATCATTCCCTAAAATCCAACTACCATCCTAACTTCTGATTCCTTCATCACAATTTTCAAACTTTGCTATACAGCAAACCCATAAAATACTTTTGCCAGGCTTCCAATAATAATATTAACTTTAGACCATGTTAAAGCGCCACAAATTTTACCTAATTAACCATTATGCTTTCTTTAGCATCATTACCACCTAAAATTTTAACCTCCTAAAGCCTATCAGCACCCAATTCCAGAAATAATTGAATAACCAGTTTAGAGTCATAGTGGACAGTGATAAATTAAAAGATTGAATTGAGTTATCCAAACAAGATTGACATTCCAATTTAAAGTCTTGGTAGACCAAACATATAATCGATTGCCAGTTTATGGTCTTGGTGGACCAAAGATCGTTTAAGTGCATAAATATCTTGATATATTCCTAAGTAAGGCCTAGGCTTGACCAAAGATTGAATAAATTTGATAATCCAGTTTAATGTCATAGTGGACCAAACATTTGATCGACAAGTAATCCAGTATAGGGCCATAGTGGTCCAATGAATGTTGAATTATCCTGCAGATATTAATTTTCCAGTTTAAAGTCATAGTGGACTAAACAATGAATGAACTACCAGTTTAAAGTCATGGTGGACCAAAAATTTAATCGATAAGAAATCCAGTTTAAGGTCATGGTGGACCCAACACTTGATAATAGTCCAGTTTAAGGTCTTGGTGGACCTAATAAATCCAAAAAAATTTTAACGACAGTCTTGAAAATTAGCCAGTTTAAAGTCTTGGAGGACTAACAGCTCCAAAATTTGTATAAAACCTTAAGGAAAGTCTTGAACAGTAGCCAGTTTAAAGTCTTGGAGGACTAAAAGATCCAAAATATGTATAAAAAAACCTTAAAGAACGTCTTGAGCAGTAGCCAGTTTAAAGTCTTGGAGGACTAAAAGATCCAAAATATGTATAAAAACCTTAAAGAATGTCTTGAACAGTAGCCAGTTTAAAGTCTTGGAGGACTAACAGATCCAAAATACGTATAAAAAAAAACCTTAAAGAACGTCTTGAACAGTAGCCAGTTTAAAGTCTTGGAGGACTAACAGATCCAAAATACGTGTAAAACCCTTAAGGAAAGTCTTGAACAGTAGCCAGTTTAAAGTCTTGGAGGACTAACAGATGTCTTGAAGTAAAATCCCATAGGTATTGAGTTCCCCTAGACCCTGTTTCCTGTCTAAACTATATGAATAAAGTAAAAAGAATAGTGACTGAAAAATAAAACTAAGAAATATAATATTAATTTTGATTTAATTAATTAATATTTTTTTTTTATTTTTTTGTTTATTTATTTTATTTTATTTATTTATTTTTATTATTTATATTATTTTTTTTATTTTATTTTATTTATTTTTTTATTTTATTTTTATTTTTATTTTTTTTTTTAATTTAATTTTTTTTTTTTTTTTCCAATTTTATTTTAATAAAAGATTTTAGAAAAGATAGGTTTGAAATAAAAGTTAAAATTTAATTTTAAAGAAAGATAAATGAACGTGAAAAGAAAGATAAAAAAAAGGTAAAAAGAATTATCAAAATTTAAAATTTAAAAGATGCCCCCCGGCCATTTGATGAGCCGTACCCTCGACATCATACCCACATCCAAGTGCAACTTGATGTGGTTACACAATTTTGAGAAATTGAAAAGAAAAGAAAATAAATGAAAGTTTTTAGCAGATAATTTTTTTTATAATGATGATCACTGGGTGGGCTCCCTCCAATTTATAAAAATGATTAGAGACCACCAGTGAGCATCACCTTTACAATAATTCATAATATATATTAAAGAAAAGAAATCACAATCTAACATAAAAAAATCAAAAACAAAATAAGAAAATCTTGAATCCGGCATTGAGAGCGGTGTCTCTTGATTCGTTCCAGTTTATAGTCTTAGTGGACTTCCTATAATTAAAAGACAAAGCCAGGATTCAACTAGAAACAGGGAAAATTTTGGAAACGAACATTATGGGGTAATTGTGTATAGAGCAGCCAGCCCATCAATTACCCCCACACTTGCCAATATTAAATTAAGAAGGTTCCCCTGTGAACACTTCTTCCAATAAATTTTAAAATTTTTCCAACACTATCTTCACCCATATTTTAAGAATTTTAAATTTTGAAAATTTTCAATGTAGGTTTTCTCGCATTTCGTTATGTTTCATCACAGTTTCGTTGCCCATATGCAGTGTAATGATAGTAAATTATTTGATAAAAAAAAGAAGATAGTTTATCCTCGTTGCGGAGGTATCCATAAAATTTCGTAGATATCATAGTTTATCCTCATTGCGGAGGAATCCATAAAATTTCATCAATATCATAGTTTATCCTCATTGCGGAGGAATCCGTAAAATTTCATCAATATCATAGTTTATCCTCATTGCGGAGGATCCATAAAATTTAAGAAGTTTCATAGTTTATCCTCATTGCGGAGGAAGACTTCGGCACTCCTGGTGCCTCTAGGATAGAACCGTTTTACTTGATCGGCCGCTACCCTCTTCTTCAATACTACTCCATCCAACTCTTCTAGCACATATGAACCGCCGGAAACTTGCTCCTTGATTTTATACGGTCCATTCCACCTATCTGCAAACATTTTTCCCCACTGACTTTCCAAACTCCTATTATACACCAGGACCATATCTCCTGGGTTCAAAGGTTTCCTTAATCAATGTGCCAACCGCTCATCCCAATATCTAACTGACTGATTTCGGATCTTCATCATCCGCGAATATGCCTTTTCTAAATATTCTTCTTTCTTTTCTAGCTGCATCATTCTTGCACACAATAATTCTTCAGTAGTTTTGACCGTGTCCCAGTCAACTCCAAGATATGATTCAGCTTCTAAATCAACCGGTAAAACTGCTTTCTGTCCAAAAACAAGTTCATAAGGTGAAAATCTGGTCGTCCTTTTGGCAGTGATTCGATCAGCAAATAAAACTAAAGGTAAATAGTGCCTCCACTTTTCGGCACTTGTCCCACACATTTTAACTAAAGCATCCTTGATAACTTGATGCCCTCTTTCTACCATGCCTTCAGCTTCAGGATAATATGGGGTTGCTACCCTAACCTTTGATCCAACTTTCAATACGGCCTCTTTAAACTCTGTCCCAAATTCAGGACCTCCATCTACCGTTACCAACTTCATCACCCCATACCTATATACCCAATTATTCAAAAAAAATTCTGCCACATTTTTGGCAGTTAAATTAATAAGAGGCGCTGCCTCTACCCAACCAGATAAATCATCTCTGGCCACAATTAAATATTTATACCGTCCCTCTTTTATATGAACGGCATCTAAACTAACTCTCCCAAAGAGCGTATATTCACCGGTCGCGCGTCCAGGTTCTTTTGGCCTTAAATAACTTCGTCTTTGACATTCTTCGCATGACTGAACCCACTGTTTAACAGCCATCTTCATGCCAGGCCACCAAAATCGATCAGAAATTCTTCTAAATGTTTCTCCAACGCCTCTATGCCCGAGATCTTCATGCAGTGATTTCAAAACTAATTCTTGCCCCTTCTGTTGAGTTATAACTACTTGAGGATTTGGATACCTCCTCCTCATTAAACGTCGACCAGATAGGTAAAACGTAGATGACTTCCTCTTGATAGCCACCCATTCATCGTCTTCACAATCTTCTGGCCTCTCTAAAGTCAACAAATATTTGACTAACAAAAAATAAAAACCAGTCTGACCCCAGACTTCATCTTGAAAATCGATTAATATAACATCAATAGGGACTTCTCTATCACCAATATCACCTGCACATGAATGAGCCAATAATCGTTGACCCCTAAATAAATTTTTAATCGAGCTATGTCGACGTTTTTCTTCT
The DNA here is from genome assembly GCA_030280995.1 of Hemileia vastatrix. Lineage (NCBI taxonomy): Eukaryota > Fungi > Basidiomycota > Pucciniomycetes > Pucciniales > Zaghouaniaceae > Hemileia > Hemileia vastatrix. Next base: position 3,287,870 of record JASXTE010000003.1, on the reverse strand, counting down.
GAACCTTTGGATCCTTCAAAAACCGTATTCAAAAATACCTCTTTCTCTTTATCCACCTTTTTATTTAAATTCTCTAATTCTCCAACATATACACCATTCCTTAAATTACTACTATCCCACACTACCAATCCATCTTCCTCTACATACACCACATCTTCTTCTACCTCCTCTCTGCCGAATTTATCTACACCTTTTTCAACACCTTTTTTAACATAAAAACTATTTTCCAGTTTATCCTCTTGGTGGAGGTCATCATCATCATAATCTAAACACAATAGTCCTGCCAGTTTAACCTCATGGGGGAGGTATGGAAAGTCTTCAGCTCCTTTAGTGCTGGCTTTGATAATAGGTATATCTTCATCGAACTCTTCTGAGTCTGAATCTTCTTCAGTGGGTGGTCTCCTTGATAAACCATCTGGCATAGTAAAAGTCTTGCCAGGCTTATGAACTAAATCAAACGAAAAATGTTGAATAAAAGCTACCCATCTCGTCATGGGTGCGTTTGGTAAACTTGGGGAATTAATCATCTGGATTAACGATTTTGCATCCACTTGCAACTCAAAATGTTGCCCCCACAAAATATGCTGAAGTTTCTTCAGTATTTTTGCCACACCACATAATTCCAATTTTGGTTGAGAATATCTTGATTCGACCTCAGTAAATACTACAGATTCATACCTAACTGGCCTGATGTAACCAGCTTTATCCGTAAGAGACAAAACCGCCCCAGCTGCAACCTGACTTGAATCAACTGCTAAATAAATTCTACCAGCATCTTTTCCATAATCTAACTTGTGCAGGACTAAATCCTTCCCCACAACCTCCTTCAACTTCACAAACGCCTTCTCACACTCTTCATCCCACTCCCAGTCTGCATCCTTTCTCGTTAACCGTCTCAATGGAGCTGCCAATGAAGAAAAGTCCTTGATAAACATTCTAACATATAAGCAAACGCCTAAAAACCCTCTAACTTCGGTCGTATTCTTGGGTCTTGGCCAGGACTGAATTTTGTTAACTTTCTTCTTGGACATAATCCTACCCTCTCTACATACCACATGTCCTAATATTTCTAAGGCTGGCACACAACATGAAAATTTTGAACCTGAAATAGTTAAACCAGCCTCTTCAATTCGAAACAAGATTCTTTCTAATGTAATTGCAAACTCCCAAATGAATTTGCATATCCCGGGATTCTCTTCCAACACCTGGTTATCATAGTCGGTTGTTGGTCCCTTAATTCCTCCATCATCTATAAAGATTCCAGCATATTGTGGAATTTCATCTTGAAGGATCCAAGCCATCTGAGCTTGATAAACTGCAACCGAATTTGTTGCTCCTTGAGGTAATCTTGTTAACTGTAAACGTCCAAGTGGCGTATCGAATGTAGTGAGAGGCCTTGAGTCCGGATGTAACTCTCTCTCATCATATCCACCCATAATATCTCCCAAACCATAGCACACTCTCCCTGCAAACGCTTCAACAAACTCCTCAGCACTAGGTGGTATCCCAGCATCCTTTATTGTAACCCTATTTAATTCCCTAAGATCATGAACAACTCTAAGCTTGCCATTCGGTTTCTTGATACAAAATACAGGACTAGAATAACTTGACGTTGATTGCTCATACAGTCCAGTGCGTATCCGTTCTCTGACAACTTCAATATAGGCTTCTTTTAATGCAGCCGTAATAGGAATCGGTTTCTGCTGCCACGGTTCATGAAATACCACAGGAATCTTGTAAGGCTCCCCATAGGAATGCTTCAACACACCCCTCTCCTCTTCTACAAAAGCAATGGCCTTCTCTCGCTTGACCATCACATCCAACAACAACTTCTTCTCTTCTCCAGACAACCAACCATCAGGTCCAAAATTAACAACACCCAGTCTCTCAAAAGTGATTCTTGACGTCTCAGAAAATTCAGGCGGATTCTTTACCAAGGGACTTTCATAAGGATCTCTTGATAACCTTGGTCTTCTCAAGGGTGGATTTAATTCAGCAGGTAGCGGTTCATTAATAGGTCAAACTTTATTTGCTACTTTCTTATATTTGGCTGCGTCCACATCTAAATTAACTTGAGGTAAAACATTTTCTTTTGTATCTCCATTAAAACTTTCATCAAATGAATCTTCTTCATCGCCAGAATCAGAATAAGAAAAATTAGAAAAATATTTTATTTCATTTTTAAATTTTACCCTTTTCTCCTTTCCCTCGTCTAATTTATAAACAGATTTTCCAACACCTTTGCTTCCCTTATCCAACAGTAAATCACCCGTAAAGAAAGTTGGCAGTTTACCCTCTTGCTGGAGGACTGGAATTGAATTTTCACAAAAATTATTTTTTTGTGTTTTAATTATACTGAGATTTTTAATCGGATTTAGATAAGATTTTCGCAGTTTACCCTCTTGCTGGAGGTCCAAAATAGAAGGAGATAATTGCAGTTTAACCTCTTGCTGGAGGCCCGGAATAACATTTTCACATAAATTATTTTTTTGTGTTTTACTTATACTGAGATTTTTAATCGAGTTTTGATGTAATTTTTGCAGTTTACCCTCTTGCTGGAGGTCCGTAATAGAAGGAGATAATTGCAGTTTAACCTCTTGCTGGAGGTCTGGAATAACATTTTCACAAAAATTATTTTTTTGTGTTTTAATTATACTAAGATTTTTAATCGTATTTTGATGTGATATTTGCAGTTTACCCTCTTTCTGGAGGTCCGTAATAGAAGGAGATAATTGCAGTTTAACCTCTTGCTGGAGGCCCGGAATAACATTTTCACAAAAATTATTTTTTTGTGTTTTAATTATACTAAGATTTTTAATCTTATTTTGATGTGATATTTGCAGTTTACCCTCTTGCTGGAGGTCCGTAATAGAAGGAGATAATTGCAGTTTAACCTCTTGCTGGAGGTCCGGAATAACATTTTCACAAAAATTATTTTTTTGTGTTTTAATTATACTAAGATTTTTAATCGTATTTTGATGTGATATTTGCAGTTTACCCTCTTGCTGGAGGTCCATATACATACCCTTCCAATTTTTATCCAACCTAATTTGGCCCATTTTGCCTTTTTCACCGTTTTTAAATTTAATAGAAAAACCGGGTAAATCCAATAAACATATAGAAAAGTCCAAAACGTATTTGCACTCCAAAGTAATATTAACAGAAAATAATTGAGAATCCACTTGAATTATCTCCAAGTGAGCTGACCTATTGCAATCCGGGATCTCATCCTGAGGAGAGATTACAATATTAGAGCAATCAGCCCCTGCTACCCCAAAAAATGAGGGCATTCATCCCTTTCCAACAAACATAATTCACCAGAAGCCGTCCGTTTTATATGCTGCTTCTTGGTGCAAACACAACACTGGCACAGAGTAGTAATCCCTGGCCGTGTTTCCCAACCTTCATCTCCAGGAGGCGCTAACCGCATATGTAACCTCCGCATATCTTCACCAGTGATCTCCAAACTAATCCCCATGCCAGCTTGATACCCTATCCTGGCCTCAAAATCCATCAAAAAAGGACCCCCAAGAACAGTTTTGACTGCTCCTCTGGCCACATAAAAGTGAACCTTACCAACAGATCCACCAATGCCTAACCTGACATGCTCAGCTGTACCCATCAGCTCTGTTGCATGCCCTCCAATACCTCTGAGGTTTCCCCCATTTGCTTGCTTCTTTTGCTTTTCAGCAAGCGCCGGTGTGGTAGCCTAAAGTTTAGTACGGCACCTAAATATGTAAATGGAGTTATTACGGCGTGCAAGATTGGCGTTATTATTTTTTTATATATAAAAGGGTTTTATTTAATTTATTTGAGTTTTAAATATGAAGAAATTGGTCACGAGCGAATGCCTACACAAAAACAATTTATTTTACGGAGAAAACTTATTTTTACGGTCTGAAAAATTTATAAGTATTAAGTCGAGTCACTCAAGAACCTTGGGAAATTTTCCCAGAATTTTTACTATTTTTCTTATATTTTTAAATGAATTTTAAAGTTTTATAGAAATATTTACGTTTTCAGAAATTACTTAACTTCGATGAATTTTCACGGGGTAATTAGAGCTGCGCAGACTACGAAAAGTAGTTTGGTATGTAAAGGGGAAGTAGCTCTATTATGTGTAATTTTTCTAGATTTTTTATTATAGTTTTAAGGTTCTAATTGAGTCCGGAAGTCCGGACGGACTCCGCTTCGACTCCGTACGGACTCCGTTCGGACTCCGCTTTGACTCCGTACGGACTCCGTACGGGCTCCGGATGGACTCTGGAAGAGCTCTGGAGGGGAAAACTTAGGCACGTGACTAGGAATACTTAAGCGCTTCTCAAACTCGAAATTGAGAAGGGGGGACACATCATACAGCTTAATCATTAACCACCACGGTCTCATTTTTTTATTACTCAACAAATTAAATAATTTATAATACCCTTATAACATTTATTATTTTTACATAACATTTTAGAAATACAATTCAACAATTTAAATCACACTTCATATAGGGTATCTTTAGAAAGGTCTTCATCGCTGGGACTTGATTATTGCTGTCTCATAAAAATTCAAATTATTATAAAAACATAAAAGTCAATCTTTTCAGATCTTTCACTGGTACACCTTAATTGTTGTTATCAGTATTTCTTTTATCAACAGCCACTTTCTTTAAATCTCAATAAGCGTTAATTATTTTAGAGTTTCATTATTTTTATCAATCAGATCCAAGTAGATTGGATAGCTTAGTGATTTAGAATTCCCATTTTGTTATTTTTATTGGAAGGACGGGGTTTTCAGCTAAATCCACATATCTCCTCCGGATTCTGCTTACAGCAAGGCGACTGTAAGAGTTTACCTTACCATAGTTGGCGCCCAACATGGGGTTCGATTTCTCTAGCTTTCTTTAAAAGACTTACTTGGATCAAGAACGTTCTTAGCCTGCAAGAGGCTTATTTTCTGGAACTCTAATTGGATTTTTGTTATTGGCCTGCAAGAGGCTTGTTATTTTATCGATTGTTAACGCTTTTCATTACTTATTGGGATGTCTTCTTCTGCTGTTGCTTCTTGATCTTCTAACCCTCTTACTCCCTCAGTTAGAATTGTTTCTTGGGATGTCCCAAAGTTTGATGGGGAGGAGGTTAAATGGTTCATTAGCAGGTATGAAGCTGCTGCTGCTGTTGATGGTGCTTCCCATGTGGATATGGTGAAGCAAGTTAGATTTTTTATTGCCGATAGGGAGGTGGAAAAAGAGGTTATTGCTATGCAGGCATTCAAGGACAAGGATTGGGTTAAGCTTTCTAAAGCTATGATTGATAGATGGGGTGTTAGGTTTACTATGATGGACCTCAATAAAATTGTTGGAGACTGGCAAGCAAAAGGTGGTGTTTCTTCTATGGCTGACTTCAAAAAGCTCTGTGTTCAGTTTGATGAAGTGGTGGAATATCTCATACTGGTGGACGAGTTAGTGCATGAGAACCAAGCAAAAGATTTGTTTTGGTCAGCATGCAGCAGGGATATTCGTATGGACGTCTTGAAGGATCTTTCAAGAAAAGATTTAATGAAGGAACTGCCTAATGGTGAGCAGAAACTGCCGGCTCTGGAGGTTATCAAAGAGAACATTCAGGCCCATCTCAAGTTATTGGCGTTGGACAAATATCAAGAGTCTTGCACTCAATATGTTAGCAAGGTTAGCGAGGTTTTGGCCGAAAACAACAATATTATGGTCAAAGCCGAGGAGGCCAAGAAGGCTCAAATGGGATTACCTGCTGCTAAAGTTGAGGGTAATGTAGATAATAAGATGGTCGATCACCTGGCCGATTTAACTAAACAATTAAAAATATTTGTTCAAGAAACCCAGAAGGCCAATAAGGCCCCAATCGCTTCTTCGTCGACGTCGACTTCTTATCAGTCTAGAGGTTATGACCGTCGAAATTATAATGGCAATAACAACGGTAACCGCTTCCCAGGCAATGGGAGAAATGGTGGGAATGGTGGTAGTAATTATAGAGGTGGCTATGATGAGCCAAAGGTGTGCTCCTATTGTAATAGGAGAGGGCACAGAGCAACAGTTTGTTTTGCTCTTGATAAGGATATGGATGCTGGGCGAGTTTTATTTGATGGTAAAGTTTATAAATTTCCTGATGGTTCGTTCATCAAGCCCAGTGATGGACAGTCTCCTTCTGATTTGGTCAGAAGAAGTTTAACGGCTGAAAGGAGAGCCAGATTTGAAGAGGTGACGGATGAAGATGTTAATGCCAAGGGTGGCAAAAATGGTAACGGTAATGGTGGAAAAGCTGACAAAGGTAAAGAGAAAGAGGTCAGTAAAGCCACATTTTCTACTTCTTTTGGTGGTTTAGAGCTGGCGACGGTTGCCCAGGTGGAGGGTAGCTGTATGGCTGGCGAATATGATGTTAATGCTGCTAGAAGAGCAGCTGCTACTAAGGCGAAAAGTAGCATTCAGAGCCAATTGAGGGCTAATCCTGGCAAGGCAAATAACAAAGTGAACCCTTACTCTAAGGACAAGATTTCTAGTGCTCAAACTGCCGCCAACAAATTGAACCCTTACTCTAAGGACGAATTATATAAAATGCAGAAGGGGATTGCTGATATGGGGCCCCCTAGTTATGGCAAGTTTGATTTAAATGGTGAGCCTATGCCAGAGGATGATTCGGATTCTGAGGAGGACGTACCGTTGGCGTCTCTACCCAGACCAAGTTTTAGCGGTCCCATCCCAATGGAGGGAGTAAGAAGGACTAGCGATGGATCAGGATTAGTGCAAGAAGCTGGTGATGGAGTTAGGGTTATAGAAAGTGAAGATGTTATAATGGGGGGTGAAGATGGCTCGGTTGGACCTCAAGAGGTACCCAGGGCCAAGGTTGTTAAATCAAAGGTCCAGTATGAGCGGCCAGTAGTTTCTGGTCAAGCTAATGCAATGGACGCAGTTTTGAATAGGGTGAATCAACTTCAGATTCCCTTATCTTTGGGGGAGATATTTACGATTAGTCCGGCGCTTGCTGAAAAGCAAAAGAAGCATTTGACGAGGCGTCAGGTTTCCACTGGAGAGGTGGAATATATTTGTGAAAATGCTGAAAAGTTTGGGGAAGATGTAGATACACATTTTTCCGCTCCCCTGGGTTACCTGGTGGTAACTCTAAATGGTAAAGAAGTAAAGGCCTTGGTCGATTCAGGGTCTCAAATTAATTTAATTTCATTGGAGCAAGCGACGAGTATAGGCTTGCCAATTAAAAGTGGAACTGGGGGAAACCTCAGAGGTATTGGAGGGCATGCAACAGAGCTGATGGGTACTGCTGAGCATGTCAGGTTAGGCATTGGTGGATCTGTTGGTAAGGTTCACTTTTATGTGGCCAGAGGAGCAGTCAAAACTGTTCTTGGGGGTCCTTTTTTGATGGATTTTGAGGCCAGGATAGGGTATCAAGCTGGCATGGGGATTAGTTTGGAGATCACTGGTGAAGATATGCGGAGGTTACATATGCGGTTAGCGCCTCCTGGAGATGAAGGTTGGGAAACACGGCCAGGGATTACTACTCTGTGCCAGTGTTGTGTTTGCACCAAGAAGCGGCATATTAAACGGACGGCTTCTGGTGAATTATGTTTGTTGGAAAGGGATGAATGCCCTCATTTTTTGGGGTAGCAGGGGCTGATCACTCAAATGTTGTAATCTCTCCTCAGGATGAGATCCCGGATTGCAATAGGTCAGCTCACTTGGAGATAATTCAAGTGGATTCTCAATTATTTTCTGTTAATATTACTTTGGAGTGCAAATACGTTTTGGACTTTTCTATATGTTTATTGGATTTACCCGGTTTTTCTATTAAATTTAAAAATGGTAAAAAAGGCAAAATGGGCCAAATTAGGTTGGATAAAAATTGGAAGGGTATGTTTTATGGCCTCCAGCAAGAGGTTAAACTGCAATTATCTCCTTCTATTTTGGACCTCCAGCAAGAGGGTAAACTGCAAAAATTACATCAAAATCCGATAAAAAATCTCAGTATAATTAAAACACAAAAAAATAATTTTTGTGAAAATTCAATTCCGGGCCTCCAGCAAGAGGTTAAACTGCAAGTATCTCCTTCTATTATGGACCTCCAGCAAGAGGGTAAACTGCAAAAATTAACTCGTCAAAACCAAATTAAAAATCTCAGTATAAGTAAATCACAAAAAAATAATTTATGTGAAAAGGTTATTCCAGACCTCCAGCAAGAGGGTAAACTGCAAATATCACATCAAAATCCAATAAAAAATCTCAGTATAATTAAAACACAAAAAAATAATTTTTGTGAAAATTCAATTCCGGGCCTCCAGCAAGAGGTTAAACTGCAAGTATCTCCTTCTTTTATGGACCTCCAGCAAGAGGGTAAACTGCAAAAATTAACTCATCAAAACTCAATAAAAAATCTCAGTATAAGTAAAACACAAAAAAATAATTTTTGTGAAAATTCATTTCCGGTCCTCCAGCAAGAGGTTAAACTGCCGACTTTCTTTACGGGTGATTTACTGTTGGATAAGGGAAGCAAAGGTGTTGGAAAATCTGTTTATAAATTAGACGAGGGAAAGGAGAAAAGGGTAAAATTTAAAAACGAAATAAAATATTTTTCTAATTTTTCTTATTCCGATTCTGACGATGAAGAAGATTCATTTGATGAAAGTTTTAATGGCGATGTTTTACCTCAAGTTTATTTAGATGTGGACGCAGCTAAATATAAGAAAGTAGCAAATAAAGTTCGACCTATTAATGAACCGCTACCTGCTGAATTAAATCCACCCTTGAGAAGACCAAGGTTATCAAGAGATCCTTATGAAAGTCCCTTGGTAAAGAATCCGCCTGAATTTTCTGAGACGTCAAGAATCACTTTTGAGAGACTGGGTGTTGTTAATTTTGGACCTGATGGTTGGTTGTCTGGAGAAGAGAAGAAGTTGTTGTTGGATGTGATGGTCGAGCGAGAGAAGGCCATTGCTTTTGAAGAAGAGGAGAGGGGTGTGTTGAAGCATTCCTATGGGGAGCCTTACAAGATTCCTGTGGTATGTCATGAACCGTGGCAGCAGAAACCGATTCCTATTCCGGCTGCATTAAAAGAAGCCTATATTGAAGTTGTCAGAGAACGGATACGCACTGGACTGTATGAGCAATCAACGTCAAGTTATTCTAGTCCTGTATTTTGTATCAAGAAACCGAATGGCAAGCTTAGAGTTGTTCATGATCTTAGGGAATTAAATAGGGTTACAATAAAGGATGCTGGGATACCACCTAGTGCTGAGGAGTTTGTTGAAGCGTTTGCAGGGAGAGTGTGTTATGGTTTAGGAGATATTATGGGTGGATATGATGAGAGAGAGTTACATCCGGACTCAAGGCCTCTCACTACATTTGATACGCCACTTGGACGTTTACAGTTAACAAGATTACCTCAAGGAGCAACAAATTCGGTTGCAGTTTATCAAGCTCAGATGGCTTGGATCCTTCAAGATGAAATTCCACAATATGCTGGAATCTTTGTAGATGATGGAGGAATTAAGGGACCAACAACCGACTATGATAACCAGGTGTTGGAAGAGAATCCCGGGATACGCAAATTCATTTGGGAGTTTGCAATTACTTTAGAAAGAATCTTGTTTCGAATTGAAGAGGCTGGTTTAACTATTTCAGGTTCAAAATTTTCATGTTGTGTGCCAGCCTTAGAAATATTAGGCCATGTGGTATGTAGAGAGGGTAGGATTATGTCCAAGAAGAAAGTTAACAAAATTCAGTCCTGGCCAAGACCCAAGAATACGACCGAAGTTAGAGGGTTTTTAGGCGTTTGCGTATATGTTAGAATGTTTATCAAGGACTTTTCTTCATTGGCAGCTCCATTGAGACGGTTAACGAGAAAGGATGCAGACTGGGAGTGGGATGAAGAGTGTGAGAAGGCGTTTGTGAAGTTGAAGGAGGTTGTGGGGAAGGATTTAGTCCTGCACAAGTTGGATTATGGAAAAGATGCTGGCAGAATTTATTTAGCAGTTGATTCAAGTCAGGTTGCAGCTGGGGCGGTTTTGTCTCAGATGGATAAAGCTGGTTACATCAGGCCAGTTAGGTATGAATCTGTAGTATTTACTGAGGTCGAATCAAGATATTCTCAACCGAAATTGGAATTATGTGGTGTGGCGAAAATACTGAAGAAACTTCAGCATATTTTGTGGGGGCAACATTTTGAGTTGCAAGTGGATGCGAAATCGTTAATCCAGATGATTAATTCCCCAAGTTTACCAAATGCACCCATGACGAGATGGGTAGCTTTTATTCAACATTTTTCGTTTGATTTAGTTCATAAGCCTGGCAAAACTTTTACTATGCCAGATGGTTTATCAAGGAGACCACCCACTGAAGAAGATTCAGACTCAGAAGAGTTCAATGAAGATATACCTATTATCAAAGCCAGCACTAAAGGAGCTGAAGACTTTCCATACCTCCCCCATGAGGTTAAACTGGCAGGACTATTGTGTTTAGATTATGATGATGATGACCTCCACCAAGAGGATAAAATGGAAAATAGTTTTCATGTTAATAAAGGTGTTGGAAAAGGTGTAGATAAATTCAGTAGAAAGGAGGTAGAAGAAGATGTGGTGTATGTAGAGGAAGATGGATTGGTAGTGTGGGATAGTAGTAAATTAAGGAATGGTGTATATGTTGGAGAATTAGAGAATTTAAATAAAAAGGTGGATAAAGAGAAAGAGGTATTTTCAAATACGGTTTTTGAAGGATCCAAAGGTTCAGAAGAAAAACGTCGACATAGCTCGATTAAAGATTTATTTAGGGGTCAACGATTATTGGCTCATTCATGTGCAGGTGATATTGGTGATAGAGAAGTCCCTATTGATGTTATATTAATCGATTTTCAAGATGAAGTCTGGGGTCAGACTGGTTTTTATTTTTTGTTAGTCAAATATTTGTTGACTTTAGAGAGGCCAGAAGATTGTGAAGACAATGAATGGGTGGCTATCAAGAGGAAGTCATCTACGTTTTACCTATCTGGTCGACGTTTAATGAGGAGGAGGTATCCAAATCCTCAAGTAGTTATAACTCAACAGAAGGGGCAAGAATTAGTTTTGAAATCACTGCATGAAGATCTCGGGCATAGAGGCGTTGGAGAAACATTTAGAAGAATTTCTGATCGATTTTGGTGGCCTGGCATGAAGATGGCTGTTAAACAGTGGGTTCAGTCATGCGAAGAATGTCAAAGACGAAGTTATTTAAGGCCAAAAGAACCTGGACGCGCGACCGGTGAATATACGCTCTTTGGGAGAGTTAGTTTAGATGCCGTTCATATAAAAGAGGGACGGTATAAATATTTAATTGTGGCCAGAGATGATTTATCTGGTTGGGTAGAGTCAGCGCCTCTTATTAATTTAACTGCCAAAAATGTGGCAGAATTTTTTTTGAATAATTGGGTATATAGGTATGGGGTGATGAAGTTGGTAACGGTAGATGGAGGTCCTGAATTTGGGACAGAGTTTAAAGAGGCCGTATTGAAAGTTGGATCAAAGGTTAGGGTAGCAACCCCATATTATCCTGAAGCTGAAGGCATGGTTGAAAGAGGGCATCAAGTTATTAAGGATGCTTTAGTTAAAATGTGTGGGACAAGTGCCGAAAAGTGGAGGCACTATTTACCTTTAGTTTTATTTGCTGATCGAATCACTGCCAAAAGGACGACTGGATTTTCACCTTATGAACTTGTTTTTGGACAGAAAGCAGTTTTACCGGTTGATTTAGAAGCTGAATCATATCTTGGAGTTGACTGGGACACGGTCAAAACTACGGAAGAATTATTGTGTGCAAGAATGATGCAGCTAGAAAAGAAAGAAGAATATTTAGAAAAGGCATATTCGCGGATGATGAAGATCCGAAATCAATCAGTCAGATATTGGGATGAGCGGTTGGCACATCGATTAAGGAAACCTTTGAACCCAGGTGATATGGTCCTGGTGTATAATAGGAGTTTGGAAAGTCAATGGGGAAAGATGTTTGCAGATAGGTGGAATGGACCGTATAAAATCAAGGAGCAAGTTTCCGGCGGTTCATATGTGCTAGAAGAGTTGGATGGAGTAGTATTGAAGAAGAGGGTAGCGGCGGATCAAGTGAAACGGTTCTATCCTAGAGGCACCAGGAGTTCCGAAGGATTCCTCCGCAATGAGGATAAACTATGATATCAATGAAACTTTATGGATTCCTCCGCAATGAGGATAAACTATGATATCAATGAAACTTTATGGATTCCTCCGCAATGAGGATAAACTATGATATCAATGAAACTTTATGGATTCCTCCGCAATGAGGATAAACTATGATATTGATGAAATTTTACGGATTCCTCCGCAATGAGGATAAACTATGATGTTTATAAAAATCTTATGACGACCTCCGCAATGAGGATAAACTATCTTCTTTTTTATCAAAATACTTTACTATCGTTACATTGTATATGGTCAACAAAACTGTGATGAAACTTTACGAAATTCAAGAAGACCATCTTTGAAATTTTCAAAATTAAAAATTCTTAAAATATGGGTGAAGATAGTGTTGGAAAAATTTTAAAATTTATTGGAAGAAGTGTTTACAGGGGAACCTTCTTAATTAAATATTGGCAAGTGTGGGGGTAATTGATGGGCTGGCTGCTCTATACACAATTACCCCATAATGTTCGTTTCCAAAATTTTCCCAGTTTCTAGTTGAATCCTGGCTTTGTCTTTTAATTTTAGGAAGTCCACTAAGACTATAAACTGGAACGAATCAAGAGACACCTCTCTCCACGCCGGATTCAAGATTTTTTTTTTTTTTATTTTGTTTTTGATTTTTTTATGTTAGATTGTGATTTCTTTTCTTTAATATATATTATGAATTATTGTAAAGGTGATGCTCACTGGTGGTCTCTAATCATTTTTATAAATTGGAGGGAGCCCACCCAGTGATCATCATTATAAAAATTATCTTCTAAAAACTTTCATTTATTTTCTTTTCTTTTAAATTTCTAAAAATTGTGTAACCACATCAAGTTGCACTTGGATGTGGGTATGATGTTGAGGGTACGGCTCATCAAATGGCCGGGGGCATCTTTTAAAATTTTATTTTAAAATTTTATTTTAGTACTTTTTTTATCTTTCTTTTCACATTCTTTTATCTTTCTTCAAAAATTATATTTTAACTTTTATTTCAAAAACTATCTTCTCTAAAATCTTTTATTTTAAATTAAAAACAAAATTAAAATTAAAATTAAATAAAAAAATAAAATAAAAAAAAAATAATAAAAAAAAAATAAAATAAAATAAAATAAAAAAAAAAAAAAAAAAATAATAATAAAAATAAAATAAAATAAAATAAATAAATAAAAATAAAATAATAACTTAAATAAAAAAAAATAATAAAATAAAATAAATTAATTAATTAAATCAAAATTATTATATTTCTCAGTTTTATTTTTTAGTTTTCATTCTTTTTAGTTTTATTGATTTAGTTTAGACAGGAAACAGGGTCTAGGGAAACTCAATACCTATGGGATTTTACTTCAAGACATCTGTTAGTCCTCCAAGACTTTAAACTGGCTACTGTTCAAGACTTTCCTTAAGGGTTTTATACGAATTTTGGGTCTGTTAGTCCTCCAAGACTTTAAACTGGCTACTTTTCAAGACGTTCTTTAAGGCTTTTTTTATACGTATTTTGGATATGTTTAGTCCACCAAGACTTTAAACTGGCTACTGTTCAAGACATTCTTTAAGGGTTTTTTTTTATACGAATTTTGGATCTGTTAGTCCTCCAAGACTTTAAACTGGCTACCGTTCAAGACATTCTTTAAGGTTTTTTTACACGTATTTTGGGTCTGTTAGTCCTCCAAGACTTTAAACTGGCTAATTTTCAAGACTATTGTTAAAATTTTTTTTATTGGATTTGTTAGGTCCACCAAGACCTTAAACTGGAGTGTTATCGAATGTTAGGTCCACCAAGACCTTAAACTGGACTATTATCAGCTGTTGGGTCCACCATGACCTTAAACTGGATTTCTTATCGATTAAATGTTTGGTCCACCATGACTTTAAACTGGTAGTTCATTCATTGTTTAGTCCACTATGACTTTAAACTGGAAAATTAATATCTGCAGGATAATTCAACATTCATTGGACCACTATGGCCTTATACTGGATTACTTGTCGATCAAATGTTTGGTCCACTATGACATTAAACTGGATTATCAAATTTATTCAATCTTTGGTCAAGCCTAGGCCCTACTTAGGAATATATCAAGATATTTATGCACTTAAACGATCTTTGGTCCACCAAGACCATAAACTGGCAATCGATTATATGTTTGGTCTACCAAGACTTTAAATTGGAATGTCAATCTTGTTTGGATAACTCAATTCAATCTTTTAATTTATCACTGTCCACTATGACTCTAAACTGGTTATTCAATTATTTCTGGAATTGGGTGTTGATAAGCTTTAGGAGGCTAAAATTTTAGGTGGTGATGATGCTAAGGAAAGCATAATGGTTAATTAGGTGAAATTTGTGGCGCTTTAACATGGTCTAAAGTTAATATTATTATTGGAAGCCTGGCAAAAGTATTTTATGGGTTTTCTGTATAGCAAAGTTTGAAAATTGTGATGAAGGAATCAGAAGTTAGGATGGTAGTTGGATTTTAGGGAATGATTTTTTTTTAGTGCCTCATAGTTAGGCCATTTTTTTTGGTGTGAAGCTTGGAGGACCTTATGGCGAGATTGGAATCATAGAATTCGGCTCAGTGGGGGGCCCTATGAGGTTGGAATCAGGAGTATTCGGCTCATAGGAAGATCCACTCTCTCAATGCTTTGACAAGAAGGAAGACTGGTATATGGGAGTCTGAAGGGATTCAAACCTTGCTCTCAGTAGTGGAATCATCACAAGATTTATTTTATTTTATTTTATGTTATATCAAGCCAGAGAAGAAGAAAGAACGTATTTATTATAAAGATTTAAAAGAAGACCAGCTAAAACAAATTTATCAAATTATTTTATTAGAAAAGATAATTCTTTTGGAATTGTTCAACCACTTATGCAAAGTTTTAAGAATGGGGACATTCTCGATTGGAGGGAGGATGTGGTAGCCTAAAGTTTAGTACGGCACCTAAATATGTAAATGGAGTTATTACGGCGTGCAAGATTGGCGTTATTATTTTTTTATATATAAAAGGGTTTTATTTAATTTATTTGAGTTTTAAATATGAAGAAATTGGTCACAAGCGAATGCCTACACGAAAACAATTTATTTTACGGAGAAAACTTATTTTTACGGTCTGAAAAATTTATAAGTATTAAGTCGAGTCACTCAAGAACCTTGGGAAATTTTCCCAGAATTTTTACTATTTTTCTTATATTTTTAAATGAATTTTAAAGTTTTATAGAAATATTTACGTTTTCAGAAATTACTTAACTTCGATGAATTTTCACGGGGTAATTAGAGCTGCGCAGACTACGAAAATTAGTTTGGTATGTAAAGGGGAAGTAGCTCTATAATGTGTAATTTTTCTAGATTTTTTATTATAGTTTTAAGGTTCTAATTGAGTCCGGAGGTCCGGACGGACTCCGCTTTGACTCCGTACGGACTCCGTTCGGACTCCGCTTTGACTCCGTACGGACTCCGTACGGACTCCGTACGGGCTCCGGATGGACTCTGGAAGAGCTCTGGAGGGGAAAACTTAGGCACGTGACTAGGAATACTTAAGCGCTTCTCAAACTCGAAATTGAGAAGGGGGGACACATCATACAGCTTAATCATTAACCACCACGGTCTCATTTTTTTATTACTCAACAAATTAAATAATTTATAATACCCTTATAACATTTATTATTTTTACATAACATTTTAGAAATACAATTCAACAATTTAAATCACACTTCATATAGGGTATCTTTAGAAAGGTCTTCATCGCTGGGACTTGATTATTGCTGTCTCATAAAAATTCAAATTATTATAAAAACATAAAAGTCAATCTTTTCAGATCTTTCACTGGTACACCTTAATTGTTGTTATCAGTATTTCTTTTATCAACAGCCACTTTCTTTAAATCTCAATAAGCGTTAATTATTTTAGAGTTTCATTATTTTTATCAATCAAATCCAAGTAGATTGGTTAGCTTAGTGATTTAGAATTCCCATTTTGTTATTTTTATTGGAAGGACGGGGTTTTCAGCTAAATCCACATATCTCCTCCGGATTCTGCTTACAGCAAGGCGACTGTAAGAGTTTACCTTACCATACCGGACTAATCGTAAATAACTCCCCCAAAGATAAGGGAATCTGAAGTTGATTCACCCTATTCAAAACTGCGTCCATCGCATTAGCTTGACCGGAAACTACTGGCCGCTCATACTGGACCTTTGATTTAACAACCTTGGCCCTGGGTACCTCTTGAGGTCCAACCGAGCCATCTTCACCCCCCCATTATAACATCTTCACTTTCTATAACCCTAACTCCATCACCAGCTTCTTGCACTAATCCTGATCCATCGCTAGTCCTTCTTACTCCCTCCATTGGGATGGGACCGCTAAAACTTGGTCTGGGTAGAGACGCCAATGGTACGTCCTCCTCAGAATCCGAATCATCCTCTGGCATAGGCTCACCATTTAAATCAAACTTGCCATAACTAGGGGGCCCCATATCAGCAATCCCCTTCTGCATTTTATATAATTCGTCCTTAGAGTAAGGGTTCAATTTGTTGACGGCAGTTTGAGCACTAGAAATCTTGTCCTTAGAGTAAGGGTTCACTTTGTTATTGGCCTTGCCAGGATTAGCCCTCAATTGGCTCTGAATGCTACTTTTCGCCTTAGTAGCAGCTGCTCTTCTAGCAGCATTAACATCGTATTCGCCAGCCATACAGCTGCCCTCCACCTGGGCAACCGTCGCCAGCTCTAAACCACCAAAAGAAGTAGAAAATGTGGCTTTACTGACCTCTTTCTCCTCGCCCTTGTCAGCTTTACCACCATTACCATTACCATTTTTGCCACTCTTGGCATTAACATCTTCATCCTTCACCTCTTCAAATCTGGCTCTCCTTTCAGCCGTTAAACTTCTTCTGACCAAATCAGAAGGAGACTGTCCATCACTGGGCTTGATGAACGAACCATCGGGAAATTTATAAACTTTACCATCAAATAAAACTCGCCCAGCATCCATATCCTTATCAAGAGCAAAACAAACTGTTGCTCTATGACCCCTCCTATTACAATAGGAGCACACCTTTGGCTCATCGTAGCCACCTCTATATCCATTACCACCATTCCCACCATTTCTCCCATTGCCTGGGAAGCGGTTACCGTTGTTATTGCCATTATAATTTCGACGTTCATACCCTCTAGACTGATATGAAGTCGACGTCAATGAATAAGCGATTGGGGCCTTATTGGCCTTCTGAGTCTCTTGAACAAATATTTTTAATTGTTTCGTTAAATCGGCCAAGTGATCGACCATCTTATTGTCTACATCGCCCTCAACTTTAGCAGCCGGTAATCCCATTTGTGCCTTCTTGGCCTCCTGGGCTTTGACCATAATATCATTGTTTTCGGCCAAAACTTCGCTAACCTTGCTAACATATTGAGTGCATGACTCTTGATATTTGTCCAACGCCAATAACTTGAGATGGGCCTGAATGTTCTCTTTGATAACCTCCAGAGCCGGCAGTTTCTGCTCACCATTAGGCAGTTCCTTCATCAAATCTTTTCTTGAAAGATCCTTCAAGACGTCCATACGAATATCCCTGCTGCATGCCGACCAAAACAAATCTTTTGCTTGGTTCTCATGCACTAACTCGTCCACCAGTATGAGATATTCCACCACTTCATCAAACTGAACACAGAGCTTTTTGAAGTCAGCCATAGAAGAAACTCCACCTTTTGCTTGCCAGTCTCCAACAATTTTATTGAGGTCCATCATAGTAAACCTAACACCCCATCTATCAACCATAGCTTTAGAAAGCTTAACCCAATCCTTGTCCTTGAATGCCTGCATAGCAATAACCTCTTTTTCCACCTCCCTATCAGCAATAAAAAATCTAACTTGCTTCACCATATCCACATGGGAAGCACCATCAACAGCAGCAGCAGCTTCATACCTGCTAATGAACCATTTAACCTCCTCCCCATCAAACTTTGGGCCATCCCAAGAAACAATTCTAACTGAGGGAGTAAGAGGGTTAGAAGATCCAGAAGCAACAGCAGAAGAAGACATCCCAATAAGTAATGAAAAGCGTTAACAATCGATAAAATAACAAGCCTCTTGCAGGCCAATAACAAAAATCCAATTAGAGTTCCAGAAAATAAGCCTCTTGCAGGCTAAGAACGTTCTTGATCCAAGTAAGTCTTTAAAGAAAGCTAGAGAAATCGAACCCCACGTTGGGCGCCAACTATGGTAAGGTAAACTCTTACAGTCGCCTTGCTGTAAGCAGAATCCGGAGGAGATATGTGGATTTAGCTGAAAACCCCGTCCTTCCAATAAAAATAACAAAGTAGGTGTTCTAAATCACTAAGCTAACCAATCTACTTGGATCTGATTGATGAAAATAATGAAACTCTAAAATAATTAACGCTTATTGAGATTTAAAGAAAGTGGCTGTTGATAAAGAAATACTGATAACAACAATTAAGGTGTACCAGTGAAAGATCTGAAAAGATTGACTTTTATGTTTTTATAATATTTTAATTTTTATGAGACAGCAATAATCAAGTCCCAGAGATGAAGACCTTTCTAAAGATACCCTGTATGAAGTGTTATTTTAATTGTTGAGTAGTATTTCTAAAATGTTATATATAAAATATAAAGTTATAAGGGTATTACAAATTTATTTAATTTGTTGAGTAATAAAAAATGAGACTGTGGTGGTTAATGATTAAGCTGTATGATCTGTCCCCCTCTCAATTTCGAGTTTGAGAAGCGCTTAAGTATTCCTAGTCACGTGCCTAAGTTTTCCCCTCCAGAGCTCTTCCAGGGTCAATCCGGAGCCCGTACGGAGTCCGTATGGAGTCCGTGCGGAGTAAAAGCAGAGTCCGTACGGAGTCCGTACGGAGTCGAAACGGAGTTTGTTCGGACTTCCGGACTCAATTTAGAACCTTAAAACTATAATAAAAAATCTAGAAAAATTACACATAATAGAGCTACTTCCCCTTTACATACCAAACTAATTTTCGTAGTCTGCGCAGCTCTAATTACCCCGTGAAAATTCATCGAAGTTAAGTAATTTCTGAAAACGTAAATATTTCTATAAAACTTTAAAATTCATTTAAAAATATAAGAAAAATAGTAAAAATTCTGGGAAAATTTCCCAAGGTTCTTGAGTGACTCGACTTAATACTTATAAATTTTTCAGACCGTAAAAATAAGTTTTCTCCATAAAATAAATTGTTTTCGTGTAGGCATTTGCTCGTGACCAATTTCTTCATATTTAAAACTCAAATAAATTAAATAAAACCCTTTTATATATAAAAAATAATAACGCCAATCTTGCACGCCATAATAACTCCATTTACATATTTAGGTGCCGTACTAAACTTTAGGCTACCACATCGGAACTATGAACTAAGTATTAAAAGAAAAGAGAGTGGGGACTCAATTGTAAAACTACCCAAGAATTAAGGCAACTAGACGCAGCGTTAGGATAAGTAAAACCTGGAACTAGCGCTGAAACAAAACAAGGTATAGTTAAAAGCGCATATGTGGGGCATCAGTGAAACAAGTTAATACTAGTGTTAGTAATTATAGGGTATGATTTAGGCGCTTTAGTCTCTACTAGAGGTGTACGCAGTTTACTAATAGATTTGTTGTTGTTTTACTAATGTGGCGCTAGAGTCAGCGCTAGAAATCCATTAGGGAACTGTGTCTTAAGCGCTGGAAAAATATAAAAGGAGAATTGGTCAATCTATCTAAAGGAAGAGGAAAAATAATAAAAATAAGAAAAATTGTACTAGTTGTTGCTTTTAAAAGCAGATCATAGAAAAAAAAAATATAGAGATATACAAGTAGCTATAGTCATAGTACCCAGTATAAGATATTAGATCTTTTTGTGATTAATTGTTTGGTAGAATATTAAAAGGTATTTCTGAGTCTTTTAGAGTTCGTGCGTCTGTGTGTGTATTTCATATAGTATAGTGAAAGAGCGCAACATAGAGAGAATATATAGATTCAGTGGGATTAACTATTATTAAAGATATTTTATTACTATAATAAGGCATATTCAAAGAGAGTTCTTCAAGAGGGAGTAGCTGTGGATAATAGCGCTTATTAAGAATAGAAATATCCAGATAGTAATACTTGTTTTTTTTTCTCCTTATCTTTAACTCATCTCAACTTATAAACTTTCTAGTCAATTATTAGCGTTGAACATTATTACACTGTCTTTAAAATAAGAGTTGCAGGCGCTTCTTTTAGAAATTAAGGAGAAGAACCAACCCATCTCGCATTGTGTCTACTGCTTAGTACTTTAGAACAGTCTACAACGTTATTGTGCTAAGGGAAAAAGCTGTGGCTTTTGTTGAGGAGAAAAGGGGTGTGTTGAAGCACTCTTATGGGGAACCTTACTTGATTCCTGTGGTTTGTCATGAACCTTGGCAAATCATACTTATTCCGATTCTAGCTTTTATCAAAGAGGATTTTGTGGAGATTGTTAGGGAAAGAGTCAGGACTGGGTTATGCAAACAATCAACATCCAGTTACTCAAGTCTGGTTTTTTTTGTAAAGAAGCAGAATGGAAAGTTGAGGGTGGTTCATGATCTTAGAGCCTTGAATAGAGTCACTATCAAGGATGCTGGTCTTCCATCAAGTTCAGAGGGTTTTGTTAAAGCTTTTGCTTGAAGGGTGTGTTATGGTTTGGGTGATATTATTGGTGGTTATGATGAGAGTGAACTTCATACGGATTCAAGGCCTCTCACAGCTTTTTAGGCTCCTTTGGGAAGATTTCAGCTCACTAGGTTGCCTCAAGGAGCAAATAATTCAGTGGCAGTGTAGCCTTCCAACATTGGCAGGGGCCTTTGTTGTGTGATTTGGCACTGTTTGTGCATGTCTTAATTGATATCTGTTAAGGAATTGGGTATTTTTCTGGTTTTATTCTGTGGATATTGGGTCTGCGGGTATGTGGGTACTATCATTGGATATCCCTGGTATTTCTCTATATTTTATGTCTTGTAGACATTTTTCATATTCTGAGTTTTAAGGGGTCATTTCCTCATTTTTCATATATAAAAGATTGCTGTTTAATTTTGTTTTTCGTGTTTTACGGGCTAACCTTAAGTCTTAGTGTTAAGTGCTTAGTACCATTAGGTAGAGCTAAATTTTCTCTATATTTCATGTCACCATGTTGTTATAGTGAAATTCTATGTTTTAAAGGTTTTAGTAGTTGTAGCTAATTTTTCTAAGTAGATTAGTTGTTTTTATTGGTTTTCTGGCTTCAGGGAGGCCGGGCCGCTTCAGGCGGCATCTCCCACATTGGGCCGCCCGCCCGCCTCTGTTTTAGGAGGTTGGGGAGCGCTTCAGGAGGGTTTTTTATGCAATTTGGTGGGTACAGGGGCCAGATTGGTGGGTGCGCATGGGCTCTTAGTTAGTAGTCTGTGTGTACATAGTGAATAAGACAGTTTGGGGCAACCTTAATCATCATACAACCATCCGGAGGTAATATCACTTTTCCTCACTCAGTTTTCACTGTTTTCTGGCCACAATTGGCTGTGTCTGTTGCAAGTGAGTTCTTCATTTAACTTAACTTTGGCAACTGTTTTTTCAGTTATAGTCTTGAAAGCTATAGCAAGTATTATTGCTGTCTCTGGTGTGAATTTGCAACCTACATCAAGTATCTTTGCTTTCTCTGATGTGTACATTGTTCTACATTTCAGTTATTTGGTCTGGTAGTTTATCTGTGGACTACTTTCTTGGCTCATCAAGTAGTCAAGTGTGTTAAAAAGGAGCTTTAGCAAAACAGGAACCAACTTACTTTAGCAAGAAAATCTTACACTATTTTTCTAAAGGGACAGGGGATTTTCTCTCTGGTTATTCTCCAACTCCCTTGGTCAAGGCCTATAGCTAGTACTATAGGATTCTCTACAGCGGTATATCAAGCACAGATGTCTTGGATTTTACAGGATGAGGTTCCTACTCATGCTGGTATTTTTATTGATGATGGTGGAATTAAAGGACCATCTACTGATTATGGTAATGAGGTTTTAGCCGAGAACCCTGGCATAAGAAGGTTTGTTTGGGAATATGCAATTACTCTAGAGATAGTGTTGTTTAGGATTGAAGAGGCTGGTTTGACCATTTCAGGGTCAAAATTCTGTTGTTGTGTTCCTGCTTTGGAAATTCTGGGTCATGTGGTATGTATAGAGGGAAGGATTATGGCGAAGAAGAAGATTAATAAAATTCAGTCATGGCTGAGGCCTAAAAATACTACTGAAGTCAGGGGATTTTTGGGTGTATGTGTATATGTCAGGATTTTTATTAAGGATTTTTCTTTGTTGGATTCACCTTTAAGGAGGTTTACCAGAAAAAATGCAGATTGGGAATGGACAGAACAGTGTGAAGAGGCGTTTCAGAAGTTGAAAAAGGTTGTTGGGGAAGATATTGTTCTTCATAAGTTGGATTATGGTGTTGGTGCTGGGAAAATTTATCTGGCAGTGGACTCAAGTTATATTGCTGCTGGTGCTGTTTTGTCTCAGGAGGATAAAACTGGGAGGGTCAGGCCAGTAAGATATAAGTCTGTGGTGTCTAATGAGGTGGAATCTAGGTATTTTCAACCTAAGTTAGAATTGTGTGGTGTAGCAAAAATTTTAAAGAAGCTACAGAGGGTCTTGTGGGGGCATCATTTTGAGCTGCAGGTGGATGCAAAATCTTTGGTTCAGATGATCAATACATCTAGTCTTCCAAATGCTCCAATGACTAGGTGGGTGGCATTTATTCAACATTTCTCTTTTGACCTGGTTCACAAACCAGGAAAAACTTTTACTATGCCTGATGGATTATCAAGGAGGCCACCTACAGATGAAGATTCTGAGGCTGAAGAGTTTGATGAAGATTTTACAGTGGTCAGGGCCAGCACTAAGGGTGCTGAAGATTTTTCTGACCTCCCCCAAGAGGATAAAATGGCTGAATCTGATCTTGATTCTGGTGATTGAGATGTTTTTGATGATGAAGATGGAGTTGTTGTTTTGGACAGCTCAAATTATAAAAAGGGTGTTTTTGTTAGTGAACTGGATTCTCACAAGGTTCAGTGGAAAGAGAAGGACGTGCCAAAATTTAAGGATTGATGTCCTGGTTGGGCTGGTCAATTGGCTCATGTTTACACTGGTGAATTTGATGACAGAGTTGTACCCTTGGATGTTGTTTTGTTGGATTTTGAAGATGAGACCTGGGGTCAGTCTGGGTTTTATTTTATTATGGTGAAATATCTGTTGACCGTGGAGAAGCCAGATAGTTGTGATGATGATACTTGGTTAGAAATTAAGAAGAAGAGTCCTGGATTTTATGTGTCAGGAAGAAGGTTGATGAGGAGAAGGCATCCTAATCCTCAAGTTGTGGTGACTTAGAAGAAGGGTCAAGAGCTTGTGTTGAAGTCTTTGCATGAAGACCTTGGTCATACAGGCTTTGGGGAGACTTATAGAAGAGTAGCTGACAGATTTTGGTGGCCAGGTATGAAGTTGGCTGTGCAGGGTTGGGTTCAATCTTGTAAAGAATGTCAAAGAAGAAGTCACTTGAAACCTAAAGAGGTGGGCCGTGCTACTGGTGAATCAACTGTTTTTGGAAGAGTTAGTCTGGATGCTGTCCATATTAAAGAGGGAAGGTATAAATACTTAATTTTTGCCAGGAATTATTTTTCTGGTTGGGTTGTGGCAGTGCCTAAGGTTAATTTGACTGCCAAGAATGTGGCAGAGTTTTTTAAAGAAGGAGTGTATTTATAGGTATGGGTTGATGAAGTTGGTGACTGTTGATGGTGGGCCAGAGTTTGGTGCTGATTTTAAAGAAGCTGTGGCTAGTTTTGGTTGTAAAGTTAGAGTAGCTACACATTATTATCCTGAAGCTTAAGGCATGGTTGAAAGAGGCCATCAAGTTATCAAGAATGCTTTGGTAAAGATGTGTGGGGATAGTGCTGAAAAGTGGAGGCATTATTTACCCTTGGTGTTATTTGCTGATAGGGTCATTGTGAAGAGGAAAACTGGCTATTCTCCTTATGAGTTAATGTTTGTTCAGAAATCTGTTCTACCAGTTGACTTGGAAGCTGTCTCTTATCTTGGAATTGATTTGGATGATGTTAACTCAACAGAAGAATTGCTCTGTGCCAGGATGCGACAGTTGGAATTTAGAGAGGAATGTCAAGAGAAGGCATACTCTAGAATGATGAAGATTAGGAATAAATTAGTCAGGTACTGGGACAAGAAGTTGGCACATAGACTCAGGAATCCCTTGAAACCTGGTTGTTTGGTTTTGGTGTTAATAGAAGTTTGGAGAGTCATTGGGGGAAAATGTTTGCTGACAGATGGAATGGACCTTACAGAGTCAGATCTCAGGTGTCTGGAGGTTCTTATGTTTTGGAAGAGTTGGATGGTGCAGTCTTGAAGAAGAGTGTGGCTGCAGACCAGGTGAAGAGGTTCTATTCCAGAGGCACTAGGCATGTAGAAGATTGACTCTGCAATGAGGATAAACAATGGAACGTTCTTTAAATTTTGGAATTTTTGGTGTTGCAGAGCAACTTTTGTGTTGGAAACCTTTTTTTAGAAAGTACCCATGGATGGCGCTTCTAGATCTTATTTTGGCAAGTGTAGGGGTAACTGATGGTTTGGATACTCTGTAGAACAGTTACCCCAGATTGTCTGTTTCCAACCCTTTCTCTTAATTTTGTTGAACCCAAGTATTAGTTTCTTTTCACAGGTTTTTAGTCCTCTATGACTTTAAACTGGAATTTACTTTGGTTTTCAAGTGCTGGACTCTTCACTCTAATTGGTTTTGGTTTATTGTGTTGGATGTTGTGTTTTTGTTAGAATGTACTCAGGGGGGGCTCTAGATTTTATTTTGGCAAGTGTGGGGGTAACTGATGAGCTGACTGCTCTTTAGAACAGTTACCCCAGAATGTCTGTCTCAAGTCTTTTGTTTTTCCTAGTTGAATTCTAGTTCTGCTGTCTATTATTCAGGCTTCAAGTACACAATGACTTTAAACTGGTTTGGAACTGGCTTCTTTATCTTTGGTTTTTTGTGGGTTGGTGGTGGATCACTGGTGGTCTCCCATCATTTTTACATATTGGAGGGAACCCACCCAGTGATCATTTCTATGGACTGGACTTTCCCTTACTGGACCTTCTCTTAATCTGGACCATCCATGGAGCTCGACTTTCTTTGATTTTTTAGTTATGATTTTTCTAGATAGTAGTTTCAGATTATTTTCTTTTTTTTTTCTTTTTCTCATTTAATTTTTTAATGGGGGTTATTAGAATTATAAAATTAAAAATATAGGGTGTTACCAAATCAAGGTCACCTGGATGTGGGCAAGCATTGGTGAGGAAAGGCTCATCAATTGGCTGGGCAATGATATTTTATCATTTTATTGTATTTTATTTTTATTTTTCATTAATGTCATTCTTTATTATTATCTTCTTATTCTCATTATTACTGTTAATTTATATCTCTTATTTCAAATTTTTTAAATTATTTAAGGTGTATCCACATTAAGGTTCACTTGGATGTGGGCAAGGTATCAGGGGATCAGCTCATCAATTGGCTGGGGGATACCATTTGTATTATTATTTATCTTTTATGTTATTTCATTTTTTTTATTTTATTTATCAATTTTTAATTTTAGTATGTTATTAGACTTTAAAAAAGAAATTAGAATTTATAGTTATTGATTGTTTTTTATTATTTATTTATTATTATGTTTCTAATCTTTTTGAAGGAGCTCATTGTCTGGATGATGATATTTCTGGAGGCTGGTCTGGATTATGATGCTGGTTTTGTTTTTTTTGGGGTTGTTGGAAGCACTGTGTTCTTTGAAGTGCATCCTGCTGGAGAGATTATATGGATTATAATGGGCAGGAATGGTTTTGGATGGAAGTTCAGAAGAGGAAGAAGAAGATGCAGGAATGGATTGTTGGAAGGAGTGCTTAATGATCCTAGAAATCTTCCAGTGGTCGTCCAATAGTTGTTTCCTCAAGGTTTTCTCAAAGTCATTTAAAGGTCCATGGAGGGCAAAGGCTTTCAGCATGTTTGAACACATGGTGCTGAGGTGTTATTTCATGTCTCCATAATCCAGGGTTAAAGAAGTTTCTAGAGGTTAGCCAACTCCGATAGTAGATTCAGGAGGAGGGGTGCCAACTAGACAAGAAGAATTGTATCAGTAATTATTTTTGTTGAAGAAATTGGTGGAATTAATGTGGTACTTACAGATTGGAAGCTCATAAAATTTGTAAGCAGCTGGAATTTGGACTTCTGAAGATTTCTGAATGGTGATAGTAGGCGGATCAATCAGGGAAAGATATGGATTCTCTTAGTCTTCTTCTGAAAGGTTTTGAGAAGGTGAACTAGGAGGCTGATGTTCCTGGGGCCTAGTTGGAGAAGCAGCTCTGTTGTTGCTGTTGTTAATATTTCTGCTTGATTAAGTTGGATGAGGTGCTAATGATGCTGTACCAGGGCTGTTATAAGATGGGGCAGGAGAGGGTGATCTGGAATCAGATTGATCTCTTCTGGATGGAGCTCTTGAAGGAATGGAACTGTCAGAAGAATAGTTGGCTGACAGAGGAGAGGTGTAGTTTTTTTGCCTTAACTGGGGGCACAGTTGTTGCCTGGGTGCAGTGTTGGGTGCTCAGGTGTCTTCCTGGGGTCCTCTGGAAGGTCTCCTAGAAGTTTGGGAAAGTTGGAGTCTTTGGACCTTGGAAAGGTTGGCTGCATTGCTCTGGGAGCAGTGGGAGGTGGCTGCGTGGAGTTGTTTTTGTTGATTGGAGGAATTTGGCTGTTTTCTGCTTGTTTTTGGAGGTTTTGAGCCTGATTTTCATTGTCTAGTGAGGAAGGCGGGCCGCCTGGACGAGGTCTAGCAGCCTAGGAGCTGATTTTAAAGCTTTTGGAGCTAATTTAGCAGAGATAAAAGCTGTTTCTAGGTAAGTTAAAGCAGGCCTTTTTGGGAGATTTCTGGAAACTAAGTTCTGTGATCTTCTGGATGGTGCTGAAGATAAAGATGAAGAGGCTTGACCAAGATCTGGGTATCTGGTAGGGGATCTGGAGAGGTATTTATGAGAAGTTGAAAGAGGAGGAATAGGGTAGTTGGCATCTCTGTCACATTTGTTCTTTTTGGAGTAGCAAGAATCACAGGTCCTGTTGTAGAATTTGGCTTCAGGAGTTGGAAGAGTGAATGTGCAAGGTCTGAACATGTGGATGCACTGCTTGCAGGCATAGTCCTTGGGAGCAGTGAAGCAAGGATGATTGGAGGGGTCAACATCAGGGGATCCAGCCATGATCTGTAGTGATAAAAGATGATGGAAAGAGATAAGAAGGAGATTTTTGTCAGTGATGGGTAGATGATGAAGTGAAGGTGGAAGTTCAGCAGGTTGGCTGTGGGTTTATTCTGTATGAAATTGGCTGGGTCTATTTTATGCAAAATTCTGGTAGTCCATCAAGACTCTAAACTGAAAATTATATTGTTTCAAGATTAGTCCATCAAGACTTTAAACTGAACATTGTGTTAGTCTCCCAAGACTTTAAAATGAGGATTGTCTAATGGTGTAGTCCCCCAATACTCTAAACTGAGGAATGGGTCTTTGTTGTTGGAATGGGGTTGAAAGATTGGCGGAGGGTATCCACAGGGAAAGCTTGTGAATTTAGCAAAGGTAAGTTCGGGGGTAATTGATGGGCTGGCAGCTGAATTCACAATTACCCCAGAATGTTAGTTTTTTCTCTGTGTCTTAATGTGGTTGATCTCTGGTTCTGAGTATATAATTTAGGTTTTTGAGTCCCCCAAGACTTTAAACTGAAGGTTTTTGAGTTCCCCAAGACTATAAAATGAGGATGGTCCCCCAAGACTTAAAACTGAGGGTTGTTTTGTGGTTACATCCTATAGAGGGTGTGGTTAATTTTTCTTCTCTGAATCAAACTCAATTACTAGTGGAATTACAGAGGGAATCAAGAGATGAAATGAAGTGTTCAGAATTAGCCTTGAAATGGTGAATGAGGTGTCTTCTGTTCTCAATTTCCTGTGGATCTTTAGCAGTAGGGGGTTGGAAGTAGTTTAGAAGAAGGTGTTTCTGTTGAGATGTGTGTTGTTGGAACATAGCTTTAATTGTGGGCAAGTGGTTTGGTGTTGGTGGTTCAATGGATCCTACATTGTTATCATCACTGTCAGAAGATGGAGGAACTGAGAAGTCATCAGTTTTATAAAGTGGAAAGAAGAAATGAAAATTTTTACCATCAGATGGACCAGGGATGGTGGAACTTGTGGTTTTTGTGGTTTTGGCACTCTTCTGGGAAGGGTGTTGCTTTTTGATTAATCTGGGAATCAAGATAGATGGCCTAGATCTTTTGATGCTGGTAGAAGATGGACCATTTTGAGTTTGAGGTGAAGCTGTTGCAGAAGATTATGGACCAGGTCTGTAGCAGGACTTCTTTCTGGAGTGGCAGACATCACAGGAAGTTCTTTATGGGTGGACAGGAGGTGTGATGGTGCAGATTAGATTATTTTCAACGCAGTATTGGCAAGGACTCATTTCAGAGGTAGATTTGTGAAGAAGGTTGAACATGGTGGTTTGATGAAGAAAGAATGTGGACATTCTTAATTGGAGGGAGGATGTGGTCTTCCAACATTGGCAGGGGCCTTTTTTGTGTGTTTTGGAACTGTTTGTGCATGTCTTAATTGACATCTGTTGAGGAATTTGGTATTTTTCTGGTTTTATTCCGTGGATATTGGGTCTGTGGGTATGTGGGTACTATCATTGGATAGCCCCGGTTATTCAATATATTTCATGTGTTGATGATATTTTTCATATTCTAAGTTTTAAGGGGTCAATTCCTCATTCTTCAGTTCCAAAAGATAGCTGTTTAATTTTGTTTTTTGTGTTTTACTGGCTAATCTAAAGTCTTAAGGTTAAGTACTTAGTACCATTGGATAGGGCTAATAAAGCTCTATATTTCATGTCTCAAGTTGTTATAGTGAAATTCCGTGTTTTAAATGTTTTAGTAAATGTAGCTAATTTTTCTAAGTAGATTAGGTGTTTTTATTAGTTTTATGGCTTCAGGGAGGCCGGGCCACTTCAGGAAGCACCTCTGACGTCGAGCGGCCCACCCGCCTCTGTTTTAGAAGGTTGGAGAGTGCTTCTGGAGGGTTTTTATTCAATTAGGCTGGTACAGGCGCCAACTTCGTTGGTGTGCATGGGCTCTTAGATAGTGATCTCTGTGTACATAGTGAAGAAGACAGTTTGGGGCAACTTTAATTATCATACAACCATCCAGGGGTGATATCCTTGTTCCTCACTCAGTTTTCACTGATTTTTTGGCCACAATTGGCTGTGTTTGTTGCAAGGTTAGTTCTTCATTTAACTCAGATATGGCAACAGGTTCTCTGGTATAGTCTTGCAAGCTATATCAAGTATTATTGCTGTCTCTGGTGTAGATTTCCAGCCTACATTAAGTATCTTTGCTTTCTCTGGTGTGGACATTGGTCTACATTTCAGTTCTTTGGTCTGGTAGTCTGTCTGGGGACTACTTTCTAGGCTCATCAAGCAGTAAAGTGTGTTGAAAAAGGGGCTTTAGCAAACAGGAACCAGCTTACTTTAGCAAGTAAATCTCACTCTATTTTTCTAAAGGGAAAGGGGATTTTCTCTTGGGTTTTTCTCCATATCCCTTGGTCAAGGCCTATAGCTAGTACTATAGAATTGTCTACACCAAAGGTGATATCTTTTTTCTCACTCAGTTGTCACTTTTTTTGGCCACGATTGGCTGTGTTTGTTGCAAGGTTAGTTCTTCATTTAACTCAACTTTAGCAATATGTTCTCTGGTATGGTCTTTCAAGCTATATCAAGTATTATTGCTGTCTCTGGTGTTTATTTTCAGCCTAAATCAAGTATCTTTACTTTCTCTGGTGTGGACATTGGTCTACATTTCATTTCTTTGGTCTGGTAGTCTGTCTGGGGACTACTTTCTTGGCTCATCAAGCAGTCAAGAGTTTTGAAAAAGGGGCTTTAGCAAACAGGAACCAACTTACTTTAGTAAATAAATCTCACTCTATTTTTTTAAAGGGACAGGGGATTTTCTCTCTGGTTTTTCTCCAACTCCCTTGGTCAAGGCCTATAGCTAGTATTATAGGATTGTCCACATTTCTGGCGCCCAATGTGGTGTAGAACGTGCTAGTTTTTTGGAATCTCTTTTGATCTAGGATTCTCTCTTTGGTGGATTATTAATTTGGTGCTATATCTCTTTGTTGTTGGTCCAAGGGTCTTCTTTTCTGTTGGATTTGGTCCCTCCTAGGTCTTTAAGGCTATTGGAGGGGACTTTGGCTATCTTTGGTGGATATTGGAGGCTGTAACTTGGATTTGCTAGTATGGTTAGGATTCAGTCTTGGGATGGTTCAAGATTTTTGGGGAAAGATGCAAAGGGGTTTTTGACTAGGTTTGAGGTTGCTGCTGATATTGATGGGGCCTCACTGTTGTACATGGTTAGGCAAGTAATCTTTTTCATTGGAAACAGTGAGGTGGAGAAGGAAGTTTCTGGTATGGCAGGATATAGGAGTCAGGACTGGGCAAAGTTGAAGATTGAAATGGTTAAAAGGTGGCCTACTACTTTCTCAATGGTGGATCTTCATGGGATTGCTAGGAAGTGGGAATTGAAAGGTGGTGTAACTTCTCTTTCTCAGTATGGGGAATTTATGGAGGAGTTTGGGGGGGCTCTGGATTATCTGGTATATAATGATATATTACCACATGAAGATGGGGCCAAGTATGTATTTTGGAGTGCCATGGGTAGGGATGTAAAGTTGGAGGTTATGGAGATTCTTTCAAGGCTGACTTGATGAAGACTCTTCCAAATGGGGAAAATAGGATTCCTGCTATGGATGTTTTAAAGGAGGTTATTTTGGTATATTTGGATGGTATGATGGATAGGGATGTGGAATCTGGAGAGGAAATACTTTTGGAAAGAGAGGTTCAGAAGACTGTGGTGGAAACTTCAGCTTCTGGGTAGTTGTTGGCGCCATCAATTTCAGAAGATGGTGATTCTGATTATGTTTGTGAAGCTTACTTTTCTTTTCCAGAGGATACCATGGGAACTAAGGAATGTGTTTCACTGGATGTTTTGGAGATGTATGCACTAGAAGGTTCAGATAATGGCTTATTGGAGGAGAATGTATCAGTTGAATTTTTGGATGGAAAGAAAGATTCTGTCTTGGATCTTTTTCTAATAGAGGAAGATTTTTTTCAGGTGGTTCCCTCAAGATCAGAAGGTCTCTTCTTGGAGGAGGATTTTTATTTTGATGTTATGGATGTTATTCTGGAGGATTTTGTAGATTCTAAGCAAGATTCGTATAGGGAAGAGAAAATTGTGATGTTTTGGATGTCACTGGTATGGAGGTTGATTTTAAAGATGTGTTGGAGGTTCCAGATGTTTCACAGGGTGGAGAATTTATTGATTCTGGTGATTCAAACTATGGTAGACTCAGTGTATGGAGGAGGATGGAAGATTTGTTTGGAGGTCTGATGTTGGGATATCAGAATTGGAAGAGGAGCTTAGGGTGTTCAGGCCCTAGGGGCAAACTTATTGGTTTTAACCTCTGGATTTCAAGAATCTGATTCCTCCGAAATGAGGATAAACTACTTAATTCTTTTTGGTTTTGCTTAATTTGGCCTCTATGTATTTGGTAAAGAATTTTTTTTATCCAACTCTTATCAGTCTCTCTGGTTCAAGTCTCTATATAAAAAAGAAAAATAAATCTTAGTATAATGAAGATGGAAGAAAAGAAAAATTCAAGTGAAGATGGGTATTTTATTTAAAGAAAATGAAGAGAAAAGTGATGATCATTGGTTTTATCTAACCTCCAGCATGACGTTAAACTGAAAAATTATATTTCTAAATTGGATTTTTTTGGCTTTCAAGAATTTTATTGGTTTATTAAATGTTTTGGCTTTTTATGGGAGAAGATTTGTGTTGGAAGATCTTTTTTTGTTAGAAGGTACCCAGGGTTGGGGCTTCTAGATATTATTTTGGCAAGTGTAGGAGTAACTGATGGGCTGGCTGCTCTGTAGAACAGTTACCCCAGATTGTCTGTTTCCAACACTTTCTCTTAATTTGGTTGAACCCTAGCATTGGTTTCTTATACATGTTTTAGTCCTCTATGAATTTTAACTGGAATTTCCTTTGATTTTCAAGTGCTGGACTCTTCACTCTTATTGGTTTGGTTTATTGTGTTGGATGTTGTGTTTTTGTTAGATGGTACCCAGGGGGGGGCTTCTATATTTTATTTTGTCAAAAGTGGGGGTAACTGATGAGCTGGCTTCTCTGTAGAACAGTTACCCCAGAATGTCTGTCTCAAGTCTTTTGTTTTTCCTAGTTGAATTCTAGTACTGTTGTTTTTTATTCAGGTTTCAAGTCCACTATGACTTTAAACTGGTTTGGGACTGGCTTCTTTATCTTTGGTTTTTTGGGTTGGTGGTGGACCACTGGTGGTCTCCCATCATTTTTACTTATTGGAGGAAGCCCACCCAGTGATCATTTCTATGGACTGGATGTTCTCTTACTAGACATTCTCTTAATCTGAACCATCCATGGAGCTGGACTTTCTTTGATTTTTTAGTTATGATTTTGCTAGATAGTAGTTTCAGATTTTTTTCTTTTTTTCTCTTTTTTTCTTTTAATTTTTTTATGGGGGTTGTTAAAATTATAAAATCAAAAATATAGGGTGTTACCACACATCAGGGTCACCTGGATGTGGGCAAGCATTGGTGGGGAAAGGCTCAACAATTGGCTCGGCAATCCTATATTATCATTTTATTTTATTCTTTTTTATTTTCATTTATGTCATTTTTTTTATTTTCTTATTCTCATTATTACTCTTAATTTATGTTTCTTATTTCGAATCTTTTAAATTATTTAAGGTATATCCACATCAAGGTGCACTTAGATGTGGGCAAGGTATCAGGTGATCAGATCATCAATTGGCTGGGGGATACCATTTGTATTATTTTTTATCTTTTATTTTATTTTATTTATCAATTTTTAATTTTAGTATATTAGTAGATTAAAAAACAAAAAAAAAAATAGAATTTATAGTTATTAATTGTTTTTTATTATTTATTTAATATTATGTTTTTAATCTTTTTGCAGGAGCTCATTGTCTGGATGATGAAGTTTCTAGAGGCTGGTCTGGATTATGATGTCGTTTTTTTTTTGGGGGGGTTGTTGGAAGAACTGTGTTCTTTGAAGTGCATCCTGCTGGAGAGATTATATGGATTATAATGGGAAGGAATGGTTTTGGATGGAAGTTCAGAAGAGGAAGAAGAAGATGCAGGAATGGATTGTTGGAAGGTTTGCTTAATGATCCTAGACATCTTCCAGTGGTTGTCCTATAGTTGTTTCCTCAAGGTTTTCTCAAAGTCATTTAATGGTTCATGGAGGGCAAAGGCTTTCAGCATTTTTTAACACATGGTGCTGAGGTGTTATTTCATGTCTCCATAATCCAAGGTCAAAGAAGTTTCTAGAGGTTGGCCAACTCCAATAGTAGATTCAGGAGGAGGGGTTCCAACTAGACAAGAAGAATTGTATCAGTAATTATTTTTGTTGAAGAAATTTGATGAATTAATGTGGTACTTACAGATTGGAAGCTCATCAAATTTGTAAGTGGCCGGAATTTGGACTTCTGAAGATTTTGGAATTGTGATAGTAGGTGGATCAATCAGGGAAAGATATGGATTCTCTTGGTCTACTTCTGAAAGGTTTTGAGAATGTGAACTAGGAGGCTGACGTTCCTGGGGCCTAGTTAGAGTATCAGGTCTGTTGTTGCTGTTGTTAATATTTCTGCTTGATTCAGTTGGATGAGGTGCTGGTGATGGAGTACCAGGGTTGTTATAAGATGGAGCAGGAGAGGGTGATTTTGAAGCGGATTGATCTCTTCTGGATGGAGCTTTTGAAGGAATAGAACTTTCAGAAGAATAGTTGGCTGACAGAGGAGAGGTGTAGTTTCATTGTCTTAACTGGGGACAAAGTTGTTGCTTTGGTGCAGTTTTGGGTGCTCTGGTTTCTTCCTGGGGTCCTCTGGAAGGTTTCCTAAAATTTTGGAAATTTTTGGATTTTTTGGACCTAGAAAGGGTTGGCTTCATTGCTCTGGGAGCAGTGGGAGGTAATTTTGTGCAGTTGTTTTCGTTGATTGGAGGACTTTGGTTGTTTTCTGGTTGTTTTTGGAGGTTTTGAGCCTAATTTTCACCGTCTAGTGAGGCAGACAGGCCGCCTGGACAAGGTCTAGAAGCGTAGGAGCTGATTTGGAAGCTTTTGGAGCTAATTTAGCAGAGATAAAAGCTGTTTCTTGGGAAGTTAACACAGGCCTTTTTGGGAGAGTTCTGGAAACTGAGTTCCGGGATCTTCTGGATTGTGCTGAGGATAAAGATGAAGAGGCTGGACAAAGCTCTGGGTATCTGGTAGGGGATCTGGAGAGGTATTTATGAGAAGTTGAAAGAGGAGGAATAGGTTAGTTGGCATCTCTGTCACATTTCTTCTTTTTGGATTAGCAAGAATCAAAAGCCCTGTTGTAGAATTGGGCTTCAGGAGTTGAAAGAGTGAATGTGCAAGGTCTGCACATGTGGATGAACTGTTTGTAGGCATAGTCCTTGGGAGCAGTGAAGCAAGGAAGAGTAGAGGGGTCAACATCAGGGGATCCAGCCATGATCTGTGGTGAGAAAAGATGATGGAAAGAGATAAGAAGGAGATTTTTGTCAGTGATGGGTAGATGATGAAGTGAAGGTGGAAGTTCAGAAGCTTGGCCGTAGGTGTGTTCTGTATGAAATTGGCTGCAATTATTTTATGCAAAACTCTGTCAGTCCTCCAAGAATATAAACTGGCTGGTTTCAAGAATAGTCCATCAAGACTCTAAACTTAAAAATCTATGGTTTCAAGAATAGTCCATCAAGACTTTAAACTGAAAACTGTGTTAGTCCCCCAAGACTTTAAACAGAGGATTTTTTGATGGTGTAGTCCCCCAAGACTATAAACTGAGGTATGGGTTTTTGTTGTTGGAATGAGTTTGAAAGATTGGCATAGGGTATCCACAGGGGGAGCCTCTGAATTTAGAAAAGGTAAGTTTGAGGGTATTTAATGGGCTGGAAGCTCTATTCACAATTACCCCAGAATGTTAGTTTTTTCTCTATGTCTTAATGTGGTTGATCTCTGGTTCTGGGTTTATGATTTAGGTTTTTGAGTCCCCCATGACATTAAACTGAGGGTTTTTGAGTCCCCCAAGACTATAAAATGAGGATGGTCCCCCAAGACTATAAAATGAGGATGGTCCCCCAAGACTTAAAACTGAGGGTTGTTTTGTGGTTACATCCTATAGAGGGTGTGGTTAATTTTTCTTTTCTGAATCAAACTCAATTACTAGTGGAATTACAGAGGGAATCAAGAGATGAAATGAAGTGTTCAGAATTAGCCTTGAACTGGTGAATGAGGTGTGTTCTGTTCTCAATTTCCTGTGGATCTCTAGCAGGAGTGGATTGGAAGTAGTTTAGCAGAAGGTGTTTCTGTTAAGACTTGTGTTGTTGGAACTTGGCCTTAATGGTGGGCAAGTGGTTTGGTGTTGTTGGTTCAATGGATCCTACATTTTTATCATCACTGTCAGAAGATGAAGGAACTGAGAAGTCATCTTTTTTATAAAGTGGAAAGAAGAAATGTATTTTTTTACCATCAGATGGACCAGGGATGGTGGAACTTGTTGTTTTTGTGGTTTTGGCACTCTTCTGGGAAGTGTGTAACTTTTTGATTAATCTGGGAATCAAGATAGATGGCCTAGATCTTTTGATGCTGGTAGAATATGGACCAGGTTGAGGTGGAGGTGAAGCTGATGCAGAAGATTATGGACCAGGTCTGTAGCAGGACTTCTTTCTGGAGTGGCAGACATCACAGGAAGTTCTTTATGGGTGGACAGGAGGTGTGATGGTGCAGATTAGATTATTGTCAACGCAGTATTGGCAAG
This sequence comes from Hemileia vastatrix, assembly GCA_030280995.1. Lineage (NCBI taxonomy): Eukaryota > Fungi > Basidiomycota > Pucciniomycetes > Pucciniales > Zaghouaniaceae > Hemileia > Hemileia vastatrix. The sequence goes on along the minus strand of JASXTE010000003.1, from coordinate 3,251,699 downwards.
GACTCATTTCAGAGGTAGATTTGTGAAGAAGGTTGAACATGGTGGTTTGATGAAGAAAGAATGTGGATATTCTGAATTGGAGGGAGTATGTGGTCATTCTACATTGGCAGGGGCCTTTGTTGTGTGTTTTGGCGCCGTTTGTACATGTCTTAATTGACATCTGTTGAAGAATCGGGTATTTTTCTGGTTTTATTTTCTGGATATTGGTTCTGCGGGTATGTGGGTACTATCATTGGATAGCCCCGGTTTTTCTATATATTTTATGTCTTGATAATATTATTCATATTCTAAGTTTTAAGGGGTCATTTTCTAATTTTTTAGTTACAAAAGATAGCTGTTTAATTTTGTTTTTCATGTTTTACGGGCTAACCTTAAGTCTTAGGTTAAGTACTTAGTACCATTGGATAGGGCTAATATAGCTCTTTATTTCATGTATCAATGTTGTTATAGTGAAATTCCGTATTTTAAAGGTTTTAGTAGTTGTAGCTAATTTTTCTAATTAGATTAGGTGTTTTTTATTGTTTTTCTGGCTTCAGTGAAGCCGGGCCCCTTCAGGCGGCACCTCCGATTTTGGGCGGCCCGCCTGCCTCTGTTTTAGAAGTTTGGGGAGCGCTTCTGGAGGGTTTTTATTCAATTTGGCTTGTACAGGCGCCAAATTCGTTGGTGTGCATGGGCTCTTAGATAGTGGTCTGTGTGTACATAGTGAATAAGACAGTTGGGGAAAACTTTAATTATCATACAACCATCCGGAGGTGATATCCTTGTTCCTCACTCAGTTTTCACTGTTTTTGGCCACAATTGGCTGTGTTTGTTGCAAGGTTAGTTTTTCATTTACCTCAACTTTAGCAAAAGGTTCTCTGTTATAATCTTGCAAGCTATATCAAGTATTATTGCTGTCTCTGGTGTAGATTTGCAGCCTACATCAAGTATTTTTGCTCTCTCTGGTGTTGAAATTGGTCTACATTTCAGTTCTTTGGTCTTGTAGTCTGTCTGGTGACTACTTTCTTGGCTCATCAAGCAGTCAAGTGTGTTGAAAAGGGGGCTTTAGCAAACAGGAACCAACTTACTTTAGGAAGTAAGTTTCACTCTATTTTTCTAAAAGGACAAGGGATTTTCTCTCTGGTTTTCTCCAACTCTCTTGGTCAAGGCCTATAGCTAGTACTATAGGATTGTCTACAACTTTTAATTGGACAATCTGAGTTAATTTTTTGATGTTATGGAAGCAGGATGAATTCATGTGCAGTCAGATAAAGTGAAGATAATAAAAGAGACACCCATGAAGAAGGACAGTGATGACTTGGGATCATTAATCTCATGATCATTTGGATAACATTGGATTCAGGGTGATCCTTTTTCTTTTTTGAGAAATAATTTCAGTATTTAAACCCTCAGGATCAGATAAATCTTCTATTTTTTTGAAATCAAAATTATTGAGTACCCATAGCTGTGAGCTATCAATCTCTAAAAAATATTTGCTACAAAAGGAGAAAAAAAAAGTAAAAGAACAAATTTAAGACTGAAAATTATAGTAAATTACATTACTCAGTAAGTTTTGAAAGCCAATCTTCTTCACAAGATTTTTCCTAATGAAAAGTAAACATTGGAATATTTAACATGGGTTCTTGGGAAGAAGTAGAAGAGCTTAATTTGAGAAGAGTAACATTTTCCATACATTACCTAAGGACCTTTTCTCTTCTGATTCTACCTTTATGAAATTTATGAATTTTACAGAATTCCTCCTGAAAATCAGAGTCTTTTAGAACTGAGGTTGAATAAGTTAGATTTTTTTTTGATATCTTGATTTAAATTAATTTCATTGGTAGAGAAGCTTTCAAAGAGGTAAAAGTATGTAATTTAGGAGGTGATGGGTATTGCTTCTTAGAAATGAAGTAATTTGGTGATGAGCTGTTTGAATCATCATCTTTATCAAACATATTATCATTTCTTGAAGAATATTTTAAAGTTTGTTTGTTTTGATGAGCAAGCATAGCTTCATATTCTGAAAGTTCATCATCGCTATTTTCATTGCTCTTTTCATAATCTTCATCAGGGAGAGGGCGTTTATGGATGGAACAATGTACAGTAGGTGAATTTCTGGTACAAAATATCAAAAGAAAGATAAAAAGTACAATATGTAAGCAATAAAAGAGATATATGATAGAATTTTAAAGATAAAAGAATTAAAAAAAAAGGAAACAGGAATATACTCATTACTAAAGACTTTGCTTTTATTTTGAGATTTATTATTTGATACAAAAGAAAAATCATTAGCAGAAGCCAGTTTAATACGTTGTAGACAATCCTATAGTACTAGCTATAGGCCTTGACCAAGGGAGTTGGAGAAAAACCAGAGAGAAAATCCCCTGTCCCTTTAGAAAAATAGAGTGAGATTTACTTGCTAAAGTAAGTTGGTTCCTGTTTTGCTAAATCCCCTTTTTAAAACACTTGACTGCTTGATGAGGCAAGAAAGTAGTCCCCAGATAGACTACCAGACTAAAGAACTGAAATGAAGAACAAGTCCACACCAGAGACAGCAAAGATACTTGATGTAGGCTGCAAATCCACACCAGAGACAGCAATAATACTTGCTATAGCTTGCAAGACTATAACAGAGAAAACATTTGCTAAAGCTAAGTTAAATGAAGAACTCACTTGCAACAAACACAGCCAATTGTGGCCAGAAAACAGTGAAAACTGAGTGAGGAACAATGAGATCACCTCCGGATGGTTGTATGATGATTAATGTTGCCCCAAACTGTCTTATTCACTATGTACACACAGACCACTAACTAAGAGCCCATGCGCACCCACCAATCTGGCGCCTGTACCTGCCAGATTGCATAAAAACCCTCCTGGAGCGCTCCCCAACCTCCTAAAACAGAGGCGGGCGGGCCGCCCAACGTCGGAGATGCCGCCTGAAGAGGCCTGGCCTCCCTGAAGCCAGAAAACCAATAAAAACCACTAATCTACTTAGAAAAATTAGCTACAACTACTAAAACCTTTAAAACACAGAATTTCACTATAACAACATTGTGACATGAAATATAGAGAAAAATTAGCTCTATCTAATGGTACTAAGCACTTAAACCTAAGACTTAAGGTTAGCCCATAAAACACAAAAAACAAAATTAAACAGCAATCTTTTATAAATGAAAAATGAGGAAATGACCCCTTAAAACTCAGAATATGAAAAATGTCTACAAAACATAAAATATAGAAAAAAACCAGGGCTATCCAATGATAGTACCCACATACCCGCAGACCCAATATCCACGGAATAAAACCAGAAAAATACCAAATTCCTTAACTGATGTCAATTAAGACATGCACAAACAGTATTAAATCACACAACAAAGGCCCCTGCCAATGTTGGAAGACCACATCCTCCCTCCAATTGAGAATGTCTGCATTCTTTCTTCATCCAACCACCATGTTTAACCTCCTTCCCAAATCTGCCTCTGAAATGGGCCCCTGCCAATACTGCATCGACAATAATTTAATTTGCGCCATGACACCACCAGTCCATCCATACAGAACGTCCTGCGATGTCTGCCACTCCAGAAAGAAGACCTGCCACAGACCTGTTCCACTTTCTTCCACAACAGATTCACCTCCACCTCAACCTGGTCCTTCTTCTGCCAGCACCAAAAGATCTAGGCCATCCATCCTGATACCCAGATTAATCAAAAAGCTCCACCCTTCCCAGAAGAGTTCCACAACCCATAAAACAACTAGTTCCCCCATCCCTGGTCCATCTGATGGTAAAAAACATTCATTCCTTCCTTCAACTTTAAAACTGATAACTTCTCAGTTCCTTCCTCTTCTGATAGTGATGATAACAATGTAGGATCCATTGCACCACCAACACCAACGCACTTGCCCACTATCAAGGCCAATTTCCAACAACACACATCTCAACAGAAACAACTTCTGCTTCACTACTTCCAATCCACTCCTGCTAGAGATCCACAGGACATTGAGAACAGAAGACACCTCATTCACCAGTTCAAAGCTAATTCTGAACACTTCATTTCATCTCTTGATTCCCTCTGTAATTCCACTAGTACTTGAGTTTGATTCAGACAAGAAAAATTGACCACACCCTCTATAGGATGTAACCACAAACAACCCTCAAATTTAAGTCTTGGGGGACCATCCTCATTTTATAGTCTTGGGGGACTCAAAAACCCTCAGTTTAAAGTCATGGGGGACTCAAAAACCAAAATCATAAACCCAGAACCAGAGATCAACCACATTAAGACACAGAGAAAAAACTAACATTCTGGGGTAATTGTGAATAGAGCTGCCAGCCCATCAATTACCCCCAAACTTGCCTTTGCTAAATTCGGAGGCTCCCCCTGTGGATACCCTCCACCAATCTTTCAAACCAACACCACCAACAAAAACTTTTCCCTCAGTTTATAGTCTTGGGGGACTTAGAACCCTCAGTTTTAAAGTCTTGGGGGACTAAACCAACAACAATACTCAGTTTAAAGTCTTGGGGGACTAACACAGTGTTCAGTTTAAAGTCTTGACGGACTAGCCTTGATAAAATCTTGAAACCAGCCAGTTTAAAGTCTTGGAGGACTAACAGAAACCAGATTTCAGTTTAAAGTCTTGATAGACTGACTTGATACCATAGCTTTTTCAGTTTAGAGTCTTGATGGACTGACTTGATAATATAGCTTTTTCAGTTTAGAGTCTTGATGGACTGACGGAATTTTGCATAAAATGGACGCAGCCAATTTCATGCGGCACACCTCTACAGCCAACCTGCTGAACTTCCACCTTCACTTCATCATCTACCCATCACTGACAACAATCTCCTCCCATCTCTTTTCATCATCTTTTCTCACCACAGATCATGGCTGGAACTCCTGATGTTAACCCTTCTACTCTCCCTTACTTCACTGCTCCCAAGGAATATGCCTGCAAACAGTGCATCCACATGTGCAGCCCTTGCACATTCACTCTTCCAAATCCTGAATCCAAATTCTACAACAGGGCTTGTGACTCTTGTTATTCCAAAAAGAAAAGATGTGACAGAGACGCCAACTACCCTATTCCTCCGCCTTCTCCTTCTCACAAATACGTCTCCATTACCCCTACCAGATCCCCAGAGCTTGGTCCTTCCTCTTCCTCTCTATCTTCTGCTCCTTTCAGAAGATCCAGAAGCTCAGCTTCCCGCATTCTTCCCAAAATACCAGCCTTAGCCTCACAAGAAACTGCCTTTATCTCCGCCAAATTGGCTCCAAAAGCTTCAAAATCAACTCCCAGGCTTCTAGACAGCGTCCAGGTGGCCCTCCCGCCTCACCAAACAGTGAAAATCAGGGCCAAAACCTCCAAAAACGGCCAGAAAATAGCCAAATTCATCCAGACAACAACAACAACCCAACCCAACTACCTCCTACTGCTCCCAGAGCAATGCAATCCACCCTTTCAAAATCCAAAAACACCAAAATTTCCCAGATTTCTAAGAGAACTGCCAGAGAACCCCAAGAAGAAACCAGAACACCACACACTGCTCCACAACAACAACTTTGTCCCCAACTAAGACAAAGAAACTACACCTCTCCTCTGTCAGCCAACTACTCTTCTGACAGTTCCATCTCTTCAAATTCTCCATCCATAAGAGAGCAGTCTGCTTCCAAATCCCCCTCTCCTGCTCCATCCTTTAACAACACTGGTACTCCATCACCAGCACCTCCTCCAGCTGAATCCAACAGAAATAACAACCACAACAACAACAATCTCACTGCTCCAACTAGGCCCCAGGAACATCAGAATCCCATTTCACCTTCTCAGAATCCTTCAGAGGAAGACCATGAGAATCCATATCTTTCCCTAGTAGATCCACCCACTATGACCATAACAAAATCTTCAGAGATCCAAATCCCAGCTGCTTACAGATTTGATGAGCTTCCAATCTGTAAGTACCAAATTAATTATTCCATTTCTTCAACAAAAATAATTACTGATCCAATTCTTCTTGTCTAGTTGGCACCCCTCCTCCTGAATTGATTATTGGAGTTGGCCAACCTCTTGAAACTTCTTTGACCCTGGATTATGGAGACATGAAGAAAAACCTAAGCACCATGTGTTCCAACATGCTAAAAGCCTTTGCCCTCCATGGACCTTTGAATAACTTTGAAAAATCCCTGAGAAAGCGCCTACTTGACGACCACTGGAAAATGTCTAGGATCATTAAACACACCCTCCAGCACTCCATTCCTGCCTCTTCTTCTTCCTCCTCTGAACTTCCCTCTAATCCAATCCCTGACCATTACAATCCCTATAATCTCTCCAGCAGGATGCACTTCAAAGAACACAGTGCTTCCCACAATCCCAACAAAAAACAAAAACGTCATCACAATCCAGACCAGCCTCCAGAAGCTTCATCATCCAGACAATGAGCTCCTGCAAAAAATTAGAAACATAAAAATAATATAAAACAAATAATAAAAAATATTTTCAGAATTTTTTTTTTTTTTTTTTTGTATCTACTAATATACTAAAATTAAAAATTAATAAATAAAATGAAATGAAATAACATAAGTGAAATAAAATAAAATATAAAAAATAATTAAAATGGTATCGCCCAGCCAATTGATGAGCTGATGCCCTGATACCTTACCCACATCCAAGTGCACCTTGATGTGGATACACAATTAAATCTTTTAAATGATTAACAGAAAAAAACAAAAATTTAGAAATTCAGAAGATAATAAAAATAATGAAACACAGAAACACTTGAAATAAATAATAATTAAAAATAAAATAGCATTGCCCGGCCAATTGATGAGCCTTTCCCTACCAAAGCTTGCCCACATCCAGGTGACCCTGATGTGGTAACACTCTATATTTTTTTGATTTTATAATTTTAACAATCCCCATAAAAAATTAAAAGAAAAAAAAAGAAAAAAGAAAATAATCTAAAACTACTATCTAGAAAAAACTTAACTGCCAAATCCAAGAAAGTCCAGCTCCATAGATGGTCCAATAAGGGAAAGTCCGGTCCATAGAAATGATCACTGGGTGGGCTCCCTCCAATAAGTAAAAATGACGGGAGACCACCAGTGATCCACCACCAATCTGAAAGAACCAAAGATAAAGAAGCCAGTCCCAAACCAGTTTAAAGTAATTGCGGACTTGAAACCTGAATAATAAACAACAGAACTAGACTTCAACTAGGAAAAACAAAAGACTTGAGACAGACATTCTGGGGTAACTGTTCTACAGAGCAGCCAGCTTATCAGTTACCCCCCCACTTGCCAAAATAAAATCTAGAAGCCCCCCCTGGGTACCTTCTAACAAAAACACAAAATCCAACACAATAACTTTAAATTCATTACTATTTGCAAGTTTCAAAGAAGTGGTTTCCTTGACATAGTTTGAAAATAGACCAATATCTTTAAAAATTGAGATAGAAGCACCACTATCAAAGATAATATAATGAGAAGTTGTTGACCTTGAAATAGTAGGTGCTCAATGGACTATTTCCTTTGAGGCCTTTTTTGCTTTATATTCTTCTCATTTTTCAGGATAAAGTTGAAAATATGAAGATTTGGGGTGAGGTGCTAATGTATTATGTTTTCCATTGTAGCATAGCTGTTTAGTATTTTTGACACTCAAAACACTTCCAGATGGGGCAGATAAATTAAAATCCTCACAATGACGTAATTCAGATTCAATGTCAGCAAAGACTTTTCATGGTGGGTATAGTGTTAGAGACGTTATTGGTTTTAACAATCATCATTTTGAGAGTTTGAAAGATTTGGGTAGGTGATTAATATTAGATTAAAAATGGTTTCGTTCATTAATTACTAAGCATTATTTAGTATTCTATGTACCTATATTTTCTTTTGTTTGATTCCGTACCTGATTCATATATTGTATGTTGCCCTATTCACTATAAAAGGGAGAGACGTTTGTTACTTTTTAACCATCTTGTTTCTCTCTTTTACTCTTTTCTGTCTATTCAGACAGTTGACTTCTTTTACTTACTTTTTACCTATTCTTTCCTTTATTTACTCATTAACAGTTGTGGCGGCATATCTTTTATAACTTTTGATTGATCTAACTTTTGACTTATATTCATTTGACTCAGGTACTTTCTTCATATATGTTAGTGTGCTCTTAATGCTGCAATGAATCATCTTGTTTCTCTCTTTTAATATTTTCTGTAGATTCAGAAATTTGACTTCTTTTACTTACTTTTTACCTATTCTTTCCTTTATTTACTCATTAACAGTTGTGGCAGCATATCTTTTATAACTTTTGATTGATCCACCACACAATATGGGGGGGCGGACTTGCTAGTGAGTCCGCAACCTTGGACCCAAACTCACAACAGATTGAACACACATTGAGCTATTGATAAAGGAACCATACAATCAGGAATGAACACCACTCAGCAGAACAGTTTTAGGTGGGTGTTCAAGTAGAGTTCAGTTTGGGTTCAGTATGAGCTCAGTCTGAGTTCCATCTGAGTTCCATCTCAGTTCAGGTTGAGGACTTGCTAGCAAGTCCACCCCCTATATTGCGTAGTGATCTAACTCTCAACTTATATTCATTTGACTCAGGTTTTTTTTTCATATATTTGTGGCTGCATATCTTTTATAACTTTTGATTGATCTAACTCTCGACTTATATTCATTTGACTCAGGCAATCTATAATCTAGCGTAAAAAATAATTATAAAATAGGCAATCAAATGAGATACATCATGAGTTGTAAACATTTCTGGAGCAACCTTTTTTAGCAATTTAAAATTGCCTCAAAATTCTTTCACCATTGAAACTATATTATTTTTGTTAAATTTAGTAGAGTAGAGTTTATTGAAGATGAATGAACAATTTTGAGCTGAGGATGAGGCCTAATGATTTTTGATATTAGTCCATAATAAACTAGGATCATTCTTTTTTTATTTTTAATTAATAAATTAGAATTATTGATATCAAGATGCATTCTTAAAATCATATCCATTTGTTTTTTCTTCAAATTAAAAATTTTCTTTTCATCCTCATTAGTGGGGGTGACAAGATCAGGACTTAAATATTGATCAATGAAACATAGTCCTAAAGTGCACTCCATATTATTGCTCCAAGAAACATAATTAGACCCTTTCAGTTTTTCAAAATTTTTAGGTACGAGATATGAGAGAGAAGGAGTAGGAGTTGAATCAGAATTGGAGTCTGAAGAGCTGGAACTGGTAGAAGCAGGTGAAGCCAGATTGAATTAAGGGTTTCTGAAGTATTTAGTGGAGTTCTGGGCCCATAACCCTGTAAGAATGGTGTAAACAGGTAGATTAGTAAAGGTCAAAGTCTATTATATACTGGTCAGGTATATAAGAGGTGGGTTTAAATTAGTCAAGGTCAAGGAAGGAAAAGGTAAGTTACCTGTAAGAATGGTGTAAGCAGGTAGATTAGTAAAGGTCAAAATCTATTATATACTGGTCAGGTATATAAGAGGTAGGTTTAAATGAGTCAAGGTCAAGGAAGGAAAAGGTCTAGTACGTTCAAGTGGTCAGTAAGTGTAAGGATTAGAAAAGGTGGATAATATTGCAGTCAGGAGCACACATACAAGTTACCTGTAAGAATGGCATAAACAGGTATATTAGTAAAGGTCAAAGTCTATTATATACTGGTCAGGTATATAAGAGTTAGGTTTAAATGAGTCAAGGTCAAGGAAGGAAAAGGTCTAGTATGGTCAAGTGGTCAGTAAGTGTAAGGATTAGAAAAGGTGGATGCCGAATAGAGTATGAAGACATCCGCCTTTTATACTAGTGAATAGGCATAATGAATGAGGAAATAAAGAGTAGGAATTGTAAGAGTAATAATTAGATTCAGCTCATTAGTTAATCAGCTTAACTTAAACATCGTGTACTTATTCATTATATAATGTACTTATTCATTATATAAAATTTGCTTCCATACCTGTTGTTCTCATGTATGTCGCCATTCTCCTCTATAAAAGAGAGATCTCTTAGACCGCTTATCAGCATTTCTCTTCTTTCTTCTTTTTCTTATCCTGTCCTTCAGACAGTCTTTTGTTAACTTGACTCATCTCTTATTTTATTTCTCTATTTAGTTTGTGGCGGCTTTTTCATCTTAATTTCTTACTTATCTTATTTGACTTAACTCCTTCTGAACCAGGTATTTAGTTTATATGTTAGTATGCTCTTCTTGCTGCAATGCAGATCTCTCTTCTTTCTTCTTTTTCTTATCCTGTCCTTCAGACAGTCTTTTGTTAACTTTACTCATCTCTTATTTTATTTCTCTATTTAGTTTGTGGCGGCTTTATCATCTTAATTTCTTACTTATCTTATTTGACTTAACTCCTTCTGAACCAGGTATTTAGTTTATACTTTGTGGTGGCTTTATCATCTTAATTTCTTACTTATCTTATTTGACTTAACTCCTTCTGAACCAGGTATTTAGTTTATACTTTGTGGTGGCTTTATCATCTTAATTTCTTACTTATCTTATTTGATTTAACTCCTTCTGAACCAGATCTTTCCAACGTTCCAGTCTATCAGGAATGACACCATTTTAATAAATACACCGTTGAGGTACTGTTAAATAATGGAAATTATACTGAAGCGTAGATAGAAGTAACCAGTAAATAATTGAGAAGAGAAAACAGGCTATATATATTATTACGTTAGATGTTTAACAACTTAACAGTATGTAATTCAAATTAAAATGTCTTACTTGGTACAATTTTTGAGGCTGGCTTGAATGGCGTTTATGGTAATGTTTGTCACCCCCTAATATATATATATATATTTAGCTTTTATTGAGTTTAGAAACACCACCTGAAACCATCTGATAATGTCTTTGAGTTTTTATATGTCATAATGATTACCACAGATGCAATTGAAACTTATTATTTTGCAAAAATTAGAAATATGACCTCATAAAAATTGTATAAAACCAAATTAAATATTCTGAATCATTGAACCTATTTTTAATCATCTTCTTGATTATTTCAAACCATCATTCGACCCACATTATATGTACTGGCCTTTCCTTAATCATTTTATTTTTAATTTTGTCCTGAAAGTTTCTGCCATCAATAATGTCGAATCTAGGAAAAATTAATAACAGATCCCTAATGGCAGATCCAAGTACTTTGATACCCCCTATTCATAATTTTCATTTCATTGTAATTTGGGTTAATTTTATTTTATAAACGATTTAGAGAAGTAGAAATCCTGTCTCTCAACCAACCACCCAGTTACGCCGAAGAAGTTGCCCACTTAAAATGATCTAGCAACAAAAATTTTGTTGGATTGATTAGTATCGAATGCGGTCTAATTGTAGATACATCATCTCTGTATACCGGCAGTAATTGTTGTCGTGGTAATCTACAGAGGTTCACATGTTACTGCATAGAAGTAATAATTACTCCTGATGTAAGTTTTGACAACTTCAAAATTTATTAATTTTCACACACTGCACTTTAATACAAGTATATAAGCATCGCGCTGCCTGGCTTTGTGATTTGTTTCCCTCGGAAAAGCATTTCACTCTAGCATCCTTATAACTTGTTCTATATTTTTTCAAAAAAGAATAAAAAATAGAAAGAAATGATTCTTGAAGTAATGCTTAATATTTTAGTAGTTTTACTGGCTTTTAGCCCCTTTTTCACTTCTTCTAATCTTATTCAACAACATTCTAAGCGTCAAGATCTAAGCGCCTTCACTTCGCTTCCTGCCTGCGCACAAACATGTTTAGTTTCTAGTCTCGGAGCAGCGTCTAATTGCACCTTAGTAAATTCTTATCTAAGTTGAAGCTTTTGACTTTGATGCATTAATTTTAACTCTGAATCATGTAAACTTTTTTTTCTTTTTTTATCCTTCGTTAGCCAAACATAGGCTGTTTTTGTGGATCAGAAAATTTTGTAAATCGAAGTGCTGAATGCTTTCGAAAGAGTTGCACACACTCAGATTCGGAGAAAAGCGCTAATTTGGGCGTTCAGGTTTAGTCTTTTTTTTTTTTTTTTTTTTTTTTTTTTTTTTGGTGGGGTAGCGATGAGTTTCTTATTCTTATTCTTATTCTTATTCTTATTCTTATACTTTTATTTTTTTTATTTTTTTTTCATAGTTTTGCAAGCCATATGGTGGATTGGCTCTCTCTGGTGCTGCTGAAAATACTATAGGTACAGCAATTAACCAGTTGTCCTCCAAAATTTCAAATCCTGATCAAACAAATAGTTCCTCAGAGGACCATAACTTGACTCGTTCAAACGGACGGAACGACCCTACTAAGAACGTGAGTTCTAACGCCACAAAACCTATCTCAAAATCCTCACCTAACATCTTCAATGTTAATGTCAGAGAAATTTTTAACATTTTTAATTTTTTTAATTGATACTAAATAACCTCGTCTTCACGTTTCATTTTCAGGCTTCAAATCCGGCTACTAACTCGCGCAAACCACCCGACAATTCAGCTGGAGCCTTTAAGTACATTTCTTTTTATTTTTTAAATTTTGTTTTAGCTCTTAGCGCCTTATTTTTGATGTAGTAGAGCGCTAGATAATTTACTTTTATAAATTGACTAGGTGTTAATGAATTTGTAAGAAGAGCTTTGTAAGAAAAATGTTTTAGATTATTCATCACCTGTTTTCTCATATTTGGTCACTATTTGTATTTCTCTTTTTGATCTGGAATCGAAGCTTAAACTTGTGAATATTTCGAGCTATGCCATAGAATTCGAGGGATATTCTTTCTGTCTCAGTCAAGCTTTTAAAGTTCTCATAAAATCCTGGTGCTGGGGGCGATCAATATTTCCTCACTCTTAGAAACTGTTTGGAAAAAATAAAGCCGAAATAAAACGCAGGCATCATGTCTGTAACGTAAAATATTATTTTCAGTATATATATATATATGTATATTATGTTTTGGAGTTTCTGACTTATATCAGACTTTTTTTTCTTTCTTTCTCTATCTCTCTCAATCATGTTACTATATTTTGCTTATTATTAATTAAAAAAAAATTTGTAAAAAATTCTATTGACAAAAAAAAAAAAACATGGTATGAATCGATTGAAGTTAAAAAATTAAATTGAGGTAAATTACATGAAGTTTTTTCATTTTTATTTTTATTTTTTATAAAAAATAAAAAACTCTAGCACCACGCTTCATTTTTTTAAAGCATAGTTTCATTTCACAAACTTTTTTTTTTAAAAAAAAAGAATAAGGATTATATAAGTAAGTGTGGAAAAAGTTGATAAAAAGATCAATCATTGATAGGAGAAAGGGTTTCAAGGAAAACATTTTACATACCATGATTGCATGATTGGTTAAAGTCTTTAAATAAAATGCTTCACATATTATCTTTCTATAATAAACTGTTCAGGATTTATTTTTTCCCAACATCATAATATATTACTCATGTACCTTTTTTTTTCTATTTTTTTAAAAAAATTGAATGTTTTTTATGTGAATCACAGGGAGGAAAAACAGTAGACCAGACGTCTAGTACTTTTTTTGCTTTCAAGTCAGACTCAGTCTGTAATTCTTGTATGAACTGTGCAGTAACTCCGGTTGTACCCATCCCTTCGCTCTGTCTCACAAAGGGGATGTACCAGACTCAGACAGAGTCACTACCGAAATTGCCACATGAATCCAAAAAAAGCACTACACATCTAGTGCGTACTTTTATTCTCCTGTAAATTCTCGTCCATCAAAACCACTCTCTTCATCCTCATCAACAAAAAACTCTAAGGTCATAAACTATTCTCTTCAGATCAGAATAATAAATAACTCTTGAAACATGAGATACACTCGGAAAAATCATGGGGGGGACTGCATGCAAGTCATCAGTGTTTTCTGCTTTGACCAAAATATGATTAGCACTTATTCAGTAAATTGTTCTCTATCTCCTAGTAAAATATTTTTTCCAAAACATGGCAGCCACTTCACCACCTTTTTCAAACAACACTATCAACATTCTTCACATTGATCAAGCTTTATCTAACTCATAAGTTTCACACTTTTCAAATTTTTATTACCAATTTATGCTGAGAAATCACAGCTCATACTTTACTTAAAATTTACTCTTCTTAGTTAAAACTTTTCTACAATATATATAAATACACAGGGGAAAAAATGGCAACTAGACATGGTGCTCAGTTCATGTACTGAATTGATCCAATTCAGTATGTGAAATAAACCCAACTTCCAGTTACCTTTTTTATACCCCTGTGATATATATAAATATATAAATGTGTTGATTCAATTTCTTGTTTCATCTTTATTTCTTGTTTGATGCATACATATAAACATTTATCCAAATATAAATCCAATCAAACTTAAAAAGAAAGAAGAATATAAATTAAACCAAACAAAGTCAAAGGAAGAGAAGAATACCTACCACCAAACACACCACAAAAAATCAAGTGGCACCTTCTAGCACTTTCTTGTCCCTATATTCAGTTTTGGTTTAAGAGTAAACACTACGCACCAAGTCAGATATCCCTGATAGGGATATTTTAGGGAATGACATAAGGTCAGAAAAGTAAATGTGAGAAAATTAAGTGCAAGAAAAATAAGTTCGAGAAAATTAAGTGTAGGAAACATCATTTTCAACCATGAGAATTTTTTTTTTCAAAAAAAAATTGTGAAAAAACAGAGCAAAATAAAAAATGAAATAAAAAATGATTTTTTCAGAGAAAAAAAATTAAAAAACAAAATTTCCCATGGTTGCAAAATATTTTTCTTACACTTATTTTCCTCAGATATTTTTCTTGAAAATATTTTATTACACATAATTTTTTTTAACATATATTTCTGACACATATTTTTCTATCCTTATGCCCCCCCTAAAATATCCCCAACTTGCACTGGATATTCCCATCAGGGATATCTTACTTGGTGTGTAGTGAAATTTGATTTGATGTTGCACAAGCTAGTGTGATCATTTTTCAATGCATAGTCTTTCCAGAAGAATTAAAGCTGAGCTGAAATTGAGTTAAGTAAAAGATAGGGATTGGGACCTACTTTCAAGTTCCCATGTTTTTTATCTGCTGATATTAATAATTTCTTCTTTTTTTTTAAAAAACTACTGCTATTACTATAATTACTGATACTGATTGCTAAATTTATATTTCCTATTGACATAATGATTCCTTACCAAAAGATATCAAAATAAATATAAATATAAATATAATAAATATAAATATAAATATAAATATAAATATAAATATAAATATAAATATAAATATAAATATAAATATAAATATAAATATAAATATAAATATAAATATAAATATAAATATAAATATAAATATAAATATAAATATAAATATAAATATAAATATAAATATAAATATAAATATAAATATAAATATAAATATAAATATAAATATAAATATAAATATAAATATAAATATAAATATAAATATAAATATAAATATATATATAAATATAAATATAAATATAAATATAAATATAAATATAAATATAAATATAAATATAAATATAAATATAAATATAAATATAAATATAAATATAAATATAAATATAAATATAAATATATATATAAATATAAATATAAATATAAATATAAATATAAATATAAATATAAATATAAATATAAATAAAAATATAAATATAAATATAAATATAAATAAAAATATAAATATAAATATAAATATAAATATAAATATAAATATAAATATAAATATAAATATAAATATAAATAAAAATGTAAATATAAATATTGTAGACAATCCTATAGTACTAGCTATAGGCCTTGACAAAGGGATTTGGAGAAAAAACTAGAGAGAAAACCCCCTTCTTCTTTGAGAAATACTAGATGAGATTAATTTTCTACAGCAAATTGAAGATTGTAACAATAATCCTTCAAAAATACTTTTTCACTTCTTGAAAATCCATGACAGTAGCCAATAGCAGACCACTGAGAAATAAAAAATCAAAACCTGAAATGTAGAGAAAATCAACAACAGAAACACAAGAGACACAGTGCACTTGTTGAACAAAAAACAGCAATAATACTTGATGCAGGTTTCAGAGATGCACCAGAGAAACAAGTTTACAAAGTAAAGTTAAATGAAGAACTCACCTTGAAACAAACACAGCCATTTTTGACCAAAAAAAAGTGAAAAGTGAGTGAGAAACAGTGATCTGATTACCAGATGGTTGTATGATAACTAAAGCTGCCCCAAACTGTCTTATTCAGTATGTAAATACAGACCCCCATATAAAAATCTATGCTACAGCAAGTAATTTGAAATTTCTTCCAGCGGAATCACATAAAAACCCTCTAGAAGCGCTCCTCAAATGCTATGGTAGAGGAAGGAGGGCTTCCTGAAATTGTAGACAATCCTATTGTGATAGCTATATTCCTTAACAAATGTAGTTGGAGAAAAACCAGAGAGAAAATCCCCTGTCCCTTTCAAAAATAAAGTGTGATTCACCTGCTAAATTAAATTGAGTCTTATTTTCCATAACCCCTTTCCAACACACTGTACTTCTTGATCAGCCAAGAAAGTAGTCACAAGACAGACTAACAGACCAAAGAACTGACATGTAGACCAATTTTCACATCAGGGGAAGAAATGATACTTGATGTAGGTTGCAAAGCCACACCAGAGACAACAATAATACTTGATATAGCATGCAAGACTATACCAGAGAAAACAGTGACAAGAGCTGAGGTCAAGCAAGAACTAAACTTTTCACAAACCAGCCAAATAATTCCACAAACACACACCAAAGATTCTAGGTATACTAGATGGTTGATGAGAAACTAGAATTCCCTTAAACTTTCTTAACCAGCTCACACACAGACCACCCTGGCTTTTTCCCAGCCCAGCCTAACTCTCTCACATCTCTACATGCATAAAAACTTCTCTAGAGGCTTCCACGCATGCTGGTGAAGGGGCTGCCTGACATAGGGACAGCTGCTTAGAGGCAGGCAGCCGCTTTTAGGCCTTTAAATGCCCAAAAACACCCTCTAAACATCAAAAAAACAGTAACTACACGTAGAAACAAGCTAGTCACACATAACACATACCAAAATGATGAGAAAAGAAAGGACATTAATCTGAGACATAGTACATGACCCTAGATTAAGCCTACAGAAACACATCTAAACATCTAAAAACTAATAAAACACCAATAAACAACACCATAACCACAACTATAACCTACATACCAAATACCTTCAAATACGCACTCCAAAGGCCTACCCAGCTTTGGAACACCACATCCTCCCTCCAAAAAAGAATTTCCACATTCTTCATCAACTAACATCCATGTTCAAGAAACTCTCCAGACCTGTCTATAACCTTGCCACTTACCAGTACTGCATTGACAACGACCTCATCTTCCCAATGACTGGACCTCTTCACATCAACAGGACTTCATATGATGCCTTCCACTCCAGAAAGAGACTATGCCATAGACCTGGCCCATTATCCTCCCCTTCAGCTTCTTCCTAGACTCAGCCTGGCCCATCTTCTTCCACAAGAAGATCCTGACCCTCCATCATCATTCCAAGAATAATCAACAAACTTCATTCATCCAGAAGAAAACCTGTAACTCCAACAGCCACTTCTTCCTCTCATCACCCTGATTCACCAGAAGGTAAGATCACATCACTCCACACCAAAATACACTGACCATTTTCTTTAGCCTCTCTTCCACCATTCATTGATGATGATGACAATGTTGGGACCAAGGAAACACCACCCTCAAATCCAATACTCATTGTCAAAGAAAAATTCCAACATCACTCCCAAAAACAGAAAAAAAATTTCCTTTCTTACTTCCAATCAACTCCTTCCAAGGACCAATAAGATATCGATAAGAGAAGGAACCTCATCCAACAATTTAAGGCCGATGAAGAAAATTTTATAACCTCTCTTGATACCCTTCTGTAATTCTACTAGTACTTGAGTTTGATTAAGAAATGAATTTATAACCAGACACTCTATAGGATGTAGCCACCAAACAACCCTCAGTTTTAAGTCTTGGGGGACTATCCTCATTTTATAGTCTTTGGGGACTCAAAACCTAAATAATAAACCCAGAACCAGAGATCAACCACATTAATAGACAGAGAAAAAACTAACATTCTGGGGTAATTGTGAATAGAAATTCAAGCCCATAAATTACCCCCAAACTTACTTTTGTTGATTCAGAGGTTCCCTACGTGGATACCCTCTGCCAATCTTCAAAACCAACACCAAACAACACCCATTCCTAAGTCTATAGACTTGCGGGACTAAAAAACCCTCAGTTTATAGTCTTGGGTGACTGTAGAACCAGTTCTCAGTTTAAATTTTTGATGGAATGATGCATATTTCAGTTTAGAGTCTTGATGGACTAATGCATATTCACCCACATTCCACTTTCTGAACTTCAACATCCACTTCATCTTCTCCCCATGACTGATAAAATAACTATTCTCATCTCTTTCTCTTTATCATTGTTATTCCACCACAGATCATTTCAAACCTTGAATCACCTGCTTTTGACCCTTCAACCCTTTCTTGCTTCACTGCTCCTAAAGACTATGCTTGCAAACAGTGCATTCACATGTGCAGACCCTGTACTTTCACTCTTCCAACTCCAGAGGCCAAAAGGTACAACAGGGCTTGTGACTCTTGCAACTCAAAGAAGAAAAGATGTGAGAAGGATCCCAACTATCCTTTACCTCTTCCTTCACCTTCCCACAAATAAATCTCCAGATCCACTACCAGATCTCCAGAACTAGGTCCTGATTCTTCTTTTTTGTCTTCAGTTCCTTCCAGAAGATCCTGGAGATCCTTCCCCAGAACTCTCTCTGAATTGAAACCTCTTTCTTCCCAAGAAAATGCTTTTATATCTTCAAATTCCACTTCAAATGCTTCAAATTCAGCTCCTAGACTTTTAGACCATGTCCAGGCAGCCCCCCGGCCTTGCTAAGAAGAAAAAATCAGGCTCAAAACCTTAAAAAATAATTGGAAAACAACCAAAATTCTCCAAAAAATAACCAATCTTCTGAACAAAAACCTCCTCATACTCCCAGAGCAATGAAAGCAAAATTTTTAAGGTCCACCAGCACCAAAAATTCCCAAAATTCAAGAAGACCTTCCAGAGCTCCCAAAACTTCTCAACAACCAAAATAACCTTCTCTATCCAGGAGAAGAAACTACACCTCTCCTATGCCTGCAAACTACTTCTATGACAGTTCTTTCTCTTCAAGTAATTCCTCCAGATGAAAAAATTCAGCCACCAGATTACCTTCACCTGCCCCATTCTTCAACAACATTAGTTCCCCAGTACTAGCAACCAATCCGACAGAGCAGAATAGCAATAACAACAACAATTCTAACAACAATTCTTCTTCTCTAGCTAGGCCCCAGGAAAAATTCTATCTTGTTTACCTTATCAACACCCACTGAAAGAAGACCAAGATAACCCACATTTATCTCTGGCTTATCATTCCACTTTACATCTTTCAAAAACTTCAGAAGTCCAAATTCCTACAGCAAATAATTTCGAAAGCTTCCTATCTGTAAGTACCATAATGTTCCATCCAAATTCATCAACAAAAAATAAAACTTTTGAACGAAATTCTTCTTGTTTAGATGGCACCCCTCCTCCTGAGATTATTTTTGGAGTTGGCGGACCCCTTGAAACTATGTTGACTCTGGATTATGCTGATATGAAAATAAACAAGTATAATGTGTTCCAACATGCTAAAGGACTTTGCTCTTCATGGACCACTGAATGAGTTTGAAGGGACCCTGAGAAAGCAACTTCTGGATGACCACTGGAAGATTTAATGGATAATTAAGCACACCTTCCAACCTATCATCACAGATTCCTCTTCTTCCTCCCAAAAACTACCTTCCAAAACAGTCCCAGACCATTAAAACCCCTACAATCCCTCCATCAGACTACACAACAAGGAACACAGTGCATCCTCCAATCCCAACAAGAAAAAGAAACACCAACATGTCCCAAAACAACCTTCAGAAGCTTCATCATCCAAGGATTAAATTGTAGAAAAAATAAATTAAATTAAATTAATAAAATAGAGAAAACAATTAATAAATGGCAGCTGAAAAAAATATTTTAATTTTTACTTTTTTTTATTTCTTTATTTATTCTATTTTATTTTTATTTTTAACTCTACAGATATTTCTTATATCTACCAAAATACTAAAAAAAATTGAAATATAATAAAAGTCGTAATGCCCATAAAATATGAGAGCTGAGAAAATAAAATTGAGCAATAATAAGATAAAATAAAGAGTAATTCCAAACAGTATTCCACAGCCAATTTATGAGCTTATCCCCTGATACCTTACCAATATCCAAGTGCACCTTGATAAGGATAAAACTTTAAGAAATTTTAAAGATTTGAAAAATTAGTTTAACATATAAAAAAACTTGAAAATGAAAACAATAAAATGAATGAATAGAAGAAACTTGAGATGTAATAGTATAAAAAGAAAAATAGCATTTCCTGGCCAATTGATGAGCCTTTTCCCACCAATGCGGTGACCCTGATATGGTACACCCAACTACTTGTTTGTTATTTTTTAAAGAATCCTCACTAAAAAATAAAAGGAAAAAAATTAAAAAAATAAATAATTTAAGATTTCTACAATTCCATTTCATCACAACAAATAATAGAAGCAAATCTAGGTCCAAAGAAAAAAACACTGGGTGGGCTCCCTCCAATAAGTAAAAATGATGGGAGACCACCAGTGATCCTTCAACAAGAAAGATCCATAACAAAAAATCCAGTCCAATCCAGTTTAAAGTCATATATGACTAAAAACCTGAATAGAATCAGAGAACAAGGATTCAACTAAATAAAACCAAGGACTTGAAACAGACATTCTGGGGTAACTATTATACAGAGCTTCCAGACCATCAGTTCCCCCCACACTTTCCAAAATAAAATCTAGAAGTCTCCCTGGGCACCTTCTAACAAAAACAAACATCTCCCACAAAAAAACCACACAATGAAAATCCTTGTAGCCCACAGAAATCCAGTTTAAATTCATAGAGGGCTAAAACCTGAATTCCAAAAAAAAGAACTATAATTCAGCTAGGACAGAAAAAAGACTTAGAACAGAAATTCTGGATTAACTGTTTTACAGAGAATCCAGATCATCAGTTACCCCCACACTTGCAAAAATGAAATATAGAAGCCCCCCTGTGTACCTTCTAACAAAAAAAACATCCAACACAATAAACCAAAAAACTAACAATATTTAAGAGTCCAGCACTTGAAGACCATAGATAAATCCAGATTGAAGTCATAGAGGACCAAAAAACTGTTAAAAGATGACCAATTCTAGGGTTTAAATAAATTAAGAGAAGGGATTGGAAACAGAAAATACGGGAAACTGTTATACAGAGAAGCCAGCCCATCAGTTACCCCCACACTTTACAAGATATAATCTAGAAGCCCCACCCATAGGTACCATCTAACAAGAAAGCTTTTCAACACAACAGATGTGCAGCATCACCAAAAAATTAATACAATAAAAATAATTATTCATAGTTTATCCTCATTGTATAGTTAGTCTTCTTTCTTTCTTGTGCCTCTGGTGTAAAATCTGTTCACCTGGTCAGCAGCCACTCTCTTCTTCAAGACTACCCCATCCAATTCTTCTATCTTATATAATCTACCTGAGAGTTGAGATCTGACTCTATAAGAACCATTCCACCTGTCAGAGAACATCTTGCCCCGCTGACACTCCAAAATCTTATTATACACCAATATCAAACACCCAGACTTTAAAGGACTCCTCATCCTGTGTGCCAACCTCTTATCCCAATACCTAACTGACTGACTCCTGATCTTCATTATCCTTTCATAGGTTTTTTCATAAAATTCCTCCTTTCCTTTAGCTTCTTCATTCTAGCACATAATAAGTCTTCAGTTGAACAAACTTCATGCCTTTCAATCCCCAAATAAGAGATTGCCTCCAAATCACCACAGAAAAATTGGGGGGGGGTATTGCTAGCAATACCCCTTGCTTAAACTCTGTTGAGCAACAAATCTATGCCTGAATTATGCACACATCATCACCATGGAGGAAATTATTTGGCCTTACATTTAGTCAGAGATTTTTCACAAATTGAACTCAAGATAAACCTACATTGATCACCGTTTGATCTGGCAAAATCCTAATTTGATCATGAGTTGAACTCCTTTTGAGCTCACTTTGATCTAACATAAGCTTTTGCATATCCAATATGTCTACTATTCACTTTCAAAAAGATTTGTAATGAATTTCACATGGAATATCAGAACCAAAACCAGTAATTTTGAGTAAATGGCTCCTCAACATGATTAATCTACAATAAAAAACCATAAAAATTCAATCTTATTACTTAAAACTTTTGGTAAAATGACTAATAGATATTTAAATTGGAATATAATATTCCATTTTAAATTTCAAATTCAAAATATAAATCCTTGTTTCAAATGTGAATTTTGTAGATTCCTTGCCTTGCTATATTATGAGAAATATTTGAGGTATTTTACACCTTAGTAAATATGGTGTTGTGCTTCTAGAAATTATCTCTGTTTGAAGTCAAATTTATTGAAGCTTGATTCCAGAATGATACATATTTTATAACTATTTTGAGGTAAAAGTCACTAGTAATGAAGTTAGACTTTTATCTTTACTTTATTTAACCTCACTTAATCATACTTAAATTGAAATTGACCCACAAAAACCTTATTCAAGATATTTTTTAGCCCGGGTTGATTCAAGATTGGAGCAAAATATTATTTTACATATCTAATATGCCTATTGATTAAGTTTCTTCAAGCTTACTTAAAATTCACATTAACATTAACTTTCACTGGAAATATTAAACACAAATCTTGAAAATATAGTATGTAAAATCAAAATAAATCTAACACAGTATGCTTACAACAAAATTTTTTTCTGGATTTATTGAAACAAAAAATTGTTCATTTGTAAAAATAGAAGGAATACTATCCATCCTCAATGTAGAATTTATTTTTAAAAATTTAATGCCCCCTCACTTTCAAGTTTATCATGTATTTCAAAAATTATATTTTTAATAATTTTGTGAATAGTACACCTGAGATATAAACCTTGGGGATATCAAAAACTAAAAAATCAGCAAATTGAAATGTTTTTTATTGATATGAATATAAATAATGATTGAAAAACACCATTAAAGCAAGTTTGATTTTGAATAATAGGCATAATTTCTCATGCAAATTTCAATAAAAATACTCATTATTCTTACATAAGTTGTAGTGGATACATTTGAGCTCAAAAAGAATTTAAATTGGCAAAATAAGACTTCTATAATTCATATTCAAAAATGAAATCACCCTTCATTATCAACCTGTAAACTATTTTAAATCAAATTATTTCAAAGTCAGTATATACTGATGTTATGTTTTCATCTAAAAAAATTTATTAGGGGGTATCAATGTTGACTGATCTGCAATTTAATTAATTGCAGAAAATAATCTTCATACCCCAATTATCTTCCACAATTATTTTTGCTAATAAATGGGTTATTAGACACTTTACTTGTCAATGTTCCCCTCTTATCCAACATTTTTCTACTCAATTTTTCATAACCAAATCTTGGACAACTTTCTGGATGTGCCAGCCTACCCACCTTTCTGCACACTCCTATCCTCAAAATCATCACTTTTATCATCCTTGTTGCTCCTTACTTTCTCTCTTGTTTGGTCTTATTTTATTCTCATTATCTCCATCCTCACTCTTCTCCTGTTTTGTATCACATCCAGATGCCACTTCCTTTTTCATTGAGGAAAACTTTTTCCGAATTCCTATCCACTTCCACCTTAGTTGCTAAACTTCAATATGCTCTCAAAATATTATTCATCTTTGTTGCAGTACATCTCTATCACACTGAGCTTGCAGTGTTATGTCTATTAATATTCTGTGTATAATTCCATTCTTAAAGGTCTTATTTGTCAATTCCCTCCAGAGGATGACTAAACTCCACCAGGAAGGACATGCTGCTAAGGAAATGGGCGGTACTGAGGATCGAGATCTGCAAAGTGAACCAGATTGGAGAAGTTGAAAATTATTAAGGTCTATACCCTTTTCCATTTCATTTATCTATTCATTCTCCCAGTTCATTATCTCAATCGGATTTTTGTATATTGCTCCTAATCAGTGAACGTGAAATGTATATGAGAGGGTTTACCTTGTTTCTCTCTTTAATACTCTCTTGCACTTTTTCTTTGATCATGGACCTTATCAAAGCCCAAGAAGATCTTGCAAAACTCAAAAAACAAGTTTGTAATTTATCTGATTCTTGTTTTTCTCATAAAGAGGCTCCATTTTTATAAAAATAAACATTATCATTTCCAGGCTGTGGGTTCATCTAGAGACTCAGGATCATTTTCAGAAGTAGAAAAATAAATACAAGGCACAAATTCAAGATTTTCAGAAAGAACTTGATGTAAGTTATATATACATGTATAAATATTATTTTAGCATATCATGACATTTCTGAATGCAAAATTTACCCTAATGTTTAATTCTCTTCTTAAATATAATTGCAGATTCTAGCAAAGCGAGTTGATGGTCCATGAGCAGATAAGAAGAAATCCTAAGACCACATGTTGTTTTCATATTATAATACCAATTGGTTGGTGAAATGCTGATGCCTAAAATCTTCCAGCGCATGGCTTTTTCAAGCTAGATTTGTTTATTTACATTTATCTATTGTCCTCTTTCACATGATTTTTGTAAATTTTTTATGTTTTAACTTGTTCATGTATAGTGGTCTATTTAAATGAATTTTTACAGAAATGTCTATACTTCTAGTGTTAGATAGGAGTTCATCTAGAACAATTACATATCATTGAGCTCCTGCTTCTAGAAATTAAGGGCAGCAAGCACCATTAAAGAGCTAAATCACGGTTTTGAATAATGATGAATACAAAGGTAAGAAATGACACTAGTTATTCTATGTGAAATAGGATGAAAGTAGGGGCTTTCTTCTAGCGCTATTATGACATTTTTCAACTGCATACTTATATTTTTTCATTTTTTTTCACACATCAACTATTGTGAACTCAGATTTGAGTCTTTTTTTCATACTCAAGAGACACACAGACCACTTACTGGGGCAGATTGCTTTATTGATCTAGCTTCTTATTTATTGATAATGGAATTAAAATTCATTCAGTTAAAGAGTGAAAAAAATAAAGATAAAGAAAAAAAAGGCAAGCATGGAGAGCCCCCAATGGAATTCAAATGCAGTAAACAAGAAGGTCAATCTGAAATAATAAACAAAGAAAAATTATGGTGGTAGAGTAAGGAAGTTAGCAGACCATAGCTTCTATATTAGAAAAAGAAAAAGTATAGCAAGAGATGAGAGACAGGAAGACACAAAAATATTAGTGTAAGGGGTAAAATCAAAACAATAACTGTATAATTATTCTAAAATAATTTTTAACAAGAAATATATAAGTGAAACAATCCTTTAGAGGTATAGATTATTAAAAGCTCATCATTCAGTCTTGGTCCTGATAAGTTCCTCTCATTTCATGAAATCTTGTTGGCTTGATTATTTGAAGCTGTAATTTTTCTTTGACAGTTAGAGGCTATCATTTGAAAAATAAATGAATAGATAAGGGAGTGAGTGAGATTTGAGACAACGTCAATTTAACCTTCCAAACATCTTTGTTCAATGAAATATATGGGCTCACTTTTGAAACCTCATTTGGTGGAAGTGGTTCAATATGACGTGCAAAGCATAATATATATTTATAATCCTCATATTTTTGATGTGTGCGTTTCATTTGTTTCCACTAATTGATTTATTAAAAAAGAGTGATTCAAAGAATCAAGAGGAAAATAAAATATTCTACCAATTCAATTAATAAAGTTTGAGAAACTTACATCTTCATTTTCTCCATCTTCAATCATGTAAATTGGAAACTGCAAATAAAAGATGACCAAAAAAAAAATAGACACATTCTTTTTCAAAAACTGAATGTTTTCTACATAGTAGAAGGCAAGTGAAAATTTTGTTATTGTACCAAATTGAGATAAAGATTATCTTTGGAATCCCCATATAGAACATGGAAGTTTGTGCCTACTTGTGTTAGATAATTGTTGACATTCATAAAACTCCTTCCCTTGTATTGATTTTTTAAATGCTATTTTGCAAATTATCAGTAGGGATTTAAGTAAAAGAAACCTTGAGGGAAGTGGGAATTCACTGCCAAATGTGCAGTTGGGGTGTGTAGATAGAAAAAAAACTTAAGTGTTTTCCACCAAAATTAAGTAGCATAGAGCGAGGAAAAACTTAAGGATGGCATCAGCAATTATGAGTCATGTGACTTTCTTGCAAATCCATCATGGATGAGATGAGTTTGGGATCAGGAATTAAAAATAGAAATTGGGGTATAAGAGGCGGGATAATGCATTATCATGGATTCCTTATCCACTAGCCCCGGGGCTAGTGGATAAGAATCTTCCCCAATTAATAATTTCTGATCCTGGAAAAAAAAAATCCTGATCCCTAATTGCCGATCCCTGAACATTGATACCCCCTATTATATAGATTAATAGTCATAAACAGTTGACAAAGATGCTAATTTTATATAAGAAATATTTAATGCATAAAATAATAAAACTATCTTTTATGTAAATAGTGATGTAGGAAAAAAATATTATTATATTTTTGATGCACTATCAATAAAATTGAAGATAGAGCATATCAAAATTTTAAACTTAATTTCAATTTTGATATCATCATTTTATTTTAATATACTTGAGTAGAAAACAGATTTTAAATCTCAATATAACTTTAAATCTTATTAGTTTGTAGATTTCAACATTTGAAACTATGAAATAAATATTTATGAAAGAATTTTACAATATTTGCCCTTCTTAAAACTCATAAATCCAACTTCAAATCTTCTAACCTTCACAAGTAACCACAACACATTCTGAAAATACTCTATATTTAAATAATTAAAGGTAAAAAAAATTATTTTTTTTATTTTTTATTTCAATTTTTGATAAATAATATATATATAATTGGTTAAAAAGCCTAAGAGGGAGCTTAATAGTGGTTTTGGCATTAGATATATAGATTCAAATTTCAAGAAAATTGTTTGTAGTAAATTACAAAGACAAAAAGGATATATTTTGATGAAAGAATACTGATTTAGGTTCTCTTAAAATTTTATTAGCCATTTTTATGGACTATCAATCCATGGTTATTATTCTTTATGATATTATTATAGAATTTTTTCCTTTTTTAATATAATGATTTTCTATTGTGTGGTATGTAGGTTAAGATAAGTTTAAAAGATTTATTGAAGATATATATACCAGACACAGTATAATCTTTAGATTTATAACTATAACTTACTTTTCTGATGTTTTTCATCATTGATAAGTAGCTCATGCATTACACAAGTAAATAATTTTAGTCCCTGGAAATAAGTCCTTGTGAATTTCAAATTTTTTGTTATTCTTAAAATCATTACTCAAATAAACTGAAAATTTCTTCAATCATTTATTGAAAGAAGGAGTTTCAAAATCTTATTTTGTAGTTATGAAAGTTTGAGTAATTTTTCATATTATCAAATATAATGAACATTTGTAAATTTTAACTTCGAAACTAGTGATAATAGCAAAGTAATACTGGAACAATCAGATAAATGGGTGGAATAAAGTCATAGCACAACAGAAAATGATACAAAATTGTTGATTTTTGGCTCACAAAATTCAACATATTTTTGACATATTTTGCCACCTTTAGATAATGTTTAGTGGATTTTAACATTATTTTAACAAACAAGCTTAACAATGTTTTTGATTTTTTTAACAAAAATAAATATTTTTAGATCATTTTTATAAAAAATATGACTTATTTTTATGCTTTATCTACAATAGTTTGTAGTTTTTTTTGCAGAAATGACTTGTTTTTATATTCTATTTTTGAATTTTCTAAGACAGTTCATTGCATTAAGATTTTGTATCAATTTTGTTTACAACATCATATTTTAAATCTAGAGATTTGGTTTTGAAAAAATATATATTTTTATGTTAATTGACTCATTTTTTTTGGATTGATAAATTATGTTAAAATTGGGATTGCTTATTTCTAGTGAGTCTACATCATAGTTGGTTTTCAAATCAAAGATTAATAAATGTGGAAATTTTGTATAATTCTAAATATATTTTAAACATTTTTTATTTAAATATTTCTTAATGTTATGTAATCATTCTATAAATACAACACAATTAAAATCAGATAATGGTACATTGCTTTCAATTTCTAATACTAACATTCTATTCTACTTGAAGAATGTAAACTAAAGCTTGATATCTCATATAAGAAACTCACAATTTACAAAAATCATATTTCCAACTTTTTAAACATGATACACATTAAAATATATTTTTAGAATAATTTCCTAATTATTTTCAAATACAAGAAAACAATGACCTCAATTTATTTTAATACTTAAACCATTCTGATGAGTGAATTTCACAATTCTCTAAGTAACATATGGTTACCAATTATACACATATGCATGATTGCTCCTTTTTTTAATTTTAGCTAAATCTAAAATGAAAATCTCATTTTGAATATCAGCTATAGATAAACTGCTTATATTAGAAGCTAATATTTCATATGAGAAATTTGTTATTGAGTTTGAAAAACATTAATAAGTTTCAGGCATTATGATTGAGCCATTTATTCAAGTAAATAAATAGGATGACCTTCTAAATATTTCATATATATATATATATATATAATAAAAATCAATTATATAGTAGCATTTAACCATGGTTTTATAATAATGTCATATAAAAAGGGATTAAACTAAAAACTTCAGTACAAAAAATTAAAATAAGGTAAGTTAATATTCTTGTTTATATTTTCATATTTTTGAAAAGGCTTACTTAAGGGAGAGAAAATTTTGGCTATAAAGTACAAGAATTTCTAGGTAAAAATATTCACATTATAGTTTGACCCTCTCAAAAAGAAAATTCTAAAAATTTTGCTATCACATTTTATATATTTGTTAAGTAATAGAAAGTGGAGTATTATCTTTGAAAATGAAGCTTTAGAAAAGGAAACAAATTATTTAGCTTTATAATATAATTTTTAAAACAATAAATCATGTATTCAAAAAAATTATATATCTTACAATCAAGATAGAAGTGTTAATTAAGCAACTCTAACAACTTTGGAAAGAAAACAAGAAAAAAATAATTAGTAAAATGCATAAGTTATTTTTAGAATTTAAGGAAACTTTATAGCTTTACTTTTAAACTATCGTTAAAGCAGGTTTATATTTAACATGTGGAAGGTCATACATAGTACCCTTGCATCATGAGAGCAGAATAAAAATTATGTAGTTTTATTTTATTAATTTATAATAGTATTTTTATTTTTGGCTTTTTCATTAGTATAACTATATATTTAACTTTTTTGTTTTTCAGAACATAAGTTCAAAGCTTCCCATAACTACTTCAAGTTGAAGCTCCATATGATGTAATAAATGAATGATAGATTATAATGAATTTTTCTAGAGAATTTTCAAAAATGGTGATTAAGAATAATTATTATAATTTTTTTAAATTTTTATTATTATTCTATCTCTTGAAAGGAGATGGCCATATATCAATTAAATTAGTTTTTCCTCAGAAAAATTTATTCTTGATCTAAATAAAATTGCATCACTATAAACAAGATATTATTATGAAATTTGACAAATTTTTTTATCTGAACATAGCTGAAAGTATGTATAAATTAAAGTGTTCCAACATAGTCTTACTATTATCCCACCATTAATTTCACATTTAGATTTCATTATAATTGTAAAAGAAGTTTTTCAGTAATATTAATAATACCTTTATATTTAATAATTTAGTTACTTAGTAGATTTTTTTGACTTTTTTTATATGAGGCCTATTATATAACCACCACTTTTAGATTTTTTCAATTTTGAAGTCTGATAAATTAAATTTTTATTTAACTACCCAAATTATATCAAAAAAATTTCAAAAGTATATTTTTTAATGTACTCTTTTTGATAAACTTATCATTTCTTATAGGTTATTCTTCAACTATTTATTGTAATTAATTTATCATTCATTTATGGTCTGTTATTTTAGTTAATTACATCCAGACAGAATAAGGATACTCTCATATTATATTTGAGTTTTAAATTAAAAACTAAATACTAGTGGCTGGTATTAAATATGAGGTTGTTATAACTAAGTTTACCAATAATAAACTATTAAATGGCATTGTATATTACAAATTTTATTGAGTGTATATAAAAATAACACTCAAGAAATATATATAAGATATACATATAACCATTGAATATCAAAAATTAATTACTTATAAACATGGTCTTTTTTAATGATTTTCAAATTTACTTAAAGAGACATTAATATTACCACTTCAAATTTTATATCAAATATAACAATATTATTATTTCAATTTTAATTTTTTTACAAAAAAATTGAGTTACAAATGATTTTAATTCAGTATCTAATGAATGTTTTTGAAAAATATTTACAAAAATAGTAATAACCCCTCACAAAAAAAATATAATTTTTTTTACTTACAATTGGGACAGTATTTCTAGCCTTAAAATATTGGAATTCCTATCAGCTGGTTGTCTAGAAGAGGAAGAGGAAAAGGGAAGGAATTGAGAGGAGGAGGAGAAGATAGGGATGTTAATAAAATAATAAAAGTATTTTTTAATTATTCTAAGAGAGAAAGGCAATGAGGACTACTTGGGACTTGACAAAATATTGAGGGTTATAAAATTATAAAATATATATATTAAAATAAGAGTTATTCTCAATGCGCAGTAAACACTATTATTATTATTAGAATTATTGCAACCGTAAAATATTTATTTACTTTTAAATTTAGATTTTATAAGGCTAATAAAAAATAAAATAAATGTAATATAATTAAAGTTACATTTAGTTGAGTGTATATAATAAGTGATGGGTTAAAGGGGATTACCCAAGGCCCTTTTATAGACCAAGGGACCTCTGAAGCGCCAAAAATCAGTGAATAAAAAATAGTAATAAGCTAAAACAAAAATATAAAAGAGTAGAAATGAAACATGGATATTAAGAGAAAAATATGAAACAATTAACTAAAAACCATGAGTAATTAACCATTTTCCTATCATGACTTCCCAAAACACTTAATTAAAATAATTAGTAACCAAGTCAGTCTGAAACATGAGAACAATGAGTTAAATAATCAAAAACAGACATTATAGTGACATGTACAGGTTTTAAGTAAAACAAATAAAATTATTTTCATGCCAAAATTTCATATAATAAATTCAATCCAGTTTAAAGCAATTTAAATTAATTGTTTTAACTATGTAATTAATTCAATAATTAGTTTAAAGAAACATATAATTAATTTAATGATATTTGTAATTTAAAGAGGGGATTTTAATACTATGTTATTAAATAAGTGTTATAATTTATTAAATAATTTTTCCTGACACAATTAAGGGTCAAAAGAAGTGCCCAATATTATTGTTTAATAGTATATGAAGTTTTATTTAATATATAAATTTAAATAATTAATTTAATTACATTATAAGTCAATTTTACATATATAATTATAATATATGTTTGTAATTAATTAATTATTAATTTATAATTATTAAATACATAAAAATGCGCCATTTTTTGTGAAATATAAAATATATTATGCTTAATTTAAATGTATAAAAATTTATATAACAATAAACTCAATATAACACTTATTTTTAATAAGATACTTATATAATTTTATTATGCAATAAAATATTAATTTATATACATAAAATAAAATTCTTACGCCCTCTTTCAGGTCCAGTAAATTAACATATCATTTACTGGGTTCCTGGTATAGCCTGGCTGACACTCCCTCACTCTAAAAAAACAATAAAAAAATGCTAAGATTTTTTCTTTTTGTACTTTTTTAACAGAGTAGGAAGATTTGAAATCTCCTTTCCAGGTATCCATGAATCATGTTCATATGATTTGTTCTTATATCTCAATAAATATTCAGTACCTCTTTCAGAATTGATAATTCTATCAATGAGAATTTTATCAATTTCTGCAGTTTCTGTGACTTCCTGAGGGTTTTTCTTAGGTCTTCCCCTTCTTTTGGGAAATAAGTCACTGTTGGAAGTATAAGGCTTAAGCAAAGAAGTGGGAAAAACAGGATGTTTCTTATTATATGAAGAATACAATACAACTTCTACTGCATTATCTCCAACCATTCTTTTAACAACAAATGGTCCTACAAAAGGATCTTTTAATTTGTTGTTTCCTTAAGTAGATATCAACACTTCATCACCCTTGTTAAATGTGTATTCTTTTTGGGGTTTATCCCATATTTTCTTTTCAAATTCAAATGCTTTATCAATACAGCTTTGAGCATGTTTTATGCATAGCTGTTGCATTTGCATAAATAATTTTACACCAGAGTGGAGTTCCAAATTAGGTAATTTAATATTGAGAATCTGAGCAGGAGTGTTTGGGACATAACCTAAAAAAAGCTCAAAAGGCTTTTTCTCAGTTACAGAATGAACAGTGCTATTATATGCAAATTAAAGACCAGGCAATAGAGTGACCCAGTCATGAGTAAATCTGTCATTGTCTTTATATTCTAAACCAAAGGCACAATACCTTCTAATCATATCTTCCAGAGTTTGAATCATTCTCTCAGCTAGACCAACAGTCTGAGGATGGTGAGCTGTAGACAACTTTAACTCACAGCCACAAATATCCATCAAAGAGGTCCAAAACTCAGAAGTAAATTTAAGATCTCTATCAGAGATAATGGCTTTTAGAAAACCAATAATATTAAAAATGTAAGACCACAATAAGAAAGCTAATTCTTTTGTGGATACATCTTTGTTGGTGGAAAAATATTTTCACATTTTTGTGAATCTATCTACTATTACCTAACAAGAGTTATAGCTGTCTTTACCTGCAACAGGAAGACCTGTGACAAAATCCATGTTAATTATTTGCCAAGGAGCATCAGGTGCTTCAATATGTTGTAATAACCCTGCTCTTTTACCTCTCAACCTTTTAGATTTTTGGCAGAAACCACATGATTCAAAATATAATTTTGTATCTTCAGACATATTAGCCCACCAAGCAGTGTTTTTGATTCTAATCAATGTTTTTTCAAGATCAAAATGAACAGCTAATATGTCATCATGACAATGTTTGAGGATAGTTTCTTTCATAAAAGGAGGAATCACAATTAAATTAGTAATCTTTCTTCTATATATATGTAACCATCTTCAATTGAAAACTTTCCTTTAATAAAAGCATTTTGATATTTTTCAGGAAGAGTTTTCATCAATGCTTGAATTGAAGCATTCTTAGGATCATTTAAGATAGTAACTAACTTATTTAAATCAGAATCCTTATCATATGAATCCAGTATTAATTGCAATGACTCTTCTTCCATATCAACTATAAATATACCATCGATATGAACAGTATCATCTTCAGGTACATAATCAGGATTGGAGTCATTATTTGGCAGAGGCAATCTGGACAGCATATCAACATTGGAGTGAACATTTCCAGCCCTATGGATAATTTTCATCCGTTGTGGCATTCCAAATCTGGGTAGGCTACTTAGGTGAAAATTTGATTGGACCTTGGTTGGAAGAAAATCATGGTGTTAGCAGGTGTTAATTTGGTTGAAGAAAGTTAACTGGATTTTTTTTGGGTGGATTTATGGTGATTTTTGGAGGATTTATGGTGATTTTTTTGGAGGATTTATGGTTTTTTGGAATGGATATTTGTTGGTATTCCTATTGTTATTTTATGGTTTCATGGATTGGGTATTGGTTTTACTGGATTTTCGAGGGCTCTCTTGGTATTTTTGGTGGATTCAGTGTGCTCATGGAGTAGCCATTTTTTTTCCGGTGCGCTCCAGTGCGCTCCGGTTTGCTCCGGTGATTTTCCGGTGCAAAAGCAAAGTCACTGTGGCAAAGTTGGTCATTGTGGCAAAATTTGGTCATTGGTGCAAAGATTCTGGGCACTGTGGTAAAGTTTGGTCACTGCAGAAATGTCTAGGCACTGTGGCAAATTTTGGTCACTGCAGAAATGTCTGGGCACTGTGGCAAAGTTTGGTCATTGTAGAAAAATTTGATCACCAGTGCAAAGCTTGGTCACTGCAGAAAAGTCTGGGCACTTTGGCAAAGTTTTTTTACTGTAGAAAAGTCTGATCAACAGTGCAAAGTTTGGTCACTGTGTAAAGTTTGGTCACTGTGCCAAAAGTTTGGCTATTGTGGCAAAATTTGGTTAGAAAGTTATTATGCTTACTAGATCAATAGTTTATTGTAGATCATATGCATGTAGGGTATTGTTGGAAAGTTCTGGAGCAGAAGAATCATATGGGGAAGGGAGAATCTTAATCGTCAACATTTTTTTTGTCTTTTAGCTTTGATAATAAGGGTATTTTTTGATAATTAATAATATATAACATATAACAACAATTATAATAAAAAATATCAACATATAGGGTACCATGGGATAGCTCTCATCCTTGGTGACTCAAATTTATTTCTTTTCTTATAAAATTTATAAAATAAAAATATAATAAAGAACACTCTTTAATTTTGGTGGGAAACTGGGTAAATCTGGGGCAGACCTTTAATATGGCACCTTTGAACAGATCATCCCAAGGGTAGTTTCTGGGGTACTTTACTGTACTTTTCAGTCTCTGGGTCAGGTTTTGCAGCTTGTTCTAAGTATTTTCTGTTACTTGTATCAGTGTAATCTGGTATTAGGTATTTGTTTTGGGGGTGTAATCATTTATTGCACATAGTTTTTTTCTATATTATAGGTTTCCAACACTTTCAAAGTCTTTCTCTCAGATTTTCAACTTACCCAACTCTTCAAGCAGATCTTAAAGCTCATTTAATTGAATCTTACATTTACTTAGAGGGACAGGGATTTCTTTTTTTTTCCAACTCCCTTGGATTCTGCCTTCAGCAAGGTGATTGTAGGAGTCTACTCTACATTTTTGGTGCCCAACGTGGGGTTCAAATTCTCTAGCTTCTGAAGAAACTTACTTGTTGGACTTCTGGATTTTGGTTTTCTGGTTGTTGGATTTTGATTGCTTGGTTATTTGGTGATTCTGGTAACTGGCTGAACCATTACAGGATCTGTGGTAGTGGGGATCTAGGTATAGAGCTGAACCCTTGCTAGATCTGTTGTTTTATCCTAGCACAGGGGGGAAAAAAGAAGGACTGGTAGGCGAGTCGTTTTTTTGAATTTTGGACTAACCTTGTTGTAACCTGGTTATAATTCTGGGTAGGCTTAAACTCATCTTTTTTACAAATTTTTGATGCTATATACAGGTCTGATGCATGATAAAAGTAAAGAAGTTTATCTCATTTCTTTAAAATAGACCATTATTAATTTTTTCAATTTCATTTCTTAATATATGTTCTGATAATTTTTTTTATTAATTTATATCAAATTTTTGGCAACTTTAAAATATTTTTATTTTGATTATTATAGACTTCTTAAGTTCCAAAAAATATTTATTTTTGTTCAACTCTTTTTTTACACATATTATCTGGTTCAAATTTACATAATATATGTACTTCAATCCACTTCCACATAATGAAATATTGAAATATGTAGAAAATGAAAAATAATTAGTACAAAGTAAAAGTTATTCCTCAAATTTAATGAAAAAAATATTTATTTTTCATCTAAATTTTATATCTATTATTCATGAATAGTGAAAGAGAATATTGGCCAGATTCCATAGGCATATTAAAAAAATATTTTAAATTTATTTCATTTTTAATATAAATTTTCAACAAGAGTGGATGATTTCTTTTCCATTCTTTGAGGCATATTTTTTATTTTTTGACCTCAGGTAAATTAATCAAAGAAAATCTACCCCCCTAAGTTATAAAATCTTTCTCCACTCACTCTTTGTGCTCCACTAATAATAAAACCAAAAAAACCTTGAAAGCATTCATTGTATCCTACTTTGTACTCTTATATACACTCCGTTCTATATGTTTAACTATCATCCCCTAGTGTGTCCTCTCCCAGTTGCATAAATCCCATACATTTTTTTTTGCAAAGATCACACTTCCCCAATTTCTCACTGTCTTGAATTCCCCGTTCTACCCCCCAAATCCTATTTTTTCTGCTTGAATTACCCCCACTTCTTTACAATCCCTCATTTACCCCTGCAAAGATCTTTTTTTTTCACCCTCAGGATCCCTATTGCACCTCTACATTTTACATTTTCTCCACCGGCCTTTTCCAGCTTGCCCCCCATAAATCCTGCTTGTCACCAAGTTACACTCTCACACCCCCACATTTTATGGTAAAAGTTCTTTAGAAACTCTTTTTTTCATTTGGACTGATGTCTTATACCACCCCTCTAAAGTATTTTGTACTTACTCATTTAAAGTTTCAAGTCACGTGCATCAAAGTGTCGCAGCATCACTTAGCTGCACGTGATCTCAGTTTTTTTCCTCCACTTCACTCAAAAAATTGACACTGGGCCTTTAAAACACAAGTCACATGCAGGAAAGTATTGCAGCGACACTTCCTTGCATGTGACCTCAGTATTTTCATTGCACTTTTTTCTTCTCCTTAACTCAGTGCATTAGAAAACTGAATCACTTATAATTTAATGTTTCTAAAGACATTTTTTCAATGAAACCGGGGGGATGTAAGGGACTGTGTAAGACAGTAGAGTGAAGGGAAAAATTTTGGGTGGGGAAAGGGGATAGTATAGAAGATGAGTAATTTCAGAGGATGAAAAAGACAATGAGTATTGTTATAAATAAATTTAAAAGGAGGGCTTGTAGTGAAAAAAAAAAAGGAAAATTGATAGAGAAGGAGGGGGTTAAAGAGGTAAAAAAATTTTGTGTAAGTAGATGAGATTTAACACCCCATTGAATAACTCAAGCACCAGCAGGGGGGCACCTGCAGGGACAAAAGAAGGGATTAAAATGGGAAAAAAGGAGGATACAGAGGAGCTGTTACAGGAATTTTAAAAGTGATTTCTTCCTCCGCATATTTAATTTAAATAGTAAAGACATTATATAGAAAATTTAATTTAAGACCACCCAATACAATGATTCATTTTTTTAAAAAAAATTTTGCCTTAAAGATAAAGTATTTTCCCAGTATATGTATTTTGGCAAGACTATCATTTAATAAAAATTTTTCTAAGCTTACTGAATGTTTGAAAAACATTTTTGAATTCACCTTATATAATTCTTCACCTCATATTCCATTTTTTTCATCCACCAAAATAAATAAATAAATAGAGGTGATGAATTATCACCACAAAATTGTTAAAAAAACTTAACTAATGTAAATATTTTATTGGAAAAAACAAAATGTGATGCATCAACTACATCAAGATGTCTTAATTTATGATTTATGCAGAAGTAATAGTAGAACTTGTGAATTCTGATAAGCAAAAATTTCTGAGTTAGGTAAAAACAATTTGAAAAGGAGAAAAAAGGAAAAAATAATATAAAATAAATGTGGCAAAAAATTAGTGAACACCATATCTAGCACTTCAAACCATGGGAAAAAATTTAAATAAATCAATTTTTTACAATTAAATCCTCAAAATCACTTGTTACACTAACTTTAAACAAGATATTGGTATCAAAAGCATGTCACATACTGAAGTTTATTAAAGAATTAAAAATGCAAGATGAGAAAAACAGAAAAACAAAACTTCATAGAAAAAAAAGAAAAATTGAAAGTGAAAAATTGCTAATGAGTCTATTACTTTATAAAAATCTTTTTAAAATATTCCATTAAATTTAAAGAATTTAATGTGGTATGATATTGTAGTTTTTTCCACTTTTATTTTTCAGAATAATTTTCAAAAAAAAAACTTTTCTGAATCATCAAGGGGATAAGTATGTTTTTTTTTCTCATTTTTCAAAAATTAACAACTAATATGATTTTTTTTCTAAAAAAATGTCATTTCAGGTCACAAATATTTTTTTTTACAAAATTTGATGTATGATAGATATAAAATCATGAATAAAAAGCTGTAGTTATCTTTTTGTAAAAAATATTTTTTGGGGATATGACATCTTTCTTTTTTTTTCCTATCTCTGTAATAGAAGACATAGCAGTTGAATCATTGCACCAGATAATTAAATATATATTTATAAATTAAAGATTCATGAGAAGAACTATAATATTCTTTTACAGCTCCTCATGCGCAAAATAAGTAGATAATCAATATTTTATATAAAATTTAAAAAAAAATTATCATAAATTAATTTTTAATAAAGATGATCAATAAATATTGAAAATGAAATGTGCATCAAAGTTTAATATGTCCTTTACATCTATATTAAATATTTATTGTGTGTCCATGAAATAAGTTCAGTATGAATATATTTTGATTATTTTATATAGATATTTATATAACTATAGTATGTCTCTTTTAAGATATGCAAGATTCATCAACATTGAAAAAAGAATTAATTTATTTTCTTCCTTCTTGAGGTCATGATTTCAAGGAACAAAAAGAGGGAGGAAGTAGAAAAGAATTTTCAAAATATTTACTTGAAATTTTTTCACTCATACCCACCCCTACAAGATTACTCCAAAGATTACTCCAGAAGACCTGAAAGACAACTTGATTGCAAGTCCTCATTTTTTCCCCCCTGTGTAGTAAAGGGCTGAACCCTTGTAGGATATTGTCGGTTGTCTGGTAAAGGGTTGAACCCTTGCAGATCTTATTGGCTTCTGGTGCTATTTGGGATGTCTTCTCCATCTGGTGCTGGTGTTATTTCTGCTGCTGCTGATGGTGTCAGGCCTTCAGTAAGGATTCAAACTTGGGATGGGCCCAAGTTTGTTGGTGATGATGTAAAGTGGTTTTTGGGCAGATATGAGGCTGCCGCTGGAATTGATGGGGCTTCTCATCTAGATATAGTGAAGCAGGTAACCTTTTTCATTGGTGATATGGAAGTTGAGAAGGAGATTACTGGTATGGAGGGTTATAAGACTAGGGATTGGAAAAGGCTTAGTAGGGAAATGGTGGACAGATGGGGAGGCAGATATTCAATGGTGGATTTAGATAAGGTTGTTGGAGAATGGAAAGTGCAGGGTGGAATAACTTCTTTGGTGAGTTATTGGAAATTTTTTGGTAGTTTTGAAACTGTGGTGGAATATCTGGTGGAGGTAGAGGAATCGGCTCATGAAAATGCAGTCAAAGATTTATTTTGGTCCGCTTTTGGGAGGGATGTTAGGATGGATGTGTTAAAGGAGTTATCTAGGAAGGGGTTGATGAAAACCTTACCTAATGGGGAGCAGAAGTTGCCTGCTCTTAAGGTGGTTAAAGAATTGGTGGAGTCTCACCTCAAGCTTTTGGCTGTGGACAGTTATCAAGAAACATGTATGCAGTATGTCAGCAAAATTAACAAAGTTTTGGCTGATAATAACAATATTATGAAGAAGGCTCAGGAGGCAAGAAAAGCTCAGTTGGGGAAACCGGTTCATAAGGTGGATGAGAATGTGGATAAGGAGATGGTGGATCAATTGGCTGACTTAACAAAGCAATTGAAAACTTTTGTTCAAGAAACTCAGAAGGCCAGCAGGTTTTCAGCTTCTTCTTCATCATCTTATTCAAGTAGAGGTTATGATAGGAGAAATGGTGGTACTGTTGATGTTTGGATTTGTTCCTACTTTAACCGGAAGGGAAATAAGTCTAATGATTGTTGGACTTTGAATAGGGATCAGGCTGCTGGTAGAGTAAAATTTGATGGAAAGGTATTTAGGCTTCCTGATGGATCTTTTATCAAGCCCAGTGAAGGTCAGGCTCCTTCAGATTTGGTGAGGAGGAATAGTATGGGTGAAAAGAGAGCTAGGTTTGAGGAATTGCCTACTGAGGCTTCTTATGGTACTGGAAATAATTCTGGAGATAAGGGGAAGGAAAAAGAGGTTAGTAAGGCTACTTTTTCTACTTCATATGGTAATTTGGAGTTAGTAAAGGTTGTTAAGGCGGATTGTTAGTGTATGGCTGGTGTATATAATGTGGAGGCTGCTAGGAGGGCGGCTGCTTCTAAAGCTAGAAGCAGTATTTCTAATCAGTTAAGGTCAAGAGGTGGAAAGGCGGATTCTAAGAAGGCTGAAGATCCCAAGAATATTTATATGCTTGAAGAGGTTCGTCAGATGCAGAAGGGGATAGCTGATATGGGTCCCCCTAGTTTTGGTTCTTTTGATCTTAATGGTTATCCTATGCCTTTGGATGATGGTTCAGATACAGAGGAGGATGTGCCTTTGGCTTCTTTGCCTAGGCCAAGCTCTAGTGGGCCAATGGAGGGAGTTAGAACTACTGTTGATGGTTCTGGTTTGTTCTCTGTGGATGGAAAGGTTCATGGGGATAATTCTGATGTGGAGATGCATGATGGTGTTGGTAATGTGGGACCTCAGGAGTATTCTAGGGAAAAGGTTGCTAGGAGTAAGGCTCATTATGAGAGGACAGTGGTTTCTGGTAGAGAGAATGCCATGGATGTTGTTTTGGGAAGGGTGAATCAGCTTCAGATTCCATTATCTTTGGGTTAATTGTTCACTATTAGTCCAGCCCTTGCTGAAAAGCATAAGAAGCATTTGACTAGGAGAAGAGTGGCTACTGGTGAGGTGGAGTATATGTGTGAAAATGTGGAGAAGTTTAGTAATGAGGAGGAGACTCATTTTTCTGCTCCTTTGGAATATTTGGTGGTTTCTTTAAATGGAAAAGAAGTGAAGTCATTGGTTGATTTAGGCTCACAATTAAATTTAATTTCATTGGATCAAGCAACTATTCTGGATTTTCCAATTAAAGCTGGTGTTGGAGGAAATCTCAGAGGGATAGGTGGGCATTCTACTGAGTTGATTTGTACAGCGGAGCATGTAAATTTAGGTGTAGGTGGAGCTGTTGTAAAAGTTCATTTTTATGTGGCTAGAGGAGCTGTGAAGACAGTTTTAGGAGGGCCATTTTTGATGGATTTTGAGGCCAAGATTGGTTATCAGTCTGGTGTTGGGATTAGTTTGGAAATTACTGGGGATGATATGAGGCAGTTACATATGAGGTTGGAACCCCCAGATGATGAAGGTTGGGAAACTAGGCCTGGTGTTTCTGCATATTGTCAGTGTTGCACTTGCACAAGGAAGAGAAAAGATTTGAAGTCCTCTTCTGGTGTACTTGAGGATAGTGGTGATCATTTTCTTGGTGACCCTTCTTTTTTAGGGTAGATAGGGCTGATCATTCTAGTTCTGTAATCTCTCCTCAAGAAGAAATCCCAGATTGCAGTAGGTCAGCTCAAGTGGAGATATATCAAGTGGAATCTCAACTTTTTGTAGATAATACTACTTTATTATGTCAATTTTTGTCAAATTATTTGTCTGGTTTCAGTTTTTCTTCAAGTTTTCTCTCAAGTTTATTTCAAGTTCTGAAGATGTTTTAGAGAAAATTTTGTTGGAGCGTAAAAGTTTTGGAGTGGTGGAAAATGGGTCTAAAAGTAAGTCCTCCCAATTGTGCACCGCTAGGGTTTCTTCTACACCTTTCAAAAACATTACCATGGCCACACATGTGAGTATTGGGAACACCCCTGGTTGTTTTTCTAGATATAGCAAGAAACTATTAGACAAAAATCAAGAAAAAAATCTCAAGATAACTGAAAATCAGCAAAAAAAATATTTATGTAAAGATGTTGTCAGTAGGAAGGAGCCTACTTGGTTTACTGTTGGCCTCCAGCATGAGTATTAACTGCACAATAATTCTCAACTAATGTCTCATTCTGATTTCTCTCAAGAAAAATTGAAAATTCAAAAAAATTGTCTGAATAAAAAAAAGCAAGAAAAATTGTTTGTTGATTTGGGTTCTGTGATGTGTGGTGATGATTTGGTTGGTGGTTTTGTTGGCAAAACTGGTGTGTCTGTGTCCAGTTGCAGAAGAGAGTTACTCCAGCATGAGGATAAAAGGCATGACTTTCTAGCTTCTGGTGCGGCAGTCACTGCAGTGCAGGAGCTATCTGAAAGTAGCATGGACAGTCTCTGTGATGAAAATCCTGAGCCTAATTATGATGTTTATTGCCCTAGGGGTATTTTTTATTTGGTTGGTGATTTGGGTACTGGTGAAGTGGATGAGCAGAATTTGGTACGGAAATATTTTGGAGTGGTGGCAAATGGGTCTAAAAATGAAGATTCTGTTGATGAAAGGAGCTCAATTCCTCAAGTACATGTCACTACGCAATATAGGGGGTGGACTTGCTAGCAAGTCCTCAACCTGAACTCAGATGGAACTCAGATGGAACTCAGACTGAACTCAGACTGAACCCATACTGAACTCTACTTGAACACCCACCTAAAACTGTTCTGCTGAGTGGTGTTCATCCCTGATTGTATGGTTCCTTTATCAATAGCTCAATGTGTGTTCAATCTATGGTGAGTTTGGGTCCAAGGTTGCGGACTTGCTAGCAAGTCCGCCCCCCATATTGTGTGGTGTGTGGAAGTGGAAGCAGCAAAATATAAGAAGGTTGCTGTGAAAGTTAAATCAATCAATGAAGCGCTGCCAACTGGATTGAATCCCCCCTTGAAGAGACCATTTTTGTCAAGAGATCCATATGAAACTCCTTTAAGAATGAATCAGCCTGAATTTTCTGAAACATCAAGAATTAATTTTGATAGGATTAGTGTTGTAAATTTTGGGCCAGAGGGATGGTTATCTGGTGAGGAGATGAATTTGTTGTTGGATGTGATGGTGTTGAGGGAGAAGGCTATTGCATTTGTGGAAGAAGAGAGGGGTGTTTTGAAGCATTCTCATGGTGAACCTTACAATATTCCAGTTGTTTATCATGAACCTTGGCAACTCAAGCCAATTCCAATTCCTGCTGCTCTTAAAGATGATTATTTTGAAGCTTTTAGGGAAAGGATTACGACTGGACTTTATGAACAATCGTCATCAAGTTATTCAAGTCCAGTTTTCTGTATCAAGAAGCCTGATGGAAAGCTTAGAGTGGTTCATGATCTTAGGG
This sequence comes from Hemileia vastatrix, assembly GCA_030280995.1. Taxonomy (NCBI): domain Eukaryota; kingdom Fungi; phylum Basidiomycota; class Pucciniomycetes; order Pucciniales; family Zaghouaniaceae; genus Hemileia; species Hemileia vastatrix. Next base: position 3,208,622 of record JASXTE010000003.1, on the reverse strand, counting down.
AATTGAATAGGGTGACTATAAAAGATGCTGGTATTCCTCCAAGTGCAGAGGAATTTTTTGATACTTTTTCTGGAAGGGTATGTTATGGTTTGGTTGATATTATTAGGGGCTATGATGAAAGAGAATTACACCAGATTCAAGACCTCTGACAAGTTTTGATACTCCTCTTGGACGGTTACAGCTGACTAGATTACCTCAAGGTGCTACTAATTCTGTTGCTGATTATCAAGCACAAATGGCTTGGATTCTTCAAGATGAAACTCCACAGTATGCTGGTATATTTATTGATGATGGTGGAATTAAAGGTCGTTCAACTGATTATGATAATGAAGTGTTGGAGGAGAATCCAGGTATCAGGAGGTTTATTTGGGAGTATGCAGTAACTTTGGAAAGGATGTTGTTTAGGATTGAAGAAGCTGGTTTAACTATTTCCGGTTCTAAATTTTCTTGTTGTGTTCCAGCTTTAGAGATTCTTGGTCACGTGGTGTGTAGGGAAGGCCGAAATATGTCAATAAAGAAAGTCAACAAAAATCAATCTTGGCCGAGACCTAGAAACACTACTGAAGTTAGAGGATTTTTGGGAGTATGTGTTTATGTTAGGATGTTTATTAGGGATTTCTCATTATTGGCTGCTCCATTGAGAAGGTTAACTAGGAAGGATGCTGATTGGTATTGGGATGAAGCTTGTGAAGAAGATTTTTTTAAGTTGAAGAAGGTGTTTGGTGAAGATATTATTCTTCATAAGTTGGATTTTGGTGAAGGTGTTGGTAGGATTTATTTAGCTTTTAATTCTAGTCAGCTGGCTGCTGTTGCAGTGCTTTCTCAGATGGATAAGGGTGGTGATGTTAGACCAGTTAGGTATGAATCTGTAGTTTTTACTGAGGTGGTATCAAGATATTCACAACCAAAGTTGGAACTCTGTGGTGTGGCAAAAATTTTAAAGAAACTTCAAAATATCTTATGGGGTCAACATTTTGAACTTCAATTGGATGCTAAATCTTTAATTCAGATGATTAATTGACCTATTTTACCTAATGCTCCAATGACTAGACCACCTACAGTAGATGATTCCGATTCAGAAGAGTTTGATGAAGATATACCTATAATCAAGGCCAGTACCAAGGGTGCTGAGGAATTTCCATAACTCCCCCATGAGGTTAAACTGGCTGGTTCTATTTTTGTTGAATTTGATGAAGTTGATGATCTAGTTGATCATGAGGTTTTTGTAGATGAGGATGGTGTGGTTGTTTGGGATAATTGGAAGATGGTTAATGGTGTTTATGTTTGGGATCTGAAGGAGGATAGTGGTAGCATGGAAATTTTTTTGAATGAGGTGGATTATGTGAATTTTAGCAAACAGCCAAATGCTCAGAGAATGATTGCACATTCACAAGTGGGAGATATTGGGGACAGGGAGATTCCTTGGATGTTATATTATTTGATTTTTATGATGAAATTTGGGGCCAGACTGGGTTTTAATTTTTAATGGTGAAATATTTGTTGTCTCTGGGAAAACCAGAAGAATGTGATGAAGCCTAATGGGTGGCTATCAAAAAGAAGTCACCTGGTTTTTATTTGTCTGGTAGAAGGTTGATGAAAAGAAGACATTCAAATCCTCAAGTTGTTGTATCTCAAAGAAAAGGTCAAGAATTGGTGATGAAATCTCTTCATGAAGATTTAGGGCATAGGGGCTTTGGAGAAACTTATAAGCGGATTGCTGATAGATTTTGGTGGCCTGGAATGAGTATGGCTGTTAGATCTTGGGTTCAGTCATGTGAAAAATGTCAGAGAAGAATTTATTTAAGGCCAAAAGAACCTGGAAATGCTACTGGTGAAAATAATATCTTTGGACGGGTTAGTTTGGATGCTGTTCACATCAAGGAAGGTAAATATAAGTACTTGATTGTGGAAAGGGATGATTTGTCTGGTTGGGTTGAGGCTGTCCCTCTTATTAGTTTATCTGCTAAAAATGTAGCAGAATTTTTGATGAAGGAATGGGTGTATAGGTATGGTGTTATGAAGTTGGTAACTGTTGATGGCTGCTCCGAGTTTGGTACAGACTTCAAGGAAGCTGTTGAAAAAATTGGCTCAAACGTTAGGGTGGCGACCCCATATTATCCTGAGGCAGAAGGAATGGTTTAAAGGGGGCATAAAGTTATTAAGGATTCTTTGGTTAAAATGTGTGGAAAAAGTGCTGAAAAGTGGAGGCATTATTTACCCCTTGTTTTATTTGCTGACAGGATTACCACCAAGAGGAAAACTGGTTATTCTCCTTATGAATTAGTTTTTGGTCAGAAAGCTGTTTTACCGGTTGATCTTGAAGCTGAATCTTATCTTGGTGTTGATTGGGATGTAGTCAAAACTTCTGAAGATTTGCTCTGTGCTAGAATGCAACAGTAACAAAAGAAGGAGGAATATTTGGAGAAGGCATACAATAGGATGATCAAGATCAGGGATCAGTCTGTGAGGTATTGGGATCAAAGTTTGGCCCATAGACTCAGGAAGCCTTTGAGGCCTGGTGATATGGTGTTGGTGTATAATAGGAGTTTGGAAAGTCAGTGGGGGAAAATGTTTGCTGATAGATGGAATGGACCATATAGGATTAGAGAACAGGTTTCTGGTGGTTCATATGTTTTGGAAGAACTGGATGGTGTTGTCTTAAAGAAGAGGGTAGATGCTGATCAAGTGAAGAAGTTTTACCGTAGGGGCACAAAGAGTGCTGAAGTTTGACTCCGAAATAAGGATAAACTACAACATCAATCTTTTAGGAAATATCACAGTCTTTTGAAAAATCAATCATTACTTCAATTTTAAAATTTTATTATGTAATGAAAATATGAGAGGGAAACAAATTTTGTTAGGAGTGTTCACAGGGGAACCTTCTAGATTTTATATTGGCAAGTTTGGGGGTAATTGATGAGTTGGCAGCTCTATTCACAATTACCCCATAATGTTTGTTTCCAAACCTTCTCTGTTTCTAGTTGAATCCTGGCTTTGTTTTTTGTTATATAGGTAGTCCTCTATGACTATAAACTGCAACCTTATGTCAACACAGCACAATCTTTTGGAAGTCTGGATTCAAGAATTTTGTTTTGTTTCATTTTTTTTGTTGTATTGGGGTGGATGATCACTTGTGGTCTCCAATCATTTTTACAAATTGGAGGGAGCCCACACAGTGATCATTAGTTTTTTTCTTTGATTTTCATTAAATTATCATTTTTCAAATCTTCAAATTTTCAAAATTTATTTTTATTTTTTTAAAAAAAAAAAATTTCAAAATTTAATTTTCAAAAAAAAAATTATTATTTTCAAAAATAATTTATTTTCAAAAATTTCATTTTATATTATATTTTTAATTTTTCTTTCCTTTGTATCCACAATAAAGGTGCACTTGGATGTGGGTATGATGTCAGGGGTTCGGCTCATCCAAATGGCTGGGGGACATCTTTTATTTTTTTATTTATCTTTAATTTTATTTATCTTTTTCTTTTATTATATATTTATTTTATATATTCTGCTAGTCCATCAAGACTTAAAACTGAAATTCTTTTCAAGATCATTTATGATTGGTCCTAAACTTAAAGACCATGGAAAACTGAAGATTTCAATAAAACTAGGAATTATAATGGTCAAGATTTGAGGAGGATTTCTTTTAGTTAGAAGTGTTCATTGGGGAACCTTCTAGACTTTATATTGGCAAGTTTGGGGGTAATTGATGAGTTGGAAACTCTATACACAATTAATCCACAAAGTTCGTTTATATGCTTTAATGTTTATAGATTGATCCATAGCATTGGTTTTGTGATGCAGGTGGAAGTCCTCTAAGACTATAAACTGGTGATTTTTGCGCTTGATGACTCAAGAAAATTCAAGTGGAGGCCGTTACTGTAAATTGGAGGACCTCATGGAAATTTCCAGATCATTGCAGCTCTGGCTCAGTGGAGATGAAAGCCCACTCTCTAAATTTTCTTTTCTGTAGTTGGTGATTTTGGAACTTGGAGGACCTCATGGCAATGTCCAGATCATTGCAGTTCTAGCTCAGTGGAGATGAAAGCCCACTCTCTGAATTTTCTTTTCTGTAGTTGGTGATTTTGGAAAATGGAGGACCTCATGGCAATGTCCAGATCATTGCAGTTCTGTCTCAGTGGAGATAAAAGCCTACTCTCTTAATTTTCTTTTTTTTGTTGGAGGTGAATGGTAGAGGAGTTTGGAGGACCTCATGGCGGTGTCTAGATCCTTGCAGTTCTAGCTCAGTAGGGTTTAAAGCCTACTCTTTCATACTCAGTGGATTGAAGCATCAAAAAATCAAGTGGAGTCAACTTTAGAAGCAAAATTTTTATTGAAATGATGGTGAAAAAGTTTTTTATGTGATTCAGAATGGAATGGGGACATTCCATATTGGAGGGAGGATGTGGCATTCCAAATCTGGGTAGGCTACTTAGGTGAAAATTTGATTGGACCTTGGTTGGAAGAAAATCATGGTGTTAGCAGGTGTTAATTTGGTTGAAGGGAGTTAACTGGATTTTTTTTGGGTGGATTTATGGTGTTTTTTGGAGGATTTATGGTGTTTTGGAATGGATATATTTTGGTATTCCTATTGTTATTTGATGGTTTCATGGATTGGGTATTGGTTTTACTGGATTCTCTAGGGCTCTCTTGGTATTTTTGGTGGATGCAGTGTGCTCATGGAGTAGCCATTTTTTTCCGGTGGGCTCCGGTGCACTCTGGTTTTCTCCAGTGATTTTCCGGTGCAAAAGCAAAGTCACTGTGGCAAAGTTGGTCATTGTGGCAAAGTTTGGTCATTGGTGAAAAAAGTCTGGGCACTGTGGCAAAGTTTGGTCACTGCAGAAAAGTCTAGGCACTGTGGAAAATTTTGGTCACTGCAGAAAAGTCTAGGCACTGTGACAAATTTTGGTCACTGCAGAAAAGTCTGGGCACTGTGGAGGGTTTGGTCACTGTAGAAAAGTCTGATCACCAGTGCAAAGTTTGGTCACTGCAGAAAAGTCTGGGCACTGTGGCAAAGTTTGGTCACTGTAGAAAATTCTGATCACCAGTGCAAAGTTTGGTCACTGTGTAAAGTTTGGTCACTGTGCCAAAAGTTTGGCTATTGTGGCAAAATTTGGTTAGAAAGTTATTATGCTTACTAGATCAATAGTTTATTGTAGATCATATGCATGTAGGGTATTTTTGGAAAGGTCTGGAGCAGGAGAATCATATGGGGAAGGGAGAATCTTAATCGTCTACATCTTTTTTGTCTTTTAGTTTCGATAATAAGGGTCTTTTTTGATAATTAACAATATTTAACATATAACAACAATTATAATAAAAAATATCAACATATAGGGTACCATTGGATAGCTCTCATCCTTGGTTACTCAAATTTATTTCTTTTCTTATAAAATTTATAAAATAAAAATATAATAAAGAACACTCTTTAATTTTGGTGGGAAACTGGGTAAATCTGGGGCAGACCTTTAATAAGGCACCTTTGAACAGATCATCCCAAGGGTAGTTTCTGGGGTACTTTACTGTACTTTTCAGTCTCTGGGGCAGGTTTTGAAGCTTGTTCTAAGTATTTTCTTTTACTTGTATCAGTGTAATCTGGTATTAGGTATTTTTTTGGGGGGTGTAATCATTTATTGCACATATTTTTTTTCTATATTATAGGTTTCCAACACTTTCAAAGTCTTTCTCTCAGATTTTCAACATACCCAACTCTTCAAGCAGATCTTCAAGCTCATTTAATTGAATCTTACATTTACTTAGAGGTACAGGGATTTCTTTTTTTTTCCAACTCCCTTGGATTCTGCCTGAAGCAAGTTGATTGTAGGAGTCTACTCTACACTGTCCTCTGTATTCTTGAACAGCAAGTTGCTACCTGAACATATGTCTATTAGGTGTTTTCATGTTTAAGAGGGACTTCACAGTGCTACAGTCAGTTACCAATTCATACTTTTAGTCATCTAGATAGTAATGAAGCTTCTCAAGAGCCCAAAAAACTGCTAAGCACTCTAATTTAGTGGCACTATATTTCAATTCACTATTTCTCAAGGTTCTTGAAATATATCAAATTACAACTTCTGAGGATTTACAATTAATAATTTATTTCTGCTGGAGGGAAACACCCAGGCCAACAAATCTAGCATCTGTATACAGGACAAATGGTTTGTTAAAATCTGGAAGAGCAAAGATAGGGGCTGTCATTAAGCAACATTTTAATGTATCAAAAGCTTTTTGACAGTCAATATTCAAGATGAATGCAACATCTTTCCTAGTTAGTTTGGTAAGAGGCAAGGCTATGACCTGATAGTTTTTAATATATTGTCTATAATAGCCACACACACCCAAAAAACTTTGAATTTCTCTTACAGATGTTGGTGCCTTCACATTTTGAGTTGCAGCAACTTTGTTGTGGTCTACACAAATTTGTAGGCCTGAAACAACATGGCCAAGGACTTTTAAAGATTGAAAACCAAATTTACACTTTTTTAAGGACAAGGTCATATTTATTTCATCCATTTTTTGAAAAACTCTATTTAAATGAATCATATGTTCATCAAAAGCTTTAGAAAAAACTATGATATCATCAAGATACACCATAAGCCATCCTTCAATTATTTCTTGATGGAAAGTGTTATCCATGACTTTTTGGAAAACTGAAGGTGAATTTTTAGGGCCAAATGGCATTCTAACATACTTATATATTCCCATATGAGTAGCAATAAGCAAAAAATTCTGAGAATTTTTCTCAACTGGAACTTGATGATACCCTTTATTACCATCCAGACAACTAATAAATTTTGCACCTTGCAAGGTAGCATGTATTGAATTAATTCTTGGTAAAGGATAAATATCTTCAACAGTATAAGTGTTTAGTTCTCAGTAATCTCCACATAATCTAGCCTTATCTTTTTCATAAGAAATTGAGACTGGGGAGATGACACAATATTTGGGGGTGACATCCACTTTCTCAATGATATTCATTTTTGATAATGTTGCAATATTATCTTCAATATCATTTCTTTTTGTTGGAGAAGCAGGATATGGGTTTTTCTTAAGACTGGGAGGAATATCACTCAAGTTACAGGATTATGTAATTTTCATTTCTTCCTGAACACTTCCCAAGACATGAGAACCATTAGCAAAAGCCATAGGGAAGGAGGTAATTGAGGCAATAATAGAATCCTTTTGTTCACTAATTAACTGATCACCAAAAGAAGCATTATTTATTTCATTTAATAAATCATCCATTTCAATTGTTTTTCTGCCTTTACACTGGATCAGTGAGTTTCAAGACTTTAACAGATGCCCAGAAGGTTTTCGAGGGAAGGAAATATTGAATTTTCATTTTCCATTCAATCCCAAGGTGAAGCAATTATTTGCTGGGTCCAAATTCACACCAAACATGGTCAAAATATCATTACCCATAATAAAACAATGGCTTAAATTATCATTTTTCATGACATCAAATTCACAAATGGCTCTGACAAAACCACCATTATATTTGAAGAATACAGAGGTTTTGTATTTTCCAATAGGAATTAAGGTAGAACCATACCCTCTCCATTTTTCAGAAGTTATAGTTAATAATTTACTCAAACAATCCTTATCTACTGAAGCTAAGGCTCTTTCAGACACTACACTTCCTTCAGCACCAGAATCAAGAACTAAATCAACATTTATACCATTAATGATAACAGGTGCTTTCAAAGGGGATATGGCTATAGAATTGTTAGTAATATCTTTAATTATTTCAGCATTTTCCACTTAAGATAAATCCAATACACATTCTTCAGATATATTATCTAAATAATGGACATCTTGTTCCAACATTAAAACATCTTTAACAGAGTCATTGTCATAGGAGATATTACTTTCACAGTTACTAGAAGAATTATTGACATCAATTTCAGCCTCATCAGTGTCTTCATTTTGTTCAACAAGGTGAATTTTCTTGTCACAAACATGACACTTTTGCCATGGTTTGTTACATTTATAACAAGTATTTGTTGCATATTTTTTAGGTGCAACTGGGGCAGAGGGTTTACCAGATTTTTCTGGGGGCTTTGTAGAGGGTTTATTTTGATGATGATAAGATTTACCAAGGTAATTCTTTGGTTCATATCTATGGTTGAGTAGTACCTCATTACAGATATTAATGAAAGAAGAATTTTCTCTTACATGCTCAGTTCTAGCTAAAATTAAATCTCTAAGATAATTTGGTAATTTATACAAGAATTTATCTCTCCAAATATCATAATCCATCTTTGGATCAATTGCTCTCAGGATTTTTTTTACTTTCATAAGAAAAACAATGGGGTTTTCAACAGAGGATGATAAATATCTAGTATTCTCATACAGTCTTTTCTGAGCCAACCTGAATTTTGAACCACCAAACTGATTCTCAATCAAGGATTTCCAATCATTCCATGTATAATGATTTTTATCTAAAAGAACAGATTCATACCACATCAAGGCTACATTGGAAAATAAAGAAATTAGCTTAGAAACAATTTCCTCATCAGGTAGTTTATAAGAACTCTTTAAATTATCAGTTCTTTGGATAAAGTGTTGCCAATCAGAAGAAGAGTCACCATCAAAGGTAGGATATTGGTCCAATTTAGGCCAATTTTTCTGACTACTGGGATGGCCCATCTTTTGATTTGAGTTATTCATCATTAATAATTCCTGAAGTTTATCCAGGTGTTCAGAAATTTTATTATTTACAGAAACAGCTGGTACATGACCATCACAAGATTTTTTGCTAGTAGCAAAAGATTTTACAGACTCATTGTCAGTTTGTTTAATGGCTGAAATATGAGGAAGGAAAGAGAAACTATGTTCAGGTTCTTTTTCCTTATTTTTATGCAGCTTATGGGCAACATTCTCATTTATACCATAATTATTGACGGTTAAGGTTGAAATTTTTTCCTGAAGGTCAGACACATAGTTTCTTATCCTTGGAATTTCAGACATCTGGTCATTTACTTTTGCAAGAGATAAAACATTTCTGTCCTCAGAAACTGTGTGTTTGGCACTCAGTGCATGGAAATACTTTTTTAGCTTTTTTAACTCATTTTTTAGAGATTTAATTTCAATTTTTACTGAATAATTTTCCTCAATAAGGGGTTTCAATTCACTCAAGGTTTTATGAAGATTGATATTCTTATCTGAGATAGATCTATGGTCACTCCTTATTTGTTTTTGTTGGCTAAGAAAAATATTCAAGGTTTCCTTGATTTTAAAATAAGCTATATCTTGTACAGAAGAACTTACTTTACAATGCAAGTGAAAATTTTTAAATCTATCACTCTCATGTATTACACATCTCTTAAATTTATGTCTTTTACAACATTAAAATCAAGGGTATCTTTCAATATTTCTTCAGAAGTTTTCTCAATTAAAGTATAGACTTCAGGGAAACAGAATCATTCTTAATTGCAAGAGAAGGATTAATTAAAGAAGTAGAAGTCAAATGTAAAGTTTCATCAAATGATAATTTTCTAATTACATCATTGGGGCTACTCATTAAAGGAAGTTGTCTTTTTAAGGGTTTAACTGTTCTTTCACCAGAATCCACAATATTACCTGTAGAAGATTTGTTATTATACATACCAACATGTTTATCAAACAAATTACTCACCATGTTAAGGGAGGAAACTTCCCCTTTGCCTTATTTCTTCTGCCTCCCTGATAAGAATGGGGCTGAGGAGGTGGATGGTAGGTTGGTGTCCTGGATGGGCCAGGGTGTTGAACTTGTGGTTGCTGAAAATTCTGTTGTTAATGGCTCATCAAGTAATCCCATTTCCACTGTTCCACTTGCAGAGTGCTTTGATTTTGCGTGAAGGAGCTGGGTACCTAATTTGGCTGGGGTTGAGGCTGAGGCTGAGAGGCTGGGAAATGAGGAGTTTGAGCCTGTTTGGGATTTATTAATTCCTGCATCTGCTTCCAGAGTGTGTCTACCCTTGCCTTGTACTTCATGCTTTCCGCTTTCAGTTCTTTGATTTCACTGGACAGATTGTTTACTTGTTGGGTTAGAGGTATCTTTTTTATTTTTATACCTTTGAGTTGATTGTCTTGATTTATTAGAGGTTTTACTTCTTTCAGAGGTGTTTGGTGAGGGGGGTTTTCCACTTCTCCTGCCATTTCCACTTCCTGAAGGTTTTTTGTCAGCTGAATAATTTTTGTAAGTTAATTTAGAAGAACCTACAGATTCAGAGTCATTATCCACTTCAATCTCATCCACATGTAAGTTATCCATGCTGTTAGCCAAACTACTGGACATTTAAACTGTTAAAATAGAATCAAAATTATTTAATGATTCAAATTATTATTTCCAAATAAAATTTATTAAATTTAAAAAAATAAATAAATTAATTTTTATTAAAAAATCAATTAATTAACAAAAAGTTATTACAAATAAATGTAATTACAATTATTTATTAAGAATTAACAGTAATTAAAATGGGACCAACCAATAAAGGTTTCATAAGTCAACCAAAATAATTAATACCAAAAATTAATATAATGGTAAAATTGGGACTAAGTACTGAGTACTATTTTTATCAGCCAGATGTCTAGAAGAATGAAGAAAATAAGAGGGATAATAGAAGGGAGGAAGGGAAATTATAAAATAGTAAAGTAATTTGAAATAAAATATTTGTAATTTAAGGGAGTAAGACGACAAGATAGTTGAGACTTGACAAATTTGTAAGTGTTTATTTAAATTGTAAAATATTATAATTGATAATAAATGTTCAAAGCGCGACAGTTCAATAATAGTATTATAAATCATAAGGCAACCTATAATTATTTATGTAGTTTTTAAATTAGATGTAATGAACTAATAAAAATAGTAAATAAAAGAAATATATTTAAAATATGATAAGTGAGTGTATAGTAAATAACGAGCTACAAGAGAGACTTCTAAAGCCCTTTTATAGGCAAGAGGACCCTCTAGAGCGCTACAAATATAATTACAAAATTAAAATGAAGTGAAAGAAATAATTAACAAATTTAATTAAAAAACAATTAAAATAAATCTGTGATTAAGCAAATATTTGTTTCCATCAGATATTTCTAAAAAAGAATAAAATTAATATAACAAATAACTACATGAGTATAGAAAATAAGAACTATGAGAAAGAATTCTAAAGAGGGAATACAAATAGCTAAAAAAAGTATAATTAAAATAAAAGCAATTATTTTTACGTGTTTAAATATTCTTCACTCAGTATAATCAATGGTAAGTTAACTATTTCAAGTTAATTAACTATTAAATTGATTGGACAACTAATTAAATTAATACAGGAATCTTTTTAACATAAGCAATTAAACTTAATCATATTAAATTAATTTAGTTATATTAGTGACACAATTAACGGTCAAGAAAGTGCCCAATATTTATGGATATTATTATATGATAAGTTGTATTTAGTTTATATAAATGTTATTATTGAAATTGTAATTACAGTGTAAGTTTAATTTACACTTATAATATAATTTTAAATAATTTATTTATACATACAAAGTGCGCCATGATATTATAGAATATAATATTTGTTTATGTAATAAAACTTATTTAATAATAAAATTAAGTATAGTAATTATTTTATTTAAATAATTTTTTGTAATTACACAAAGTTATTCCTCTATATAATTACAGTAATTTATTGTATAAATTACTGGACTCCTGAGATAGCCTGGCTGACACTCCCTCACTCTAAAAAAACAATAAAAAAAATTCTAAGATTTTTTCTTTTTATACTTTTTTAACAGAGTATAGATATTTGAGTTTTCCTTTCCAGGTATCCATGCATCAAGTTCAGATGACTTGTTCTTATATCTCAATAAATATTCAATACCTCTTTCAGAAGTGATAATTCTATCATTGAGAATTCTATCAATTTCTGCAGTTTCTGTGACTTCCTGAGGGTTTTTCTTAGGTCTTCCCCTTCTTTCGGGAAATAAGTAACTGTTGGAAGTATAAGGTTTAAGCAAAGAAATGGGAAAAACATGATGTTTTCTATCATATGGAGAATACAATACAACTTATACTGCATTATCACCAACCATTCTTTTAACAACAAATGGTCCTACAAAAGGATCTTTTAATTTGTTCTTACCTTGTGAATTGAAATGGACAGTAGATATCAACACTTCATCACCCTTGTTAAATGTGTATTCTTTATGGGATTTATCCCATCTTTTCTTTTCATATTCAAATGCTTTATCAATACAGCTTTGAGCATGCTTTCTGCATAGCTGTTGCATTTTCATAAAAGATTTTACACCAGGATGTAGTTCCAACTTAGGTAATTTATTATTGAGAATTTGTGCAGGAGTATTTGGGACATAACCTAACCAAAGCTCAAAAGGATTTTTCTCTGTGACAGAATGAACAGTGCTATTATATGCAAATTCAAGACCAGGCAAAAGAGTGACCCAGTCATGAGTAAATCTGTCATTGTCTTTATATTCTAAACCAAAGGCACAATACCTTCAAATCATATCTTCCAGAGTTTGAATCATACTTTCATCTAGACCATCTTTCTGAGGATGATGAGCTGTAGATAACTTTAACTCACAGCCACAAATATCCATTGAAGAGGTCCAAATATCAAAAGTAAATTTTGGATCTCTATCAGAGATAATGGCTTTTGGCAATCCAATAATATTAAACATGGAAGACCACCATAAGAAAGCTAATTCTTTTGTGGATACATCTTTGTGGGTTGGAATAAATTTACACATTTTTGTGAATTTATCTACTATCACCCAACAAGAGTTATAACTGTCTTTACCTACTACAAGAAGGCCAGTGACAAAATCCATGTTAATTATTTTCCAAGGAGCATTAGGTGCTTCAATATGTTGTAGTAAACCTGCTCTCTTACCTGTAAACCATTTAGATTTTTGGCAAGAATCAAAAGATTCAACATATAATTTTGTATCTTCAGACATATTAGCCCACCAAGCAGTGTTTTTGATTCTAATCAATGTTTTTTCTAGATCAAAATGACCAGCTAATATGTCATCATGACAAAGTTTGAGGATAGTTTCTTTCATAAAAGGGGAAATTACAATTACATTAGTCAGCTTTCTTCTATAATAAATATAACCATCTTCCATAGAAAACTTTCCTTTCATCAAAGCACTTGATATTTTTCAGGAAGAGTTTTAATCAATCCTTGAATTGAAGCATTCTTTGCATCATTTAAGATATTAACTAATTTATTTAAATCAGAATCCTTATCATATGAATCCAGTATTAATTGTAATAACTCTTCTTTCATATCAACTATAAATATACCATGGATATGAACAGTATCATCTTCAGGCACATAAGCAGGATTGGAGTCATTATTTGGCAGAGGTAGTCTGGACAACATGTCAACATTGGAGTGAACATTTCCAGCTCTATGGATAATTGTCATCTGTCCTCTGTACTATTGAACAGAAAGTTGCCACCTGAACATATGTCTATTAGGTGTTTTCAGGTTTAAGAGGGACTTTACAGCACTACAGTAAGTTACCAATTCAAAATTTTGGTCATCTAGATAGTAATGAAGTTTCTCAAGAGCCCAAACAACTGCTAAGCACTCTAATTGAGTGTCACCATATTTTAATTCACTATTTCTCAAGGTTCTTGAAATATAACAAATTACAACTTCTGAGGTTTTATCATTAATAATTTGTTTCTGGTGTAAGGCAGCACCCAGACCAAAAAAACTAGCATCTGTATACAGGACAAATGGTTTTTTAAAGTCTGAAGAGCTAAGATAGGGGTTGTCATTAAGCAACTTTTTAAAGTATCAAAAGCTTTTTGACAGTCACTATTCCAGATGAATGCAACATCTTTCCTAGTTATTTTGGTAAGAAGTAAGGCTATAACCTGATAATTTTTAATATATTGCCTGTAATAGCCACACATACCCATAAAACTTTGGATTTCTCTTACAGATGTTGGTGCTTTCACATTTTAAATTGCGGCAACTTTGTTTTGGTCTACACAAATTTGTAGGCCTGACACAACATGGCCAAGGACTTTCAAAGATTGAAAACCAAATTTACACTTTTTCAAGGACAAGGTCATATTGATTTCATCTATTTTTTGAAAAACTCTATTCAAGTGAACCATATGTTCATCAAAAGTTTTAGAAAAAACTATGATATCATCAATATACACCATAAGCCATCCTTCAATGATTTCCTGATGGAAAGTGTTATCAATGACTTTTTGGAAAACTGAAGGGGCATTTTTGGGGCCAAATGTCATTCTAATATACTTATATATTCCCATATGAGTAGCAATAAGCAAAAAATTCTGAGAATTTTTCTCAACTGGAACTTGATGATACCCTTTGTTACCATCCAGAAAACTAATAAATTTAGCACCTTGCAAGGTAGCATGAATTGAAGTAATTCTGGTTAACGGATAAATATCATCAACAGTATAAGTGTTTAATTCCCTGTAATCTCCACATACTCTAGCTTTATCTTTTTTATAAGAAATCAAGACTGGGGAGATGACACATTATTGGGGGTGACATCCACTTTTTCAATGATGTTCATTTTTAATAATGTGGTAATAATATCTTCAATATCCTTTATTTTTGTTGTAGAAGCTGGATATGGTTTTTTCCTAAGAGTAGGAGGAATATGCTTCAAGTTAAAGGATAAGGTAATTTTCATTTCTTCCTGAACACTTCCTAAGAGATGAGAACCATGAGCGAAATCCATAGGGAAAGAAGTAATTGAGAAAATTATAGAATCCTTTTCTTCACTAGTCAAATGATCACCAAAAGAAGCAGTATTTATTTCATTTAATAAATCATCCATCTCAATTGTTGGTCTGCCTCTACACTGGATTTGTGAGTTACAAGACTTTAACAGATGCGCAGAAGGTTTTCTAGGGGAGGAAATTTTGAATTTTCTTTTGCCATTCAATCCCAAGGTGAAGCAATTATTTGCTGGGTCTAATTTCACACCAAACATGGTCAAAATATCATTCCCCATAATAAACAAATTGCTCAAATTATCATTTTTCATAACCACAAACTCACAAATAGCTCTGAAAAAACCACCATTATATTTGAAGAATACAGATGTTTTGTATTTGCCAATAGGAATTAAGGTAGAACCATACCCTCTCCATTTTTCATAAGTTATAGGTAATAATTTATTCAGATAATCCTTGTCTACTGAAGCTAAAGCTTTCTCAGACACTACACTTCCTCCAGCACCAGAATCAAGAACTACATCAACATTTTTACCATTAATGATAACAGGTGCCTTAAAAGGGGATATGGACATAGGATTGTTAGTAATATCTTTAATTATCTCAGCATTTTCTACTGAAGATAAATCCAATAAACATTCTTCAGATATATTATCTAAATAATGGACATCTTGTTCCAACATGAAAACATCTTCACTGGATTCATTGTCATAGAAGATATTACTTTCACAGTCACTAGAAGAATCATTGAAATTTATTTTAACTTCATTAGTGTCCTCATTGTGTTCAACAAGATTAATTATCTTGTCACAAACATGACCCTTTTTCCATGGTTTGTTACACTTATAAAAAGTATTTTTTGCATATTTTTTAGATGAAACTGGTGCAGAGGGTCTACCAGATTTTTCTGGGGGCTTTGTAGATGGTTTATTCTGATCATTATAAGGTTTACCAAGGTAATTCTTAGGTTCTTATCTATGGTTGAGTAGTACCTCCTTACAAATATTAATGAAAGAAGAATGTTCCCTCACATGCTCAGTCCTAGCTACAATTAAATCTCTAAGAGAATTTGGCAATTTATACAAAATTTTATCTCTCCAAATATCATAATCCATCTTTGGATCAATCGCTCTAAGGATCTTTGTTACTTTCATCAAAAAAATAATGGGTTTTTCAACAGAGGAGGATATATATCTAGTATTCTCATACAGTCTTTTCTGAGCCAACCTAAATTTTGAACCACTGAATTTATTCTCAATCAAGGATTTCCACTCATTTCATGTATAATGATTATTATCTAATAGAACAGATTCATACCACAACAAGGCTACATTGGAAAATAAAGAAATTAGCTTAGAAACAATTTCCTCATCAAGTAGTTTATAAGATCTCTTTAAATTATCAATCCTTTGTATAAAGTGTTGCCAATCAGATGAAGAATCACCATCAAAGGTAGGATATTGATCCAAATTAGGCCAATTTTTCTGGCTACTGGAATGTTCCATCCTATGGTTTGAATTTTTCAAGGTTATCAGTTCCTGAAGTCTTGAAAGGTGTTCAGATATTTCATTATTCACAGAGGCAGCTGGCTCATGGTGAGCATTAAATTTCTTTTTGTTTGATGCAATAGATTTTTCAGAATGAATTTCTGCTGGTAAAACTGGTACATTACAAGGGAGAGAAGAACTACTCTGTTCAGGCTTACTATTATTAAGAATAACAGCAGTTTTAGCACTATTTTTTAATTCATGATAATGAGTAGCCTGGACAGTTTGTAATGCAGAAAATAATTTCTCCAGGTCATATAATTTATATCTCAAATCAGGAATGTAAGATAGTTGATCATTAACCCTGGAAATAGATAAAACATTTCTGTCCTCATCTACAGAGCATTTATTACTCAAATTCCAAGAATCAATTTTCAATTTTCTTAATTCACTGTGCAAAAGCATATTGTCATTCTTTAAAGTAGTATTTTCATCTCTTAGATTATCAACAGTTTTGCGTAGGTGACTATATTTATCTGAAAGTGATTTGTGGTCAGCTTTAATAGACTTTTATTGAGCCAGGACATTATTAAGTGTGTCTTTCAATTTTAAATAAGCAGTGTCTTGAACAGAAGAACTCACTTTACAATGTAAATTCAAATTATTTAATCTATCACTCTCATGTATTAACAAATCTCTTAAACGTTTATCATTCACAACATTAAAATCAAGGGTATCTTTCAATATTTCTTCAGAAGTTTTCTCAAGTAAAGTGTAAACTTCAGGTGAAACAGAATCATTCTTGATTGCAAGAGAAGGGTTAATTAAAGAAGTAGAAGTCAAATGTAAAGTTTCATCAAATGATAATTTGCTAATTACATCAATGGGGCTACTTATTAAAGGAAGTTGTCTCTTCAAAGGTTTAACTGTTCTTTCAAAGTCCACATTATTACCTGAAGATTTTTTGTTATTATATATAAAAAAGTGCTTATCAAACAAATTACTTACCATAGCAAGGGAGGAAACTTCCCCTGTACCTTCTTTCTTCTGCCCCCCTGATAAGGATGGTGCTGAAGAGATGGATTGTAATTTGGTGTCCTGGATAGGCCAGGGTGTTGAGCTGGTTGTTGTACATTCTGTTGGTAGTGGGTCATTAGGTAATCCCATTTCCATTGTTCCACTTGCAGAATGCCTTGATTTTGGTTGAGGGAGCTAAATGCCTGACTGGCCTGAGGTTGAGGCTGAGGTTGGGAAGCTGGGAAATGAGGAGGTTGACCCTGTTTGGGATTTAAAAGCTCCTGCATCTTCTGCCAGAGTGTGTCTACCTTTGCCTTGTACTTCATGCTTTCTGCTCTCAGTTCCTTTATATGGCTTGAAAGATTGTTTACCTGCTGTGCTAGAGGAATCTTTTTTATTTTTATACCTCTGAGTGGATTGTCCTAATGTACCTGAGGTTTTATTTCCTTCAGAGTTGTTAGGTGAGGGGGGTTTTTCACTTCTCCTGACATTTCTACATCCTGAAGTTTTTTTGTCAGCTGAATTATTTTTGTAAGATACTTTGGGATAACCTACAGATTCATTGTCAACATCCACTTCAGTCTCATCCAAATGTAAGTTATCCATGCTTTTAGCGAAACTACTGGACATTTAAGACTGTGAAAAGAAGAATCAAAATTAATTCAGATATAAATTGTTAACTCAAAATAAAATATAATCAATTGTATTTAAAAAAATTTTTTTATCAAAAATCAATTAATTATAAAATAAAATGTAAAACAAATAAATGAAATTACAATTATTAAGAATTAATAACAATTAAAATGGGACCAACCAATAAGGTTTAAGAACTCAACCAAAATAATTAATGCCAAAATTAATTCAATGGTAAAATTGGGACTAAGTACTGAGTGCTATTATGGTCAACCAATATTCAAAAAATAATAATAAAGTTAATTTTATAATTTATTAAATATACATTGTCTTCAAGGACAAAGATTTTTACTCTATTATGGTCAACTAGGAAAAAAAATTAATATAATGAATACTTACACTTAGTGAATCAGCAATTAAGCCACAAACACTGTTATTGCAGTAAAAATATAATGATATGAGTGAGATTTGCAAAGGTTAACTTACTATAGGGATTGTAAAATCACTTCAAAACACTATATGATTTAATTTAATATAAACCTAAATGATTCAACCCAAGTTCGAAACATGGTTGTGGCAAAAGTTTACTTTTTTTGGCTGGGTGGTCCATGCGCTATGTCATTTGTTGCAAGTTTGTAGTCTTCGTTCTCGTTTTGAAAGGCCTCCAATTATCAGCTGGTTTTCTAGAAGAGGAAGAGGAAAAGTGAAAGAAATGAGAGGAGGAGGAAAATATAGGGATGTAAATAAAATAATAATAGTATTTTTTAATTATTCTAAGAGAGAAAGGCAACGATGACTACTTGAGACTTGACAAAATATTGAGGGTTATAAAATTATAAAATATATATATTAAAATAAGAGTTATTCTCAATGTGCAGTAAACAATATTATTATTATTAGACCTATTGCAACTGTAAAATATTTATTTAATTTTAAATTTAGATTTTATAAGGCTAAAAAAAAATAAAATAAATGTAATATAATTAAAGTTGTATTATAGTTGAGTGTATATAATAAGTAATGGGTTAAAGGGGATTACCCAATGCCCTTTTATAGCCCAAGGGACCTCTGAAGCGCCACAAATCAGTAAATACAAAATAGTAATAAGCTAAAACAAAAATATAAAAGAGTAGAAGTGAAACATGGATATTAAGAGAAAAATATGAAAGAATTAACTAATACCCATGAGTAATTAACCATTTTCCCACCATGACTTCCCAAAACACTTAATTAAAATAATTAGTAACCAAGTAAGTCTGAAACATGAGAACAATGAGTTAAATAATCCAAAACAGACATTATAGTGACATGTACAGGTTTTAAGTAAAACAAATAAAATTATTTTCATGCCAAAATTTCATATAATAAATTCAATCCAGTTTAAAGCAATTTTAATAAATTGTTTTAACTATGTAATTAATTCAATAATTAGTTTAAAGAAACATATAAATAATTTAATGATATTTGTAATTTAAAGAGGGGTTTTTAATACTATGTTATTAAATAAGTGTTATAATTTATTTAATAATTTTTCCTGACACAATTTAGGGTCAAAAGAAGCACCCAATATTATTGTTTAATAATATATGAAGTTTTATTTAATATATAAATTTAAATAACTAATCTAATTACATTATAAGTCAATTTTACATATATAATTATAATATATGTTTGTAATTAATTAATTATTAATTTATAATTATTAAATACAGAAAAATGCGCCATTATTTGAAGAATATAAAATATATTATGCTTAATTTAAATGTATAAAAATTTATATAACAATAAACTTAATATAACACTTATTTTTAATAAGATACTTATATAATTTTATTATGCAATAAAATATTAATTTATATACATGAAATACAATTCTTATGCCCTCTTTCAGGTTCAATAAATTAACATATCATTTACTGGGCTCCTGGTATAGCCTGGCTGACAATTCCTCTAACAAAAATATTTTTTTAATAAATTTAAATTTTTTTTCATTATTTAATTACAAAATGTCAAATTTATAATTTAATTTACCTTAATAAAAAATTTAGTTGAAAATTTAATTTTGGATTTCCAAAAAATTAACTTAAAAGTCAAAAATTAAAAAACAAAATTATAAATATAATTATGAGAAAGGGGTAAATTAAATTTATGATATTCATATAAAAAAGTTTCACATATTTTATGGTGTTTAAATTTTAAATTTAATGTATTACAAAAATTATTATTAAATAACCAAGCCAAGTAAAATTGGCTTGGGTTTTTGGTATCACTAGCACTTATTTTTTCTCTTATACTCAGGTTTTAATTTTAATTTTTTGGTTTTTTACCACCTTTCATGTTTTTTTTATGATTTTTAATGTTTTTAAGACCAAAGTTGCTTTCAAAGAACTTTAGTCTAACTTGTCTCTCACTTCCCCACCAGATTGCACCTGGTGGGGAAAATCACTTTCATTTTAGAAACCAAAGTCACTTGCAGGGACTTTGGGTTCCCCGTGTGCATTGCACAGCCAGTTTTTTTCTGGCTGTGCAATGCACTGCATGCAGCACATGCAGGGCACATTGCTTCTGCATGGAAGTGCATTGCTGCTGCATGCAACATGCATTGCATGTGCTTCCCATATCTCATGCAGCTGATTTCAAGTCATCTTCATGAATTATTGAAGTGAGTGTGCAATGCGTGTTGCATACAGATTTGTCTACCTCCCAGACTAGTAAATTGGCTTGGAGGGTGGCAAATGTAAAAGCAAGCAACCAAAGTCGCTTTTAGAGACTTTAGTTGCCTAAAAGAACACTTCCAGTCAGGGGAAACCTGGCTGGAAGTTTCATATTCTAAGCTTTAAGGTGTCATTTCCTCATTCTTCAGTTACTAAAAATAGCTGATTAATTTTGTTTTTTGTGTTTTACGGGCTAACCTTAAGTCTTAGGTTTAAGTGCTTAGTACCATTAGATAGGGCTATTTTAGCTCTATATTTCATGTCTCAAAGTTGTTATAGCCTAATTTTGTGTTTTAAGGGTTTTAGTCGTTGTAGTGAATTTTTCTAAGTATATTAGGTGTTTTTATTGGCTTTCTGGCTTCAGGCAGCACCTCCAACGTCCTGCGGCCCGCCCGCCTCTGTTTTAGAAGGTTGGGGAGCACTTCTGGAGGGTTTTTATTCAATTTGGCTGGTACAGGTGCCAAATTTGTTGGTGTGCATGGGCTCTTAGATAGTGGTCTGTGTGTACATAGTAAATGTCAGCCTAGATATCCTTAGGAATGAGTATTTCTTATGCTTGAAATAAGATAACCTTAAGTAAATTAAGCTTATATAATAAAAATAAGGTTAAAATAATAATATATATTATTATATTATATATATATATAATTATTATTCTATTATACAACTTATAGTAGTTTAAATAGCTTATCAATAGCCTAATAATACTTATTAAGGTTTTAATGGAGTCATAATATACTTATCTTTAGTGATATGAAGTAATTATTGACATACATAAGTTTATATGTATACATAAATCTCATATTCAGTGAAATATGCAGTATATTATGTATATTTAGTTGTATAAGTGGGTTTTAGCCCCTTAATAGCCTAAACCTTTTTTTTTCTACTTATTTTAGGTCATATGGACAAAATCAGTGGACTCACAACACCTACAGAAGCATAGACACCTATATCAGGTGCATACACCCAGTTTGGACAACTTAAATTACTTCCTTGGATGGTTATTCACGTATTTATGGGTTGGAAGAACATTTCTGGGTTAATTTGGATGCTTGGATATTGTATTTGTTTCCTTTATATGCTTTTGGTTTCATTAAATCTCTTTTTGATTGTTTATTTTACCTGTTTCTTTATGGTATCCGCTTTTATCTGGATTTTCTATTTGTGGTATAGATCTGTGGTATCATTAATAGTGATGGAAGGTCCTTACTGGAGGTCTGGGTGTTGAAACTGCTTGAAGTGGAAGCCATGGGGATGTGATGGGCCCTCAAAGTGCTGTAATTTCCCGGGATAG
Organism: Hemileia vastatrix; assembly: GCA_030280995.1. NCBI lineage: Eukaryota > Fungi > Basidiomycota > Pucciniomycetes > Pucciniales > Zaghouaniaceae > Hemileia > Hemileia vastatrix. The sequence goes on along the minus strand of JASXTE010000003.1, from coordinate 3,186,734 downwards.
CAGTGACATCATCTGGGTTGAAGGTCTGTGCACTCCAGTGGATTTGGGTATAAGTAAGGAGGGATTTTGAAGGTTATTTATCATCATTTAACTACTAAAATTCAAAAAAACACCACTATACAATTATTAGCATTCAGAAATATATTATAAAGCCATTATAAATTGATATTATCTTTATATAAGCTATAACTATATTTTATTTATCTATTTTCCACCACTAGCATGCATTTAAATCCAAGTATTGTGAGTTTTATTAGAGTATAACTATTTTATTAGTCTTCCCCTGAGGTTTAATCACTAAATCATTTATCAATAAGTAGTAGGATCATAAATAAACACTATTATATCATACTTATATACTAGATTATACTGACAATTGGGGGTCTTTCTTTATATTTTACTTATTATTTAGTATAAGCCTTTGGACGTGATTTTTACTTTAGTACAGCTCAAAATAACCAAATATTTGGGTCTTCTGCAAATTAGTGGGTCATCATAACTCAGTGATTGCGGAAAAGAACCCTTAAAATAATTTTACTAATTTTTTATCACAAAAATTAGGTATTTACAGTAGTAACTGTACCCAATATAAACCCAATTTCACTTGGTATTTGGAAACCAATATAACACCCAATTAAATTGGTATTTGGTTAAAGCTTAGTAAGCTACTTATTCACCCTTATAAAGGTCTAGTTGAACTTATTATTATATTTTTAACAGATTTTTTCGAATTTTCTTATAATTTATTTAAATAAATAAAGATATAAATTCAGGGTAAGCTCCATTGCTTTTTTATTATTAATATAATTGCTAATATCTTTTGTCTACTAATTCCATAGAGTTTTTTCTTTTTTTAGACATAAAATATTTTCATTCTTGACAATATGAGTGCTCCCCAGGACAGTGTAAGTGAAAAGCCTGCTTATAATACCAGGTCTAAAGCTAACAAAAACTTTCCAGGACATCACCATGGAGGGTCAACAATACCCCCAGGCAGAAAGCATGAGTATAGAAGAAAAGGATGCCCTCTCAAAAAAGATAACTATAAAAAAGATGTCTCCTACTCTTCAGGATCAACTGTCCCACCTGGCCAAAAAGGTTCTGAAGCTGGAAGAATCCAAATCACTCATGTTCAAAGAGGTGGAGCAATTGCAAAACAATTGCAAGGTAGGGTTTCAGCAGATGAATCAGGCATTGGAAGAGTTAAAGGGAGGCTAGCCCAGTCAGCCAAATCAGCAACCCCCTACCCAAGGCGGGTCAACTCACTCCCAGGAGAAAATTCTGGTAGACAAATGGAAATGGGACTGGTTTCATCAAAAGTGGACCAGCCGCAGTTGCAAAAGGGATCCACCATCTCATCTGACTTCCTCAGCTCACACTTACAAAGGAAAAAAGCGCCAAAAATCAGGACTGGCATCTATCCCATGGTAAGTAGATTACCCTCTCATATTGAACACAATACTGATAATTACAATATAGGTAATCCTATTGATGTTAAATCTGTGCAAAAAATAGAGGAGGATTTAAGAAATTTAGGTTTTAGAGTAGATACACCTGACTTGTCTTTTTTCCACAATAACAGTAATATTTACAATGATAATACAGTTAACCCTCAGTTGCAACCACCAACTAGTGAGATGAGAAGTTCACAGGAGAGTGAGAGAATTGAAAAGGAAGACATGGAATATTTTAACAATAATCCAACTGTCCATAGAATTGTTTCAGAATTGTGGAATAGAATGACTGATTGTGAGGAACAGACAGTTAAGCTCACTAGTGATACAATTTCATCCTTGACATTAAACATTTCTCAATAAGCAACACGTAAAAAAGAATTAGAGAAAGAACATTTGTCTCTAACTCTTAAATATGATTCATTAAGTAATAAATATAATGAAATTTCAAACAAATTCTGTGAGTTAGAAAAATTATATGAAACACATTTATTGAAAACTGAATCAAGAACAAAGTTATCTTTTTCCCAGACAAATCAAAGTGTCTCTGAGTTGCTACAAAGATTAACTTAAGTTGAGATTGAAACTTCCAATCTACTAATGAACCAAGATAATCATAAGTATAATCAATATAATAATAATCCTTTCGTTGGCAAAAGTGAATCTCATTCCTTCCCTATACCACCACAATTGAAACCATCTGGTGGTAGTGTCAAATCTGAAAATGTAAGTCACAAATCCGTACAGGAGGAAATACAAGACCATCTATCAAAATTGAATGAGTTGTTGAATTTACCTAAGATTAGTGAGATAAAATCCAATCAGAAAAACTGGCCTAAGATGGATCAGTACCAAACTTATGATGGGGAAGCCAGCTCTGATTGGCAACATTTTATTCAAAGAATTAACAACTTGAAATTCTCATATAAGTTACCAGATGAAGAAATAACATCAAAATTAATTTCTTTATTTAAGGATGTTGCTTTATTATTGTTTGAAGCTGTCTTGAGTGAGGGTAAAGATTACTCTTGGGGTGAATGGAAACAACATATTGAAAAACAATTTGGAGGTTCTAAATTCAGGCTTACTCAGCAGAGACTTTTTGAGAAGACTAGGTATAATCCATTGAATGGTGACAAACCTATGGTATTTTTAATGAATTTAAAAAAAATATTAAAAGCCATTAAGCCTCATATGGATTTTAACTTATGGAAAGATAAGATAATTTATAAATTACATATATCTGTCAGAGATATTGTTGTAGCTAGAACATTAAATGTTTCTGAATATTCTGACTTTATTCATATTTGCAATGAAATATAATTAATCCATAAGTATGAATCAAGGTATTCCACTTATAAACAAAATGTTGAACCTGTAAAAATTCAGAATTCAAAAACACTTCAGGAGAAGCAGAAAAATCCTACTGCACCTGTAGTACCTAAAAAGTATGAAACAAATACTTGTTATAAGTGTAACAAACCTTGGGTAAAAGGTCACAAATGTGAGAAAAACATAAATATTGTTGATAATCAACGTGAATCTGAAACTGAAACTGAAAAAAGTAAAGCATCAAGTGATTATGACAGCAATATCTCATATTGTGATGAAAATGAAGTCTGTATGTTTGAAGATGATTTGTCCATCTTTGAAAATCCAATATTAAATATGGACTCAAATGAATCTTTAATGAATTTTGAGGATGCTGAAATCATTAAGGATATACAAGCTGATAACTTTAGAATGACACCTATCACAGTTTCAGCTATCATTTCTGGTGAAAATGATTAATATAGTATTGGACACAGGAGCTTCTGGTTCTGTTGTTTCCACTATTACATTACAGAAAGTTGATAGTGAATATAATCTAAGCTTGAACCACTTCAAAGTAAAAATCGGAGAGGTTTTTGATCAGGGCTACACCCCATTGGTAAATACAAAGCTGCTGTTTTCTTTAAACATCAACATGGTTATGTAAGGGTAACTTGTGACTTTGTAGTAATGGATAATACTAACTGTAGTAACTGTTTTATCATTGGAAATGATATTCTGACTAAATTTGGTGTAAAATTAGACCCTGCTAATAACAATTTTACAATTGGCATGAATGGTAAGAGGAAATTTAAAATAAATTCTTTTAACACAGTCTTACACATTGAGTCAGTAACAAATTCCCCGTGTAAAGGAAGAGAATCCAATGAGATGGAACTTCTGGAAACAGAAATTTCAAAAGCATCATTTGGCACTCAGATAAGTAAAGCTGAGAAAAATAATATTTTGGAATTAATTAAAGCATTTCCAATGGCTTTTTCACATGGTACAAATGAACTTGGCCTTGTAAAAAATCATGAAATGAAGATTAGTTTAACCTGTGATATGGATAATATTCCTGCTAGTCTTAAAAAGAAACCATACCCTGCTTCACCAATGAAGAGGAAAGACATAGAAGATAACATTAAGATGTTATTGAATATGAACATTCTTGAGAAGGTTGAAACTACACCAAAATATTGTGTAATATCACCAGTGCTAATTTCTTATGAACAAGATAAAGCAAGACTGTGCGGTGATTATAGAGAATTAAATACATTTTCATTAGATGATATATATCCTTTGCCAAGGATTGACTCTATACATGCTACCCTTAAAGGTGCTAAGTATATAAGTTGCCTAGATGGAAAAAAAGGGTACCATCGAATTCCTGTTGAAAAGAACTCACAGAACTTTTTGTTGATAACAACACACATGGGAATTTATAAGTATGTCAGAATGCCATTTGGACCAAAAAATGCTCCATCAGTATTTCAGAAGTTAATGGATACAACATTCCATAATGAAATGATTGAGGGATGGTTAATGGTATACATTGATGACATCATAGTGTTCTCTAAAACTTATTATGAACAATTAATCCATTTAAGGAGAGTATTTCAAAAAATGGATGAAATAAAAATGACCCTTGCATTGAAAAAATGTAAATTTGGGTTTGAATCTTTAAAAGTGCTTGGTCATATTGTATCTGGCTTACAAATATGTGTAGACCAAAATAAAGTGGCTGCAATAAAGAATATTGGCATTCCTCAAAATGTAAAGGATGTACAATCTTTTCTTGGAATGTATGGTTATTATAGACAATATATAAAAAACTACCAATCAATCACTGCACCATTGACCACACTGATAAAGAAATCAGAAGCTTTCATTTGGAATAATGAAGGACAGCAGGCTTTTGATAAGTTGAAAGAATGTTTAATGACAGCTCCTATCTTGGGATTACCAGATTTCCAATTACCTTTTGTATTATATACAGATGCAAGTTTTATTGGTCTGGGTGATGCTTTGCATCAAAAACAACTTATTGAAGGAAAAATGTCAGAAGTAGTAATCTGCTATATTTCACTTACTCTGAGAAGTATTGAATTGAATATGGTGCTACTCAACTTGAATGTTTGGCAGTAGTATGGGCTCTTGAGAAGCTACATTATTACCTTTAAGACCAAAAATTTGAGTTAATAACTGACTGTAGTGCAGTTAAGTCACTCTTAAACATGAAAACTCCTAATAGACACATGTTTAGATGGCAATTAGCTGTACAAGAATACAGAGGACGAATGACTATTACACATAGAGAAGGAACCTTGAACTCAAATGTAGATCTGTTATCTAGAGTACCTCTGCCTAATAATGATGATAATCCTGCTTATGTTCCTGAGTCAGAGATTATTAACATTTATGGCATTTATATTGTAGATCTTGAGGATGAATTTATGCAATCAATTCTTGATAATTATAATTCAGATCCTGACTTGAGTAAACTCACTACAATATTAAATGATCCATCTAATGTTTCAATGAATGTTATAATAAAAACATTACCAAATAAGTATAAAGAGGCATTAGAAAAAGTAAGATTTTGCATTGAGGATGGTTTTATATATTACAGGAAAAAATTGAGTAATGTAATTGTGATTCCCCCTTCAATGAAGGAGTTAATGTTAAGTATATGTCATGATGATATATTAGAAGGTCATTTTGACTACCATAAAACATTAACCAGAGTAAAAAACACAGCTTGGTGGATTAACATGTCTGAGGATGTTCAGAAATATGTTGAGACATGTGATTCTTGTCAAAAATCTAAAAGATTAACAGGCGAAAGAGCTGGTTTATTACAACAAATTGAGCAACCAGAAGCTCCAGGGTAAATCATTAACATGGACTTTTTAACAGGTTTGAAAATAGAAGGGCATAAGAGTTATAACTCCTGCTGGGTAATTGTAGATAGATTTACAAAGATGTGTAAATTTATTCCTACCCACAAAGAGGTTTCCGCAAAGGACTTAGCTTTTTTATGGTGGACTCAAATGTTAAATATAGAAGGTTTTCCCAAAGCAATAGTTTCTGACAGAGATCCTAAATTTACTTCTGAGTTCTGGAAATCACTTATGGATGTTTCAGGGTGTCAATTAAAACTTTCTACAGCACACCATCCACAAACTGATGGGCTAGCAGAAAGAATGATACAAACTTTAGAAGATATGATAAGAAGATATTGTGCTTTTGGTCTTAATTTTAAAGACAATGACAAATTCACCCATGATTGGGTAAACCTTATTCCAGGTTTAGAATTTGCATACAATAGTACAGTACATTCTGTCACTGGCAAGAAGCCATTTGAGTTATGGTTGGGTTATGTACCTAATACCCCTTCTAAAACTCTTAATAAGTTACCTAGATTGGATATCCATCCAGGTACTAAATCTTTTCTTCAGATGCAGGAATTATTCAGAAAACATGCTCAAGAATGTATAAATAAGGTGTTTGAGTATGAAACAAAAAGATGGGATAAAGCCCATAAATACAAATTTTCAAAGAGGGTGATGAAGTCCTTTTTTAAACACTACATTTCAATTTAAATGGTAATGTTAAATTGAAGTATCCATTTATTGGACCATTTGTAGTTAAATAGATGGTTGGTAATAATTCTGTTGAGGTTATTCTATATGCACCATATGATAGAAAACATCCAGTATTTCCTATTTCTCTTATAAAACCATACCATTCTAATGATACTGCTATATTTCCAAGAAGATCAGGAAGGCATAAACAGCAACCTGAGAAAATAGTTGAAAAGGCAGAAATTGAAAAGATACTTAAAAAGAGACACCTTACTAAAGAAAAGGGAGTTGAGTATCTATTAAGATTTAAAAATAAATAAAGTGAATATGACCAGTGGATTCCAGAAAATGAAATCTCTGATCTTAAAAATCTCTTGAAAAAATTTAAATCAAAATAATACTGTTTATTCAGTATATGTATTATAAAAAATATTTTTATTTTTCTATTTCACTCCTTAGTCTTAATTAAAATGTCTTAACATTTTTTTATTGTTTTTTTTGGGGTGAGGGAGTGTCAGCCTAGATATCCTTAGTACTAAGTATTTATTATGCTTAAAAAAGATAACCTTAAGTAAATTAAGCTTATATAATAAAAATAAGGTTAAAATAATAATATATATTATTATATTATATATATATATAATTATTATTCTATTATACAACTTATAGTAGTTTAAATAGCTTATCAATAGCCTAATAATACTTATTAAGGTTTTAATGGAGTCATAATATACTTATCTTAAGTGATATGAAGTAATTATTGACATACATAAGTTTATATGTATACATAAATCTCATATTCAGTGAAATATGCAGTATATTATGTATATTTAGGTGTATAAGTGGGTTTTAGCCCCTTAATAGCCTAAACCTTTGTTTTTCTGCTTCTTTTAGGTCATATGGACAAAATCAGTGGACTCACAACGCCTACAGAAGCATAGACACCTATATCAGGTGCATACACCCAGTTTGGACAACTTAAATTACTTCCTTGGATGGTTATTCACGGATTTATGGGTTGGAAGAACATTTCTGGGTTAATGTGGATGCTTGGGGATGTTTTTGGGGGCTTGTATTTTTTATTTTTTTCCTATATATGCTTTTGGTTTCATTAAATCTCTTTTTGATTGTTTATTTTACCTGTTTCTTTATGGTATCCGCTTTTATCTGGATTTTCTATTTGTGGTATAGATCTCTGGTATCATTGATAGTGATGGAAGGTCCTTACTGGAGGTCTGGGTGTTGAAACTGCTTGAAGTGGACGCCATGGGGAGGTGATGGGCCCTCACAGTGCTGTAATTGCCGTGGATAGCAGTGACATCATCTGGATTGAAAGTCTGTGCACTCCAGTGGATTTGGGTATAAGTAAGGAGGGATTTTGACGGTTATTTATCATCATTCAACTACTAAAATTCAAAAAAACACTACTATAAAATTATTAGCATTCAGAAATATATTATAAATCCATTATAAATTGATATTATCTTTATATAAGCTATAACTATATTTTATTTATCTATTTTCCACCACTAGGACACATTTAAATCCAAGTATTGTGAGTTTTATTTGAGTATAACTATTTTATTAGTCTTCCCCTGAGGTTCAATCACTATATAATTTATCAATAAGTAGTAGGACCTTAAATAAACACTATCATATCATACTTATATACTAGACTATACTGACAGTAAATAAGACAGTTTGGGGCAACTTTAATTATCATACAACTATCCGGAGGTGATATCCTTGTTCCTCACTCAGTTTTCACTGTTTTTTGTGGCCACAATTGGCTGTGTTATTTTCAAGGTTAGTTCTTCATTTAACTCAACTTTAGCAACAGGTTCTCTGGTAAAGTCTTGCAAGCTATATCAAGTATAATTGCTGTCTCTGGTGTGGATTTTCAGCCTACATCAAGTATCTTTGCTTTCTCTGGTGTGGACATTGGTCTACATTTCAGTTCTTTGGTCTGGTAGTCTGTCTAGGGACTACTTTCTTGGCTCATCAAGCATTCAAGTGTGTTGAAAAAGGTGCTTTAGCAAAAAGCAACCAACTTACTTTAGCCAGTAAATCTCACTCTTTTTTATAAATAGAGAGGGGATTTTCTCTCTGGTTTTTCTCCAACTCCCTTGGTCAAGGCCTATAGCTATTACTATAGGATTTTTCACATTTTTGGCCCCCAACATGGGGTAGAACTTGCTAGTTCTTTGGAATCTCTGTTTTCTTTGGTTGGCTCTTTTTGGTGTTTTGGTCTGGAGGAATGGCTTCTGGTTCCTCTATTCCTGTGGTGACTGTCAGTGGGGGAGATGGTCCCCCTACTGTGATGGTCAAGGAGTGTGTAAGGATTAAATCTTGGGATGGTACCAAGTTTAATGGGGATGTCAAGTGGTTTCTGGAGAAGTATGAAACTGCTGCTGGAGTGGATGGTGCTTCTTACCTGGACATGGTGAAGCAGATTATCTTCTTCATTGGTGATAGGGCAGTGGAGAAGGAGATTGTGGCCATGTCTGGCTAGAAGAAGAGGGATTGGAAGTTATTGTGTAAGGAGATGGTAAAACACAAAATTATGCTATAACAACATTGAGACATGAAATATAGAGCTAAGTTCACCATGGGAAATCTAGGGGTGAATTGCTAGCAATCCCCTCTCTTGAAATTTAGATTGTCCCTTAAATATTCCAGGTTTATGAATACTTTATAAACATAAGTAAATTAGAGTTAGATTTACATTTATTCTCAGATTTATTATAGACAGAATATCAACTGATTCCAAATTATGCACAAGTTGATCCTCCAGAACTTGATTTTGGTCCTCTGATGAGCACAAATTGAGCACAAATTGATCTAACCTAAGCTTATGCATATATAATAATTCAGGATACTTGCTCTATTAAATTTGATAATAAAATAAAATATTGATGAATTTATATAAAAAAAATTATTATGTAAGATATTAAATTATAAATTTAGGCATCATAGGAGGGCACTTAATAGAACTTAATTATACTATGTGACACCTTAATACTGTATCACGCAGTTTCAAACATTTAAAAGAAAATGAGTCATGATGGGAAATGAAATTGCTTGGACAGACACTTTCAAAATTAATACTGACCATAATACACAAGTATGAAACCTTGGAACCTATCCAATAAAAGATTTTCCTTCTGATAAATGGATTTTTCTCAGTTACTCCCTGCTAAAAAGTGTCCTTCTGATGTTTGTCTGACCTTCAGGGGGGGAATTTGGCCACATCACACTACTTCTATTTCCATGATTGACCAAAACATCATCCTCATTCCCATCTAAAGAGTTGATCTAATCTGACTGTGGCTGGTCAAAGGGGTCCACCACAAGTTTAGCCAAACTTTTGGTGAACACTTTTTTGATGGATAGTGACTAACTGGTGCTTTCTGAAATTGTCCACCTCAAGTTAGGATAAAATTCAGGAGGATAAATTTATTATGAATACCAAATTAACTTAAGAATACTTTTGCCCTAGATACTCTGCATCAAAAAAGTGTCCAACTGAGGTTTAGCCATATTTCAGGTAGACACTTTTGGAAAGGCACAGTCTGATGGGTTTAATATCTATATATGGCAATAAGTATCAGTTTTTTATCAACATGGAACTAGAATTAATTTAATATGGCCAAAGTGTCCACCTGAAGTTTGGCCAAAATACAGGTGGAAATTTCTATGAGGATTACTTGATGAAATGAAGAAGACTTGCAATTACTTTCCATCATAAAATTTTTAAACTTAAGTTTATCAAAAATTGTGGTGACACTTTTTCCAGATCCAGTCATATGGGATAAACTCTCTATATGGCAATGAGAATCAATTTTTAGTCAATTATGGCATTAGAAGTAATTTTATATGGAAAAACTTTCCACCTGATTTTTGGCCAAAAATAAGTTGGAAATGTTTATGAGGAATACTAGATTAACTAAAGAAGACTTGCACCCTACTACTGTCCATCATAAAAGTGTCCACCAGAAGAATTCTCAAACTTGTGGTTGACACCTTTGGCCTGGTCCAGCCATATGGGATCAATCCTGCATATGGAAATGAGGATTTAATTTGGTCAATCGTGGTACTAGAAGTAATTTGATATAGATAAAGTGTCCAACTAAATATTGGAAAAAAATCAGTTGAAAGCTTCATTTAGTTTTTCAAAAAATCAAATTAAGTCAAATTTTATTCCTGATGATGCCCATTTTATCCAACACCTCTTCTGAGCCTTGAAAGTAGGCATTTAGCTTGAATTTTGAATTTCATATAAAATCCCTATTATTCAACCTATTTCTTTTTATCCCTTTTTTTTCTTTTAGATATCAATTAATTTTATGTAAAAAAAATTATTTTCATAATTTTTTACCTGTATTTAATAAAATTATTAAAGGTTTAACATCACCCTGTAAGCATTTGGCACATGTTTTTTTGCTATACTAATAAAAATAATAATATACTGGTAACAAAAAATTGATCAAATGATAAAATATTAATAAAACAGAAAGATAAAATACCAGTGGATATGCTTTAAAAAATACCAGCTGCACCCTAGATACTCACCATCAAAAAAGTGTCCAGCACAAGTTCGGCCGAACTTGTGCTGCACACTTTTGGTCAGTTGCAGTCATATGAGATCAATTCTCGCTTTGGAAATGAAAAAAAAATTTTGGATAAAAAACTTCACTAGAAGTAGTTTTACATAGCCAAATTTTCTACCTAGATTTCATTCAAACCACAGGTGCACAATTTTTTATCTTTAAAAAAAAGTCAATTTAGTACAATTTATCCCTGATGGCTCTCATTCGCTTCAACACCTCTACTGGCCTTTGATAGTAGGAATCTTACTTGGATTTCTTTTTTCATATTTGATCCCTTTAACTTAATTCTTTATTCCTAATATTGCTTTTGGATACCAATTAATAATTTTTAAAATAAACTATTTTCATATTTTTATACATTTATTTAATAATATTTTAAATGGCATAACATCACCTGGTATGCATTTGGAACATGAGTTTTTTCTTTACTTATAAAATTAATAATATAATGGCGACCAAAAATTAATCAAATGATATTAATGAGTGAGGAACAAATATAAAATACCAGTAGACATGTTTTTAAGAAATAATAGATGAACTGAAGAAAAATTCTACCCTAGCTACTCTTCATCATAAAAGTGTCCAGCAAAAGTTCGGCCAAACTTGTGCTGAACACTTATGGTCAGGTGCAGTCAGATGGGAGCAATTCTCTCTATGGAAATGAAGATAACTTTTTGATTTAAAATTACACTAGAAGTAGTTTGATATGGCAAAAGTTTCATGCTGAATTTTTGGTAAAGCTCAAGTGGATTTTTTTTTATTTTTACAAAAAAGAAAATTTAGTGCAAGTTTAGGCCTGATTGTGCTAATTTAATTTAACATCTCTTTTTTCTGTTTATGGCATGAATTTAACTTGGATTTTAAATTTCATCTTTGATTTCTTTTATTTTACTTTACTCCTCTCATATTGCTTTTGGATTGAAGTTTATTTTTTGTAAAATAAATCATTTTCATATTTTTTTACCTTTATTTAATAATATTATAAAAGGTGTAACATCACCCAGTATTCATTTGGCACACAATTTTTTACTATAGTGATAATATTAATAATATAATGGTGACAAAAAATTAATCAATTGATAAATATGAGTGAGGCACAAAGATTTAATAACAGTGGAAATGTTTATAAGAAATTTCATATGATTAAAAATGACTTTCTCCCTGGCTACTCTTCATGATAAAAGTGTCCAGCACAAGTTTGGCAAATCTTGTGCTTGACACTTTTGGTTGCATGCCGTCAGACGCAATCAATTCTTTTTATGGAAATGAGACTGAAATATCACTCCATCATTGCACTGAAAGTAGTTTTATATAGACAAATTTTCCCCTGGAAGTTTTTCCAAACCTAAGGTAGACAATTTTTTCCTTTGGTAAAAAGTAAATTTTATCCATGTTAATCTATGATGGTGCCCATTTTTTCTGAAGCCTCTACTGGATCATGATAGCAGAAATTATACTTAATATCTTTATTTCATGTTTGATCTCTTTAATTTTAATCTTACCCTTTTATTTATCCTTTAGCTTTTAAATATCAATTTTATTTTGGTAAAACTTTTAACTTTCACATTTTTTTACATTTATTATATTATATTATTAAAGTTGTTAAATCATCCAGTGTACATTCATTTCACATGTTTTTTCTATACTAAAAACATTAATAATATAATGGTGACTAAAAAATAATCAAATAATAAATATGGATGACACAGAAAGATCAAATACCCATAAACATTTTTAAAATGAATATAAGATTAACTGAAGAAGACTTGCACCCTAGCTACTCTCCATCATAAAAGTTTCCAGCACAATTTCAGCTGAGCTTGTGCTGGACACTTTTGGTTGCATGCAGTCAGATGGGATAAATTTACTCAATGGAAGTTAAAATGAATTTTTTCTCAATCATTGCACAAGAAGTAGCTTTATACTGCTATACTATCCTCCTGCTTTTTTGGAAAACCTCAGGTGGACACTTATATTGATTTTAAAAAAAAGAAAACATATTCAAAATCTAGAACTGGTGGTGCAGATTTCGGTCTGAAAACTCAAATTATCTTTGATGGCAGAAATTTTATTTGAATGTTTAATTTCATATTTAAACACTTTTATTTTACTTTTTTATTCCTGTTTTGGCTTTCAAATATCAATTTATTTATTGTAAAACTAATACTTTTCATATTTTTTTTACTTTTATTTAATAACATTATGAAAGATGTAGCATCTCCCAGTATGCATTCGGCTTACAAATTTTTTCAATACTAATAACATTAATAGTATAATGGTGAAAAACAATGAATCAAATGATAAATATGAATGACACAGAAAGATCATATACAAGTGGATTTGTTTATAAGGAATACCTGATGAACTGAAGAAGACCTGCACCCTAGATACTCACCATCATAAAAGTGTCCAGCATAAGTTCGGCCGAGCTTGTGCTGGACAATTTTGGTTGCATGCAGTCAGATGGGATAAATTTACTCTATGGAAATGAAAATGACATTTTGCTCAATCATTGCACAATAAGTAGTTTGATATTGCCAAAATGTCCTCCTGATAAATTTTCAAAACTCATCAGGACACTTTCTTTGGTTTAACAAAAAAGAAAATATAGTGCAAGTTTAGCCCTGGTGGTGCACATTTGATCTAACACCTCTACTTGTTATTGATAGTGGGAATTTTCCTTAGATTTTTTTTTCTTATTTTATCCCTTTTATTTTACTTTTTTATTGCTCATATTGCTTTGGATATCAATTTTTAATTTTTAAAATAAATAATTTTCATACTCTTATACCTTTATTTAATAATATATGATTAAAGGTGGAATACCACCTGGTATGCATTTTTCACACAAGTTATTACTATAGTAATAACGTTAACAATATAATGATGACAAAAAATTAATCAAATGTTAAATTTAAATTACACAGAAAGATCAAATTCCAGTGGAAATGTTTATAAAAAATCCCTTTTGAGTTTAAGAAGATTTGCTGTATGCCTACTCTCAATTATAAAAGTGTCCAGCACAAGTTTGTCCGAACGTGTGCTGGAAACTTTTGGTTGCATGAAGTCATATGAGATAAATTCTCTCTATGGCAATAAAAATGATATTTCACTCAATTATTGAAGTAAAGAATGTTTAATATTGTAAAATTGTCCCCTGGAAGTCTGTCCAAACCTCAGGTCAAAATTTGTTAGCTATACATAAAAGTAAGTTTAGACCAAGTCTTGACCTAGGGGTTCCCAACTGTCCCAACACCACTTCTGGCTCTTGATAGTAAAAATTTTACTTGTATTTTTTATTTCATATTTGATCCCATTTATTTTCATTTTACTTTTCTATCACTCTTTTTAATTTTAAATATCAATTTATTTTTTTAAAAACGAAACATATTAATTTTTTTTTAACTTTATATAATAATATTATTAAAGTTGTAACATCACCAATTTTGCATTTGGCATGCAGGTTTTTGCTATACTAGAAACATTAATAATATATATGGTGACAAAAAATTAATTATAAGATAAATATGAATGATAAAAAAAAGTTAAAAACCCAATAGAAATGTGAAAAACAATAAACTGATGTACTGAGAAACACTTCCACCCTAGCTACTCTCCATCATAAAAGTGTCCAGCACAAGTTTGGCCAAACTTGTTCTGGACACTTTTGTTCAGGTGCAGTCAGATGGGATCAATTCTCACTATGGCAACAAAAAAATTTTTTTATCAAATTTCACTAGAAGTAGTTTGGTTTAGCTGATTTATCCACCTGCTGTTCTGCCCAATATCAGGTGTATAATTTTTTATCTTTAAAGAAAAGGTCATATATTACAATTAAGCCCTGATGGCTCCCATTTGCTTTAACACCTCTAATGGCTCTTGATAGCAGGAATTTTACCAGTATATTTTTCATATTTGAACTCTTTGACTTTTATTTTACTCTTTTATTTCTCTTTTTACTTTTAAATTTCTATTTAATTTTTGTAAAACTAATTCTTTTCCACATTTATTTACGTCTATTTTAAAAAATTATTGAAGGTATAACTTCACATCGTATGCATTTGACACAAAGTTTTTGCTATACTAATCACATTAATAATATAATGGTGATAAAATATTAATCAGATGATAAATATGAAAGATACAGACTGATCAAAGACCAGTAGACATGTTTATGAGAAATAAAAGATGAAGGAACTGAAGAAAATTTCCACCCAAGCTACTCTCCATCATAAAAGTGTCCAGCACAAGTTCGGCCGAACTTGTGCTGGACACTTTTAGTCACGTGCAGTCAGATGGGATCAATTCTATATATGGCAACAAAAAACATTTTTTTATTAAACTTCACTACAAGTAGTTTTGTTTAGCTGAATCATCCACCTGTTGTTCTTCCCAACCTCAGGTGTATAATTTTTTATCTTTAAACAAAAGGTCACTTATTACAATTTAGCCCTGATGGCTCCCATTTTTTTCAACACTTCTACTGGCTCTTGAGAGCAAGAATTTTACTAGTATTTTGTTTTTCATAATTGATCTCTTTGAGATTAATTTTACCTTTTTATCCCTCATATTGCTTTTGTATATCAATTTATTTTTTGTAAAAAAATCATTTTCATATTTTTTACCTTTATTTAATAATATTATAAAAGGTGTAACATCACCCGGTATGCGTTGGGCACACAAGTTTTTGCTATACTTATAATATTAAAACATAATGGTGACAAAAAATCAATCAAATGATAAATATGAGTGAGGCACAAAGATCAAATACCAGTGGACATGTTTATATGAAATACCAGATGAACTGAAGAAAAATTCCACCCTAGCTAACCTCCATCATAAAAGTGTCCAACACAAGTTCGGCCGAACTTGTGCTAGACACTTTTGGTCACATGCAGTCTGATGTGATCAATTCTCTCTATTGCAATGAAAATGAATTTTTCTTCAATAATTGCACTAGAAGTTGTTTGATATGGCAAAATTGTCATCCTGAAGTTTTGGTAAAGCTCCAGTGGATTTTTTTTTATTTTTACAAAAAAGAAATTATATTCCAAGTTTAGTGCCACTGGTGGGCATTCACCCCATCATGTCTACTTGCTCTTGATGGGAGGAATTTCACTTTAATTTTTTATTTCATATTTGATCCCTTTAATTTTACCTTTTTATCCCTCATATTGCTTTTGGATATCAATTTATTTTTTGTAAAACAAATCATTTTCATATTTTTTTACCTTTATTTAATAATATTATAAAAGGTGTAACATCACCCAGTATGCATTTGGCACACGAGTTTTTGCTATACTTATAATATTAATAACATAATGGTGACAAAAATCAATCAAATGATAAATATGAGTGAGGCACAAAGGTCAAATACCAATTAATCAATAGTTCTTTTTAATATTATAAATTTTTTGATTAAATAAAATGGTAATAATGAATTATATTTTTCATCCACAATTCCACTCTAATGATTCCCACTGCACAAAAAGGGTTCACTTGGTCCTTTCTTTACTGCTTGTGCATATATTTTATTGCCCACAGTACTACAATTTTTTGTAGTGATTATCCCACATCTGATTCAGGAATATTTTTAAACAATATAAGTTTTTTTTACAAAAGACCTTATCATATCCAATATCCCACAAAAAATACAACCTGTTTTTGTATTAAAGCCCGTTAATTATTAAGAAATTGTTAAAATAATTAGATTAGACCCTGGCACAGCTAGATCCATACCAACCAACCTAAAGTCTTTTCAATATTGAAAAAAATTAAATAAAATTATGATATCATACTAAATTATGGGCACCAACCATAATTCAGCACTTCTCATTTGCTCTGCTACAAAATGAGTGCATGTAGCATTTTTCTAACGTTGGACTGTTTTTCTTCCTTCCCTCACACCTTTAGTCCAGAATGAAAATTTAGTATGAGTTTTGGTCAAAATGGTTTGCCAGTGTTATCTGTATGCAATATGAATTCATATTGCATATTTCTATTTATGCATAAAATATACTCGTTAAGCATCATTTTTTTGCATTTTTCAATCAAAATGCATACTTATGCATATTCATATGCATATTCATTATACAGATTTATATGCATATTAATATATTTTATTCATATACATATATGCACCTTTTTTTTGCATATTCAATATGCATATTTTTAATCCATATTCAATATGCATATTTTTAATGCATATTCAATATGCATATTTTTATGCATATTCAATATGCATATTTTTATGCATATTCAATATGCATATTTTTTATGCATAATCACTATGCATATTTTTATGCATATTTTTTATGAATCTTTACTCTTCATAGTCATTATGCATACACTTTGGATAGGCATTTCACATCAATTTTAAGCATGCAATAAGTATCCACCATGCAAATTGAAATGCATATGCATCTATATCATACACGCAACATATATTCAAGTTTAATATTTGAATATTAAGGTACGCTAAGTGATGTTGTTCAACCTTTTGCCAAACCTGAGATTAACTGATGTTCAATGTGGTTCTTAAGCTCTGCTCAAGGAGGGATTGTTCTGGATTCAATCTGTGACAGTTTATTTTTTCAATGTTTTTTCAACAGATTTAAAAACATCTTTCTGACAGTTTCAGGATGGTTTCCCAACAGTTTCCTGACAAATTCCTGATAGTTTCAAAAAGAGGGAACTGCTAGCAGTTCACCCCCAGATTTCCCGTGGTGATACGCCCTATCTAATGGTATTAAGTACTTAACCCTAAGACTTAAGGTTAGCCCGTAAAACATGAAAAACAAAGTTAAACAGCTATCCTTTGTAACTGAAATATGAGGAAATGACCCCTTAAAACTTAGAATATAAAAAATATTACCAAGACATGAAATATAGAGAAAAACTGGGGCTATTCAATGATAGTACCCACATACCTGCAGTACCAATATTCACAAAATAAAACCAGAAAAACACCCATTTCTTCGAAAGATTCCAATTAAGACATGCACAAATAGCGCCAAACAACACAACAAAGTCCTTTGCCAATGTTGGAAGACCACACCGGTATGTTTTTTTGCTTTTATTTTTTGACATTGTTGGGCTAGCTGTTTCATAGGTCATTAAAACAATAGTGGTGTCCTGTAACTCATTGACGTTAGTGTGTTGACAATCCTTTCCATAAAGAACCTTGAAAGGAAGCACATTATCTTCAAAGTGCACACTTATTTCATTGATCCAATTTTATTGTGTTGCCAGTGGGCATATAATCAGTGTGGCTGAACTCCAATTAATACCTTCTTGATTTTCAAATACCTGAAATTGTCTTGCTTCACTTTGAGTTGCACTTATAAGAGAAAGAGTTGACAGCGTCTTTCCAAAACCCATATCATCAGCTAGTATTGACCTGTTTCCTTCAGGGGTAGATTGATTGTTAGGAAACTGATCTTTATAGTCATCAAATCCAGTTCCAAGCCACTGGTTGTTCTGGTGCCCCCACATGATATCCACCTTTTCTTTAACATTTTTTCATTTTCAATCATAAAATTTATTGCTTGAAGTTGATGTGTTTTGAGAACTGTTTTGATTCGTTGGATAATTCAATCAGCTTTCCAATCTTGAGTACTCTAATATGTTTGGAAAGGGCCTTCAAAAATTACATACAGGATATTAGAAAAGATAGTGGAGTTGTAGTTCAAGATCATACATAAATTAATTTAGGCTGAAGAAAATTCTTCTTTAGCAAGACTGACAAGTGTACTTGAAGAAAAGAGGCATCCCCAAAGTTGATACTGATTACCAAAAACAGGAACCAAGTAAGCATGATAATAGAATGGCTTCATAGTATTCAAGGAACTTCTTTGGTTTAAATGGTGAGATCCAGACCCAATGCCACCCAATAGTGGTCCAATGTGCTGACTCTGCACTTTAGAAAGATTACTGACAAGGGCTGTTTTCTTTCTTCAAATAGTCCAAAAATATGAACACTCAAATGGCCTCGCTGTAAAAGCGTGGGGGTTGGTGAGTTTTGAAATCTTGAAATTACATCCATATAAATTTGATTGATTGTTATTGAGAACTTAACAACACATCTGAGACTTGACATATTAAGAAAGAATAGTATCTGAAGATAGTGGTCGTTAAAAGATGAATTGAACCAAAAAATGAAAAATCAGTTTTGAATAAAACGAGAAAATAACTTTTTATCATATGCTACGCTAAGATCATAATTCTTTCACATGTATTATTATTATCTTTTTAAAAAATATTGGAAGTAAATGAATGATAACTGAAATAAATAATATGGCTTAAAAATAAATCTTGAGCCTATAGAGTAAATTTGGGTTTGTGGAAAAAAAAAGTTTTCTTAATAAAAATGTGCTTTATTGTTACATTATAATCACAAAATAGAATAATTTCACTCTTATTACAGTTATTTATGTTTCTGTATAATAGTAAAATGCTTTAGATGGCAGTTCAAAATCCAAATTGAAACGACTACCTAGAACAATGTCTTGATACTAACATTTTTTTTGTAAGTCTTTGGACAGACACTTATGGTGATCTCAATAATTTTGAAATTGATTTGAATTGTATGTTTTAAAAAATATCTATGTGGTCTAATGTATTAATTGAGATACTACAGTTTAACCTTCTGTTACCAAATTGGCAAGAAAATATCTGTAGATTTTTTTACTCTGAATATCAAATTTTGCTTTTCACAAGATGGGAAAGTGAATATTATGATATGTTAAGTGATATGTTCAAGCTTTGCTCAATCTGTGCTCAGCTGAAGATCAAATTAACCACCAAGCTCCAAGAGACCTGTGATTGAGTTGGGTTGAATCTAGGTCTAACTGATTACCATATCTTTGTCCAATTGATTTAAATCTGGTTTCACAATGTATTCCCAACAGCTTTCCAACAGATTTCCAACTACTTCCCAACATTTTTAAATGAGGGGTATTGCTAGGAATACCCCCCAAATTTTCTGTGGTGAATCTACTGGTAAAACCGCCTTCTGAACAAAAATCAGTTCTTAAGGTGAATATACAGTAGTCTTCTTGACAGTAAATATGTCAGCAAACAAAACCAAAGGTATATAATGCCTCCAATTTTTAGAAATATCCCAAACATCTTTACCAAAGCATCCTTCAAAACTTGATGCCCTCTTTCAACCATGCCTTCAGCTTCAGTATAATAAAAAGTAGCCAATCTCATCTTAGACTCAACACTAGAGGCAGCTTCCTTGAATTCTGCTCCAAATTCTTGTCCTCCATAGACAGAGACTAATTTCATCAGCCCATACCTATAAATACACTCTTTCTTCAAAAATTCTGCCACATTCTTGGCAGTCAAATTAAATGGAGGCACTGCCTCTTTTCAACCAGATGAATTATCCCTGGAAACAATAAAATATTTATACCTGCCTTTTTAATATAGACAGCATCCAGACTGACTCTTCCAAACACAGTTGATTCTCTAGTAGCATGGCTAACCTCTTTAGGTTTTAAGTGAGTTCTTCTCTGACACTCTTCACAAGATTGGACCCAAAGTTGAATAGCCAACTGCATACCAGGTAACCAAAAACTGTCTGTTACTCTATAAGTCTCCCCAGAGCCTCTATGACCAAGGTCTTCATGAAAAGACTTCAAAAACAGCTCTTGACCCTTCTTCTGAGTCACCACAACTTGAGCTTTTGGAGGTCTCCTCCTCCTCAACCTTATTCCTGACACATAAAATCCAAGACTCTTTCTCTTGAGTTCCACCCAAGTATCATCATTACAGCTATCTGGCCTCTCCAAGGTCAACATATATTTCACCATAAGAAAATAAAACCCAGACTGACCCCAGGTCTCATCTTCAGAATCCAACAAAATAACATCCAAGGTCACAACCCTTTCATCAAAATCACCAGAATGCACATGAGCCAGCTGACCAGCCCATCCAGGAAACAAATTCTTAAATTTTGGCACATCATTCTCCTTCAACAAAACTTTGTGATAATCCAGTGAACCAACAAAAACACCATTTTCTAAACTTAAACCATCTAAACAACAGCCCCTTATTCATCAACAAAAAAATCCGGATCACCAGAATCAAGATCAGATCCAGCCAGTTTAACCTCTTGGGGAAGATCCTAATTGTGCAGTTTAACCTCTTTCTGGAAGTAAGAAAAATTATCAGCACCTCTTGCACTGGCCCTAACCACAGGTACATCTTCATCAAACTCTTCTGATTCAGAATCTTCATCTGTTGGTTGTCTTCTTGACAATCCATCAGGCATTGAGAAAGTCTTACCTGGCTTGTGTACCAAATCAAAGGATAAGTGCTAAATTAATGAAAACCACCTAGTAATAAGAGCATTAGGAAGACTAGGAGTGTTGATTATCTGAACCAAAGATTTATGATCCACCTGAAACTCAAAATGCTGCCCCAAAAAAACAGTCTGCAACCTCTTCAAGATTTTTGCCACACCACAGAGCTCCAATTTTGGCTGAGAGTACCTTGATTTCACCTCATTAAACACCATAGACTCATACCTGACTGAACTGACCTTCCTATCCTTATCCTCCTGAGACAGAACAGAACCAGAAGCAATAGAGCTTTAATACACATCTAAATTAATCTTCCTAGACCCAACACAATTATCCAGCTTATGCAACACAATATCCTCTCCTATCACCTTTTTCAATTTCACAAATGCCTCTTCTCAATCATCATTCCACTCCCAATCAGCATCCTTCCTGGTCAACATCCTTAAAGAAGCAGCCAACAAAGAGAAGTCCTTGATAAAAATCCTCACATAAACACAAACACCCAAGAATCCCCTGACTTCAGTGGTATTCTTTGGTTTTGGCCATTATTGAATTTTATTAACCTTCTTCTCTGCCATAATGCTACCCTCCTTACACACCACATGACACAAAATCTTGAATTCTGGTACAAAACAGCAAAACTCTGACCTTGAGACAGTTGAACCAGCCTCCTCTATCCTAAAAAAAATCCTCTCCAGTGTCTCAGCATACTCCCACAAAAAACTCTTAATTCCAGAGTTTTCCTTGAATACCTCATTTCCATAATCAGCTTTTAGCCCTTTAATTCCACAATCATCAATAAAAATACCAGCATAAGTTGGCACTTCATCCTGCAATATCCAAGGCATCTGCGCTTAGAAAACAGAAACAAAATTAGTAGCTCCTTGAGGTAGCCTGGTCAATTGAAACTGTCCCAAGGGAGTCTCAAAAGTAGTGAGAGGCCTAGAGTCTACATGAAGCTCCCTCTCATAATAACTACCCAAAATATCCCCAAACCATAACACACCCTTCCAGAAAAATCCTCCACTAAATCCTCTGCACTTGGAGGCATTCTAGATTTCTTGATTATCACTCTCTTCAAGGCCCTGAGATCATGAACCACCCTATAATTGTCATTTTTCTTCTTGAAACAAAAAACATGACTAGAATAGCTTGAGGTTGAATGTTCATACAACCCTTTCCTGAAACTTTCTGTGAAAATCTCCACAAAATCATCCCTTATAGCAGCAGGAATTACAATTGGTTTGATTTTCCAAGGCTCATGACAAACCACAGGAATAAGATAAGTTTAACCATAAGAATGTTTCAACACACCTCTTTCCTCCTCTGCAAGAGCAATTACCTTTTCCCTCTACACCATCACATTAAACAAAAACTTCCTCTCCTCTTCAGATAAACACCCATCATGACCAAAATTTAACACCTCAACCTTTCCTCAGTGATCCTAGAAGTTTTCACAAAATCAGGTGGATTCTTCAATAAAGGTGTTGTGGTATGCACATTTCAGGTAACTTGTCTTTTGGACCAATAAGCTCGCGTAGCCCAGGAAGAAAAAAGGGGAATTATATCACAGTAGATAGTGCTACTATAAGTATTTGATTATGGTTTTAAAAGAACAAAAGAATTAGAAGCGTGGAGGAGGATTTAGGGTCTGTGTGCTCGGATTTTGAAGAAAGATGTTTGGCACAAAGGGAATTATGTGTTATCAACTTAGGAGTGCAAGCGCTGAGCATTATGGATTTGGATTTTCTAATAATTGTGTGTTATGTGTTATGGAAAGAATTATGGCTCAATGAAGGCCTCAAGTAAATAGTATACTGCACGGCGGCTAGTGTGATAACTTACTGAAACATGTAATGTAAGTTTCAGAGGCTAGCTATTTAAGTGAATTTTTAGAACTATGGACTTAGTAATGAAGCAAGGAGAATGGGGACTCTATCACAAAAAAACCACCCAAGAGTCAAAGAGACAAGGATCAGTTCTGAAAGGTGTCAACATGGGAAGTAGCGCTGAAACAATTCAAGGCACAGTCATAAGCACGCATGTGGAACATGAGTGAAGCAAGTTAATACTAGTTTTAGTAAGCATAGGGTTTGTTTAAGAGCTTTAGTTGCTACAAGAAGTGTATTTAGTTTACTGAAGGATTAGTTATTTTTTTATTAATGTTGTGCTAGAGACAGCACTGGAGATCCACTAGGGAACTGTGTCTGGAGCGCTGAAAATATAAGAAGGAAAGGCTATGTAATGAGAGGAGGAGTAGTCGTTAGGTAGAGAAGTTATTATTCAAATCAGTCATTAGCTTACAAACATCAAAGCCTCATATTATATACTTTCAAAATATATTGTGATATATAGCAATTTGTCTATTTTTGTGGTTACTCTGATAACAGTAAGAGATTGGATTTTTCTAAAATTATGTGTTTAAGAACATATTAGAGATATTCTGAGGCTTTTAGAGTTTGTGCATCTTTGTGTGTATTTCATATAGTATAGTGAAAAAGTGCAACACTGAGAGGGTATATAGATTCATTAGGATAAACTATTATTAGAGTTATTTTATTGCTATATTAAGGCATATTCAAAGAGAGAGCTGAAAGAGGGAGTAGCTGTGAATACTGGCGCTTATTAAGAATAGAAATATCCAGATATTAATATTTGTTTTTCCTTATCTTTTAACTTATCTCTCAACTTATAAAATATCTAGTCAGATATTAGTATTACACATTATTGTGCTGTCTTTAAAATAAGAGTGAAAGGTGCTTCTTTCTTAAAAATTTAAATGAAGAACCAACCCATCTTACATTGTGTTTACTGCTTAGTACTTTAGAACTTTCTACAGTATCACATAAGGATCTCTCAACAAGGGAGGCCTCTTCAAAGGTGGGTTCAGCGCAACTGGAATAAGATCATTGGAAGGCCTAACCTTCACTGCTACATTCATGTATTTAGTAGCATCCAATTTCAGATCTTCATCTTCAATAGGAGCTTCTTCAGTCTTCCTAAAAGACAAAAAGAGGTTTCCCCAATGCTCACAGGTGTGGCCAAGGTAATTTTTTTGAAAGGTGTAGAAGAAAACATAGTGGTGAAAAATTTGGAGGACTTAATTTTAGACCCCAAACTCGCTGCTCCAAATCTTTTCCATTCCACATTCTCATTCTCCTCCTTACTACCAACCTCAATTCCACCACTTTTTGCCTCTTCAGCCAAATAATCTTGAAAAAAAAATTTTTGATCTTCTTTCTTCTTTATCTTCAGATTTTTTTCTTGATTATCTTCAATTATCTTGAAATTTTTTTATTTCTTTATTTGATGGGGCCCCTTTCTTAAAACAGAAACCAGGACTTCACAGTTGCTCGCATGTGTAGCCAAGTTAATGTTTTTTGAAAGGTGTAGAAATCTCCCTAGTGGTTCACAATTGGTAGGACTTACTTTTAGACCCCAATCTCACTGCCCCAAATCTTTTCCATTCCACAAACATCCCCATCTTTCTTCTTGAACTTGAAAGAAAAATATTTCTGAAACCATTAAATGAACAGATACTTGATAAAAACATGAATAATACTTTCAGGAAGAGAAACATTATACAAAGAAAGCTTAAAATCCACTTGGAATATCTCCAAATAGCTGAACTACTACAAACTGGGACTTCCACTGAAAGGGGAGAGGTTGCAGCACTTGGGTTATCAGCACAACCTACTCTAAAAAATAAGGCTCCTCATCAGAGCCTGAGCCACTTTCCAAAAAACAGAAGCAGCCCTATATTCCCTTCTCCTCTCACAACAAACAGCACAGTGGCACATAGAGCTAAGCCTAGGCCTATTATCCCAGCCCTCCTCACCAGGTGAAGACAACTTCATATGCAATGTCCTTTCATCCTCCCCTTTCAACTACAAGATAATGCCAACTCCAGGTTGATAACCAATCTTGGCTTCAAAATCTATCAAAAATGAACCACCCTAAACTGCCCTAAAAGGGCCTTTTTCAGTATAAAAGTGCACCTTCCCATAAGCTTCACCAACATCCAGCTTCACAAACTCCGCTGTCCCAACCAACTTAGTAACATTTTCACAAACTCTTCTCAAGTTCCCACCAATACCAGTTTTGATGGGGAGGCCCAATTGAGTTGCCTCAGAAAAAGAGATGAGATTTATCTGAGAGCCAGAATTAACCAAAGCTCTGATGGCCTTGCCATTCAGAATCACAATTAAAAACCCCAAGGGAGCAGGGAAATGAGTCCACAAGTTCTTCCCAAACTTCTCAGCAGAGTCACAAATGAACTCCACCTCCCCAGAATAGACCCTTCTCCTGATCAACAACTTCATTTTCTTCTCAGCCAGACCAGGATTGATAGAAAACAACT
The DNA here is from genome assembly GCA_030280995.1 of Hemileia vastatrix. Classification (NCBI taxonomy): domain Eukaryota; kingdom Fungi; phylum Basidiomycota; class Pucciniomycetes; order Pucciniales; family Zaghouaniaceae; genus Hemileia; species Hemileia vastatrix. The sequence continues at coordinate 3,161,102 of JASXTE010000003.1, read as the reverse complement.
CCCCATAAGTCAAGGATATAGTTCCTTGTTTCATTTTATCCAACACATAGTCCATCAAATCAGCTCTTCCTGCAACCAATGGCCTCTCAAAATGGGCTCTTGGTTTCACCACTTTAGGCCTTGATGCCACTTGAGGTCTAGCACCTTTATCCACAGGTTTCCTGGCATCAGGAAACAAACCAGAGCCATCACTTGTGACCCTGGCGGCACTGGGCTTTGAAAAGGAAGCCAAAGGAACATCTTCATAAGAGTCAGAATCCAAATCCATTGGCATTGGATCCACATTCAGATCATAAGCACCAAAACTTAGTGGGTCCATATCTGTGATTCCCTTCTGCATCTTTTGTAACTCCTCCTTACTAACCTTCCTTCTGGCATCCATCTTTGAATCCGCTTTGGGAGCTTTGGGCTTATGCTGAGCCTGTCAAGTACTCTTGGGACTACCCACTCTTCCAGAATCAACATCTTAAACACCAGCAAAAAATTCACTCTTTGACTGTGCTTAACAACAATACAACTCCAAACCACCATAAGAATTAGAGAAAGATACCTTATTGGCCTCCTTCTCCTTCACCTTGACATCAACACCTTCCTTAGAAAAATAATTCCACTGATCAGGAATCTCCTCAAACCTTGGCTTCCTCTGATTGAGACCACCCCTTCTCCTGACCAAACTGACAGGAGACTGCCCTTCACTGAGCTTCACAAATGAGACATCAGGGAGCTTTAACACCCTGCCATCAAACTCAACCTTTCCCTCTGACACATCTCTGTTCACAGCCCAAAAATCATTTGACCTGTGCCCCCTCCTACTACAATAGGGCAACACGCAATGATTACTGCTACCACCTGACCACCTCTTATATTGCTTGGCCTGCTGCATGGGGGCCCTATACAGCTTCTAAGTTTCATGCACAAATATATGCAACTGCTTGGTCATTTCCACAAGTTGCTTCATCACTGGGTCTCTCTCCTCTTTGGAAACATTCACCACCTTCATCTCTTCATTCTTAATCTTATCTTCCTCTTCATAAAAAGTCTCACTGACTTTGCTGACATATTTGGAACACCCCTCCATATAGGTTTCCACAGCTAATAACATTAAATGGGCTTCTACAGCCTCTTTCACCTTATCCAAGGAAGAAAACTTCTGGTCCCCATTCTCCAGAGTTTTCTTCATTTCCTTCCTGGACATCTCCTTCAACACATCCATCCTGACATCTCTAGCCAGGGAAGACCAAAAAACATCTTTGGCAGCATTTATATGTGCCAGCTTGTCTACTTCAACCAAATATTCCACCACAGGGTCAAAGTGTAGCAGAGACTTCCTGTAACTATGCAAGTTACCCACACCACCATAAGATTTCCTTTCAATGAAAACCTTATTCAGATCCACCATAGTGAACCTGACACCCCATCTATCCAACATCTCCCTGCACAACAACTTCTAATCCCTCCTCTTGTAGCAAGACATGGCTACTACCTCCTTCTCAACTGCCCTATCACCATTGAAAAAAACATTGATTCACCATACCCAGGTAGGAAGCATCATACACACCAGCAGCAGCCTCATACTTCTCCAGAAACCACTTCGCAACTTCAACAGTAAACTTGGTGCCATCCCAGTTTTTGATCCTAACACACTCCCCAACCATCACAGTAGGAGACCCTCCCTCCCCACTGACAGTCACCATAGGAATAGAGGAGCAAGAAGCCATTCCTCCAGACTAAAATCACCAAAAAAGGACAAAAATAGACAAAAAAACTCAAAAGAACTAGAAGGTTGAATCCCACTTTGGGCGCCAGAAATGTAGATAATCCTACAGTGCTACCTATAGGCCTTAAATAAGGGAGTTGGAGAATAACCAGAGAGAAAATCCCCTGTCCCTTCAGAAAAATAAAGTGAGATTTACCTACTAAAGTAAATTGAGTCTTGTTTGCTAAAACCCCTTTCAAACACACTTGCCTGCTTGATCAGCCATGAAAGTAGTCTTCAGACAGACTATTTAACCAAAAAACTGAAATGTAGACCAATGTCCACACCAGAGAAATCAATGATACTTGATGTAGGTTGCAAATCCACACCAGAGACAGCAATAATACTTGATATAGCTTGCAAGACTACACCACAGAAAAGAGTTGCCAAAGTTGAGTTAAATGAAGAACTAACCTTGCAACAAACACAGCCAATTGTGGCCAGAAAACAGTGAAGACTGAGTGAGGAGCAAGGATATCACTTCCGGATGGTTGTATGATAGTTAAGGCTACCCTAAACTGTCTTATTCACTATGTACACACAGACCACTATCTATGAGCCCATGCACACCCACAAATCTGGCGCCTGTACCTGCCAAATTGAATAAAAAACCCTCCAGAAGCACTCCCCAACCTTCTAAAACAGAGGCGGGCAGGCTGCCCAACATCGGAGGTGCCGCCTGAAGCGGCCTGGCCTCCCTTTTTTATATAGAGACTTGTACCAGAGAGACTGAAAAGAATTGGAAAAAACAAAAAAAATCCTGACCAAATACATAGAAGCCAAATCAAGCATAACCAAAACAAATTAAGTAGTTTATCCTCATTTCGGAGGAATCAGATTCTTGAAATCCCAAGGTTTAAACTAATAAGTTTGCCCCTAGGGCCTGAACCCCCTAAGCTCCTCTTCCAATTCTGATATACCAACATCAGGCGTTTAAACAAATCTTCCATCCTCCTCCATACACTGAGTCTACCATAGTTCACATTACCAGAATCCATAAATTCTCTACCGTGTTAAACATCTGGAACCTCCACCACATCTTTAAAATCAACCTCCATACCAGTGACATCCAAAACATCACAATTTTCCTCTTCCCTATAGGAATCTTGCTTAAAATCTGAAAAATCCTCCAGAATAACATTCATAACATCAAAATAAAAATCCTCCTCTAAGCAGAGTCCTTCTGATCCTGAGGGAACCACTTGAAAATAATCTTCCTCTATGAGAAAAAGATCTAAGACAGAATCTTTCTGTACATCCAAAAATTCAAACGATACATCCTCCTCCAATAAGCTATTAACTGAACTTGAGAAAGAAAAATTATCATCCCACAGAAATCATTCATCCACTGCAGATTCCTTCTCAATATCCCAAAATCCTTCTTGATAACCAGACAAGTCCTCCTTCCCACATAATTCACCCAAACTTGAGGAAATACACTGACCCTCCAGTGTGTAAATTTACAAAACATTGAGTGAAGCACATTCCTGAGATCCTATGGAATCCTTTAAAAAGGAAAAAATCAGTTTCACAAACATCATCAGAGTCCTCATCTTCCAAAATTGATGGCTTCAACTCCTCCCTAGAAACTAAATTTTCCACCACAGTCTCCTGAACCTCTCCATCCAAAAGAATTTCCTCTCCAGATTCCACATCCCTATCAATCATACCATCCAAATATCCCAAAATAAACTCCTTCAGAATAGCCATACCAGGAATCCTATTTTCCCCATTTGGAAGGGTCTTCACCAAGTCAGCCTTAAAAAGAATCTCCAAAACCTCCACCTTTACATTTGTAACCATGGCACTCCAAAACACATACTTGGCCCCATCTTCATGTGGTAATATATCATTATATACCAGATAATCCAGAGCCTCCCCAAACTCCTCCAAAAATTCCCCATACTGAGAAAGAGAAGTTACACCACCTTTCAATTTCCATCTCCTAGCAATCCCATGAAGATCCACCATTGAGAATGTAGTAGGCCACCTTTTAACCATTTCAATCTTCAACTTCCCCCAGTCCTTACTCCTATATCCTGCCATACCAGAAACTTCCTTCTCCACCTCCCTATCACAAATGAAAAAGCTTACTTGCCTGACCATGTCCAACAGTGAGGCCCCATCAATCTCAGCAGCAACCTCAAACCTAGCCAAAAACCCCTTTGCATCCTCTCCCAAAAACCTTGAACAATCCCAAGACTGAATCCTAACCATCCTAGCAATTTCAAGTTACAGCCTCCAATCTCCACCAAAGATAGCCAAAGTCCCCCCCAGTAGCCTTAGAGACCTAGGAGGGACCAAAACCAACAGAAAATACCCAGACCAACCACAAAGAGATATAGAACCAAGTTCAAAATCCACCAAAGGAGATCCACCAAAGAGAGAAGCCTAGATCAACAGAGATTCCAAAATGCCAACAGATTTGACCCCACGTTGGGCGCCAGAAATGTAGACAATCCTAAAGTACTAGCTATAGGCCTTGACCAAGGGAGTTGGAGAAAAACCAGAGAGAACATCCCCTGTCCCTTTAGAAAAATAGAGTGAGATTTACTTGCTAAAGTAAGTTGGTTCCTGTTTTGCTAAAGCCCCTTTTTCAACACACTTGACTGCTTGATGAGCCAAGAAAGTAGTCCCCAGACAGACTACCAGACCAAAGAACTGAAATGTAGACCAATCACCACACAATATGGGGGGCGGACTTGCTAGCAAGTCCGCAACCTTGGACCCAAACTCACCATAGATTGAACACACATTGAGCTATTGATAAAGGAGCCATACAATCAGGAATGAACACCACTCAGAAGAACAGTTTTAGGTGGGTGTTCAAGTAGAGTTCAGTATGGGTTCAGTATGAGTTCAGTCTGAGTTCCATCTGAGTTCCATCTGAGTTCAGGTTGAGGACTTGCTAGCAAGTCCACCCCCTATATTGCGTAGTGAATGTTCACACCAGAGACAGAAAAGATACTTAATGTAGGCTGTAAATCCACACCAGAGACAGCAATAATACTTTCTATAGCTTGCAAGACTTTAACAGAGAAAACAGTTGCCAAAGTTAAGTTAAATGAAGAACTCACTTGCAAAAAACACAGCCAAATTGTGGCCAGGAAACAGTTAAAACTGAGTGAGGAACAAGGATATCACCTCCAGATAGTTGTATGATAATTAAGGTTGCCCCAAACTGTCTTATTCACTATGTACACACAGACCACTATCTAAGAGCCCATGCAAACCCACAAATCTGGCGCCTGTACCTGCCAAATTGAATAAAAAAACCCTCCAGAAGCGCTCCCCAACCTTCTAAAACAGAGGCGGGCAGGCCACCTGACATCAGAGATGCCGCCTGAAGCGGCCCGGCCTCCCTGAAGCCAGAAAACCAATAAAAACAACTAATCTACTTGGAAAAATTAGCTAAAACTACTAAAACCTTTAAAACATGGAATTTCACTATAACAACTTTGAGACATTAAATATAGAGAAAAATTAGCCCTATCCAATGGTACTAAGCACTTAACCCTAAGACTAAAGGTTAGCCCGTAAAACATGAAAAACAAAATTAAACAGCTATCTTTTATAAATGAAAAATGAGGAAATGGCCTCTTAAAACTTAGAATATGAAAAAAGTCTACAAGACATAAAATATAGTGAAAAACTGGGGCTATCCAATGATAGTACCCACATACCCGCAGACCCAATATCCACGGAATAAAACCAGAAAAATACCCAATTCCTTAACAGATGTCAATTAAAACATGCACAAGCAGCACCAAATCACACAACAAAGGCCCCTGCCAATGTTGGAAGACCACAGTGTCTATTTTATGCAAAACTCTGCTATTCCATCAAGACTTTAAACTGAACACTGTGTCAGTCCTCCAAGACTTTAAACTGGCTGGTTTCAAGAATAGTCCATCAAGACTCTAAACTGAAAAATCTATGGTTTTAAGATTAGTCCCCCAAGACTTTAGACTGAGGATTTTTTGATGGTGTACTCCCCCAAGACTATAAACTGAGGAATGGGTTTTAGTTGTTGGAATAATTTTGAAAGATTGGCAGAGGGTATCCACAGGGGGAGCCTCTGAATTTAGCAAAGGCAAGTTTTGGGGTAATTGATGGGCTGGCAGCTCTTTTCACAATTACCCCAGACCTTTAGTTTTTTCTCTGTGTCTTAATGTGGTTGATCTCTGGTTCTGGGTTTATGATTTAGGTTTTTGAGTCCCCCAAGACTTTAAACTGAGGGTTTTTGAGTCCCCCAAGACTATGAAATTAGGATGGTCCCCCAAGACTTAAAACTGAGGGTTGTTTGTGATTACATCCTATAGAGGGTGTGGTCAATCTTTCTTTTCTGAATCAAACTTAAGTGCTGGTTCAATTACAGAGAGAATCAAGAGATGAAATGAAGCATTCAGAATTAGCCTTGAACTGGTGAATGAGGTGTCTTCTGTTCTCAATATCCTGTGGATCTCTAGCAGGAGTGGATTGGAAGTAGTTTAGAAGAAGGTGTTTCTGTTGAGACGTGTGTTGTTGGAACTTAGCCTTAATGGTGGTCAAATGGTGTAGTTTTGTTGGTTCAATGGATCCTACATTTCTATCATCACTGTCAGAAGATGAAGGAACTGAGAAGTCATCAGTTTTATAAAGTGGAAAGAAGAAATGGAAGTTTTTACCATCAGATGAACCAGGGATGGTGGAACTTGTTGTTTTAGTGGTTTTAGCACTCTTCTGGGAAGGGTGTAGCTTTTTGATTAATCTGGGAATTAAGATGGATGGCCTAGAATTTTGGTTCTGGTAGAAGATGGACCAGGTTGAGGTGGAGGTGAAGCTGTTGCAAAAGATAATGGACCAGGTCTGTATCAGGTATTCTTTCTGGATTGGCAGACATCACAGGACATTCTGTATGGATGGACAGGAGGTGTGATGGTGCAGATTATATTATTGTCAATGCAGTATTGAAAAGGACCCATTTCAGAGGTAGATTCTGGAAGAAGGTTTAACATGGTGCTTTGATGAAGAAAAGAATGTTGAAATTCTGAATTGGAGGGAGGATGTGGTCTTCCAACATTAGCAGGGGCCTTTGTTTTGTGGTTTGGCACTGTTTGTGCATGTCTTAATTGACATCTCTTGAAGAATTGGGTATTTTTCTTGTTTTATTCTGTGACTATTGAGACTGAAAGTATGTGGGTACTATCATTGAATTGCCCCGGTTTTTCTATATATTTCATGTCTTGATAATATTTTTCATACTCTAAGTTTTAAGGGGTCATTTCCTCATTCTTCAGTTACAAAAGATAGTTGTTTAATTTTGTTTTTTGTGTTTTATGGGCTAACCTTAAGTCTTAGTTTTAAGTACTTAGTACCATTGGATAGGGCTAATTTAGCTCTATATTTCATGTTTCAATGTTGTTAAAGTGTAATTCTGTGTTTTAATGGTTTTAGTAGTTATAGTTAATTTTTCTAAGTAGATTAGGTGTTTTTATTGGTTTTCTGGCTTCAGGGAGGCCGGGCCGCTTCAGGCGGCACCTCCAATGTTGGGAGGCCCTCCCCTCTCTGTTTTAGAAGGTTTGGGAGCGCTTCTGGAGGGTTTTTATTCAATTTGACAGGTACAGGTACCAAATTTGTTGGTGTGCATGGGCTCTTAGATAGTGGTCTGTGTGTACATAGTGAATAAGACAGTTTGGGGAAACTTTAATTATCATACAACCATCCGGAGGTGATATCCTTGTTCCTCACTCAGTTTTCACTGTTTTTAGCCACAATGGGCTGTGTTTGTTGCAAGGTTAGTTCTTCATTTAACTCAACTTTAGCAACAGGTTCTTTGGTATAGTCTTTCAAGATATATCAAGTATTATTGCTGTCTCTGGTGTGGATTTGCAGCCTACATCAAGTATCTTTACTTTCTCTGGTGTGCACATTGGTCTACATTTCAGTTCTTTGGTCTGGTAGTCTCTCTGGGGACTACTTTCTTGGCTCATCAAGCAGTCAAGTGTGTTGAAAAAGGGGCTTTAGCAAACAGGAACCAACTTACTTTAGCAAGTAAATCTCACTCTATTTTTCTAAAGGGACAGGGGATTTTCTCTATGGTTTTTCTCTAACTCCCTTGGTAAAGGCGTATAGCTAGTACTATAGGATTGTCTACAACGTCTATATAATTGAACTCATACTGACACACACACACACTTCTCAAACTTTTACAAACCCCTACTTCTTGTTGAGGTTATTGTTACTTATGTTAGTGTTAGTTTTATTATATTTATTATTATTCTTATTTTAATTATTCACCCAAAATAAGCATGGGCACCTGATGGCAAGTCCAATCCCTATCTTTTATTTAATTCAATTTTAGCTCAGCTGTTATTCTTATGAAAAGACTGCACACTGAACAGCACTCAGGCTTGTGAAACATCAAATCAAATTTACTCTTAAATAAAAACTGAATATAGGGCAGGCACCTTCTAGAAGTTTGCACTTAATTATTTGCTGTGTATTGTTATTATTGTTATAACTTTAATTGTTTTTATTATTGTTAATATTTTTATTATTGTTATTATCAATAGTATTATTGTTTTTGCTACAGAAATACCATAAATACTTGGCCTTTTGGCCAAAATTCTTACTTCTTTTTATGCCTATCACAGCACATTTTAATCCTTGAATCGGCAGGGTAAGAATCATGGAGGTTTTAAAATTGTTTTTTTATTTATTTATTTATTTTTAATTATTATTTTTAGAGGGTGTTACATGCATACAAACATACATAAAACCAACCAACCAACCAAAAAAAAGGATAAAAAGATAAATGAGTTAAGGGTTGTTTTTCATTTCTGTAATGTAATTGGTATTGTTATTGTTATTAATAATTGCATTATTATTGTCAGCCAGGCTATCTCAGGAGCCCAGTAATATATATAATAAATAACTGAAATCATGTAAGGGAATAAAATTATGTATTATGTAGTTACAATAAATTATTTTATTAAATAATAAACTTTTATAAATATTTTATGAATAAGTAAAATAATTAGTATATTTAATTTTATTATTAAATAAAGTTTTTATTACAAAAACAAATATTATATTCTATAAAATCATAATGCATTTCTATGTATTTAATATTTCTAAAAAATTAATTAATTAATTATTATATCATAAGCTTAATAATATTAAACTTATAATGTAATTAAAAATGAATAAGTATAATTTATATACTAAATACAACTTATCATATAATATTATCCATAAATATTGGGTGCTCCTTTGACCCTTAAGTATCTCACTAAAATCACTTAATGAATTAAAATACTTTTTTAATATAATAAATTTAAATTCTCTCTCTAAATAAGTTATTTTATCAATTTTATTAAACTAATTAATTGTTTCAATTATATTACTAATTAAATTACTTGAAATAGTTAAAAAAATTAATTTAATTTTCTTTATACTGAATTAAGAATTATTATATATATTAACACGTGAAAATAATTTATATTTTTTATTAAACCCTTTATATCTATTTTTAATACCTGTTTTGTATTATCTTTCTCACATCTTTAAGGTTTCACTTTTACATTGTGGTCTTCTTACATTGGGGGAGCCCATTGTTAATCTGTTTGGTGTTGTTTTGATATGTCTTAAATGGCATTGTTTAATAATTGGGTGTTTTTCTGGAATTATGAAACAAATATTGGGACTTCCGGGATGTGGGTATTACCATTAGATAGCCCAGGGTTTTCTCTATATTTTATGTCTTGATGATGTTTTTCATATTCTAAGTATTTGGGGAATTATTTCTCATTTTTCATTTTAAAAGATAGCTGTTTAATTTTTTTTCACATTTTACAGGCTAACCTTAAGTCTTAGGGTTAAGTGCTTAGTGCCATAAGAGTGGGATAATTTTTCTCTACATTTCATGTCATGATGTTGTTGTAGCTTAATTATGTGTTTTAAAGGTTTAGTAGTCCTAGTTTATTATTCTAATTATTTTGGGTGTTTTTTGTGGTTTTTTGTGGTTTTCTGGCTTTGGGGTGGTCCTGCCACCTCAGGGGGCCCTCCCGATGTCAAGTGGACTGCCCACCTTGGTGCTAGAAGGCTGGGAGGCATTTCTAGAGGGGTTTTATGTAATTTGGCGCTCAGAAACGCCAAATTTGTTGGTGTGCATGGGCTCTTAGATAGTGGTTTGTGTGTATATAGTGAATAAGACAGTTTGGGGAAACCTTAATCATCATAAAGCCATCCAGAGGTGATATGTTTGTTCCTCACTCAGTTTTCACTGTTTTCTGGCCACAATTTGCTGTGTTTGTTTCAAGGTTAGTTCTTCATTTAACTCAAATTTGGCAACTCATTTCTCTGGTGTAGTCTTGCAAGATATATCAAGTATTATTGCTGTCTCTGGTGTGGATTTGAAGCCTACATCAAGAATCATTGATTTCTCTGGTGTGGACATTGGTCTACATTTCAGTTCCTTGGTTTAATAGTCTGTCTGGAGACTACTTTCTTGGCTGATCAGGCAGTCAAGTGTATTGGAAAAGGGGCTTTAACAACTGGAACAAATTTACTGTTGCAGGTAAATCTCACTGTATTTTTCTAAAGGGACAGAGGATTTTCTCTCTGATTTTTCTTCAAATCCCTTGGTAAAGGCCTACAGATAGTACTATAGGATTGTCTACATTTCTGGCACCCAGCGTGGGGTAGGACCTGCTAGTTATTTGAAATCTCTGTTGTCTTTGGCTGTTCTTTTTTTGGTGATTCTGTTCTGGAAGAATGGCTTCTGGTTCATCTATTCCTGTGGTGACTGTCAGTGGGGGGGAATGTCTTCCTGCTGTGATGGTTAGGGAGTGTGTCAGGATTAAAACTTGGGATGGTACCAAGTTTAGTGAGGAAGATGTGAAGTGGTTTCTGGAAAAATATGAAACTTCTTTTGGTGTGGATGGTGCTTCCTACCTGAACATGGTGAAGCAGATCATTTTTGTCATTGGTGATAGGGAAGCGGAGAAGGAGGTTGTGGCCATGTCTGGCTACAAGAAAAGGGGTTGTAAGTTGCTGTGCAGGGAGATGGTGGATAGAATGGGTTTCAGGTTCACTAAGGTGGATCTGAATAAGGTTTTCAGTGAATGGCAGTCTTATGGTGGTGTTTGTAACTTACTCAGTTACAGGAAGTTTATTATTCAAATTGACCCTGTGGTGGAATATTTGGTGGAAGTAGACAAGCTGGCACATATAAATGCTGCCAAAGATGTTTTTTGGTCTTCCCTGGCTAGAAATTTCAGGACAGATGTGTTGAAGGAGTTGTCAAGAAAGGACTTGATGAATACTCCTTCCAATGGGGACCAGAAGTTTCCCACCTTGGACAAGTTGAAGGAGGCTGTGGAGGCCCATTTGAAGCTGTTGGCTGTGGACACCTATCAAGAGGGGTGTGCCAAGTATGTCAGAAAAGTCAGTGAGGCTTTGGATGAAGTTGAGAGTAGGTTGAAGTAGGAAGAGAAGAATATGGTGGAGGTTCCCAAGCAGGAGAGGGACCCAGTGGTGGAGCAGTTGGACGATCTGACAAATCAGCTACATATTTTTGTTGAGGAGGCTTAGAAGGTCAATAGAGCTCCTTCTCAGCCTAGAGATATTGATAGGAGGGCTGTTAGGAGTGATCCTTGGGTCTGCTCCTATTGCAGCAGGAGGGGGCACAAGTCCAATGCTTGTTGGACTCTGAACAGAGATGTGTCAGAAGGAAAGGTGGAGTTTGATGATAGGGTGTTCAAATTCCCTGAAGGTTCATTTGTGAAGCCCAGTGAGGGGCAGGCTCCTGTTGATTTGGTCTGGAGAAGAAATGGTCTCAATCAGAGGAGACCAAGGTTTGTGGAGATCCCTGATCAGGGGAAGTCTTCTGCTAAGGCAGATGAAGATGTGAAGGGAAAAGGGAAAAAGGTTAATAAATTCTCTTTTTCTACTTCCTTTGGTCGGTTGGAGTTGTATTCTTGTGGAGGACAGTCAAGTGGTGAATGCTTGGCTGGTGTCTATGATGTTGAAGCTGGAAAGGTTGGAAGGCCAAGAGCATTTCTCAGGCCCAACCAAATCCTAAGGCTTCAAAGTTGGATCCTAAGATGAGTGCAACCAGGAGGAATAACAGCAAAGAGGATCTGTACAAGATGCAGAAGAGGATTGCTGATATGGGCCTCCCAAGTTTTGGTGCATTGGACATGAATGGTGAGCCAATGCCAATGAATGTTGATTCTGACTCAGATGAGGATGTCCCTTTGGCTTCATTGCCAAAGTCTGCTGGAGTTAGAGGTGTTGGTGAGGGATCTGGTTTAATTCCTTTTGATGGAAAATCTGTTGTTGGTTCTGGTTCTCAGGAGATTTCTAGGACCAAGGTAGTGAAGCCAAGGGCTCACTTTGAGAGGCCAGTCGTTTCTGGCCATTCTAATGTTATGGGTTTGTTTCTGGAAAGAATGAATTGGGGTCATGTTTCTCTATGTTATGGCGAATTGTACGCAATCAGTCCTGGGTCAGCTGATAGACAAAAAATATTTTTGACCAGGAGAAGGGTTTTTTCTGGGGAGGTGGAATACATCTGTTATTCTGCTGAGAAGTGTGGTGAGGGGTTGGAAACTCATTTTTCTGCTCTTTTGGGTTATTTCAATGTCACTCTGAATGGCAGGGAGGCTAGGGCATTGGTGGATTCAGTTTCTCATATTAACCTGATTTCTTTGTTTGAGGCCACTCATATGGGCTTCCCCATCAAGACAGAAATTGGTGGAAATTTAAGAGGGATTGGTGGCCATGTCACTGAGTTGATTGGGATAGCTGAATTTTTAAAGCTGGATGTCAGTGGAGCCTAGGGAAAGGTTTATTTTTACATTTCTAAAGGTAATGTAAAAGCTGTTTTGGGTGGACCATTCTTGAAGGATTTCCAGGAAAGAATTGGTTATCAGTTTGACATGGGAATCAGTTTGGAGTTGACCGGTGAAGATGAAAGGATGCTCCACATGAGGTTTTCATCTCTTGGAGATGATGGTTGGGAGACCAGGCCTGGCTTGTCTTGAATGTGCCAGTGCATAGATTGTTGTTGGAGAAGAAAAGAAGTGGGTTCCACCTCTGGTTATTGGAGTGTGGCTCAGGCTCTAGTGAGAGTCTGTCTTTTTTAGAGTAATAAGAGTTGATTGCCCTAGTGCTACAACCTCCCCCAAAATGAGGAAATCCCAGGTTGTAATAGGTCTGCTCCCTTGGAGATATACCAAGTGGTTTTTCAACTTTCTCTTTTTAATGTTTCTCTTCTCTGCAAGTAATTTTCATGTTTTTTATCAAGTATCTTTTCTCTCTCAAGATTTTCAATTATTTTTTATTCAAGTTCAAAAATGAAGATTGGTTATATATCTTTATTGAAAGATATGCGGAAAAGTTTTGGAGCAGTGAGATTGTGGTCTAAAAGTAAGTCCTCCCAATTGTTCTCCGCTTGGGTTTCTTCTACGCCTTTCAAAAACATTACCTTGGCCATGTCTGTGAGCATTGGGGAAACCCCTGGTTATTTTTGTAGGATGGAAGAAAACTCAAGAAATGAAGATAAAAATTTTAAGATATCTGAGGAAAAGCAAGAAAAAAATCTGAAGATAATTATAAAAGAAGAAATGAATTTTTTTTGTAAAGATCATCAAGATCAATTTTTGGGCCTCTAGAATGAGGTTAAACTGCACAAATTTTTGAAGAAAGAAGATCTTCAAGATAAGTTTTTAAGCCTTAGGCATGAGCATAAACTGCATAATTTTAGAAGATGTTATTCAGAAGATGAATCAAGATTTGAATATTTGGAAGAGGGAAGTGAGGATGAAGATGTGGAATTGCAGAAACGTTGTGGAGTGGTGTGATTTGGGTCTAAAAGTAAGTCCTCCCGATTGTGAACAGCTAGGGTTTCTTCTACATCTTTCAAAAACATTACCTGGGCCACACATGTGAGCAATGGGGAAACCCTTGGTTTTTGTTCCAGGTCTGGTGGTGAAGACGTCCTGAAGATCCCTCAAGTGGACAGTGAAGCTGCAAAGTACAAGAAGGCAGAGCCAAAGATTAGGACTGTCAATGAGCCTATGCCTGTGGGTTTGAATCCTCCTTTGAAGAGGCCTTTGTTATCAAGAGATCCGTAAAGTACTTCTTTGGTGAAGAATCCTCCTGATTTTGTGGAAGCCCCTCAGTTGACTGTGGAAAGGTTGAAAGTTGTTAATTTTGGTCCTGATGGGTGGTTTTCTGATGAGGAAAAGAAGATTTTTTTTGCACATTATTGTGCTCAAGGAGAATGTGGTGGCATTTGTTGAAGAGGAAAGGGTTGTGTTGAAACACTCTTAAGGGGAACCTTACTTGATTCCTGTTGTTTGTCATGAACCTTGGCAAATAAAACCTATTCCAATTCCAGCTGCTATTAGGGATGATTTTGTGAAGATTGTTAAGGAAAGAGTCAGGAAAGGATTTTATGAAAAATTAACTTCTAGCTACTCAAGACCAGTTTTCTGTGTTAAGAAACTGAATGGGAAGTTGAGGGTTGTTTATGATCTTAGGGCCTTGAATAGAGTCACTATCAAGGATGCAGGGATACCTCCAAGTGTGGAGGACTTTGTGGAAGCTTTTGTTGGAATGGTATGTTATGGTTTGGGAGATATTATGGGAGGTTATAATGAAAGGGAACTTCACAATGATTCACAGCCACTTACAAAATTTGAGACTACTCTGGGAAGATTTCAGCTGACTAGGTTTCCTCAGGGAGAAACTGATTCAGTAGCAGTATATCAAGCTCAAATGGCTTGGATTTTACAGGATGAGGTTCCAACTCATGCTGGTATTTTTATTGATGACAGTAGAATTAAAGGACCCTCCACTGATTATGAAAATGATGTGCTGAAGAAGAACCCAGGTATAAGGAGATTTGTTTGGGAATATACAATTACTCTAGAGAGACTATTGTTTAAGATTGAAGAGGCAGGTTTGATCATTTCTGGGTCAAAGCTTTGTTGTTGTGTTCCTGCTCTGGAAATTCTGGGTCATGTTGTATGTAAGGAGGGAAGGATTATGGCTAAGAAGAAAGTTAATAAAATTTTGTCATGGACATGGCCTAAAAATACTACTGAAGTTAGGGGATTTCAGGGAGTTTTTGTGTACTTCAGGATTTTTATTAAAGATTTTTATTTTTTGGCTTCACCCTTGAGAAGGGTTACCAGGAAAGATGTGGAGTGGGAATGGACTGAAGAGTGTGAAGAGGATTTTCAGAAATTTAAGAAGGTGGTAGGTGAAGATATTATTCTTCACAAGTTGGATTATGGAAGAGAAGCTTGAAAAATTTATCTGGAAGTGGACTCAAGTTATATTGCTGCTGGTGCTGTTTTGTCTCAGGAAGATTAAGCTGGGAAGGTCAGGCCAGTAAGGTATGAGTCTGTAGTTTTTAATGAGATGTAATCTAGGTACTCTCAGCCAAAGTTAGAATTATGGGGTATAGCAAAAATTTTGAAGAAGCTACAAACCATTTTGTGGGGGCAGCATTTTGAGCTGCAGGTGGATGCTAAATCTCTGGTTCAAATGATCAACGCACCTAGTCTTCAAATGCTCTAATGAATAGGTGGGTGGAATTTATTCAAAAAAAATTTTTTTGACCAGGTGAAGAAGCCAGGTAAGACTTTTAAAATGCCAGATGGATTATCAAGAAGACTACCCACAGATGATGATTCAGATTCTGAAGAATATGATGAAGATGTTCCAGTGGTTAGGGCCAGCACAAAGGGTGCTGAAGATTTTACTCACCTCCCCCAAGAGGCTATACTAGATGATTGTTCCCTCCTCCCCCAAGAGGCTTAACTGGATGATTGTTCCCTCCTCCCACAAGAGGCTAAACTGGATGATTGTTATTGCCTCCACCAAGAGGTTAAACTGGATGGTTCTGATCTTAATTCTGGTGATTAGGATGTCATTCTTGATGAAGATGGGGCCATTGTTTGGGAATAGTGTTTTTGTTGGTGAACTGGATTCTCTTAAGATTCAGTGGAATAAAAAGAAGGTGCTGAAGTTTAGGGATTAGTGTCCTGGATGGGACAGTCATGTTGCTCATGTGTACACTGGAGATTTTGATGACAGGGTTTTACCCTTGGATATTTCTTTGTTTCATTTTGAAGATGAGATCTGAGGTCAGATTAATTTTATTTTATAATGGTTGAATATCTGATAACCTTAGAAAGGCCAGATACTTGGGTGGAAATCAAGAAGAAGAGTACTGGCTTTTATGTGTCAGGAAGGAGGTTGATAAGGAGGAGACATCCACATCCTTAAGAGGTGATGACTCAGAAGAAGGGTCAAAAATTGGTTTTGAAGTCTTTGCATGAAGAACTTGGTCGTAGAGGCTTTGGAGAGACTTATAGAAGAGTAGCAGATAGATTTTGGTGGCCAGGTATGAAGTTGGCTGAGCAGGGTTGGGTTCAATCTTGTGAAGAATTTCAAAGAATAAGTCACTTTAAAGCTAAAGAGGTTGGCCGGTGTGGTACGCGCCTCGCAGGAAGCGTGAATTTAGACCAATCAGCACGCGTAGCCCAGGAAGAATAAAGGGGAGTTAGCGCAGCAGGAAGCATAAAAATATAATATGTATTTGTGTGTTTCAAGGAACAAAGGAAATAGAAGCACTGAAAATGATTAAGGGTCTGTGCACTTGGATTTTGCAGCAAGATGTGCGGCACAATAGGGGAATTGTGTGTTATTGATTTACAATCGCAAGCGCTAAACAATATGGATTTGGATTTTCCAATAATTGTGTGTTACACATTAAAGAAGGAGTTATGGCTTAAGGACGACTCAAGTGCATAGTATACTGTACCGCGGCAAGTGCTATAACTTACTGAGACAAGTAATGAAGAAGGCTAACTAGTTAAGCAAGCTGTCGGAACTATGAACTTAGTATTAAAAGCAAAGAGAGTGGGGACTCAATTGTAAAACTACCCAAGAGTTAAGGCAACTAGACGCAGCTTTAGGATAAGTCAAACCTGGGACTAGCACTGAAACAAAACAAGGTATAGTTAAAAGCG
This sequence comes from Hemileia vastatrix, assembly GCA_030280995.1. Lineage (NCBI taxonomy): Eukaryota > Fungi > Basidiomycota > Pucciniomycetes > Pucciniales > Zaghouaniaceae > Hemileia > Hemileia vastatrix. The sequence goes on along the minus strand of JASXTE010000003.1, from coordinate 3,144,314 downwards.
CATATGTGGACCATCAGTGAAACCAGTTAATACTAGTGTTAGTAATTATAGTGTATGATTTAGGCGCTGTAGTTTCTACAAGCGGTGTACGAAGTTTACTAATAGATTAGTTGTTGTTTTACTAATGTGGCGCTAGAGTCAGTGCTGGAGATCCATTAGGGAACTGTGTCTTAAGCACTGGAAAAATATAAAAGGAGAACTGGTCGATCTATCTAAAGGAGAGGAAAAAATAATAAAAATAAGAAAAATTATTTTAGTTGTTTCTTTAAAAAGCAGATCATAGAAAAATTAATATAGAGATATACGAGTAGCTATAGTCATAGTACCCAGTATAAGATATTAGATCTTTTTGTGATTAATTGTTTGAGAGAATATTAAAAGGTATTTATGAATCTTTTAGAGTTTGTGCGTCTGTGTGTGTATTTCATATAGTATAGTGAAAGAGCGCAACATAGAAAGAATATATAGATTCAGTGGGATTAACTATTATTAGAGATATTTTATTACTATTATAAGGCATATTCAAAGAGAGCGCTTCAAGATGGAGTAGCTGTGGATAATAGCGCTTATTAAGAATAGAAATATCCAGATAGTAATACTTGTTTTTTTCCTTATCTTTAATTCATCTCAACTTATAAACTTTCTAGTCAATTATTAGTGTTGCACATTATTACACTGTCTTTAAAATAAGAGTGGCAGGCGCTTCTTTTAGAAATTAAAGAGAAGAACCAACCCGTCTCACATTGTGTGTACTGCTTAGTACTTTAGAACAGTCTACAATTGTTGTCCAAACAGTGGCATAATTTTAACTAGTTTTTTTGATTAGATTGTTTGGTTTTTTAGGGTTTCGTCAAGAGGACGTAATCAAGCCGGCGCTTCAGCAGAAGAGTCGTAGGGTCTACAACATGTGGATCAATAGCCGTTATCAGAGGATAGCGTAGGGCTGTATCGTGAAAACAGTCAGGTTTAATTACCAAGTGTGTGTTTTTTCTTTGTGATCTTTGCTTTGATTTGATATTTCGGGAATGGATCCTACTGCGACTACATCTAGGGGATGTCAGGAGAGGGTTAAATTGTCCAATTCTTCGACATCGTTTCCAAAAACGGTAACCACGATTACTAGGTGTAAAGATGAAAGCTTGCGCTTTTCGGGAATTAATACCAAAAATTTTTTACGCAGGTTTGAACAAGCAGCGGAAGTTCATGGAGAAACCGAATATGATATGGTACAACAAGTACTATTCTTTGTATCTGATTAGTGCAAAGACGATTTAGAGTATCTAAAAGGGCATGAGGAGCAAAATTGGTCAGCGCTAAAAGAACAAATTCTCAAGAGATGGCCAAAAGTTACCGAGGAAACTAGGTATACGATTAAGGACCTGGATATTTTGGTAAATAGGGTCAAGGCTAGAGGAGGTGTTTGAGACCCCAAGGAATTTAAAAGTTTTAGGGAAGACTTTGATTGGATAGTGGAATATTTAGTTAGTAACTAAGATTTTAGTGATGTTAATGCGTCTTTACCTTGGTTTTGTGAAGCGTTAGCGCCAGAAGTTGAAGACTGGGTAAAAAGGCGCTTGGATAACGAAGGAAAGCTGGTTAAAAAGAGGGATGGAAATTACAAGTATCCCGGATTAGAAGTGGAAATGGCAGTGGAAGCTGAAATGAAGTTGCGTCGAGTTGAGCGACGTGCAGCAAGGGTGGCTCTGGATAATGAGGATATGGAGGAAGATTTGCCAGGCGTACGATTGCCTTCTCAGATTTACTCTCCTAAAGTTAAAATTTTCTCTAAGGATCCAGATTCAGTCATGGAAAGAATTGATGAGTTGGAGAAGAAGATAGTTGAAGCGGCAAAGGCAAAAGAATTGTTTAGGCCCAAGAGTTCTCCTCAACCTTTGCGTTTTTCCGCTATGGTGTGCTATTATTGTAATAAAGAGGGGCATACAAGGATGAGGTGTAATGCGCTTCAAAAGGATAAAGAGGAAATGGTAGTTTACCAGGATGGGACTACGCTTATGTTGGAAGATGGTACTAAGTTGGTTAAAGACAAAGATCAACGGATGCGAGCCATGGTCATTTATCATATTAATAAAAATTCTATGGAAAGTAGGTCAAGCAAGGGAAAAGAGCCGGAAAATAAGGAGAAAGGCAAGGATGCAAAGTTGGTTAATTTTGCAGTTACTTGGGTAGTGTTAGATTTTAAAATAAAAGAAGGAGCGGTTGCAGTGCCACTTACCGCAGCACGATTGGAGATGTTTGCAGCAAAGCATAAGAAAATTGCCCCACCTACAATTAATAGGCCAAGAAGGGCTGGCGCTAGGTATGCGAATCCAGAAGATATTGAGGAAGTAGGGTATACTACTAGAGAAAATACACCTGTGCCTATTGAGGATGTTGAAATGGATGGTATGGACTCTGGAGGCTATGGCGTGGATCACCAGGAAGTAGAACAGACGGCAATGTTGGAGGAGCCAGAGGTAGTACAGAAAAGAGCGGTACCTGCTGAAGGAATGCCAGGAGCAAAGCATAATACTCCAAAGAACCCACCTGGAAGAGAAAAGCTGGTGCCAAGGCAACTCAGCCTAAATGGAGAATTCAGTGCCCGGTTCATTCTTATTTTCCTAAAGCTGCCAAGGATTTAGTTGCGGAATTTTTGAAGACTACAGTCTCTGTTCCATTGGGGATTCTGACAGCAGTAGGGCCAGATGTAGCAAATGGAATTGTGGATAAGTGCAGAAAGCAAAGGATTGCTAATTGCGCTGATTTTGATATGGCAGAACAGTCATTTCAGCCAGTTGTTGGATTACCTAGGGAGCCACATTATGCAGGACCCTTAGGGTATTTAACTATTAAGGTAAATGGTAAGCAAATTAAAGCGTTAGTGGATACGGGTTCACAAATCAAGGTGGTATCAGTGGATGACGCAGTGACATTAGGTCTTCCTGTAAAAGACGGCCAAGGCATTGTCGCAAGAATTGGGGGAGGTAGGTTACCTGTTATAGGTGTAGCAGAGTATGTACGCATTAGAGTTGCGGGAGCAACAAGAGATATACATTTTTATGTTCCAATGGGTGTGGTTACCAGTTTTAGGCACGCCATTTTTAATGGATTATTTGGCGACTATAGATTATTGTTTAAATAAGACTATAGGAATTAGGATTATGGGTGATGATGGTGTTCAAGTAACAGCAGTCATAGTAGCACCCAAGGATGGTGGCTGGGAAACTAAGTACTCTGGAGCTGCGCGGTTAGAGAAAGAAAGAGAGTTTTATGAGGAAGTCTCAGATGAGGAGATAGGGCTACCGCCATGAAGGCGCCAACATTTTCATTAGGGACTGGCATTTTAGGTGTTACTATCTCCCAGGATGAGAGGAACCCGGATAGTGACCAGTCAGTCCAACAAGGAGGATTACGTAAAGCGGTAATTCATAGGTGTCTTGGGAATACTACTGTAGAATGTATTATAACTAAGCTTTTTGATTTCTTTAGTTTTGGGTATTGTTATACTTATATTAAAAAGGAAAGACAAAAACAGGTTTTAGGTGCAACCCGTAGTTATATTAGAAAGGGTTTGATTTCAATTAATGAAGGAAGTAGCAAGGACTGTTTTGTATCCAAGTATAAACCAGTAGCTCTTAAGGTTAAAATAGTGAATATAGCGATGCCTGATTTGAATCCCCCTTTGCAGAGGCTGGAGCTATCTAGAAATCTTTATGATACGCCTTTAACGAAGTTACCGCCTGATTTTGCGTCTACCAGTAAGATTACGATGGAAAGGCTTCAGATGGTAGATTTTGGACCGGAGGGCTGGTTATCGCAGGAAGAAAAGAAGTTATTATTACATGTTATGGTTCTTAGGGAAAAGGCTATTGCGTTTTCAGAAAAGGAAAGAGGTTTGTTAAAACACTCTTATAGTAAACCTTATATTGTTCCAGTTATACCTCATGCGCCGTGGCAAAAGAAGGTTTTTCCAATAACAGCGGCTATAAGAGAAGAGTATACAGAATTAATTAGGGGAAGGTTAAAGTCTGGCTTGTATGAACAGTCTATGTCTAGTTATTCAAGTCCAGTGTTTTGTGTGGTCAAACATAATGGTAAATTGAGGGTTGTTCATGATCTTAGGGAGATGAACAAGGTTACAGTAAAGGATGCAGGGATGCCACCAACGCCAGAAGAATTTGTGGATTCTTTTGATGGACGTGCATGTTACGGATTAGGTGATATTATGGGAGGATACGATGAGCGCAAGTTGGACAAATCGTCCAGACCCATGACGACATTTGAAACACCACTGGGGCGCTTTAGGTTGACAAGGTTACCGCAAGGCACAACAAATTCTGTGGCGGTATATCAAGCACAAACGATGTGGATATTGCAGGATGAAATTCCAGAACATGTGGGAATTTTAATTGATGATGGCGGTATAAAAGGACCAGCCAGTGATTATGAAGGGGAAGTGTTAAAAGAAAATACGTATATTAGAAAGTTTATTTTGGAATATGCAATTACCCTGGAAAGAGTGCTATTTAGGATAGAGGAGGCAGGATTAACAATTTCTGGATCTAAACTTGCCTGTTGTGTTCCAGCGCTAGATATAGTGGGACATGTGGTATGCAAGGAAGGGAGAATAGTAGCTGAAAAACAGAGGAATAAGGTACTCACATGGCCAAGACCAAGAAATATTAAGGAAGTTAGAGGGTTTTTAGGCATTTGTACATATGTAAGAATATTTATTCAAGATTTTGCTTTGTTGTCTTCACCTTTACAGCGCTTAACAAGAAAGGATTCTGTATGGGATTGGACGGAGGAATGTGAGGAGTCATTCGAGTTATTAAAGAGGGTTGTAGGGAAAGATATTCTTTTGAAGAAATTGGAGTATGGACCAGGAGCTGGAAAAATTACTCTAGCGGTGGATTCTAGTGTGTCCGCGGTGGGCGCAGTTTTGATGCAGGAGGACAAGGAAGTTAATGATAGACCTGTCCTTTACAAGTCCAAGACTTTTACCAAAGTAGAGTCTAGGTACTCCCAGTCTAAGCTGGAGTTATTTGGAGTAGCAAAAATTCTTAAAAAGCTACAATTGATGCTTTGGGGGCAGCATTTTGAGCTGCAGGTTGATGCCCTGTCGTTGGTGCAGATGATTAATAGCCCGAGTTTACCAGATGTGCCCATGACGAGGTGGGTAGCGCAGATTAATTTATTTTCTTTTGATTTAGTCCATAAGCCGGGGAAATCTTTCACTATACTGGATGCGCTGTCGAGAAGACCATTGTGTGAAGAAGACTCGGAAGCGGAAGAATTTGAAGAAGATAAGAGGTGGGTAAACGGGATAGATTATTTTTATACAAAATTTGATAAGAACGTCCGCAATGACAATAAACTATCAAGTAGGATTGTCCGTGATGACAATAAACTAGTAACGTGGAATTTCCGAAAAGACATAAAACTAAATGCTGACAATGCAAAGGATGTTTGTAGCAAGGTTGAACTGCAACTGGATTTAGGGAACACTGAAGCTAATATAGCAACAAGGAGTGCGCAAGGCAAGGTAGTGGAGGAGTCAGATGATGAAGAAGCTTCAAAGGGAAGTCAGGAAAGTAGTACTCAACTCGAAGGGGAGGAGTATTTAGTAGAAAACGCATCTACAGATGAGGGATTAGAGTTGTTAAGGTTATATTTGGAAGGTTATAGTCGAATGTATTTTTGCGATAAATAGGTTTGGCGCAATATTAAGAAGCGCAAAAAAGGCTATTTTATTAAAAATGGGAAGTTATGGAAGAATCAAGCTTCGTCTCCTCAGTTAGTAATTCAAAATAGGGAAGGAAAGGAGAAGATACTCAGGGAGTTACACGAGAATTTAGGACATAGAGGTCAAGAGGAGACTCATCGCAGAGTTAGGGAAAGATTCCGGTGGCGCAACATGAAAAATGAAGTAAGAGATTGTGTCAGCTCCACACTAGTCACAGTGGGGACTGACCAGCTCAAGCAATAATATGAATGAACGTTGAGATGTTAATATCAAGATATGTGGATATATCTGTGGCTAGGTCTACCAGTCTCTGGAGACAATAGCCTTCCCACTTATTTATTTTGTGAGTTTTGCGAAGTAAAAGAGAATCAACACTACAGTCTCTGTAATATCACTTTCTCTAAGCACCACGCAACAGAAGGAACACTACTCAACTAATCTTACTACCTAGTGTAACTAATAGAACTATTACTATACGACTAATAACTAGCACTTAATAATATAAGGGAGTTAAAAGATGGATGAGAGTGATCTAATAATTATAACAAAAGGTTCTAGAGATTACAATATTGTTAGTGTCACGTATAATGATGATAACAAGTTGTACTACTTAAATATAATTTAATACTACTATTAAACACTTATAGAGAGTGAGAACTCGACCCAATAACACTTTAATAATTATTTTTAAGAGGCAGGAAATGACAAATAAAAGTTCAAACAATAAAACTTACTTTATATCCAAGAGGTAAGGTTATTTTCTACTGCAGTTATTCTGGCAAATGGCAACTTGGCAAATATTTATAAAGGGTTAAAAGATCTTCTTTACTTCACAGAAACAACCCTATATATAGTAAAATATACCTTCACCTGCCCCACAGTGCATTAGAGACCTCTGGACCCTCAACTCTACTATCTGGCTTTCAGACCCCCCCTGAATGCAGTATGCCATCAGTTCCTCAAGCTGTGACAACTGCATTCTCCTCAGTCCTACTCAGGATGAGTCGAGTCAAGAGCCTTTTTGGCCTCCCACACCATGTGCTTACAATTTTTCTCAAGCCTGAGACACACACTATACTAAAAAGAGAGAAAATGAGATAAATGAAAGTGAAACAGTAATATAAATGATAAGAAACCAAGATTTAAGATAAGATAAAGTGAAAATAGCCTCAGATAAATGACTGATAATTAAAGGAGATATGTATAGTTTTTTCTAGACAATAGCTTTTGTAAAAAGGGCTCAGAAGCGCCATAAAAAACATAGTAATAATGAGGTATTAAGTATTTTAAGCTTTAATGTGACTGATAAGGGATCACAGATTTTATAGATATAGTTTAAAAGGAAAATAGATAAAAGGAAATAAAATGAAAGGAATATAAGATCAAAGGAATGGATAAAACTTAAACAAAAGTGATTTTACTAATTATAAGATAGATAATTAAATATATCCAACAAAGTCCTGTAAAAGCGCCATGAGGGGTCCATTTTTGGTCCAGGAGTGAGATCTGAGGGGTCCAAGTAAGGTTGTCCATCATCCTGGGGTGCCCTGTTGTTTGACTAGAGATTGATATCCAGCATGGTTTGGCGCTTTATTGGGTTAAGTTGTCCAAGGATATTTTGTGGATAATTTTTCTTGTATTGAGTTTGGAAATAGTAGATTCTGCCCACACTCTATCCCTTCTAGAAATAATTCTACTATTTTTTATCTTTTTATTTTATATAATAATAATTTTTATTATTATAAATACTATATCAAGATTTTTCTGTTATTTTATTTATCAAGTATTTTTTATCATGATTTATAAAATTGTCAGTGGGTAGTCCAGTGGAATCTGCCAGCTGACAGATTGGGTTAAATCTTGTCCTGAATGCCAGCGCAGAAGTTACATAAAGCCAAAAGAAAAAGGAAGAGTGACGGGCGAAGATACTGTTTTGGGTAGGGTTAGTTTACATGCATTCCATATAAAAGAAGGACACTTTAATTACTTGGTAGTAGCCAGGGATGATCTATCAGGATGGGTTGAAGCAGCGCCGTTGATAAACCTTAAGGAAAGTAATGTGGCCGAGGTTTTGAAGAAAGAATGGATTTATAGGTATGGGGTAATGAAGATGGTAACCGTAGATGGTGGCGCTGAATTTGCGGGAGAATTCCAAGAAGTAGTAAAAGGTATTGGCGCAAAATTAAGAGTTGCAACGCCATATTATCCTGAAGCAGAGGGAATGGTAGAAAGAGGGCATCAAGTTATCAAGGATGCACTAGTTAAATTATGTGGAAATAATGGGGCAAAGTGGAAGAACTATTTGTCATTAGTTTTGTTTGCGGACATGATTTCAGTTAAAAGGAAAACAGGGTTTTTTCCATTCAAACTTTTGTTTGGTCAAAGGGCGGTATTACCTATTGATCTAGAGGCTGGATATTTCCTAGGATGTGATTGGGATCAAGTGCGCTCAACCAAATATTTTTATTCCAGCAAGGGTAGAGCAACTTGAAAGAAAAGACAAGTTTGTGGAGAAAGCGTATGAAAGAATGATGCAGATCCGGGACAAGTCAGTTAAATATTGGGATGAGCACTTAGCCCATAGGTTAAGAAAGCCATTGAACCCAGGAGATTTAGTTTTGGTTTATAATAGAAGTTTAGAAAGCCAATGGGGGAAGATGTTTTCTGACAGGTGGAATGGTCCTTATAGGATAAGAAAGCAGATAGCTGGAGATTCTTAATTACTGGAGGAATTGGATGGCACTGAGTGGAAGCGGCATGTGGCCGCAGATCATATCAAAAGATTCTACCCAAGGGGTGTTCCATTGATACAAGATAACCTCCAGAATGAGGAAAAACTACCAGAATAATACCTCCAGGAAGAGGTTAAACTAACAAGTTATGTTAAATTTTGTTTTTCAAAAAAAAGGACTCACAGGAGGCTTCGACACAGTTGTGACAGTGTGGTCTTCCAACATTGGCAGGGGCCTTTGTTGTGTGATTTGGCGCCGTTTGTGCATGTCTTAATTTATATCTGTTAAGGAATTGGTTATTTTTCTGGTTTTATTCCATGGATATTGGGTCTGCGGATATGTGGATACTATCATTGAATAGCCCTGGCTTTTCTCTATATTTAATGTCTTGTAGACATTTTTCATATTCTGAGTTTTAAGGGGTCATTTCCTCATTTTTCATATATAAAAGATTGCTGTTTAATTTTGTTTTTCATGTTTTACAGGCTAACCTTAAGTCTTAGGGTTAAGTTCTTAGTACCATTGGATAGAGCTAATTTTTTTCTATATTTCATGTCACAATGTTGTTATAGTGAAATTCTGTCTTTTAAAGGTTTTAGTAGTTGTAGCTAACTTTTCTAAGTAGATTAGTTGTTTTTACTGGTTTTCTGGCTTTAGGGAGGCTGGGCCGCTTCAGGCGGCATCTCCAACATTGGGTGCCCGCCCGCCTCTGTTTTAGGAGGTTGGGGAGCGCTTCAGGAGGGTTTTTTATGCAATTTGGTGGGTACAGGCGCCAGATTGGTGGGTGCGCATGGGCTCTTAGTTAGTGGTCTGTGTGTACATAGTGAATAAGACAGTTCGGGGCAACCTTAATCATCATACAACCATCCGGAGGTGATATCATTGTTCCTCACTCAGTTTTCACTGTTTTCTGGCCACAATTGGCTGTGTTTGTCGCAAAAGAGTTCTTCATTTAACTTAACTTTGGCAACTGTTTTCTCTGTTATAGTCTTGCAAGCTATAGAAAGTATTATTGCTGTCTCTGGTGTGGATTTGAAGCCTACATCAAGTATCTTTGCTGTCTCTGGTGTGGACTTTGCTCTACATTTCAGTTCTTTGGTCTGGTAGTCTATCTAGGGACTACTTTCTTGGTTCATCAAGCAGTCAAGTGTGTTAAACAGGAGCTTTAGCAAAACAGGAACCAACTTACTTTAGCAAGTAAATCTCACTCTATTTTTCTAAAGTGACAGGGGATTTTCTCTCTGGTTTTTCTCCAACTCCCTTGGTCAAGGCCTATAGCTAGTACTATAGGATTGTCTACATTTCTGGCGCCCAACATGGGGTAGAACTTGCTAGTTCTTTGGAATCTCTGTTTTCTTTGGTTGGCTCTTTTTGGTGTTTTGGACTGAAGGAATGGCTTCTGGTTCCTCTATTCCTGTGGTGACTGTCAGTGGGGGAGATGGTCCTCCTTCTGTGATGGTTATAGAGTGTGTGAGGATTAAAATTTGGGATGTGTCACCAGACGACCTACGCACAAGGTCGAGGATGTTCCTGTAAGTGAGATGAGGGATTTTAGAAACTTCTCCGAAGCACAGAGGAATGATTCGAGGAAATGATTCGAAGGTCACTCAAAGTAATAGCTATAGGTTCGAGGTTCGATCGAGAAGAATTATAAACTAGTTCCAAGGTAATAATAATTCTTAAAATCTCACGAAGGGTTGGAAACTCAATAATCAAAGATTTATGATTTAGAAATGAATATTTGAGAAGGTAAAAGAAAGATACAATAACAATGATTTAACTTTTAAGGTTTTTACCACTATTAATGTAAATACGATATTATAATTTAATTCTAAGGAATATCGAACCAAATACCCAACTCCTTTTATATCCTTTGTTCCTCCTCGCATTGACCTCCCTTCCATCACAGCATTCCCGTTCCATTGACCATTACTAACATACACTTAGACCCTCTCTACTAAATATCCGTTCATGCTCAATTTGTCCCTTTTAATTAATTAACAAAACTTTAATGAAAAAAAACTACTACTATACTATTTCGTTGATCCTGGCACTGTGCGTCGCTTATTGAAAAGGACTAAGGTACCCTATTTGGAGATTGACTAATTTAGATTTAGAGTTTAGGCTAGCGCAGTTAAATAGCAGTACACAAAGGAAAATCGCAGTTGCTATGGAGAATTGCTTTCTGCGCTTCGAGTATAGATTTGGGACTCGATATTATTGATTTATTGAGTTAATTTCGCTTCGAGTGTCACGTGGCCCATGACAGGATGGTACCAAGTTTAATGGGGAGGATGTCAAGTGGTTTCTAGAGAAGTATGAAACTGCTGCTGGGGTGGATGGTGCTTCCTACCTGGACATGTTGAAGCAGATTATTTTCTTCATTGGTGATAGGTCAGTGGAGAAGGAGATTGTGGCCATGTCTGGCTACAAGAAGAGGGATTGGAAATTGTTGTGTAGGGAGATGGTGGATAGGTAGGGTGTCAGGTTCACTATGGTGGATCTGAACAAGGTTGTCAGTGAATGGAAATCTTATGGTGGTGTTGGTAACTTACATAGTTACAGGAAGTTTCTGCTACAGTTTGATCCTTTGGTGGAATACTTGGTGGAAGTGGAGGAACTGGCACATGAAAATGCTGCTAAGGATGTTTTTTGGTCTGCCCTGGATAGAGATGTCAGGATGGATGTGTTGAAAGAGTTGTCAAGAAAGGAATTGATGAAGAATCTTTCTAATGGGGACCAGAAGTTGCCTGCCTTGGATAAGGTGAAGGAGGCTGTTGAGGCCCATTTGAAGTTCATGGCTGTGGACACCTATCAGGAGGGGTGTGCCAAGTATGTCAGCAAAGTAAGTGAGGCTTTGGCTGAAGAGAAAGTTAGGGAGAAGAAGGAGGAGAAAAATTTGGTGCAGGTTCCCAAACAGGAGAGGGACCCAATGGTGGAGCAGTTGGATGATCTTACAAAGCAGCTGCATATTTTTGTTCAGGAGGCTAAGAAGGTCAAAAAGACAACTTCTCAGCCTAGAGATTTTGATAGGAGGGCTGGTAGAAGTGATCCTTGGGTCTGCTCTTATTGCAGCAGGAGGAGGCACAGGTTAAATGATTGTTGGGCATTGAACAGAGATGTGTCTGAAGGAAAGGTGGAATTTTATGGCAGGGTTTTCAAGTTCCTTGATGGTTCTTTTTTTAAGCCTAGTGAGGGGAAGGCTCCTGTTGATTTGGTCAGGAGAAGGGGAGGTCTCAATCAAAGGAAGCCAAGGTTTGAGGAGATTCCTGATCAAGGGAAGTCTTCTTGTAAGAAGAATGAGGATACTAAGGGAAAGGGGAAGGAGGTCAATATGGTCTCTTTTTCTACTTCCTTTGGTGGTTTGGAGTTGTATTCTTGTGGTGGACAGTCAAGTGGTGAATGCTTGGCTGGTGTTTATGATGTGGAAGCAGGAAAGGTGGGAAGGCCTAAGAGCAGTTCTCAGGCCCAACCAAAGCCAAATGCTTCAAAGGGGGATCCTAAGCTGAGTGCAGCTAGGAGGAAGTACAGAAAAGAGGAGCTGTACAAGATGCAGAAGGGGATTTCTGATATGGGCCCCCCCAGTTTTGGTGCATTGGACATGAATGGTGAGCCAATGCCAATTGAGGTGGATTCTGACTCTGAGGAGGATGTTCCTTTGGCTTCATTGCCAAAGCCTGCTGGAATCAGAGGTTCTGGTGAGTGATCTGGTTTGGTTCCTGTTAATGGTAAATCTGTTGGTGGTGCTGGTCCTCAAGAAGCTTCTAGGACCAAGGTGGTGAAGGCAAGGGCTCACTTTGAGAGGCCAGTAGTTTCTGGTCAAGTTAATGTTATGGACTCTGTCCTGGAAAGGATGAATCAGGGTCAGGTTTCCCTATCTTATGGGGAATTGTATGCTATCAGTACAGGGTTGGCTGATAGACAGAAAAGGTTGTTGACCAGGAGAAGAGTTTCTTCTGGTGAGGTAGAATACATTTGTGATTCTGCTGAAAAGTTTGGTGAGGGGTTGAAAAATCATTTTTTTGCTCCTCTGGGATATGTCAATGTCACTCTGAATGGCAGGGAGGCAAGGGCATTGGTGGATTCAGGTTCTCAGATAAACCTGATTTCTTTGTTTGAGGCAACTCATATGGGCCTCCCCATCAAAACTGGTATTGGTAGGAATTTGAGAGGGATCGGTGGCCATGTCACTGAATTGGTTGGAACTTCAGAGTTTGTGAAGTTAGATGTTGGAGGAGCCTCAGGGAAGGTTCATTTTTACATTGCTAAAGGTAATGTAAAATCAGTTTTGGGTGGGCCATTCTTGATGGATTTTCAGGCAAGAATTGGTTATTAATTTGATTTGGGAATCAGTTTGGAGTTGACTGGTGAAGACGAAAGGAGGCTTCACATGAGGTTGTCATCCCCTGGAGAGGATGTTTGGGAGACCAGGCCTGGTTTAACTTCAATGTGCCAGTGCATGGACTGCTGCAGGAGAAGGAAGGAAGTGGGTGCTGCCTCCGGTTTTTTGGAGTGTGGCTCAGGCTCTATTGAGAGTCTGTCTTTTTTAGAGTAATGAGGGCTGATCACCCTAGTGCTACAACCTCTCCCTAAGATGAGGAAATCCCAGTTTGTAGTAGGTTAGCTCCCTTGGAGATATACCAAGTGGATTTTCAACTTTCTCTTTTTAATGTTTCTCTTCTCTGCAAGCATTCATAAAGTTTTTTATCAAGTCTCTGTTCTCTCAAAAGATAATTAATTATTTTTAATTCAACTTCAAAGAAGAAGAGTGTTTATATATCTTTATTGAAAGATATGCGGAAAAATTTTGGGGCTGTGAGCTTGGGGTCTAAAAGTAAGTCCTCCCAATTGTGCACCGCTAGGGTTTCTTCTACACCTTTCAAAAACATTACCTGGGCCACACCTGTGAGCATTGGGGAAACCCCTGGTTATTTTTGTAGGTCAGAAGAAAACGCAAGAAAAGAAGATAAAAATTTCAAGATAATTCATGAAAATCAAGAAAAAAATCTGAAGATAATGAAGAAAGAAGATGCAAAATATTTTTTTGAAGATTGTCAAGATCAATTTTTGGGCCTCCAGCATGAGGTTAAACTGCAGAAAATTATGAAGAGAGAAGATCATCAAGATCGATTTTGTGGCCTCCAGCATGAGGATAAACTGCACAATTTTAGAAGATGTGATTCAGAAGATGAATCAAGATTTGAAGATTTGGAAGTTGGAAGTGAGGATGAAGATGTGGAATTGGGGAAAAGTTGTGGAGTGGTGAGATTGGGGTGTAAAAGTAAGTCCTCTCATTTGTGCACCGCTAGGGTTTCTTCTACACCTTTCAAAAACATTACCTTGGCCACACATGTGAGCAATGGGGAAACCCTTGGTTTTTATTCCAGGTCTGGTGATGAAGATTTCCTGAAGATCCCTCAAGTTTAAGGTGGAGTGGCAAAGTATAAGAAGGTAGCGCAGAAGATTAGGCCTGTCAATGAGGCTATGCCTGTGGGCTTGAATCCGCTTTTGAAGGGACTGCCTTTGTTGAGAGATCCGTACTGTACTCCTTTGGTGAAGAATCCTCCAGAATTTATATAGACGGCTAGGGTGACCGTGGAAAGGTTGAAAGTTGTTAGTTTTGGTCCTGATGGGTGGCTGTCTGAGGAAGAAAAGAAGTTGTTGTTGCACGTTATTGTGCTAAGGGAAAAAGCTGTGGTGTTTGTTGAGGAGGAAAGGGGTATATTGAAGCTCTCTTATGGGGAACATTACTTGTTTCCTGTGGTTTGCCATGAACCTTGGCAAATCAAACCTATTACGATTCCAGCTGCTATTAGAGAGGATTTTGTAGAGATTGTTAGGGAAAGAGTCAGGACTGGGTTATACAAACAATCGACTTCCAGCTACTAAAGTCCAGTTTTTATTTGTAAAAAAGCAGAATGGAAAGTTGAGGGTGGTTCATGATCTTAGATCCTTGAATAGAGTCACTATCAAGGACGCTGGTATGCCACCAAGTGCAGAGGATTTTGTTGAAGCTTTCCCTGGAAGGGTGTGTTATGGTTTGGGTGATATTATGTTTTATTTTGATGAGAGGGAACTCCATACGGATTCAAGGCCTCTCACAACTTTTGAGACTCCTTTGGGAAGATTTCAGCTCACTAGGTTGCCTCAAGGAGCAACTAATTCAGTGGCAGTTTATCAAGCACAGATGGCTTCGATCTTGCAGGATGAGGTTCCTACTCATGCTGGTATTTTTATTGATGTTGGTGGAATTAAAGGACCATCCACTGATTATGGTAATGAGGTGTTAGCAGAGAACCCTGGCATAAGGAGTTTTGTGTGGGAATATGCAATAAATCTAGAGAGAGTGTTGTTCAGGATTGAAGATGCTGGTTTGACCATTTCAGGGTCAAAGCTCTGTTGTTGTGTTCCTGCTTTGGAAATTCTGGGTCATGTGGTGTGTAAAGAGGGAAGGATTATGGCGAAGAAGAAGATTAATAAAATTCAGTCATGGCCAAGGCCTAAAAATACTACTGAATTCAGGGGATTTTTGGGTGTATGTGTATATGTCAGGATTTTTATTAAGGATTTTTCTTTCTTGGCTTCACCTTTAAGGAGGTTGACCAGAAAATAAGCAGATTGGGAATGGACTGAAGAGTGTGAAGAGGCTTTTCAGAAGTTGAAAAAGTTTTTGGTGAAGATATTGTTCTTCACAAGTTGGATTATGGTGTTGGTGCTGGAAAAATTTATCTGGCAGTGTACTCAAGTTATATTGCTGCTGGTGCTGTTTTGTCTCAGGAGGATAAGACTGGGAGGGTCAGGCCAGTAAGATATGAGTCTGTGTTGTTTAATGAGGTGGAATCTAGGTATTCTCAACCTAAGTTGGAATTGTGTGGCATATCTAAAATTTTAAAAAATCTACAGATGGTTTTGTGGGGGCAGCATTTTGAGCTGCAGGTGGATGCGAAATCTTTGGTTCAGATGATCAATACACCTAGTCTTCCAAATGCTCCAATGACTAGGTGGGTGGCATTTATTCAACATTTTTCTTTTGACCTGGTACACAAACCAGGTAAAACTTTTACTATGCCTGATGGATTATCAAGGAGGCCACCTACAGATGAAGATTCTGAGGCTGAAGAGTTTGACGAGGATGTTCCAGTGGTTAGAGCCAGCACAAAGGGTGCTGAAGATTTTTATGACCTCCCCCAAGAGGCTAAACTGGCTGGATCTGATCTTGATTCTGGTGATCAGGATGTTTTTGTTGATGAAGATGTAGTTGCTGTTTGCGAAAGCTCAAAATTGGAAAAGGGTGTTTTTGTTAGTGAACTGGATTCTCACAAGGTTTGGTGGAAAGAGAAGGATGTGCCAAAATTTAAGGATTGGTGTCCTGGTTGGGCTGCTCAATTTGCTCATGTTCATACTGGTGATTTTGATGACAGAATCGTACCCTTAAATGTGGTGTTGTTGGATTTTGAAGATGAGACCTGGGGTCAGTCTGGGTTTTATTTTATTTTGGTGGAATATCTGTTGACCTTGGAGAGGCCAGATAGTTGTGATGATGATACTTGGTTGGCAATCAAGAAGAAGAGTCCTAAATTTTATGTGTCAGGAAGGCAGTTGATGAGGAGGAGACATTTAAATCCTTAAGTGGTGGTGACTCAGAAGAAGGTTCAAGAACTAGTGTTGAAGTCTTTTCATGAAGTCCTTGGTCATAGAGGCTTTGGGGAGACTTATAGAAGAGTAGCAGACAGATTTTGGTGGCCAGGTATGAAGTTGGCTGTGCAGGGTTGGGTTCAATCTTGTGAAGAATGTCAAAGAAGAAGTCACTTGAAACCTAAAGAGGTCGGCCGTGCTACTGGTAAATCAACTGTTTTTTGAAAGGTCAGTCTGGATGCTGTCCATATTAAAGAGGGCAGGTATAAATACCTGATTTTTGTTAGGGATAATTTGTCTGGTAGGGTTGAGGCAGTGCCTCTGGTTAATTTGACTGCAAAGAAATTGGCAGAGTTTTTGAAGAAGGAGTGTATTTATAGGTATGGGTTGATGAAGTTGGTCACTGTTGATGGTGGGCCAGAGTTTGGTGCCGAATTTAAAGAAGCGGTGTCTAGTGTTGGTTCTAAAAGTAGAGTGGCTACACCTTATTATCCTAAAGCTGAAGGCATGGTTGAAAGAGGCCATCAAGTTATCAAGAATGCTTTGGTGAAAATGTGTGGAGATAGTTCTGAAAAGTGGAGGCATTTTTTACCCTTGGTGTTATTTGCTGATATGGTCACTGTGAAGTTGACAACTGGCTATTCTCCTTATGATTTAATGTTTGGTCAGAGAGCCGTTATAACAGTGGACTTGGAAGCTGTCTCTTATCTTGGAATTGATTGGGATGACATGCGCTCAACAGAAGATTTGCTCTGTGCCAGGATGCAACATTTGGAATGTAGAGAGGAATGTCAAGAGAAGGCATACTCTAGAATGATGAAGATTAGGAATCAATCAGTCAGGTACTGGGACAAGAAGTTGGCTCATAGACTCAGGAATCCTTTGAAACCTGGTTGTTTAGTTTTGGTGTATAATAGAAGTTTGGAGAGTCAGTGGGGGAAAATGTTTGCTGACAGATGGAATGGACCTTAAAGAGTCAGATATCAGGCGTCTGGAGGTTCTTATGTTTTGGAAGAGTTGGATGGTGAAGTCTTGAAAAAGAGGGTGGCTGCAGACCAAATGAAGAGGTTTTATCCCAGAGGCACTAGGCATGAAGAATATTGACTCCGCAAGGAGGATAAACTACAGACCATTCTTTAATCTTGGTTTTTTTTTGGTGATGCTATGCATCTGTTTGTTGGAAACTTTTTTTAGAGGGTACCGATGGGTGGGGCCTCTAGATTTTGTCTTGGCAAGTGTGGGGGTGACTGATGGGCTGGCTGCTCTATCAACAGTTACCCCAGATTGTCTTTTTCCAACCCTTTCTCTTAATTTGATTGAACGCTAGTATTGGTTTCTTTTCACAGGTTTTAGTCCTCTATGACTTTAAACTGGAATTTCCTCTGGTTTTCAAGTGCTGGACTCTTCACTGTTTATTGGTTTTGGTTTTCTTTTTTTTTGTGTTGGACATTGTGCTTTTGTTAGAAGGTACCCAGGGGGGGCTTCTAGAATTTATTTTGGCAAGTGTGGGGGTAACTGATGAGCTTTCTGCTCTGTAGAACAGTTACCCCAGAATGTCTGTCTCAAGTCTTTTGTTTTTCCTAGTTGAATTCTAGTTTTGTTGTTTATTATTCAGGTTTCAAGTCCACTATGACTTTAAACTTGTTTGGGACTGGCTTCTTTATCTTTGGTTCTTTTAGATTGGTGGTGGATCACTGGTGGTCTCCCATCATTTTTACTTATTGGAGGGAGCCCACCCAGTGATCATTTCTATGGATCGGACTTTTCCTTATTGGACCATCTATGGAGCTGGACTGTCTTTGATTTTGCAGTTATGTTTTTGCTAGATAGCAGTTTTAGATTATTATCTTTTTTCTCTTTTTATCTTTTAATGTTTTTATGGGGGTTGTTTAAAATTATAAAATCAAAAATATAGGGTGTTACCACATTAGGTCACCTGGATGTGGGCAAGCATTGGTGGGGAAAGGCTCATCAATTGGCTGGGAAATGCTATTTTCTTTTTTTTATTTATTATTTATTTCATGTGTTTCTTTGTTTCATTATTTTTATTATCTTCTGAATTTCTAAATTTTTTGAATTTTCTTTTCTGTTAATAATTTAAAAAGAATTAATTGTATATCCACATCAAGGTTCACTTGGATATGGGTAAGGTATCAGGGGATCAGCTCATCAATTGGCTAGGGGATTCCATTTGTATTATTTTTTATATTTTAATTTATTTCATTTAGGTTATTTCATTTCATTTTATTTATTAATTTTTTTATTTTAGTATATTAGTAGTCATAAAAAAAAGCTGAAATTATTTTTATTAATTGTTTTATATTATTATTATGTTTCTAATCTTTTGCAGGAGCTCATTGTCTGGATGATGAAGTTTCTGGAGGCTGGTCTGCATTGTGATGACGTTTTTGTTTTTGTTGGGATTGTGAGAAGCACTGTGTTCTTTGAAGTGCATCCTGTTGGAGAGATGATAGGGATTGTAATGGTCAGGAATTAGATTAGAGGGAAGTTCAGAGGAGGAAGAAGAAGAGGCAGGAATGGAGTGCTGGAGGGTGTGCTTAATTATCCTAGGCATTTTTCAGTGGTCGTCCAACAGGCGCTTTCTCGGGGATTTTTCAAAGTCATTCAAAGGTCCATGGATGGCAAAGGCTTTTAGCATGTTGGAACACATGGTGCTTAGGTGTTAATTCATGTCTCCATAATCCAGGGTCAAAGAAGTTTCAAGAGTTTGGCCAACTCCAATAATAGATTCAGGAGGAGGTGTGCCAGCTAGACAAGAAGAATTGGATCAGTAATTATTTTTTTTGAAGAAATGGGATAATTAATTTGGTACTTACAGATTGGAAGCTCATCAAATTTGTAAGCAGCTGGAATTTAGATCTCTGACAATTTTGTAATGGTCATAGTGGGTGGATCAACTAGGGAAAGATATGGATTCTCATGGTCTTCCTCTGAAAGATTTTGAGAAGGTGAACTAGGAGGCTGATGTTCCTGGGGCTTAGTTGGAGCAGTGGGATTGTTGTTGTGGTTGTGCTTGTTATTTCTTTTGGATTCAGCTGGAGGAGATGCTGGTGATGGAGTATCAGGGTTGTTAAAGGATGGAGCAGGAGAGGGGGATTTGGAAGCAGATTGATCTCTTCTGGATGGAGCTTTTGAAGAGATGGAACTGTCAGAAGAGTAGTTAGCTGATAGAGGAGAGGTGTAGTTTCTTTGTCTTAGTTGGGGAAGAAGTTGTTGTTTGGGTGCAGCATGTGGTGTTCTGGTTTCTTCTTGGGGTTCTCTGGCAGGTCTCCTAGAAGTTTAAGAAAATTTTAAGTTTTTGGACTTTGTAAGAGTTGGCTGCATTTCTCTGGGAGAAGTGGGAGGCGATTGCGTAGAGTTGTTTTCGTTGATTGATGGAATTTGGTTGTTTTCCGGTCGTTTTTGGTGATTTGGAGCCGGATTTTCACTATCCAGTGAGGCAGGCGGGCCGCCTGGGAGTTGATCTGGAAGCATTTGGAGCTAATTTGGAGGAGATAAAAGCACTTTCTTGGGAAGCTAAGGCTGGTCATTTGGGAAGAGTTCTGGAAGCGGAGCTTCTGGATCTTCTGGAAGGTGCTGAAGATAAAGAGGAAGGGGAAGGACCAAGCTGTGGGGATCTGGTAGGGGATCTAGAGATGTATTTGTGAGAAGGTGAAGGAGGAGGAATAGGGTAGTTGGCATCTCTGCCACATCTTTTCTTTTTGGAATAGCAAGAATCACAATCCCTGTTGTAGAATTTGGATTCAGGAGTTGGAAGAGTTAATGTGCAAGGTCTGCACATGTGGATGCACTGTTTGAAGGCATAGTCCTTGGGAGCAGTGAAGCAAGGGAGAGTAGAAGGGTTAACATCAGGAGATCCAGCCATGATCTGTGGTGAGAAAAGATGATAAAAAGGGATAGGAGGAGATTTTTTTGTCAGTGATGGGTAGATGATGAAGTGAAGGTCGAAGTTCAGCAGATTGGCTGTAGGGGTGGTCTGTATGAAATTGGCTGCATCTATTTTATGCAAAATTCTGTCAGTCCATCAAGACTTTAAACTGAAATCTGGTTTCTGTTAGTCCTCCAAGACTTTAAACTGAACACTGTTTTAGTCCCCCAAGACTTTAAACTGAACACTGTGTAAGTCCCCCAAGACTTTAAACTGAGGATTTTTCTTAGTTAAGTCCCCCAAGACTATAAACTGAGGAAAAAGTTTTTTGTTGTTGGAGTTGGTTTTGAAATATTGGTGGAGGGTATCCACAGGGGGAGCCTCCGAAATTAGCAAAGGCAAGTTTGGGGGTAATTGATGGGCTGGCAGCTCTATTTACAATTACCCCAGATTGTTAGTTTTTTCTCTGTGTCTTAAAGTGGTTGATCTCTTGTTCTGGGTTTATGATTTAGGTTTTTGAGTCCCCCAAGACTTTTAACTGAGGGTTTTTGAGTCCCCCAAGACTATAAAATGAGGATGGTCCCCCAAGACTTAAAACTGAGGGTTGTTTGTGGTTACATCCTATAGAGGGTGTGGTCAATTTTTCTTTTCTGAATCAAACTCAGGTACTAGTGAAATTACAGAGGGAATCAAGAGATGAAATGAAGTGTTCAGAATTAGCCTTGAACTGGTGAATGAGGTGTCTTCTGTTCTCAATGACCTGTGGATCTCTAGCAGGAGTGGATTGGAAGTAGTGAAGCAGAAGTTGTTTCTTTTGAGATGTGTGTTGTTGGAACTTGGCCTTGATAGTGGACAAGTGTGTTGGTGTTGGTGGTGCAATGGATCCTAGATTGTTATCATCACTTTCAGAAGATGGAGGAACTGAGAAGTCATCAGTTTTAAAGTTGAAGGAAGAAATGAATGTTCTTTACCATCATATGGACCAGTGATGGTGGAACTAGTTGTTTTATGGGTTGTGGCACTCTTCTGGGAAGGGTGGAGCTTTTTGATTAATCTGGGTATCAGGATGGATGGCCTAGATCTTTTGGTTCTGGCAGAGGAAGGACCAGGTTGAGGTGGAGGTGAATCTGTTGCAGAAGAAAGTGGACCAGGTCTGTGGCAGGTCTTCTTTCTAGATTGGCAGACATTGCAAGACGTTCTTTATGGATGGACAGGTGGTGTCATGGTGCAGATTAAATTATTGTTGATGCAGTATTAGCAGGGACCCATTTCAGAGGCAGATTTGTGAAGAAGGTTAAACATGGTGGTTGGATGAAGAAAGAATGCGGACATTCTCAATTGGAGGGAGGATGTGGTCTTCCAAAATTGGCAGTGGCCTTTGTTGTGTGATTTGGCGCTGTTTGTGCATGTCTTAATTGATATCTGTTAAGGAATTGGGTATTTTTCTGGTTTTATTCCGTGGATATTGGGTCTGCGGATATTTGGGTACTATCATTGAATAGCCCTGGATTTTCTATATATTTTATGTCTTGTAGACATTTTTCATATTCTGAGTTTTAAGGGATCATTTCCTCATTTTTCATATATAAAAGATTGCTGTTTAATTTTGTTTTTTGTGTTTTTCGGGCTAACCTTAAGTCTTAGGGTTAAGTGCTTAGTACCATTGGATAGAGCTAATTTTTCTCTATATTTCATGTCTCAAAGTTGTTATAGTGAAATTCTGTGTTTTAAAGGTTTTAGTAGTTGTAGCTAATTTTTCTAAGTAGATTAGTTGTTTTTATTGGTTTTCTGGCTTCAGGGAGGCGGGGCCGCTTCAGGCGGCATCTCCGACGTCGGGCGGCCCGTCCGCCTCTGTTTTAGAAGGTTGGGGAGCGCTTCAGGAGGGTTTTTTATGCATTTTGGTGGGTACAGGCGCCAGATTGGTGGGTGCGCATGGGCTCTTAGTTAGTGGTCTGTGTGTACATATTGAATAAGACAGTTTGGGGCAACCTTAATCATCATACAACCATCCGGAGGTGATATCATTGTTCCTCACTCATTTTTCACTGTTTTCTGGCCACAATTGGCTGTGTTTGTTGCAAGTGAGTTCTTCATTTAACTTAACTTTGGCAACTGTTTTCTCTGTTATAGTCTTGCAAGCTATAGCAAGTATTATTGCTGTCTCTGGTGTGGATTTGCAGCCTACATCAAGTATCTTTGCTGTCTCTGGTGTGGACTTTGTTCTACATTTCAGTTCTTTGGTCTGGTAGTCTATCTGGTGACTACTTTCTTGGATCATCATGCAGTCAAGTGTGTTAAACAGGAGCTTTAGCAAAACAGGAACCAACTTACTTTAGCAAGTAAATCTCACTCTATTTTTCTAAAGGGACAGGGGATTTTCTCTCTGGTTTTTCTCCAACTCCCTTGGTCAAGGCCTATAGCTAGTACTATAGGATTGTCTACAACGGATAGAGGGCGCTAACTGGAAGTTAGGGGGAATATGGCTGAACAGGCAATTGACATAAGCGCTTAGATGAGGGAATAGAGGAAAATGGAATCTTATATTTTCATTGTTCAAGGAGACATGACAAAATAGGTAATTGGATTGAAGGAGATGTGTACCATGTAAACACAAAAGACACTGGGAATTTTACTAATGTGTTAACTAAGCAGGAGTGGAATGGCGATTTATAGATGGGGCGCTCTATAGTTCAATTCTTATTCTACATGGTATATTGCTGTATCGCAGTGAAGGCGGTAAAGTTTTATGATATATAGTTTTTTTGGGATTTTGTTTTTTAGGGGTTAATAGTTTTTTAAAGAAAGTAGAGGGAGCAAAGTTAGGCGCTCTAAAAGTATGGAAGACAGGTGTAACAAAATAGCGCCATTTCTAAAAAGATTATTTGAAGGCATAGCATGAAAAATATATGAAGACTATGTAGAGGGAGAATGGACAGAGGAGACTCATAAGGAAAAGCACTAGTGGTCTATTCAGTATCAGGGTGAAAGCTAATGGGATATCCATTCCAGTCTTCAGGCATGATGAAGTGACGGGGATTGGCAGGAAATCCAAGAATAGTCGTTGAGCTGATTTCGTTCATTAGTTGACCTATCATTTTTATATGAGTATAGCAAGCTTCAAGTTCAGCGTCAGAAAAAGCTGGTGCGTTATTGTAGGATAGGAAAATAGCATCATATATAAGACAAAGTCTGGAAAACATTCGCATGGAATGGACAAAGGGTAAAGGAATGGGAACCCATCCCAAGGAGATGGATTCATTGAAGCCTGACAGGAAGTTAGTAAGCAAGAAGAGCATAAGTATAGTAAAGGAAACTTACTTGCTAATAATTTTTGTGGGTGCACTGACGGTGAAGTAATGGTAACCGCGTCAGGAGCAGCTGTAGGGGAGCCTGAGCGCATGGAAGCACTGGAACTCGGAGGGGAAGAAAGTGTAGCGTTAGGCTGTATGGATATTTTGCGCCTGGGAAGACTAGAAAGCGATGGCGACTCATAAGGAACATTATTATTATTAGTTGAAATAGTGGGACTAGTGGTGGTAATTATGGTAGCGCTACTAGTAGAGCTAGGTGGAAAGCGAATAAAACCAGTAGGCTGAGAAGTATTCTGGTTAAGGGAGGTATTGCAAGTTTTGTGGTATCTAAAGCAATTGTCACAGGCAGGTTTAAAAGAGGCATACCCCCAAGGTCTAGAAAATGTACAATGAAAGTTACGGTGTTTGAAAAATGAGCAAGCTTGATCTCTGGGAACTGTGCGATATTGAGTCATGATGTTAGGATAGAGGAAATTCAGGTTATTAGAAGGGGTATTTATAGGTTAACAATAGCATTATAAAGAAGTCATCAGTTGCGCCACGTCTGACTTGAGCGCTGGATGGTTTCTAAGAAGCTTGTGAGAAGCGTTTGTTTTAATGAAGAACCCAAGGAAAGATGAATTGTTACAATCAAGGGAAAGACATGTATTGCGAAGATTCGAGTTATTAAAGAGAGCGCATACATAAATGATTCAGGGGAAGTAATTGCTGCTATAGAATGTAGCAACAATCTCAAGTTGTTATTTTTTATTCATTGTTTTATCTTTCATAGGCACTTAGTAGAAGGGTACGCTGCTTAGAAAAAGGATGATATTTGGGGGGAAACTCATCTCACAGTTGTAGAGTTCTCACAGGAAAGTCTTTTAAAAAATAAATAAATAAATATATTACATTTTTTTACAAGGCTATATACACATTACAAGGAATAAATACAAAAGAAGATTTTTAGTATTCTGTTTCATCAAAGATTGGGACGCAGAAAGCCCAATCGTTAACAGCCTCTTGCATGTTTTGTTGCAAGGCAGTTATCAGTTGTTTTCGCTTATTATACTCAGCGCAAGTACAAACGGGAACCTCCTCAAGGAATTCTTCAACGGCCATTATCATGTTATTCATATGATGCATGATCGCATCGTAAGGAGTGCAGGCGATTTGTTCTGCAAATTCCCAGTTTTGAGCCATGATGGGCTCTTCATCATTAATGACCGGAAAGTTTTTGGTTGGCCATTTGTCCGGAGTGATGGTATTGAAGACCGGCTGCATATCAGTCCAGTCAATAGTTGGCGAACAAGGAGTGGGTTCAGGTGTAGGTATGGTATCCCAGACGGGATCCTCTTCCAAGGCAGGAAGGAATAGCAGAGTGATAGGAGGCGGAGGCGTTTCAGCGTAAGGAGTGCCTGGCGCATTCTACATAATATTAAAAAAAAATAATAATAAAAAAAGAAGAAGTAAGAAAAAGGGACTTACTGAACTTTCCTCCGAGAAAAGAGAATTAGGGATTGAGGCGACGCTACTAGGAGTAGGTTCGCGGTAACCAACCTTGGCTCGTTTGTTGCCAGGAGGGGTAACAGGAGCAGGTGCCGGGCGCTTGATGGTCATTTGACTCATCATGTTGGTGGTGGAAGCGTTGGGGTCCAGGCGCGCAACAGTGGGCGGCCCATCATAACTGCATTTCTTCTTACATTGCTTGCAGTAATTGCACGACTGGAATAAAGGAAAAATGAAAGATTAGTAACAAATAGGAAGAAAAATGAAGAAAACTTACAGTAAAAAAATTATTGCCACAGCGGGCTTTTGAAAAATGACAAGGAGTGATGCCACTTTTGATGAAACGGGTGCATCTCATCCCACCCATCAGTGTGGTTATGGGTGTTGTTGTAGGAGCAGTAGGGGGCTGAGTTCGCACAAACTGTCGAATAGCGTCCACGACATTGGCGGTATTTTCAGCGTTAGGAGGGGTTCTTCTAGTATTCATTGAGAAAGATAAATATAAGAATAAGAAAAGAAAGAAAAGAAGATGATGATTTGTAGTGCATAAGAGAGAAAAAGATAGAAGATTGAGGAAGAAAACGCTGAAAGACGCAGGGTATTTATGGGCTCCTGGGGACAGTTGAGAGTAGAGGGAGGATGTGGTACGGGCCTCGCAGGAAGCGTGAATTTAGACCAATCAGCGCACGTAGTCCGGGAAGAATAAAGGGGAGTTAGCACAGCAGGAAGTATAAAAATATAATATGTATTTGTATGTTTCAAGGAACAAAGGAAATAGAAGCGTGGAAAATGATTAAGGGTCTGTGGGCTTGCATTTTGCAGCAAGATGTTCCTCACAATAGGGGAATTGTGTGTTATTTATTTACGATTGCAAGCGCTAAACAATATGGATTTGGATTTTCCAATAATTGTGTGTTACGCATTAAAGAAGGAATTATGGCTTAAGGACGACTCAAGTGCATAGTATACTGTACCCTGGCAAGTGCTATAACTTACTGAGACAAGTAATGAAGAAGGCTAACTAGTTAAGCAAGCTGTCGGAACTATGAACTTAGTATTAAAAGCAAAGAGAGTGGGGACTCAATTTTAAAACTACCCAAGAGTTAAGGCAACTAGACGCAGCATTATGATAAGTCAAACCTGGAACTAGCGCTGAAACAAAACAAGGTATAGTTAAAAGTGCATATGTGGAGTGTTGCACATTATTAAACTGTCTTTAAAATAAGAGTGGAAGGCGCTTCTTTTAGAAATTAAAGAGAAGAGCCAACCCATCTTGCATTGTGTCTACTGCTTAGTACTTTAGAACAGTCTACACCGTGCTACTGGTGAAACAACTGTTTTTTGAAGAGTCAGTTTGGATGCTGTCAATATAAAAGAGGACAGGTATAAATACTTGATTTTTGCTACAGATGATTTGTCTGGCTGTGTTGAGGCGGTGCCTCTTGTTAATTTGACTGCCAAAAATGTGGCAGAATATTTGAAGAAAGAATGGGTATTTAGGTATGGGTTGATGAAGTTGGTGACTGTTGATGGTGGGAAGAGTTTGGAGCCAAATTCAAAGAAGCTGTGGAAAGTATTGGCTCTAAAGTCAGAGTGGATTCACCTTATTATCCTGAAGCTGAAAGCATGGCTGAAAGAGGACATCAAGTTATCAAAAATGCTTTGGTGAAAATGTGTGGAGATAGCGCTGAAAGTTGGAGGCATTATTTACCCTTGGTGTTATTTGCTGATAGGGTCACTGTAAAAAGGACAACTGGCTATTCCCCATATAAATTAATTTTTAGGAAGAAAGTGGTTCTACCGGTGGACTTGGAAGCGGTTTCTTATCTTGGAATTGATTGGAATGATATATTCTCAACAGAAGATTTGCTCTGTGACAGGATGCAACAGTTGGAATGTAGAAAGGAATGTCAAGAGAAGGCATACTCTAGAATGATGATGATAAGAAATCAATCAATCAGATACTGGGACAAGAAGTTGGCTCATAGACTCAGGAATCCATTGAAACCTGGTTGTTTGGTTTTGGTGTATAATAGAAGTTTAGAGAGTCAGTGGGGAAAGATGTTTGCTGACAGATGGAATGGACCTTACAGAGTCAGATCTCAGGTGTCTGGAGGTTCTTATGTTTTGGAAGGGTTAGATGGTGCAGTCTTAAAGAAGGGAGTGGCTGCAGATCTGGTGAAGAGATTTTATTCTAGAGGCACAAAAAGTGAAGAAGATTGACTCTGCAATGAGAATAAACTATGGACCATTCTTTAACTTTGAATTTTGGTGATGCTGTGCATCTTTTTGTTGGAAACTTTTTGCAGAAGGTACCCATGGGTTGGGCTTCTCAATTTTATTTTGGCAAGTGTTGGGGTGACTGATGGGCTGGCTGCTCTATCAACAGTTACCCCAGATTGTCTGTTTCCAACCCCTTCTCTTAATTTGGTTGATTCCTAGTATTGGTTTTTCTTCACAGGTTTTAGTCCTCTATGACTTTAAACTGGTAATTCTTTTGGTTTTTAAGTGCCGGACTCTTCACGCTTATTGATTTTGGTTTATGTGTTGGACTTTGTGTTTTTGTTAGAAGGTAACCAGAGGGGACTTCTAGATTTTATTTTGGCAATTGTGTGGGTAACTGATGAGATGGCTGTTCTGTAGAACAGCTACCCCATAATGTCTGTTTCAAGTATTTTTGTTTTTCCTAGTTGAATCCTAGTTCTGGTTTTTGTTATTCAGCTTCAAGTCCACTATGACTTTAAACTGGCTTACTGGATTGGTACAGGCTTCTTTTGTCTATTTGGGTTAGTGGGGGATCACTGATGGTCTCCCATCATTTTTACTTATTGGAGGGAGCCCACCCAGTAATTATTTCCTTGGACTGGAATTTCTATGGAGCTGGATTATTTTCTTTTTATTTTCTTTAATTTTTGTGTCTATAGTTAGATAGTAGTTTTAGATCATTTTCTTTATTCTCTCTTTTTCTTTTAATTTTTTTATGGGAGTTATTTGTATATAAAGAGGGAAAAATCACAAAATTATATTATTAGGTGTTACCAAATCAGGCTCACCTGGATGTGGGCAAGCATTGGTTGGGAAAGGCTCATCAATTAGCTGGGCAATGCTATTTTATTTCTTTCTCTTATTATTCTCGCAATTTCTATTTATTTCATCTTTATTTTTTATTTCAATTCATTTAAAATTTATTGAACAGTGTATTCACATCAAGGTGCACTTGGATGTGGGTAATGTATCAGGGGATCAGCATATCTATTGGCTGGGGGATACCAGTAGTAACTATTATTTGTCTCATAAGATTATTATTATTCATTTCATTTTAATTTTTCAACTCTCATATTTTTCATTAATTTTGTTATTTATTATCAAGTTTTTTTTAGTATGTTAGTAGTTTAATAAAATAAAATATAATAATATAAAAAAATAAAAATATAAAAAATAAAATAAAAAAATAAAGTAAAATAAAATAAAATAAAATAAATAAAAAAATAAAAATAAAAAAAAACAAATTTTTTTATGTATATTTCTGTTAATTATTATTGTTCTCTCTATTTAGTGACTTATTAATTCTTTCTTGTTTATTTGAATGTCTGGAAGAAGAAGCCTCTGGCGGTTGGTCCAGATTATGTTGGTGTTTTATCTTGGAAGAACAACTGTGTTCTTTGTGGTGTAGGCAGCTGGAAAGAGTATATGGATTGTTACGGTCAGGTTCCGGAGTGGAATGTAATTTTTGTGAAGAAGTGGAAGAAGTGGGGATCAAGTGTTGGAAGGTGCGCTTGATTATTCTAGACTTCTTCCAGTGGTCATCAAGGAGTTTTTTTCTCAGATTCATTTCAAATTCATTTAATGGACTGTGGAGGGCGAAGGCCTTAAGCATTTTTAAACACATCATGCTTAGGTGTTGTTTCATGTCGGCATAATCCAGCGTTAAGGTAGTTTCTAGAGGTTGGAAAATCCTAATTGTAGTTTCAGGAGGTGGGGCTCCACCTACCCAGAAGAATTAGATCAGTAATTGTTCTCTGTTAAAGAAATTGGATTTATTAATTTGGTACTTACAGATTGGAAGCTCATCAAATGTTAAAGAGGCTGGAATTTGAGCTGTTGAAGAAAGCTGGATGGATGTTGAAGGAGGATCAGCCAGATAGAGGTATGGATTCTCATGATCATTCTCTAAATGGTGTTGAGAAGATGAAGGAGAAGAAGGGCTTTCCTGTGGCCAGATTTGAGCAGCAGGGCTGCTGTTGTTGTCGTGGATATTATTGTTGCTTGGCCCAGTTGGGTTGGACACTGGTGGTGGAGAACCAGGGTTGTTGAAGGAAGGATCAGGAGAAGGTGACCTGGAAGCTGATTGTGATTTGCTAGATGATGATCTAGAAGAAAGGGAACCATCAGAAGAATAATTGGCAGCCAGAGGAGAGGTGTATATAGTTCTTCTTAAAGTAACCAGAGATTTTTTTTGGAAGCAGCGTTGCGTGCTCTAATGTTTTCAGAAGGCCCTCTGGCAGGTTTTCTAGAGTTGTTGGAATTTTTGGGGCTTTCTGGGGAAGAAATTTGGTGTGTACGCATTGCTCTGGGACCACTAGGAGGTGGTTTCATAGAGTTGTTGGTGTTTAATGGTGTATTTTGGCTGTTATCTGGCTGAATTTGGGAGTTTTGACCCTGATTTTTGCTTTCTGGAAAGGCGGGGGGCCTCCCAATGTTGGGGGGGCCACCTGTACGCAGTCTAGTAGCCTGGGAGCTTATTTTGAAGCTCATTTGGCCAAATTTGCTGAGATAAAAGCAGATTCCTGAGAAGAAAAAGTGGGTCTTTTAGGGAGTGATTTGGGAATAGAACGGTGTGATCTTCTGGAAGGAGTGGAAGATAAAGAAGAGAATGCAGGTCCAAGTTCTGATGACCTGGTAGGAGATCTGGAAATATATTTGTGTGAAGGTGAAGGCAGAGGTATTGTGTAGTTGGGGTCTCTGTCACATCTTTTTTCTTTTTATAGTTGCAAGAATCACAGGCTCTGTTATAGAATTAGGTTTGAGGAGTAGGAAGAGTGAAGGTACAATGTCTGCACATGTGGATTCACTGTTTACAAGAAAAGTCTTTGGAGAAGTGAAACAGGGAAGGTCCAATGGGTCAAAGTCAGGGGATTTAGCCATGATCTGTGAAGGAAAAATAATGAAGAGAAAAAGATGAATGAAAATTTTGTCAGTGATATGTAGATAATGAAGAAAGAGTGGAAGTTCAGCAGGTTGGCTGTGGAGCACTGTGCATGGAGGTGTCTCCGCCCTTATATGCAAAATGTGGATAGTCCATTAAGACCTTAAACTGAACACTGGCAGTCCATCAAGACTTTAAACTGAGAAATGGTACAGTCCCCCAAGAATATATTACTGAGGATGGTTGTTGGTTGAATCCTTCAGGACTATAAACTGATAATGTGAATTTGGTGGGATTTTGGAAGAGGGCATCCATCAGGGAGTCTCTGAATTTTGTTAAGGCAAGTGTGGGGGTAACTGATGAGCTGGCTGCTCTGTAGAAAAGTTACTCCAGAATGTTTGTTTGTTTCTTTGGTCTTTAATTTTTTGATCTCTGTTTCTGTCTTTTGATTTAGGTTTTGAGTCCCCCAAGACTATAAACTGAGGGTTTTTGAGTCCCCAAAGACTATAAAATGAGAGATGGTAGTCCCGCAAGACTTAAAACTGAGGATTAGTCCCCCAAGACTTTAAAATGAGGAGTTTTTTATTTATTTTTACTTCTAAATCAAGATTTTCAGGAAAGAATTAATTACAAAAAATAATCAAGAGATGTAACAAAATGTTCAGCATTGGCTTTGAACTGGTGGATGAGGTTTTTCCTTTTCTCAAGGTCTTGTGGGTTCCAGGCAGGAGTGGATTAGAAGTAATCAAGGATGAGATTCTTCTGTTGAGAAGAATGTTGTTGGAAGTTGTCTTTGATGGTTGGCAATGGATTAGGTGGGAGTTCTTCAATGGTTCCCTCATTTTCATCATCACTGTCTGGATGGAAATGAACTGGAAATTTTTCAGATTGAATTTCAGTATGAAGAAGTATTGAGCTTACCATCAGAAGGACCAGGGATGGAAGAGCTAGTTTTTGTAGTGGGGTTGGCACTCTTTTTTGAAGGGTGTAATTTTTTGACCAGTCTGGGGATCAGGATGGATGGTCTGGATCATTTGGTGCTGGTGGAAGGTGGATCAGGTTGTGGAGGAGAAGAAGATGTCTAAGATGACAATGGATCATGTCTGAAACAAGCCTTCTTCCTAGAGTGACAGGCATCACAGGAGGTTCTGTAGTGATGATCTGGAGGTGTTATCGTACAGATGTGATTGTTGTCAATGCAGTATTGGTAAGGACCCATGTCAGTAGCAGATTTGGAGAGGAAGCTAATCATGGTGGTTGTGATGAAGGAGAATGTGGACATTCTCTATTGGAGGGAGGATGTGGTCTTCCAACATTGGAGGAGCCCTTTGTTGGTCTGTTTGGCGTTGTTTTGATATGTCTTAAATGGCATTTTTTAATAATTGAATGTTTTTCTGGAATTATTCAACAGATATTGGGACTTCCGGGATGTGGGTATTACCATTGGATAGCCCTAGTTTTACTCTATATTTTTTCTTTGATGAAATTTTTCATATACTAAGTATTTGAGCGATTATTTCTTTTTTTTCATTTTAAAAGATAGCTGTTTAATTTTTTTTTTGCATTTTAAGGGCTAACCTTTAGTCTTAGGGTTAAGTGCTTAGTAAAATTGGAATGGGCTAATTTTTCTTTACATTTCATGTCACAATGTTGTTGTAGCATAATTATGTGTTTTAAAGGTTTTAGTAGTCATAGTTTATTTTTCTAATTATTTTGGGTGTTTTTGGTGGTTTTTGGTGGTTTTCTGGCTTCAGGGAGGTCCTGCTACCTCAGGCCGGCCTTCCAAAGTTGGGAGGACCTCCCCCCTTGGTGCTAGAAGGGTGGGAAGCGCTTCTAGAGGGTTTTTATGCAATTTGGCGCTCATAAATGCCAAATTTGTTGGTGTGCATGGGCTCTTAGATAGTGGTCTGTGTGTACATAGTGAATAAGACAGTTGGGGGCAACTTTAATTATCATACAACCATCCCGAGGTGATATCCTTGTTCCTCACTCAGTTTTCACTGTTTTTGGCCAAAATTGGCTGTGTTTGTTGCAAGGTTAGTTCTTCATTTAACTCAACTTTGGCAACTGTTTTCTCTGGTGTAGTCTTGCAAGTTATATCAAGTATTATTGCTGTCTCTGGTTTGGATTCGCAATCTACATCAAGTATCATTTCTTTCTCTGGTGTGGACATTGGTCTATATTTCAGTTCTTTGGTTTAATAGTCTGTCTGGAGACTACTTTCTTAGCTGATCAGGAAGTCAAGTGTATTGGAAAAGGGGCTTTTAACAACAGGAAGCAATTTACTGTAGCAGTTAAATCTCACTTATATTTTTCTAAAGGGACAGGGGATTTTCTCTCTGGTTCTTCTCCAACTCCCTTGGTCAAGGCTTATAGCTAGTACTATAGGATTGTCTACAATGTAGTTCACATTATCTTAAATGTTTTGTTTTTGGGATTTTATGGTGGGAAAATATTTCTTTATTCATGGGTTTAATTTACTGTTACATTTTTTCTTATTTTATATGTTTTAGTTAAAATTAAGTTACTTGTTTTTTTCACATTACTATAACTCTTTGTAGATAAAATTGAAATGCCCATTATGGTCCTCTTGCCTATAAAAGGGCTTTGTAAACCTCTCTGGTAATTATCACTTACATTACACATTTTTTTATAAAACTTACAATACATTTTTTTTATTCTTATTAGCACTATAATTCTAATTTTAATACTCAATAATAAATCTAAGGCTGCTTTAAGTTTATTAATAATAAATTTTGATTTCCGCGCAAAGAAAAAAAATTCTTACTCAAAATTAAAATCTTTTACCAATAAATTAAAACTCCCTGTTGTGTTACTTCTCATAAACTGTTGTTGTACTTGTCTTACTTTGGTTTAATTATTTGATTATCTTTATTATCTTTATATCTCCAGTTTGTTGTTCACCCCTTTAATTCTTCCTTTTCCTCTGTTCCCTTGTCTTCTTCTTCCTCTCCTTCATCTAGACGTTCAGCCAAAAATTGAGGACCTTTCTGAATGACAATGACATTTTTCGACAAATGTCATAATGCACGGGTCACCTAGCGCAAAACAGCAAATTTTTGCTGCAAAAGTGTTTTGAACTTGGGTTCAATCTTTTTGTTTTATAATATATTAAATTATATATATTTTAAAATTATTTCTCAATCACTGTAGTAAGTAAACCTTTGCACCACTCAAATATATTATTAAATTTTTATTGCAATAACAGTGTTTTTGGCTTAATTGCTGAATCACTGAGTGTAAGTGATAATTATTTTTTAATTTTTTCCTAGTTGACCATAATAGAGTTATAATCTTAGTCCTAGAGGATCATTGAAAATTTTTAAAATAAATTATTAAATTAATTTTATTGAAATTTTTTTTAATTTATTGGTTGACCATAATAGTACTCAGTACTTAGTCCCAATTTTACCAATATATATTTTTGTTATTAATTAATTTTGGTTGACTCATTAAAACTTTTTGGTTGGTCCCTTAATAATTATTGTTGTTTCTTAATAATATTATTTGTAATTACATATTTTTATTACATTTTTATTGTTAATTAATTATTTTTTTGAATAAAATTTAAATTTTTTTTAAGAATTAATTTGTTTATTTTTTGATTGAAAATATAAATTTAAATAATTAAATCCATTTCATTTTTTGTTCTCAGTTTTCATGTCCAGTAGCTTGGCAAACAGCATGGATAACCTTTATCTAGATGAAATTAATATGGATGTTGATAAAGAATCTGTAGGTTCTTCAAAATTAACTTACAAGAATTCTTCAGCTAACAAAAAACCTTCATACTCCTCACGACATAGAAATGTCAGGAGAAGTGGGAAAACCCCCTCACCAAACTACTCTGAAAGAAGTAAAGCCTCAGATCAATCAGGAAAATCCTCTAAAGGGTATAAAAATAAAAAAGATCCCTCTGAATCAACAAATAAACAATCTTTCCAGCCATATAAAAGAGCTGAAGGAAGAAAGTATGAAGTACAATGAATGGGTAGACACCCTCTGGCAACAGATGCAGGAGCTCTTAAATCACAAGCAGGTTCAACCTCCTCCTTTTCCAGCCTCTCACCCTCAGCCCCATCAGTCTCCCAGCTCTTTCACTAAAAATCAAAACACTTTACAAGTGGAACGGTGGAAATGGGACTACCTGATGAAGAATTAACAGCAGAATGCTCAGAAGCCAGCAGATAAACACCCTGGCCCATCCAGGACACAAACCTACCATCAATCTCTTCAGGCCCATCCTTATCAGGGAGGCAGAAGAAAGAAGGCACAGGGGAAATTTCATCCCTTACCATGGTAAGTAGTTTGTTTGATAAACATGTTGGTATGTATAATAACAAATCTCCTCCCACAGGTAATATTGTGGATAAAGGTGAAATAACAGTTTAACCTATAAAGAGACAACTTCCTTTAATGATTAGACCTAATGATTTTATTAGTAAATTATCATTTGACAAACCTTTAAATTGTACTTCTACTTCTTTAATTAATCCTCCTCTTGAAATTAAAAATGATTCTGCTTCCCCTGAAGTCTATACCTTGCTTGAGAAAAATTCTGAGGATATATTGAAAGATAAACTTGATTTTAATGTTGTAAATTACAAAAATAAAAGACAAAAATTTGAGAGATGTATTACCACATGAGAGTGATAGATTGAATAATTTTCACTAACATTTTAAAGTGAGCTCTTCTGTACAAGATACAGCTAATTTTAAAATCAAAGAAACTTTGAATATTGTTCTTAGCCAGAAAAATCAAATAAGAAGTTATCATCAAGCTATCTCAGATAAAAATATTCATCTGCATAAACCTTTGAATGAGTTAAAACGGCATATTGAAGAGAATTATTTATTGAAAATTGAAATTAATTCTCTACACAATGAGTTGAAAAATCTGAAAAATGATTTACAAAATCTGAGTACCAAATACACAGTTTTTGAGGGCAGAAATGTTTTATCGCTTTCAAAAATAAATGACCAGATGTCTGAAATTCCAAGGATAAGTAATTATTTTTCTGACCTACAAGAAAAATTTTCAGCCTTGACTGTCAATCATTATGATGTAGATGAAAATGCTTCCAATAAGCTGCATAAAAATAAAGAAAGAGGCCCAAACAAAGAAGCTCTTTTCTTCCCCATATTTCAGCTATTAAGCAAACTGAAAATGAGTCTGTAAAGTTTTTTGCTTCAAGCAAAAAATATTTTAATGGCCATGTACCAGATGCTTCTGTAAATAATGAAATTTCTGAACACCTGGCTAAATTTCAATAACTATTAATGTTAAATAATCCTAATCAAAAGATGGACCATCTCAGTAGCCAGAAAAATTGGCCCAAACTGGATCAGTATCCCACTTTTGATGGTGACTGTTCATCTGACTGGCAACACTTTTTTCAGAGAATTGATAATCTGAAAAACTCTTAGAAATTGCCTGATGAAGAAATTGTCTCTAAATTAATTTATTTATTTTCCAATGTAACTTTGATGTGGTATGAGTCTGCCTTATTGGATAATCAACATTATACTTGGAAAGAATGGAAAACCTTGATTGAAAATCAATTCGGTTGTTCCAAATTTACACTTGCCCAGCAGAGATTATATGAGACTGCTAAATATGTGTCCTCCTCTTCTGAAAAACCTATTGTTTTCCTTATGAAAATTACAAAAATTCTTAGAGCCATGGATCCTAAAATGGATTATGATATTTGGAGAGATAAAATTCTCTATAAATTGCCAAATTCTCTGAGAGATTTTATTGTTGCAAGAAATGAGAATGTAAGAGAGAATTCTTCCTTTATTAATATCTGTAATGAAGTTCTACTAAATCATAGATATGAACCAAGGAACTTTCCTTTAAAATCTTATCATGACCAGAAAAAGCCTTCCACAAAACTGCCAGAAAAAACTGGTAGACCTTCTACGCCAGTTGCATCAATAAAATATGCAATAAACACTTGTTTTTAATGTAACAAACAATGGCAGAAAGGACATATTTGTGACAAGAAAATTCATCTTGTTTGAAAAAACTGAGAAATCTGAAAATACTCAAGCTGATCTTGATGATTCCTCCAGTGACTGTAATAGCAATATCTCTTATGACAATGAGTCTTCTCAGGAAGTTCTAGTTTTAGAAAAAAATACCCAATATTTAAATAATTGGTCTGAAGATTGTAATATTGACTTATCTTCTGTAGAAAATGCTGAGGTAATTAGAGATATTACTGACAGTTCCATTTTAATATCACCTTTGAGAGAACCAGTTATCATAAATGGTAAAAATGTTGAGGTTATTCTTGACTCTGGTGCTGGAGGAAGTGTGGTGTCTGATAAAGCACTGGCTTCTGTGGATATGGATTATCAATGCAAATTATTACCTATAACATCTGAAAAATGGAAAGGTTATGGTTCTGTTTTATGTCCCATTGGCAAATACAAGACCTCTGTGGTTTTTAAATATAATGCTGGTTTTGTCAGAGATATGTGTGAATTTGTTGTTATGAAAAATAATAATTTAAGCAATTGGTTTATCATGAGAAATGACATTTTAACTAAGTTTGGAATTAAATTGGATCCTGCAACAATTTTTTTACCTTGGGCATGAATGTGAAAAGAAAATTTAAAATTTCTTCTTCTAAAAAGCATGCTGCATCCTTATTAAAATCTATTCACTCTTTGATCCATTGTAAAGGCAGAAAAACAGAAGAAATGAATTTCTTATTGTCTGAAATTGATATAGCTTCATTTGGTGATCAATTGACTGATGACAAAAAGTTTCAATAGTGGCATTAATTAAATATTTCCAAATGGCTTTTGCTCATGGTTCCCATGTGTTAGACTTGGTTAAAGAAGAAATGAAACATTCTGTATCCTGCAAATTGGATGAAATACCTCCTAGCATTAAGAGAAAACCTTATCCTGTTTCTCCCACAAAGAGAAAAGATATAGAAGAGAATATCTCAACTTTACTAAGTATAAATATCATTGAAAAAGTGGATGTTACACCCAAACATTGTGTTATCTCTCCAGTTTTGATCTCCTATGAGAAAGATAAAGCTAAACTTTGTGGAGATTATAGAGCTTTGAATACTTATACTGTGGATGATATTTACCCTTTACCTAGAATTAGCTTTATACATTCTACCTTGCAAGGTGCAGAATTCATAAGCTGTCTATATGGTAATAAAGGTTATCATCAAATACCTGTTGAAAAATCTTCCCAAAAGTTTCTGCTAAATGCAACCCATATGGGAATTTAAAAATATGTTAGGATGCCTTTTTGCCCTAAAAATTCCACTTCAGTATTCCAAAAAGTAATGGATAATGCATTTCATCAGGGAATAATTGAAGGATGGTTAATGGTTTATATTGATGATATCATAGTTATTTCTAAAACTTTTGATGAACATATCCAACACCTAGGAAGAGTCTTCCAGAAAATGGATGAAATTAACATGACTCTATCCTTAAAAAAGTGTAAATTTGGGTTTAAATCCTTGAAAGTCCTAGGTCATTTAGTTTCTGGCTTACAGATCTGTGTAGACCAAGAAAAAGTTTCTGCTATCCAAAATGAGTCAGCACCAACTTCTGTAAGCGAAATGCAGAGTTTTTTGGGAATGTGTGGCTACTATAGACATTACATTAAAAATTTTCAAGTTATAGCCCTACCATTTACCAAATTTACTAGAAAGGATGTGGCTTATATGTGGAATGAGGATACTCAAAAAGCTTTTGATACATCAAAGAAATTTTTAATTTTAGCTCTAATCCTTGCCCTTCCTGATTTTAACAAGCCTTTTGTTCTTTATACAGATGCAAGTTTTATTGGACTTGGTGCTGCTCTACACCAGAAACAAATTATTAATGAAAAAGTTTCAGAAGTAGTAATTTGTTATTTTTCAAGAACCTTGAGAAAGAGTGAATTGAAGTATGGTGGCACTCAGTTAGAGTGCTTAGCTGTTGTATGGGCTTTAGAAAAGCTCCATTATTATCTAGATGAATGAAAGTTTGAATTAGTTACTGATTGCAGTGCTTTGAAATCTCTCTTGAACTTTAAAATACCAAATAGACATATTCTTAGGTGGTAACTTGCTGTTCAAGAATACAGAGGTAAAATGACTATTATTCACAGGGCTGGAAATTTTCATGCAAATGTAGATATTTTGTCTATATTACCTCTTAAAAATGATGTATCCACTCCAGCTTATGTACCTGGAGATGATACAGTACATATACATGGTATATACATTGTTGATATGGAAGAGGAACTATTACAGTTAATTCTGGATTCATATGATAAAGAATCTGATTTAAATAAATTAGTTACAATCTTGAATGATCCAAAGAGTTCTTCTATTCAAGCATTAATAAAGACTCTTCCTCCAAAGTACCAAAATGCTTTGAGTAAGGGAAAGTTTCCAATTGAAGATGGTTATATATATAACAGGAGAAAACTAACCAATGTCTTTTTTTTTCCTCCTTCCATGAAAGAAACCATCTTAAAACTTTTTCATGATCACATATTAGCAGGACATTTTGACCTTGAGAAAACCTTAATCAGAATTAAAAACACTTCTTGGTGGACTAATAGAGGGTGTCAGTTCTGTCAAATCTGCACTTAAATTTGACCAAATCCACACTTATTTAAGTGTGGATTTCCAAAACACACTAGCCCCAATACTGGTGGATTTCAAGATGAAATAATTCACTAATTTCACTCAAATCCACACTTTCTCAACCAAAAGTGCTGTTTTCACAATTCTCACTACTCTCCCTCTCTCTCATCTCCCACTACCTCTCCTTTCCTTTTGTAACATTCTCCACTTGCAGCACCTATCACCCCTCCCCTTTCAATTCCCCTCTTCCTCTCACTCCTCTCTACTCCTTAATTCACTCCCATCTTTCACTCCACTCCCTCTCTATATTACACCCCTTTCCCCTCACTCATGATTTATTTATAAGAAACCAAACATCCCAAAAACCCAAAACTAACTGCATAAAAAAATGAAGGAGTAAAATTTCTTGCTCCTTATGTACAAAAAACTAATGAGCAAGTCACCAAATTTGGTTGCTCATGTCTCAAATATTTTAGTATATTTCAAATTTCAAAAAAGAGGATTCTAGAAGTATCTCAAACTTCTGAAGTTCATTTTCTCTCACCTAGCTACAATTTTAGAGCATTTACAGCCATTTTCCTAACTATAAGGAAATTATTATTATTTTTTGATAGTTAATTAGGCTAGTACACTTTTTTCCACAGTTGTATAGTGAAATTATTATTTCTCTTTTTCTTAATGCTGTATCTGGTAGTGAGAAAGGTGGTTGTAGTGGTGAGAAAGCTGGTTGTTGTGGTGGGTGAGGTGGTTGAGGGGATAAGCAAGTTGGTGATGGCTGTGTGAGTGGTGGTGGTAGTAGTAGTGGTAGTGAGCAAGGTGGTGGTGGTGATGGTAGTGAGCAAGGAGGTGGTGGTGGTAGTGAGCATGGAGGTGGTGGTGGTGGTAGTGACTGAGAAGGTGGAGGTGGTAGTGAGTGAGGAGGTGGAGGTGATGGTAGTGGTAGTGAATGAGGAGGAGGAGGAGGTGGTGGTGGTGGAAGTGGTAGTGAGAAAGAAGGTGGTGGAAGAGGTGTGAGTGGTTGCATGA
This sequence comes from Hemileia vastatrix, assembly GCA_030280995.1. Classification (NCBI taxonomy): domain Eukaryota; kingdom Fungi; phylum Basidiomycota; class Pucciniomycetes; order Pucciniales; family Zaghouaniaceae; genus Hemileia; species Hemileia vastatrix. Next base: position 3,104,708 of record JASXTE010000003.1, on the reverse strand, counting down.
GAGGTGTAAAAATTTACCAAAATTAAAACAAGAAAAATACCTAAATGATCAAGAAGAAAAAGAGAAAAAGAAAAAATACTGAAAAAAAAGAAGTAAAAAAAACTTAACATTGGTCAGATACCAATGTTTCAATTGGAAAACAAATAGTGAGAACATGATCTATGAAGCACAAACTAACAAGGGGAATGTGTGGTGAGAAGTAGGTGGGCAAGAAAAGGTCTGATTTGAGGTCAGAACTGACACCCATTTCTGAAATAAGTGACTTCTTTTTAAAGTTTAAGTGCTGATTTGTAAGTGCTTATTTGGTTTGAAATCTGCACTTAAGTTAAGTGCACATTTTACAGAACTGACACCCCCTAATATGTCTGAAGACACTAAATTATATTTTGAATCTTGTGATTCTTGTCGAAAATCCAAAAGACTGACAGGTAAAAGAGCAGGATTGTTAAAACATATTGAAGCACCTAATGCTCCTTGGAAAATCATTAACATGGATTTTGCCACTGGTATTCCTGTAGGAGGTAAAGACAGTTATAACTCTTGTTGGGTAATAGTGGGTAGATTCACCAAAATGAGAAGATTTATTTTCCACCCACAAAGATGTATCTGCAAAAGAATTATCTCTCTTATGGTGGTCTTATATGATTAATATTATTGGATTTCCAAAAGCAATTATCTCTGATAGAGACCCAAAATTTACATCTGAATTTTGGATGTCTTTGATGGATATTTGTGGCTGTGAGTTAAAATTATCTACAGCTCACCATCCTCAGACTGATGGTCTAGCTGAAAGAATGATTCTAACTCTGGAAGATATGATTAGAAGGTATTTTGCCTTTGGATTAGAATATAAGGACAATGACAGATTTACTCATGACTGGGTTACTTTATTACCAAGTCTTGAATTTGCTTATAATAGCACTGTTCATTCTGTCACTGAGAGGAAGCCTTTTGAGCTTTGGTTAGGTTATGTCCCAAATACTCATGCTCAAATTCTCAATAATAAATTACCTAAGTTGGAACTACACCCTGGTGAAAAATCTTCTATGCAAATGCAACATCTATGCAGAAAACATTTCCAAAGCTGTATTAGTTAGGCATTTGAAAATGAAAAGAAAAGATAGGATAAATCTCATAAAGAATACACATTTAAAAAGGGTGATTAAGTGTTGATATCTACTTTCCATTTCAATTTACAAGGCAATAAAAAATTAAAAGATCCATTTGTGGGACCATTTGTTGTTAAAAGAATGGTTGGAGATAATGCAGTAGAAGTTGAATTGTATTCTTTATATGATAGAAAACATCCTGTTTTCCACATTTCCTTGCTTAAACCTTATATTTCCAACAGTGACTTATTTCCCAAAAGAAGAGGAAGACCTAAGAAAAATCTTCAGGAAGTCACAGAGACTGCAGAAATCAATAAAATCCTGAATGATAGAACTATCACTTCTGAAAAAGGTATTGAATATTTATTGAGATATAAGAACAAATCATCTAAAAAAGATGCATGGATACCTTGAAAATAAATTTCAAATCTTCCTACTCTGTTAAAAAAGTATAAAATGAATAAATCTTAGCATTTTTTTTATTGTTTTTTAGAGTGAGGGAGTGTCTTCCTGGCTATCTCAGGAGCTCAGTAATTTATATAATAAATTACTGAAATCATGTAAGGGAATAAAATTATGTATTATGTAGTTACAATAAGTTATTTTATTAAATAATAAACTTATATAAATATATTATGGATAATCAAAATAATTACTATATTTAATTTTATGATTATATAAATTTTTTATTACATAAACAAATATTATATTCTATAAAATCATAACACATTTCTATGTATTTAATATTTCTAAACAATTAATAAATTAATTATTATATCATAAGCTCAATAATATTTAAGTTATAATGTAATTAAAAATGAATTAATATAATTTATATACTAAATACAAATTATCATATAATATTATCCAAAAATATTGGGCACTTCTTTTACACTTAAGTATGTCACTAAAATTACTAAATAAATTAAAATACTTATTTAATATAATAAATTTAAATTCTCACTCTAAATAAGTTATTTTATAAATTTTATTAAACTAATTAATTGTTTCAATTAAGTTACTTGAAATAGTTAAAAAAATTAATGTAATTTTCTTTATACTTAATTAAGAATTATTATATAAATTAAAGAATGAAAATAATTTATTTTGTTTTATTTAAACCCTTTATATCTATTTGTAATACCTGTTTTGGATTTTCTTTTTCACAGTTCTCAGGTTTCACACTCACGTATTTTTTCATTATCATAATTGTTTTGTTTTGGGATTTTCTGGTGAGAAAATATTTCCTTATTCATGGGTTTAATTTACTGTTACATTTTTTCTTATTTTATATGTTTCAATTAAAATTAAATTTCTATTTTTTTCACATTACTATAACACTTTGTAGATACAATTGAAATTCCCAGATGGTCCTCTTGCCTATAAAAGGGCTTTGGAAACCTCTCTAGTAATTATCACTTACATTACACATTTTTTAATAAAACTTACAATACATTATTTTTTTTAATCTTATTAGCATTATAATTCTAATATTATTACTCAATAATAAATCTAAGGTTTCTTTAAGTTTATTAATGATAAATATTGATTGCCCCTCAGAGAAAAAAATTCTTACTTAAAATTAAAATCTTTTACCAATAAATTGAAACTCACTGTTGTGTTACTTCTCATAAACTGTCGTTGTACTTGTCTTATTTTGGTCTAATTATTTTATTATTTTCATTATCTTTATTTCTTCCTTTTGTTGTTTCCTCATTTAGTTCTTCCTTTTCCTCTGTTCCCTTGTCTTCTTCTTCCTCTCCTTCTTCTAGACTATCCGCCAACAATTATTTTTATTTTTATTTTTATTTTTATTGTTAATTTTTATTTTAATTTTTATTTTAATTTATTTAATTTTATTTTTTATTTATATTTATATTTTTGTTTTTATTTTTATTTTTATTGTTATTTTTATTTTTATTGTTATTATTGTTGTAATTGTGATTGTATATGTTAAATTTTTAAATTTTTTAAATTTTTTAGATTTTAAAACTTTTTCAAATTAATAAAGTTTTTAAACTTTTTTAAATTTTTTCAAATTTTCAAAAAAAAAATTAAATTTTATAAATTTTTTCAAATTTAAAAAAAAAAAAATTAAATTTTTAAAATGTTTTTTTAATTTTTTTTAATTTTTTTAATTTTTTTAATTTTATAAAAAATTTTTAAAATTTTTATATTTTATATAATTTTATTTAATTTTTTAAAAAAAATTTAATTTTTTTTTTAAATTTTTAAAAAAATTTAAAGTTTTTTAAATTTTTTAAATTTTTTTTTGAATTTTTTGAATTTATAAATTTTTTTAAATTTATTAAATTTTCTTAAAAATTTTTAAAAAAATTTTTAATTTTTTTTAATTTTTGAATTTGTAAATTTTTTTAAATTTTTTTTCTTTTTATTTTTTTTTTATTTTATTTTATTTTATTTTATTTTTTTAGATTTTTTTTAACTTTTGTCACATGCCACATGACGCTTGAAGCAAAAGTCAATTTTTTTAAGCCACAAATTAGTACAAAAATCCATAATTGAAGTCTGGAAAGAAACATCTACCTAGTAACTACTTTTCCCCTTTGTTGTCTTGATTTGAACATGCTAGCAACTGCACTATCTAAACCTTAAGTATAAATTTTTCATTCATCTGCTTATACTTTTCAACTTTAAGCAAATGCATGGTGTATTAGTGCTTGGATCAATAGTGTAGTTTCAAAGTTGAGTTATTGTGTGTTTTAAGGTAATTAAAGGTGTCAATGGGTCCTAATGGTCTAGAAGATTTTATGGTGGTCCAAACATTGGAGAAGGTGGATAACTCAAGGATTTCAAAACAGGTAAATAGTTTTTATCTTTTTTCATTAATTACTCTATTAAAAGGTAAAGAATTAATATTATTATTACTTATGGGATTTAGATTTACATAAATGTAAGTACTAAAGCAGAGGTAGTAGTAATAAAAATGATTTTGGTTGTATATGAGAGATTTTAAGTGATAAGGAATGAATAAAACAGCACAAAAGGGAAGGCCTTTTATAGGCAAAATGAAAGAGAGAGCACACAGAGTTAACACCTACAATACAGAAGTATGAAAGAAAAACTTTTTCCAAAATAGAAATTGCAAATAACAAAAGTGTACTATAAGGATGCATCAATTAAATGTATTTTTTCATATATCAATTTATTTGATATACTTTGAGTAGTATAAAATAATTTAAATTAAATTTTCGTATTATTAGAAATTGAAATTTTTAAATAAAGAATTTTGAATTTTTAAAATTTTGGATTAATTTTTTTTTATTTTCTCTTCCAAACTGGTATTGAGAATTGTGTTAAGGAATAAAAATATGAGGGACATTATTATTAATTTTAAATATTTATTTAATTTACTTTTTGTAATTAGTTAGTTCATTGCAAGTAATAATAAAGTAAATATAATATAATTAATAATATCATAAGAAATAAAAGGAATGGCTTCATCCCAGTAAATAATTAATTGTTTTACTGGGTAAGTCTAGTAGCCTGGCTGACACTCCCTCACTCTAAAAAAAAAATAAAAAAAGTGCTATGATTTTTTATTTCTATATTTCTTTAGCAGAGTAGGAAGATTAGATATCACCTTTACTGGTATCCAAGAGTCATATTCATATGATTTATTCTTGAATCTCAATAAGTATTCTGACCTTTTTGAGCAGTAACTATTCTGTCATTTAGAATCTTATCAATTTTTTCTTTCTCAGTGATTTCATTAGGGGTTTTCTTTGGTCTTCCCCTCCTTTAGGGAAATAAATTACTATTGGATGTGTAAGGTTTCAAGAGAGATATTGGAAAAACAGGATGTTTTCTGTCATATGGAGCATACAAGATAACTTCAACTGAATTATCACCAAAAATCTTCTGACAGCAAATGGACCTACAAATGGGTCTTTCAATTTGTTATTACCTTGTAAATTGAAGTGGACTGTAGAAATCTGTACTTCATCACCCTTTTTAAAAGTGTATTCTTTATGGGATTTGCCCCATCTCTTCTTCTTATATTCAATGGATTTTTACAATACATTTTTGAGCATGACTTCTGAAAAGTTGTTGCATTTGAAGAAAAGATTGTACACCAGGATGTAAATCCGATTTAGGTATTTTATTATTGAGAATTTGGGCAGCAGTATTTGGAACATATCCAAGCTAGAGCTCAAAAGACTTTTTCTAAGTAAAATAATGAACATTTCTATTATAAAAAAATTCCAAACCAGGAAGTATGGTAACCCAGTCATGAGTAAATCTCTCATTGTCTTTGTGCTCAAGGCCAAAGGCACAATACCTTCTTATCATTTCCTCCAAAGTCTGATTCATTCTTTCAGCTAATCCATCAGTTTGGGGGTGATGGGCAGTAGAAAGTTTCAGATTACTGCCACAAATATCCATTAGAGACATCTAAAATTCAGAAGTAAATTTGGGGTCTCTATCAGAGATTATGGCTTTAGGAAATCCAGCAGTATTAAACATATGAGACCACCACAAGAAAGCTAATTCCTTAGTGGAAACATCCTTGTGAGTAGGGATAAATTTACACATTTTTGTGAATCTATCCACTATAACCCAACAAGAGTTATAACTGTCTTTCCCAGAAATGGGTAATCTTCTTACAAAGTCCATGTTTATTATCTGCCATGGTGCATTGGGAGGTTTAATATGTTGCATTAATACAGCTCTTTTACCAGTCAATCTTTTTGATTTTTGGCAAGAATCACAGGATTCAACATATAGTTTGGTGTCTTCAGACATGTTAACCCACCAAGCAGTGTTTTTAATTCTGATCATTTTTTTTCAAGATAAAAATGTCAAGCCAATATTCTGTCATGAAAAATTTTCAAGATGATCCCTTTCATAGAAGGAGGAATAAAAATAAAAATACTCAACTTTCTTCTATAATATGATTTCCTTCATCAATTAAAAATTTACCTTTTTCCAAAGTCTTCTGGTACTTTGGTGGAAGGGTTTTAATTAATGCTTGTATTGAAGCATTCTTTGGATAATTTAACATGGTACATTTCTTGCTTAAGTCAGTTTCCTAATCATATGAATCCAGAAAAAGCTGTAATAGCTCTTCCTCCATATCAACCACAAATATTCCATGAATATGAACTGACCCATCTTCAGGAACAAATGCATGATTTGAGTCATAATTTGGCAAAGTTAACCTTGATAAAATATCTACATTTAAGTTAAAAATACCAGCCCTATGAATTATTTTCATCCTCTCTCTATATTCTTGAACAGCTAGCTGCCATCTGAAAAAATGTCCGTTAGGTGTTTTCAATTTTAAGAGGGATTTAACTGCACTGAAGTCAGTGACAAGTTCAAATTTCTGATCATCCAGATAATAATGTATCTTCTCCAGAGCCCACACTACTGCTAAACACTCTAGTTGAGTGGCACCATATTTCAATTCACTATTTCTCAAGGTTCTTGAAATATAACAAATTACTACTTCTGATACTTTATCATTTATCACTTTTTTTTGATGGAGGACAGCACAAAGACCAATAAATATGGCATCAGTGTATAAAAAAATGGTTGATTAAAGTCAGGTAAAGCAAGAATTGGTGCTGACATCAAACAATGTTTCATAGTGTCAAAAGCTCTCTGTCTTTCACTATTCTAGACAAAAGCAACATCTTTCCTAGTTAATTTGGTAAGGGGTAATACTATGACTTGGTAATTTTTAATATACTGTCTATAGTATCCACACAATCCCAAAAAACTCTGTAGCTCTCTAACTGTGGTAGGAGCCTTCACCTGTTGTATGGGTGCCACTTTGTTTTTGTCAACACATATCTGTAAAACTGAGACAACATGAGCAAGCACTTTTAAGGAATGAAAACCATATTTGCATTTGTTCAAAGCAAGTGTAATATTTATCTCATCCATCTTATGGAAAACTTTACACAGGTGGTTAAGATGGTCCTCAAATGTTTTAAAGAATATGATGATATAATCATTATAAACCATCAGCTATCCTTCAATTATTTCTTGATGGAATGTGTTATCCATAACTTTTTGAAAAACTGAAGGGGAATTTTTAGGGCCAAATGGAATCCTAACATACTTATAAATACCCATATGAGTAGCAATCATCAGAAAATTCTGAGAATTCTTCTCAACAAGTACCTGGTGATATCCCTTGTTACCATTTAAACAGCTGATATATTTAGCACCTTGTAGGGTAGCATGTATAGAGCTAATTCTAGGTAAAGGATAGATATCATCAACAGTATAATTATTTAATGCTCTATAATCACCACATAGCCTGGCTTTATCTTTCTCATAAGAAATTAGGACAGGTGAGATAACACAATTTTTAGGTGTTTCAACTACCTTTTCAATAATATTCATTTTTAAAAGGGTAGAGATATTGTCTTCAATATCTTAACTCTTTGTGGGAGAATCAGGATAAGACTTCTTCTTTAAACTTGGTTGTATTTCTGTTAATGGTAAAGAAAATGAAATTTTCATTTCTTCCTTTACCAATCCTAATTTGTGTGACCCATGTGCAAAGGCCATAGGAAAAGATTTTATCAATTTAATGATGGAATATTTATCCTCACCATTAAGATGTTCTCCAAAAGAAGTATTGTCAATTTCAGAAACAAGGGCAGGCATTTCACTTGTAGATCTTCCTTTATATTGAACTACAGCATGACATGTGTTCAATCCTGGTGTTAATAATTTTTTGGGAGGAAACTTTAAATTTTCTCTTCCCATTCATCCCCATTTTGAAAAATTGGTTTTAAGGATCCAATTTGATGCCATATTTGGTTAAAATTTTATTTCCCACAATGACCCAACTACCTAAGTTATCATTTTTCATGACAAAAAAATCACACATAGCTCTTACAAAACCATGGTTTTATTTGAAAAATTCTGTGGCTTTGTATTTACCAATGGGGGACAAAACAGAGTCATAACCTCTCCAATTCTCAGAAATGATAGGCATAAGTTTTGATTTATAATCTTGGTCCACTGAAGCAAGTGCTTTTTCAGATACTACACTTCCTCCAGCTCCAGAATCTAAGACACCCTCAATGTTATTTCCATTGATCAAGACTGGTGCCTTGAGAGGGGCAATAATAATTTAGCTGTCCTCAAGGTTTTTTATGATCTCAGAATACTCTACTTTTGATAAATCATTATTCTCAATATTAATATTATTTAAATAATGAATATCCTCTTCTACCATCAAAATTTCCTGGTGAGATTCATATGAAATATTGCTGGCAAAATCACTTGAAGTATCATCCATTGCTATTGTGTCATCAGCATGTTCCTCTTTCATTTCAAAAAGATTTATCTTCTTGTCACAAACATGGCCTTTCTGCCAAGGCTTTCTGCATTTGAAGCAAGTGTTTGTTGCATAATTTTTTGTTGCAACAGGGGAAGAAGGTCTACCAACTGTTTCTAGAGATTTTTGTTGGTAATTGGAGGTTTTCTCCAATGAAGTTCTAGAAATGAATCTTCTAGAATCATACTTGTTGTTTAGAAGGATCTTGTTACAGGTATTAATGAAAGACAAAGGTTCTCTTGAGAACTCAGTCCTAGCAACTATTAAGTTTCTCAGAGACATAGATAGTTTATAGAGGATCCTGTACTTTCATAACTCAAACTCCATATTTGGGTCCATCGCCCTAAAGATTTTCACAAGTTTCATCAGGAACTAAATAGGTTTTTCTGCAGAAGAGCTATATCTAGTTTCTTCATACTGCCTTTGTTGAGCTATCCTAAACTTGGAACCACCAAATTGTGCTCTAATTAATTTCTTCCAATCTTCCCATGAGTAGTCATTTTTATCCAAGAGAACAGATTCATACCACATTAGGGCTACATTGGTAAATAAAGAAATTAATTTTGGCACAATTTCCTCATCTGGGAGTTTATAAGAACTCTTAAAATTATCAATCCTGCAAATGAACTGCTGCCAATCAGAGGAAAAGTCACCATCAAAATTTTGGATACTGTTCAAGTTTTGGCCAATTATTTTGATTTGAAGTAGTCTCCTTACTAAAAGATTTTTTCTGAGTGAGAAGGAGGTGTAACTTCTCCAATTATGCAGTAATCTCATTGTTTAATCCCTTTTTAGATGATCCAGGTACATCATCATGTTTTGATGGAAACCCAGGGATATCTTCTGGAATTTCTGGCACTAATTTTACTTAAGATGAACTAGGAACGGGTGCAATTGGGGTATCCTACACAACAGGTTCTTTCAAAGAAATGTCAGAAAACTTTTGATCATGTAACAATGAATTCAATTTCTCTTCAATGGTTGTTAACCTAGTTTTCACTCTTTGAATACTAAATAAACTCTCATTGATAGTTGCAAAAGATAACTGGTTCTTATTTTGTAAAGATGAATAATGGTCACCTAATCTTTTTAAGTCCAACTTATGTCCCTCTAGCTCCTGGAAATACATAGACACAGTATCTTTTAATTTATAAAAATCATTCTTGATATTTTGCCACAAAGCAACTTTTTTTTCATGAGTTACTTTGTAATCAAACAAATCATTAGAAACTCTCTGTAACTCACTTCTCAACGCTTGATAACCCTGTTCAGCTAAAAAAAACTATTAAATTTATGAGTCAATTGAATCTTGTTCATTATATGATTTTGTTTAGCGATAATATCCCTCAAATATTCATCATTAATGTTAGCTACATCTGGAGTATTTCTCAATAGGGAAACAGAATAACTTTCCTGATTCTCATAAAACTCAGGATAAAGTGTCTAATCAATAATAGCCATATCAGGATTTATCATTGGAGTAGCAATCAAAACCAAAGGATTAGATACATTAGAATATTGAGCAATTTGTCTACTATTCTCAGCTTCTACTGGTCTCACAGTCTCATCTCCTCTTCCAGAATTACCTGAAGCTGCTGAATAAGTAACAATAAATGGTACTTGAGATTTAATAGAGGGGCTTACCATGGCTTGGAAAATAATTTAATGTGATTGTTTTTTCTCTTTCCTCCTCCTTGATAGGGGTGAAAAGGTGTGGGGTTGAACTGATTGGTTCTTGAAGGACCTGCCTGAGATACTTGTTGTTGTTGTTGTTGGGACAGATAATCCCACTGGGTGTTCAGCCAATCCCACTTCCACTTTGAGACTTCCACATTTTCCTGTTGCTGGGGGCCAATTTTGGAAGGGCTTTTGTGGGAGGAAGATTTTTCCTTTGCTCTTGAAGGAAGGACTCTTTTTTTCTTACCTTGTCTTCTAGAGAGTCTTTTTTTGACCTCAGGTTGAGATTTTCTACCCTCAACGCCTTGATGTGAGTGGAGAGATTACTGACTTGCTTATTCAAGGGCATATTTTTTATTTTGAAGCCTTTTGGAAGCTCTTCTGGGGGGTTGATTGAAGGCTTTTGATCCTGAGAAGTTTTCTCCACTAATATCTCTATCTCCTGCATTTCCACATCCTGATTGCTCCAGTAATTGATTAATTTGACCCAGTTTTGTAGTCAAAGGAGAACTTACAGAAAAGGCTTCCTCATAATCAATTAAATCCAGCTCCTCATCATGGCTAGAAGAAGCACCTTGATCAGTCATAGTTGTAATTAGCCTGAACTGAGAGAAAGAAATATTGCATTTTAAACAGTTATTTTTTTTACTTTATTTAAAGAAAAATAAGGAAAAAAAATTTCTAGTATATAAGTAATTATCAGGATTTTATAATCAACTGGAATAATTAAAATATAATTTTTTTAAGGCCAAAACAATTAACTGAAATAATAATCACAATTTTTATTAATTAATATAATTTTATAACCAGGATTAAAATAAATCAACTGAAATAATAAAAAAATTTATTAATTAGTAATGTATATTTTGATAATTATTAGTACTAAAAGTCAACTGAAGAATTTAATTACCAGGACTTAATGTCAACTGAGAATAATTTTTATTACCAGGACTTAATTTCAACTGAAATAATTTAATTTCCAGGACTTATTGTAAACTGAAATAACTTTAATATAATAAATTTAACTAATTTTATATATTATTATTTTACTGCCAGGACGATTTGTCAACTGAAGCAATAATATAATTTTTTATTTATCAGGACAGAGGTCAACTGTAATAATTAAAAAAAAATATAAAATAATTAATTTAGTTTTAATATTAATTCTAGGACTAAGAACAATATAGTTCTATCTTTTTCAACTAGGAAAAAAAAATTTTATTTACCAGGAACCTCCCCCTGTAAAATGAGCAAGTTAATGCCACTTACAGAGTGCTGAGTAAAAAAGATATACAAAAACAATGAAATGTGCAAAGTGACCCACAAATAGTAATCAATATAATTACCACAATTATATATGACTATTTCCAATATATGAACCTAAGTTTTGGAGTGTGGTTTGATTCCCAGTCGCAGCAAAAAAAAATAAGTCACATGGTTGATGACATTTGTCATTTTCATTGTCCACTTGCCCTTACTGATATCTTGATGTCAATAGTCCGTCAGTTTCCAGCTTCAAGATAACAATGGCCGTCAACAATTTGGAAAGGCCCCAACTGTCAATGGGTCCTAATGGTCTAAAAGATTTTACAGCGGTCCAAATGGGGGAGAAGGTGGATAACTCAAGGATTTCAAAACAGGTACATAGTTTTTATCTTTCATGATTAATTACTCAATTAAAAGGTAAATAAATTATATTATTATTACTTATGGGATTTAGATTTACGTAAATGTAAGTACTAAAGCAGAAGTAGTAGTAATAAAAATGATTTTGGTTGTATATAAAAAATTGTAAGTCATAATGAATGAATAACACAGCACAAAAGGGAAGGGCTTTTATAGGCAAAAGGAGAGAGAGAGCACACGGTATGGTAAGGTAAACTCTTACAGTCACCTTGCTGTAAGCAGAATCCGGAGGAGATGTGTGGATTTAGCTGAAAACCCCGTCCTTCCAATAAAAATAACAAAATGTGAATTCTAAATCACTAAGCTAACCAATCTACTTGGATCTGATTGATAAAAATAATGAAACTCTAAAATATTTAATGCTTATTGAGATTTAAATAAAAGTGGCTGTTGAGAAAGAAATACTGATAAAAACAATTAAGGTTTACCAGTGAAAGATCTGAAAAGATTGACTTTTATGTTTTTATAATAATTTGAATTTTTATGAGACAGCAATAATCAAGTCCCAGTGATGAAGACCTTTCTAAAGATACCCTATATGAAGTGTGATTTAAATTGTTGAGTAGTATTTCTAAAATGTTATATATAAAATATAAAGTTATAAGGGTATTACAAATTTATTTAATTTGTTGAGTAATAAAAAATGAGACCGTGGTGGTTAAAGATTAAGCTGTATGTTCTGTCCCCCCCTTCAATTTCGAGTTTGAGAGGCGCTTAAGTATTCCTAGTCACGTGCCTAAGTTTTCCCCTCCAGAGCTCTCCCAGAGTGAATCCGGAGCCTGTACGGAGTCCGTACAGAGTCTGTACGGAGTTAAAGCGGAGTCCGTACGGAGTCAAAGCGGAGTCCGTCCGGACTTCCGGACTCAATTAGAACTTTAAAACTATAATAAAAAATCCAGAAAAATTACACATGATAGAGCTACTTCCCCTTTATATCCCAAACTAATTTTCGTAGTCTGCGCAGCTTTAATTAACCCGTAAAAATTCATCAAAGTTAAGTAATTTCTGAAAACATAAATATTTCTATAAAACTTTAAAATTCATTTAAAAATATAAGAAAAGTAGTAAAAATTCTGGGAAAATTTTCCAAGGTTCTTGAGTGACTCGACTTGATACTTATAAATTCTTCAGACCGTAAAAATAAGTTTTCTCTGTAAAATAAATTGTTTTTGTGTAGGCATTCGCTCGTGACCAATTTCTTCATATTTAAAATTCAAATAAATTAAATAAAACCCTTTTATATAAAAAAAATAACACCAATCTTGCATGCCGTAATAACTCCACTTAAGTACTTAGGTGCCATACTAAACTTTAGGCTACCACATCCTCCCTCCAATTGAGAATGTCCCCATTCTTAAAACTTTGCATAAGTGGTTGAGCAATTCCAAAAGAATTATCCTTTCTAATAAAATAATTTGATAAATTTGTTTTAGCTGGTCTTCTTTAACTTCTTTATAATAAAAATGTTGTTTCTTCTTCTCTGGCTTGATATAACATAAAATAAAATAATATAAATCTTGTGATGATTCCACTACTGAGAGCAAGGTTTGAATCCCTTCAGACTCCCATATACCAGTCTTCCTTCTTGTCACAGCATTGAGAGAGTGGATCTTCCTATGAGCCGAATACTCCTGATTCCAACCTCATAGGGCCCCCCACTGAGCTGAATTCTATGATTCCAATCTCGCCATAAGGTCCTCCAAGCTTCACACCAAAAAAAATGGCCTAACTATGAGGCACTAAAAAAATCATTCCCTTAAATCCAACTACCATCCTAACTTCTGATTCCTTCATCACAATTTTCAAACTTTGCTATACAGCAAACCCATAAAATACTTTTGCCAGGCTTCCAATAATAATATTAACTTTAGACCATGTTAAAGCGCCACAAATTTCACCCAATTAACCATTATGCTTTCCTTAGCATTATCACCACCTAAAATTTTAGCCTCCTAAAGCTTATCAGCACCCAATTCCAGAAATGATTGAATAACCAGTTTAGAGTCTTAGTGGACAGTGCTAAATTAAAAGATTGAATTGAGTTATCCAAACAAGATTGACATTCCAGTTTATAGTCTTGGTGGACCAAACATATAATCAATTGCCAGTTTATGGTCTTGGTGGACCAAAGATCGTTTAGGTGCATAAATATCTTGATATATTCCTAAGTAAGGCCTAGGCTTGACCAAAGATTGAATAAATTTGATAATCCATTTTAATGTCATAGTGGACCAAACATTTGATCGACAAGTAATCCAGTATAAGGCCATAGTGGACCAATGAATGTTGAATTATCCTGCAGATATTAATTTTCCAGTTTAAAGTCATAGTGGACTAAACAATGAATGAACTACCAGTTTAAAGTCATGGTGGACCAAACATTTAATCGATAAGAAATCCAGTTTAAGGTCATTGTAGACCCAACAGCTTGATAATAGTCCAGTTTAAGGTCTTGGTGGACCTAACATTTGATTGATAAATAAAAAAAAAATCCGTCTCCAAAAATATCCATAGAATCTTGAATCATCCTTGAAATTCAGTTTAAAGTCTTGAAGGACTAACAGCTCCAATATAAAATCTTTAATGACAGTCTTGAAAATTAGCCAGTTTAAAGTCTTGGAGGACTAACAGCTCCAAAATTTGTATAAAACCCTTAAGGAAAGTCTTGAACAGTAGCCATTTTAAAGTCTTGGAGGACTAACAGATCCAAAATACGTATAAAAAAACTTAAAGAACGTTATGAACAGTAGCCAGTTTAAAGTCTTGAAGGACTAACAGATGTCTTGAAGTAAAATCCCATAGGTATTGAGTTCCCCTAGACGCTGTTTCCTCTCTAAACTAAATGAATAAAACTAAAAAGAATGAAAACTAAAAAAATAAAACTGAGAAATATAATAATTTTGATTTAATTAATTAATTTTTTTATTTTATTATTTTTTTTATTATTTTTTTTTTATAATTATTTTATTTTTATTTAATTTTTTTTTATTTTATTTTTTTTTTATTTATTTTTTTATTTTTATTTTTTATTTTTTTATTTTTATTTATTTATTTTATTTTATTTTATTTTTTTAAATTTGTTTTTAGTTTAAAATAAAAGATTTTTATTTATTTATTTATTTTTTTTTATTTAAAATAAAAGATTTTTTTTTAAAAAAAAGATAGTTTTGAAATAAAAGTTAAAATTTAATTTTTAAAGAAAGATAAACAAATGTGAAAAGAAAGATAAAAAAAGTAATAAATAAAATTTTAAAATAAAATTTTAAAAGATGCCCCCCGGCCATTTGATGAGCCGTACCCTCGACATCATACCCACATCCAAGTGCAACTTGATGTGGTTACACAATTTTGAGAAATTGAAAAGAAAAGAAAATAAATGAAAGTTTTTAGAAGATAATTTTTATAATGATGATCACTGGGTGGGCTCCCTCCAATTTATAAAAAATGATTAGAGACCACCAGTGAGCATCACCTTTACAATAATTCATAATATATATTAAAGAAAAGAAATCACAATCTAACATAAAAAATCAAAAACAAAATAAAATAAAAAGAATCTTGAATCCGGCGTTGAGAGCGGTGTCTCTTGATTCGTTCCAGTTTATAGTCTTAGTGGACTTCCTAAAATTAAAAGACAAAGCCAGGATTCAACTAGAAACAGGGAAAATTTTGGAAACGAACATTATGGGGTAATTGTGTATAGAGCAACCAGCCCATCAATTACCCCCACACTTGCCAATATTAAATTAAGAAGGTTCCCCTGTGAACACTTCTTCCAATAAATTTTAAAAAATTTTCAACACTATCTTCACCCATATTTTAAGAATTTAAAATTTCAAAAATTTCAAAGAAGGTCTTCTTGAATTTCGTTAAGTTTCATCATAGTTTTGTCGACCATATACAGTGTAACGATAGTAAAGTATTTTGATAAAAAAAAGACGATAGTTTATCCTTGTTGCGGAGGTCGTCATAAATTTTTTTTTTAAATGTCATAGTTTATCCTCGTTGCGGAGGAATCCATACAATTTCGTTGATATCATAGTTTATCCTCATTGCGGAGGAATCCATAAAATTTCATAAATGTCATAGTTTATCCTCATTGCGGAGGTAATAAAATTTGATAATTGTCATAGTCTATCCTCATTGCCGAGGTTAATAAAATTTGATAAATGTCATAGTTTATCCTCATTGCAGAGGTAATAAATTTAATAAAAGTCATTAAAATTGTAGTTTATCCTCATTTTGGAGTTAGACTTCGGCACTCCTGGTGCCTCTAGGATAGAACTGTTTCACTTGATCGGCTGCTACCCTCTTCTTCAATACTACTCCATCCAACTCTTCTAGCACATATGAACCGCCGGAAACTTGCTCCTTGATTTTATACGGTCCATTCCACCTATCTGCAAACATCTTTCCCCACTGACTTTCCAAACTCCTATTATACACCAAGACCATATCTCCTGGGTTCAAAGGTTTCCTTAATCGATGTGCCAACCACTCATCCCAATATCTGACTGATTGATTTCGGATCTTCATCATCCGCAAATATTCCTTTTCTAAATATGCTTCTTTCTTTTCTAGCTGCATCATTCTTGCACACAATAATTATTCAGTAGTTTTGACCGTGTCCCAATCAACTCCAAGATATGATTCAGCTTCTAAATCAACCGGTAAAACTGCTTTCTGTCCAAAAACAAGTTCATAAGGTGAAAATCCGGTCGTCCTTTTGGCAGTGATTCGATCAGCAAATAAAACTAAAGGTAAATAGTGCCTCCACTTTTCAGCACTTGTCCCACACATTTTAACTAAAGCATCCTTGATAACTTGATGCCCTCTTTCAACAATGCCTTCAGCTTCAGGATAATATGGGGTTGCTACCCTAACCTTTGATCCAACTTTCAATACGGCCTCTTTAAACTCTGTCCCAAATTCAGGACCTCCATCTACCGTCACCAACTTCATCACCCCATACCTATATACCCATTATTCAAAAAAAATTCTGCCACATTTTTGGCAGTTAAATTAATAAGAGGCGCTGCCTCTACCCAACCAGATAAATCATCTCTGGCCACAATTAAATATTTATACCATCCCTCTTTTATATGAACGGCATCTAAACTAACTCTCCCAAAGAGCGTATATTCACCGGTTGCGCGTCCAGGTTCTTTTGGCCTTAAATAACTTCGTCTTTGACATTCTTCGCATGACTGAACCCACTGTTTAACAGCCATCTTCATGCCAGGCCACCAAAATCAATAAGAAATTCTTCTAAACGTTTCTCCAACGCCTCTATGCCTGAGATCTTCATGCAGTGATTTCAAAACTAATTCTTGCCCCTTCTGTTGAGTTATAACTACTTGAGGATTTGGATACCTTCTCCTCATTAAACGTCGACCAGATAGGTAAAACGTAGATGAATTCCTCTTGATAGCCACCCATTCATCGTCTCCACAATCTTCTGGCCTCTCTAAAGTCAACAAATATTTGACTAACAAAAAAGAAAAACCAGTCTGACCCCAGACTTCATCTTGAAAATCGATTAATATAACATCAATAGTGACTTCTCTATCACCAATATCACCTGCACATGAATGAGCCAATAATCGTTGACCCCTAAATAAATCTTTAATCGAGCTATGTTGACGTTTTTCTTCTGAACCTTTGGATCCTTCTTAAACCGTATTCGAAAATACCTCTTTCTCTTTATCCACCTTTTTATTTAAATTCTCTAATTCTCCAACATATACACCATTCCTGAAATTACTACTATCCCACACTACCAATCCATCTTACTCTACATACACCACATCTTCTTCTACCTCCTTTCTACCGAATTTATCTACACCTTTTCCAACACCTTTATTAACATAAAAACTATTTTCCAGTTTATCCTCTTGGTGGAGGTCATCATTACCATAATCTAAACATAATAGTCCTGCCAGTTTAACCTCATGGGGGAGGTATGGAAAGTCTTCAGCTCCTTTAGTGCTGGCTTTGATAATAGGTATATCTTCATCAAACTCTTCTGAGTCTGAATCTTCTTCGGTTGGTGGTCTCCTTGATAAACCATCTGGCATAGTAAAAGTCTTGCCAGGCTTATGAACTAAATCAAAAAAAAAATGTTGAATAAAAGCTACCCATCTCGTCATGGGTGCATTCGGTAAACTTGGGGAATTAATCATCTGGATTAACGATTTCGCATCCACTTGCAACTCAAAATGTTGCCCCCACAAAATATGCTGAAGTTTCTTCAGTATTTTCGCCACACCACATAATTCCAATTTTGGTTGAGAATATCTTGATTTGACCTCAGTAAATACTACAGATTCATACCTAACTGGCCTGATGTAACCAGCTTTATCCATCTGAGACAAAACCACCCCAGCTGCAACCTGACTTGAATCTACTGCTAAATAAATTCTGCCAGCATCTTTTCCATAATCCAACTTGTGCAGGACTAAATACTTCCCCACAACCTCCTTCAACTTCACAAACGCCTTCTCACACTCTTCATCCCACTCCCAGTCTGCATCCTTTCTCGTTAACCGTCTCAATGGAGCTGCCAATGAAGAAAAGTCCTTGATAAACATTCTAACATATACACAAATGCCTAAAAACCCTCTAACTTTGTTCGTATTCTTGGGTCTTTTCCAGGACTGAATTTTGTTAACTTTCTTCTTGGACATAATCCTACCCTCTCTACATACCACATGGCCTAATATTTCTAAGGCTGGCACGCAACATGAAAATTTTGAACCTGAAATAGTTAAACCAGCCTCTTCAATTAGAAACAAGATTCTTTCTAATGTAATTGCAAACTCCCAAATGAATTAGCGTATCCCGGGATTCTCTTCCAACACCTGGTTATCATAGTCAGTTGTTGGTCCCTTAATTCCTCCATCATCTATAAAGATTCCAGCATATTGTGGAATTTCATCTTGAAGGATCCAAGCCATCTGAGCTTGATAAACTGCAACCGAATTTGTTGCTCCTTGAGGTAATCTTGTTAACTGTAAATGTCCTAGTGGCGTATCGAATGTAGTGAGAGGCCTTGAGTCCGGATGTAACTCTCTCTCATCATATCCACCCATAATATCTCCCAATCCATAACACACTCTCCCTGCAAACGCTTCAACAAACTCCTCAGCACTAGGCGGTATCCCAGCATCCTTTATTGTAACCCTATTTAATTCCCTAAGATCATGAACAACTCTAAGCTTGCCATTCGGTTTCTTGATACAAAATACCAGACTAGAATAACTTGACGTTGATTGCTCATACAGTCCAGTGCGTATCGGTTCTCTGACAACTTCAATATAGGCTTCTTTTAATGCAGCTGGAATAGGAATCGGTTTCTGCTGCCACGGTTCATGACATACCACAGGAATCTTGTAAGGCTCCCCATAGGAATGCTTCAACACACCCCTCTCCTCTTCTACAAAAGCAATGGCCTTCTCTCGCTTGACCATCACATCCAACAACAACTTCTTCTCTTCTCCAGACAACCAACCATCAGGTCCAAAATTAACAACACCCAGTCTCTCAAAAGTGATTCTTGAAGTCTCAGAAAATTCAGGCGGATTCTTTACCAAGGGACTTTCATAAGGATCTCTTGATAACCTTGGTCTTCTCAAAGGTGGATTTAATTCAGCAGGTAGCAGTTCATTAATAGGTCAAACTCTTTTTGCTACTTTCTTATATTTGGCTGCGTCCACATCTAAATAAACTTGAGGTAAAACATTTTCTTTTGATTCTTCATTAAAAATTTCATCAAATGAATCTTCTTCATCGCCAGAATCGGAATAAGAAAAATTAGAAAAATATTTTATTTCATTTTTAAATTTTACCCTTTTCTCCTTTCCCTCGTCTAATTTATAAACAGATTTTCCAACACCTTTTCTTCCCTTATCCAACAGTAAATCACCCGTAAAGAAAGTTGGCAGTTTAACCTCTTGCTGGAGGACCGGAATTGAATTTTCACAAAAATTATTTTTTTGTGTTTTAATTATACCGAGATTTTTTATTTGATTTTGATGTGATATTTGCAGTTTACCCTCTTGCTGGAGGTCCAGAATAGAAGGAGATACTTGCAGTTTAACCTCTTGCTGGAGGTCCGGAATAACATTTTCACATAAGTTATTTTTTTGTGTTTTAATTATACTGAGATTTTTAATCGGGTTTTGATAATATTTTTGCAGTTTACCCTCTTGCTGGAGGTCCAAAATAGAAGGAGATAATTGCAGTTTAACCTCTTGCTGGAGGTCATAAAACATACCCTTCCAATTTTTATCCAACCTAATTTGGCCCATTTTGCCATTTTCACCATTTTTAAATTTAATAGAAAAACAGGGTAAATCCAACAAACATATAGAAAAGTCCAAAACGTATTTGCACTCCAAAGTAATATTAACAGAAAATAATTGAGAATCCACTTGAATTATCTCCAAGTGAGCTGACCTATTGCAATCCGGGATCTCATCCTGAGGAGAGATTACAACATTAGAGTGATCAGCCTCTGCTACCCCAAAAAATGAGGGCATTCATCCCTTTCCAACAAACATAATTCACCAGAAGCCGTCCGTTTTATATGCCTCTTCTTGGTGCAAACACAACACTGGCACAGAGTAGTAATCCCTGGCCGTATTTCCCAACCTTCATCTCCAGGAGGCGCTAACCGCATATGTAACCTCCGCATATCTTCACCAGTGATTTCCAAACTAATCCCCATGCCAGCTTGATACCCTATCCTGGCCTCAAAATCCATCAAAAAAGGACCACCAAGAACAGTTTTGACTGCTCCTCTGGCCACATAAAAGTGAACCTTACCAACAGATCCACCAATGCCTAACCTGACATGCTCAGCTGTACCCATCAGCTCTGTTGCATGCCCTCCAATGCCTCTGAGGTTTCCCCCAGTTCCACTTTTAATTGGCAAGCCTATACTCGTTGCTTGCTCCAATGAAATTAAATTAATTTGAGACCCTGAATCGACCAAGGCCTTTACTTCTTTACCGTTAAGAGTTACCACCAGGTAACCCAGGGGAGCGGAAAAATGTGTATCTACATCTTCCCCAAACTTTTCAGCATTTTTACAAATATATTCCACCTCTCCAGTGGAAACCCAACGCCTCGTCAAATGCTTCTTTTGCTTTTCAGCAAGCGCCGGACTAATCGTAAATAACTCCCCCAAAGATAAGGGAATCTGCAGTTGATTCACCCTATTCAAAACTGTGTCCATCGCATTAGCTTGACCAGAAACTACTGGCCTCTCATACTGGACCTTTGATTTAACAACCTTGGCCCTGGGTACCTCTTGAGGTCCAACCGAGCCATCTTCACCCCCCATTATAACATCTTCACTTTCTATAACCCTAACTCCGTCACCAGCTTCTTGCACTAATCCTGATCCATCGCTAGTCCTTCTTACACCCTCCATCGGGATGGGACCGCTAAAACTTGGTCTGGGTAGAGACGCCAACGGTACGTCCTCCTCAGAATCCGAATCATCCTCTGGCATAGGCTCACCATTTAAATCAAACTTGCCATAACTAGGGGGGCCCCATATCAGCAATCCCCTTCTGCATTTTATATAATTCGTCCTTAGAGTAAGGGTTCAATTTGTTGGCGGCAGTTTGAGCACTAGAAATCTTGTCCTTAGAGTAAGGGTTCACTTTGTTATTGGCCTTGCCTGGATTAGCCCTCAATTGGCTCTGAATGCTACTCTTCGCCTTAGTAGCAGCTGCTCTTCTAGCAGCATTAACATTGTATTCACCAGCCATACAGCTACCCTCCACCTGGGCAATGGTCGCCAGCTCTAAACCACCAAAAGAAGTAGAAAACGTGGCTTTACTGACCTCTTTCTCTTTACCTTTGTCAGCTTTTCCACCATTACCATTACCATTTTTGCCACCCTTGGCATTAACATCTTCATCCGTCACCTCTGCAAATCTGGCTCTCCTTTCAGCCGTTAAACTTCTTCTGACCAAATCAGAAGGAGACTGTCCATCACTGGGCTTGATGAACGAACCGTCAGGAAATTTATAAACTTTACCATCAAATAAAACTCGCCCAGCATCCATATCCTTATCAAGAGCAAAACAAACTGTTGCTCTGTGCCCCCTCCTATTACAATAGGAGCACACCTTTGGCTCATCGTAGCCACCTCTATATCCATTACCACCATTCCCACCATTTCTCCCATTGCCTGGGAAGCGGTTACTGTTGTTATTGCCATTATAATTTCGACGTTCATACCCTCTAAACTGATAAGAAGTCGACATCGACGAAGAAGCGATTGGGGCCTTATTGGCCTTCTGGGTTTCTTGAACAAATATTTTTAACTGTTTAGTTAAATCGGCCAAATGATCGACCATCTTATTATCCACATTGCCCTCAACTTTAGCAGCAGGTAATCCCATTTATGCCTTCTTGGCCTCCTGGGCTTTGACCATAATATTGTTGTTTTCGGCCAAAACTTCACCAACCTTGCTAACATATTGAGTGCATGACTCTTGATATTTGTCCAACGCCAATAACTTTAGATGGGCTTGAATTTTGTCCTTGATAACCTCCAGAGCCGGCAGTTTCTGCTCACCATTAGGCAGTTCCTTCATCAAATCTTTTCTTGAAAGATCCTTGAAGACGTCCATACAAATATCCCTGCTGCATGCTGTCCAAAACAAATCTTTTGCCTGGTTCTCATGCACTAACTCATCCACCAATATGAGATATTCCACCACTTCATCAAACTGAACACAGAGATTTTTGAAGTCAGCCATAGAAGAAACTCCACCTTTTGCTTGCCAGTCTCCAACAATTTTATTGAGGTCCATCATAGTAAACCTAACACCCCATCTATCAACCATAGCTTTAGAAAGCTTAACCCAATCCTTGTCCTTGAATGCCTGCATAGCAATAACCTCTTTTTCCACCTCCCTATCAGCAATAAAAAACCTAACTTGCTTCACCATGTCCACATGAGAAGCACCATCAACAGCAGCAGCAGCTTCATACCTGCTAATGAACCATTTAACCTCCTCCCCATCAAACTTTGGGCCATCCCAAGAAACCATTCTAACTGAGGGAGTAAGAGGGTTAGAAGATCCAGAAGCAACAGCAGAAGAAGACATCCCAATAAGTAATGAAAAGCGTTAACAATCAATAAAATAACAAGCCTCTTGCAGGCCAATAACAAAAATCCAATTAGAGTTCCAGAGAATAAGCCTCTTGCAGGCTAAGAAAGTCCTAGATCCAAGTAAGTCTTTAAAGAAAGCTAGAGAAATCGAACCCCACGTTGGGCGCCAACTATGGTAAGGTAAACTCTTACAGTCACCTTGCTGTAAGCAGAATCCGGAGGAGATGTGTGGATTTAGCTGAAAACCCCGTCCTTCCAATAAAAATAACAAAATGGGAATTCTAAATCACTAAGCTAACCAATCTACTTGGATCTTATTGATAAAAATAATGAAACTCTAAAATAGTTAATGCTTATTGAGATTTAAATAAAAGTGGCTGTTGAGAAAGAAATACTGATAACAACAATTAAGGTGTACCAGTGAAAGATCTGAAAAGATTGACTTTTATGTTTTTATAATAATTTGAATTTTTATGAGACAGCAATAATCAAGTCCCAGTGATGAAGACCTTTCTAAAGATACCCTATATGAAGTGTGATTTAAATTGTTGAGTAGTATTTCTAAAATGTTATATATAAAATATAAAGTTATAAGGGTATTACAAATTTATTTAATTTGTTGAGTAATAAAAAATGAGACCGTGGTGGTTAAAGATTAAGCTGTATGTTCTGTCCCCCCCTTCAATTTCGAGTTTGAGAGGCGCTTAAGTATTCCTAGTCACGTGCCTAAGTTTTCCCCTCCAGAGCTCTCCCAGAGTCAATCCGGAGCCTGTACGGAGTCCGTACGGAGTCGGAACGGAGTCCGTCCGGACTTCCGGACTCAATTAGAACCTTTAAAACTATAATAAAAAATCTAGAAAAATTACACATGATAGAGCTACTTCCCCTTTATATCTCAAACTAATTTTCGTAGTCTGCGCAGCTCTAATTAAACCGTGAAAATTCATCAAAGTTAAGTAATTTCTGAAAACGTAAATATTTTTATAAAACTTTAAAATTCATTTAAAAATATAAGAAAAATAGTAAAAATTCTGGGAAAATTTCCCAAGGTTCTTGAGTGACTCGACTTGATACTTATAAATTCTTCAGACCTTAAAAATAAGTTTTCTCCGTAAAATAAATTGTTTTTGTGTAGGCATTCGCTCGTGACCAATTTCTTCATATTTAAAATTCAAATAAATTAAATAAAACCCTTTTATATAAAAAAAATAACACCAATCTTGCATGCCGTAATAACTCCATTTACGTACTTAGGTGCCATACTAAACTTTAGGCTACCACAACGGAGTTAACACCTACAATACAGGAGTGCGAGAGAAAATCATTTTCCAAAATAAGAAATTGAAAATAACAAAAGTGTACTATAAAAATGTGTCAATGAAATATATTTTTCTATATATCAATTTATTTGATATACTTTGAGAGTTCACTTTTAAAGGTCACACTTATTATAAAATAACTTGAATTAAATTTTTGTATTAATAGAATTTTAAATTGTTAAATAAAGAAATTTGAATTCTTAAAATTTAGTATTAATATATTTTTATTTTCTCTTCCAACCTGTTATTGAGCACGGTATTATGGAATAAAAATATGAGGGACATTATTATTAATTTTAAATATTTACTAAATTTACTTGTTGTAATTAGTTATTTCATTGAAACTAATAATAAAGTAAATGTAATATAATTAATAATATCATAAAAAATAAAAGGCATGGCTTCATCCCAGTAAATAATTAATTATTTTACTGGGTAAGTCTAGTAGCTTGGCTGACAAAAGGTCTTTGTGTAGGAATAGGAGTAAGATTAAAGGATCTGTAGGTTATATTGGAGGATCAGTATTAAATTAAGGGTGGTTTATTGAAGCATTCAACACAAGATGGAGCTTTCTATATAAGTGGGCAGATTTGGTTTGACATTCCTTAGAATTAAATTTTAATACTGTTGTGATAGTAGTTAAGATTATTTAAAAGCTATTATTTTTTCTTACCTTTCTAAATAATCAACTTCTGTTCAAACTTTCTAAACTCCTAAATTCCTTTTGATTATTAAGTTGCAACCCTTGTTGGATTCCTTGAATTTTAATGTTACTCTATCATACATTATTATTCACCTCAATTTACCTCAAAGGAAGTAATTTATATTCAATGAATCTTTGAATCAATTCTTCAAAGTAGTCCTCAATGACCATTTCTAATCTCACTAACTCAGGAACCCCCTTTACCTTGTGTGTAGGCCATTTTGTGACAGTACAATTTAATTCTCTATAGTTCACATTTTTTGACTTGTACTACTACATATTTTAGGGGCTAAGTCTAAATAGAACCTGATTAATGCACTTCTCCCATGGGTGCTACTACTAAAGCTCCAGCCAGGGATAGGCCAACAACTTTTTGACTTATTTCCCTTACTCAATCTCTTCAACCTCTTGAATTAAGGGAGTGAGAACATTCAATTCAATCTGTAGAGGACATCCCACAGGATTTTGAAGATTATAGTGAGGAGGAAGAGGGAAAGGATACAATGCACAAGGCACTACTGAACCTGGCTACCAGCCCTTTGGGAAAAACCTCTAAACCTGGTGAAACTTCTTCATTGGAGGATTTCATGAAATTATTAGTGAACTCCATTTATAATTCTTTTCCTTCAAAGAACTCTAAATTTAACACTCCCTTGATGGAATCCCCAGAAAAATTTGATTGAGAACATCCTGGCAGATTGTAACCCTTTTTGCAAACCTGCAAATTATTGTTCCACAATGACCCTCAAACCTTCAATACAGATTCTTCCAAGGTACTTTACACCTCATCATTCTTATATGGGAAGGCACCACAATGGTTTGAGCCATATTTTCTGGTGGTTTCTTTGATGGAACCCCATTTTCTCATCACCAATGGGGAAAAATTTGAAGATTAACTCTTTATGTTATTTGGAGACCCTAATGAAGCCAATAATGCAGAAATTGAATTTGATTTCCCTTGCATGAACAATAATGGTAAAGTTTCTAAATATATCTTAAACTTCAGGGCTCTAAAAGTTTGAGCAGTTTGTAATGATGCAGCCCTACAGTATCATTTCAAAAAGGAACTTCAAGGATTCTTGACCAACTAAACCTTCATGGTCAAAAAATGTAGACCTTAACAGACCTAATGGATAGGACCCTTGAACTAGATGGCATTCACCAACACCATCTTCAACAAAGGCGTTGTAGACAATCCTATAGTACTAGCTATAGGCCTTGACCAAGGGAGTTGGAGATAAACCAGAGAGAAAATCCCCTCTCCCTTTAGAAAAATAGAGTGAGATTAACTTGCTAAAGCCCCTTTTTCAGCACACTTGACTGCTTGATGAGCCAAGAAATTAGTCCCCAGACAGACTACCAGACCAAAGAACTGAAATGTAGACCAATGTCCACACCAGAGAAAGCAAAGATACTTGATGTAGGCTGCAAATTTACAACAGAGACAGCAATAATACTTGATATTGCTTGCAAGACTATACCAGAGTACCTGTTGCCAAAGTTGAGTTAAATGAAGAACTAACCTTGCAACAAACACAGCCAATTGTGGCCAAAAACAGTGAAAACTGAGTGAGGAACAAGGATATCACCTCAGGATGGTTGTATGATAATTAAAGTTGCCCCAAACTGTCTTATTCAATATGTACACACAGACCACTATCTAAGAGCTCATGCACACCAACAAATTTGGTGCCTGTACCAGCCAAATTGAATAAAAACCCTCCAGAAGCGCTCCCCAACCTTCTAAAACAGAGGCAGGTGGGCTGCGCGACGTCGGAGGTGCTGCCTGAAGCAGCCCGGCCTCCCTGAAGCCAGAAAACCAATAAAAACACCTAATCTACTTGGAAAAATTCACTACAACTACTAAAACCCTTAAAACCCAGAATTACGCTATAACAACGTTGAGACATGAAATATAGAGCTAAATTAGCCCTATCCAATGGTACTAAGTACTTAACCCTAAGACTTAATGTTAGCCCATAAAACATGAAAAACAAAATTAAACAGCTATCTTTTGTAACTGAAGAATGAGGAAATGACCCCTTAAAACTTAGAATATGAAAAATATTATCAGGACATGAAATATAGAGAAACACCGGGGCTATCCAATGATAGTACCCCCATACCCACAGTCCCAATATTCACGGAATAAAACCAGAAAAACACCCAATTCTTTGACAGATGCAAATTAAGACATGCACAAACTGTGCCAAACAACACAACAAAGGCCCCTGCCAATGTTGGAAGACCCCATCCTCCCTCCAATTCAGAATGTCCACATTCTTTCTTCATCAAACCACCATGTTCAACCTTCTTCCCAAATCTACCTCTGAAATGGGTCCTTGCCAATACTGCATTGAAATTAATCTAATCTGCACCATCACACCTCCTGTCCATCCATACAGAACATCCTGTGATGTCTTCCAATCCAGAAAGAAGACCTGCCACAGACCTGGTCCATTATCTTCTGCAACAGCTTCACCTCCACCTCAACCTGGTCCATCTTCTACCAGCACCAAAAGATCTGGGCCATCCATCTTAATTCCCAGATAAATCAAAAAGCTACACCCTTCCCAGAAGAGTGTCAAAACCACTAAAACAACAAGTTCCACCATCACTGGTCCATCTCATGGTAAAAACTTCCATTTCTTCTTTTCACTTTATAAAACTGATGACTTCTCAGTTCCTTCATCTTCTGACAGTGATGATAACAATGTAGGATCCATTGAACCAACAACACCAAACCACTTGCCCACAATTAAGGCCAAGTTCCAACAACACAAATCTCAACAGAAACACCTTCTGCTAAACTATTTCCAATCCACTCCTGCTAGAGATCCACAGGGCATTGAGAACAGAAGACACCTCATTCACCAGTTCAAGGCTAATTCTGAACACTTCATTTCATCTCTTGATTCCCTCTGTAATTCAACTAGTACTTGAGTTCGATTCAGAAAAGAAAAATTGACCACACCCTCTATAGGATGTAACCACAAACAACCCTCAGTTTTAAGTCTTGGGGGACCATCCTCATTTTATAGTCTTGGGGGACTCAAAAACCCTCAGTTTAAAGTCTTGGGGGACTCAAAAACCTAAATCATAAACCCAGAACCAGAGATTAACCACATTAAGACACAGAGAAAAAACTAACATTCTGGGGTAATTGTGAATAGAGCTTCCAGCCCATCAATTACCCCCAAACTTGCCTCCTGTGGATACCCTCTGCCAATCTTTCAACCCCATTCCTCAGTTTATAGTCTTGGGGGACTACACCATCAAACAATCCTCAGTTTAAAGTCTTGTGGGACTACCACAGTGTTCAGTTTAAAGTCTTGATAGACTAATCTTGAAACAATAGAATTTTCAGTTTAGAGTCTTGATGGACTACCAGAATTTTGCATAAAATAGACCCAGCCAATTTCATACAGAATAAACCTACAGCCAACCTGCTGAAATTTCACCTTAACTTCATCATCTACTTATCACTGACAAAAAACTCCTTCTTATCTCTTTCCATCATCTTTTCTCACCAAAGATCATGGCTGGATCCCCTGATGTTGACCCCTCCAATCTTCCTTGCTTCACTGCTCGCAAGGAATATGCCTGCAAGCAGTGCATCCACATGTGCAGACCTTGCACATTCACTCTTCCAACTCCTGAAGCCAAATTCTACAACAGGGCCTGTGATTCTTGCTACTCCAAAAAGAAGAAATGTGACAGAGATGCCAACTACCCTATTCCTCCTCCTTCACCTTCTCATAAATACCTCTCCAGATCCCCTACCAGATCCCCAGATCTTGGTTCAGCCTCTTCATCTTTATCTTCAGCACCATCCAGAAGATCACAGAACTTAGTTTCCAGAAATCTCCCAAAAATGCCTGCTTTAACTTCCCAAGAAACAGCTTTTATCTCTGCTAAATTAGCTCCAAAAGCTTCAAAATCAGCTCCTAGGCTGCTAGACTGCGTCCAGGCGGCCCACCTGCCTCACTAGACAGTGAAAATTAGGATCAAAACCTCCAAAAACAACCAGAAAACAGCCAAATTCCTCCAATCAACAAAAACAACTCCACGCAGCCACCTCCCACTGCTCCCAGAGCAATGCAGCCAAACTTTCCAAGGTCCAAAAATTCCAAAATCTCCCAAACTTCTAGGAGACCTGCCAGAGGACCCCAGGAAGACACCAGAGCACCCAACACTGCACCAAAGCAACAACTGTGCCCCCAGTTAAGGCAACAAAACTACCCCTCTCCTCTGCCAGCCAACTATTCTTCTGACAGTTCCATTCCTTCAAGAGCTCCATCCAGAAGAGATCAATCTGCTTCCAGATCACCCTCTTCTGCCCCATCTTATAACAACCCTGGTACAGCATCACTAGCACCTCATCCAACTGAATCAAGCAGAAATATTAACAACAGCAACAACAGACCTGCTGCTCCAACTAGGCCCCAGGAACATCAGCCTCCTAGTTCACCTTCTCAAAACCTTTCAGAAGAAGACCAAGAGAATCCATATCTTTCCCTGATTGATCCACCTACTATCACCATTCAGAAATCTTCAGAAGTCCAAATTCCGGCTGCTTACAAATTTGATGAACTTCCAATCTGTAAGTACCACATTAATTCATCCAATTTCTTCAACAAAAATAATTACTGATACAATTCTTCTTGTCTAGTTGGCACTCGTCCTCCTGAATCTACTATTGGAGTTGGCCAACCTCTGGAAACTTCTTTGACCCTGGATTATGGAGACATGAAACAACAACTCAGAACCATGTGTTCAAACATGCTGAAAGCCTTTGCCCTCCATGGACCTTTAAATGACTTTGAGAAAACCTTGAGGAAACAACTATTGGACAACCACTGGAAGATTTCTAGGATCGTTAAGCACACCTTCCAACAATCCATTCCTGCCTCTTCTTCCTCCTCTTCTGAACTTCCATCAAAACCCATTCCTGCCCATTATAATCCATATAATCTCTCCAGCAGGATGAACCTCAAGGAACACAGTGCTTCCCACAACCCCAACAAAAAACAAAAATGACATCATAATCCGGACCAGCCTCCAGAAACTTCATCATCCAGACATTGAGCTCCTAAAAAAAGATTAAAAACATAATAATAAATAAATAATAGAAAAATTAATAACTATAAATTCTAAAAAAATATATATATATATTTTTTTTATTTTTTTTTATTTTTTCTTACAATCTACTAACATACTAAAATTAAAAATTGATAAATAAAATAAAAATAAATGAAATAAAATAAAAGATAAAAAATAATACAAATGGTATCCCTCAGCCAATTGATGAGCTGATCCCCTGATACCTTGCCCACATCCAAGTGCACCTTGATGTGGATACACCTTAAATAATTTAAATGATTTGAAATAGAAACATAAATTAAGAGTTATAATGAGAATAAATAATAAAAAATGACATTAATGAAAATAAAATTAAAATTAAATAAATTGATAAAATGATAAAATAGCATTGCCCAGACAATTGATGAGGCTTTCCCCACCAATGCTTGCCCACATCCAGGTGACCCTGATGTGGTAACACCCTATATTTTTGATTTTATAATTTTAACAACCCCCATAAAAAAATTAAAAGAAAAAAAGAGGAAAAATAAAATAATCTGAAACTACTATCTAGCAAAATCATAACTAAAAAAATCAAAGAAAGTCCAGCTCCTTGGATGTTCCAGGTTAAGAGAAGGTCCAGAAAGAGAAATTCCAATCCATAGAAATTATCACTGGGTGGGCTCCCTCCAATAAGTAAAAATGAAGGGAGACCACCAGTGATCCACCACCAACCCAAAAAAACCAAAGATAAAGAAGCCAGTCTCAAATCAGTTTAAAGTCATAATGGACTTGAAACCTGAATAATAAACAACCAAACTAGAATTAAAATAGGAAAAACAAAAGACTTGAGACAGACATTCTGGGGTAACTGTTCTCCAGAGCAGCCAGCTCATCAGTTACCCCCACACTTGCAAAAATAAAATCTAGAAGCCCCCCCTGGGTACCTTCTAACAAAAAACACAACATCCAAGACAATAAACCAAAACCAATAAGAGTGAAGAGTCCAGCACTTGAAAACCAAAGGAAATTCCAGTTTAAAGTCATAGAGGACTAAAACCTGTGAAAAGAAACCAATACTAGGGTTCAACTATATTAAGAGAAGGGGTTGGAAACAGACAATCTGGGGTAACTGTTCTACAGAGCAGCAAGCCCATCAGTTACCCTTACACTTTCCAAGATCAAATCTAGAAGCCCCACCCATGGGTACCTTCTAAAAAAAGTTCCAACACAAAAGTTGCTCCACAACACCAAAAATTCCAAAATTAAAAGAACGTTCCATAACTTATCCTCATTGCGGAGTCAATCTTCTTCATGTCTAGTGCCTCTGGGATAGAACCTCTTCACCTGGTCTGCAGCCACTCTCTTCTTTAAGATTGCACCATCCAACTCTTCCAAAACATAAGAACCTCCAGATGCCACTCTGTAAGGTCTGTTCCATCTTTCCGCAAACATTTTTCGCCACTGACTCTTCAAACTTCTATTATAAACCAAATCCAAACAACCAGGTTTCAAGGGATTCCTGAGTCTATGAGCTAACTTCTTGTCCCAGTATCTGAATGATTGATTCCTAATCTTCATCATTCTAGAGTATTCCTTCTCTTGACATTCCTCTCTACATTCCAACTGTTGCATCCTGGCACAGAGCAACTCTTCTGTTGAGTTCACCTCATCCCAATCAATTCCAAGATAAGAGACAGCTTCCAAGTCCACTGGTAGAACAGCTTTCTGACCAAACATTAACTCATAAGGAGAATAGCCAGTTGTCCTCTTCACAGTGACCCTATCAGCAAATAACACCAAGGGTAAATAATGCCTCCACTTTTCAGCACTATCCCCACACATCTTTACCAAAACATTCTTGATAACTTGATGTCCTCTTTCAACCATGCCTTCAGCTTCAGGATAATAAGGTGTAGCCACTCTAACTTTAGAACCAACACTAGTCACAGCTTCTTTAAAATCGGCACCAAACTCTGGCCTGCCATCAACAGTCACCAACTTCATCAACCCATACCTATAAATCCACTCCTTCTTCAAAAACTCTGCCACATTCTTGGCAGTAAAATTAACCAGAGGCACTGCCTCAACCCAGCCAGACAAATTATCCCTGTAAACAATTAAGTATTTATACCTGCCCTCTTTAATATGGACAACATCCAGACTGACTCTTCCAAAAACAGTTGTTTCACCAGTAGCACGGCTGACCTCTTTAGGTTTCAAGTGACTTCTTCTTTGACATTCTTCACAAGATTGAACCCAACCCTGCACATCCAACTTCATACCTGGCCACCAAAATCTGTCAGCTACTCTTCTATAAGTCTCCCCAAAGCCTCTATGACCAAGGACTTCATGCAAAGACTTCAACACAACTTCTTGACTCTTCTTCTGATTCACCACAACTTGAGGATTAGGATGTCTCCTCCCCATCAAACTTCTTCCTGAAACATAAAATACAGGACTCTTCTTCTTGATTGCCACCCGAGTATCATCATCACAACTATCTGGCCTCTCCAAGGTCAACAGATATTCTACCAGAATAAAATAAAACCCAGACTGACCCCAGGTCTCATCTTCAAAATCCAACAACACCACATCCAAGGGTACAATTCTGTCATCAAAATTACCAGTATGAACATGATCCAATTGAGCAGCCCAACCAGGACACCAATCCTTAAATTTTGGCAAGTCCTTCTCTTTCCACTGAATCTTGTGGGAATCTAGTTCACTAACAAAAACACCATTTTCCAAATTTGAGCTGTCCCAAACAACAACTCCATCTTCATCAACAAAAACATCCTGATCACCAGAATCAAGATCAGATCCAGCCAGTTTAGCCTCTTGGGGGAGGTCAGAACAATATTCAGCACCCTTTGTCCTGGCCCTAACCACTGGAACATCTTCATTAAACTCTTCAGCCTCAGAAACTTCATCTGTAGGTGGCCTCCTTGATAATCCATCAGGCATAGTAAAAGTTTTTCCTGGTTTGTGTACCAGTTCAAAAGAAAAATGTTGAATAAATGCCACCCACCTAGTCATTGGAGCATTTGGAAGACTAGGTGTATTGATCATCTGAACCAAAGAGTTTGCATCCACCTGAAGCTCAAAATTCTGCCCCCACAAAACAGTCTGTAGCTTCTTTAAAATTTTTGCTACGCCACACAATTTCAACTTAGGTTGAGAATACCTAGATTCCACCTCATTAAACACCACAGACTCTTATCTTACTGTCCTGACCCTCCCAGTTTTATCTTCCTGAGGCAAAACAGCACCAGCAGCAATATAGCTTGAGTCCACTGCCAGATAAATTTTTCCAGCACCAACACCATAATCCAACTTGTGAAGAACAATATCTTCCCCTACAACCTTTTTCAACTTCTGAAAAGCCCCTACACACTCTTAAGTCCATTCCCAATCTGCATCTTTCCTGGTCAACCTCCTTAAAGGTGAAGCCACAAAGAAAAATATTTAATAAAAATCCTGACATATACACACACACCCAAAAATCCCCTGACTTCAGTAGTATTTTTAGGCCTTGGCCATGACTAAATTTTATTAATCTTTTTCTTTGCCATAATCCTTCCCTCTTTACATACCACATGACACAGAATTTTCAAAGCAGGAACACAACAACAGAATTTTGACCCTAAAATGGTCAAACCAGCCTCTTCAATCCTAAACAACACTCTCTCTAGATTTATTGCATATTCCCAAACAAACCTCCTTATGCCAGGGTTCTCCGCAAACACCTCACTACCATAATCAGTGGATGGTCCTTTAATTCCACCATCATCAATAAAAATACCAGCATGAGTAGGAACCTCATCCTGCAAAATCCAAGCCATCTGTGCTTGATATACTTCCACTGAATTAGTTGCTCCTTGAGGCAACCTAGTGAGCCGAAATATTCCCAAAGGAGTCTCAAAAGTTGTGAGAGGCCTTGAATCGGTATTAAGTTCCCTCTCATCATAATTAACCATAATATCACCCAAACCATAACACACCCTTCCAGCAAAAGCTTCAACAAAATCCTCTGCACTTGGTGGCATACCAGTGTCCTTGATAGTGAATCTATTCAAGGCTCTAAGATCATGAAACACCCTCAACTTTTCATTCTGCTTCTTTACACAGAAAACCAGAATCAAGTAACTGGATGTCGATAGTTCGTATAACCCAGTCCTGACTCTTTCCCTAACAATATCCACAATATCCTCTCTGATAGCAGCTGGAATCGGAATAGGTTTGATTTGCCAAGGTTCATGACAAACCACAGGAATCAAGTAAGGTTCCCCATAAGAGTGCTTCAACACACCCCTTTCCTCCTCAACAAAAGCCACAGCTTTTTCCCTTAGCACAATAACGTGCAACAACAACTTCTTTTCTTCTTCAGACAACCACCCATCAGGACCAAAATTAACAACTTTCAACCTTTCGACAGTCACCCTAGCCGTCTCTACAAATTCTGGAGGATTATTCACCAAATAAGTACAGTACAGATCTGTTGACAAAGGAGGTCTCTTCAAGGGCGGATTCAAACCCACAGGCATAGGCTCATTGACAGGCCTAATCTTCTGTGCTACCTTCTTATACTTTGCCGCTCCACCTTCAACTGGAGGGATCTTCAGGAAATCTTCACCACCAGACCTGGAACAAAAACCAAGGGTTTCCCCATTGCTCACATGTGTGGCCAAGGTAATTTTTTTGAAAGGTGTCGAAGAAACCCTAGCGGTGCACAATTGGGAGGACTTACTTTTAGACCCCAATCTCACCACTCCAAAACTTTTCCGAATATCCAAATCTTCATCTTCACTTCTGACTTCCAAATCTTCAAATCTTGATTCATCTTCAGAATCAACTCATTTAAAATTGTGCAGTTTATCCTCATGCTGCAGGCCCAGAAATTGATCTTGAAGATCTTCTTTCTTCATAATTTTCTGCAGTTTAACCTCATGCTTGATGCCCAAAAATTGATCTTGACAATCTTCACAAAAATATTTTGAATCTTCTTTCTTCATTATCTTCAGATTTTTTTCTTGATTTTCTTGAATTATCTTGAAATTTTTATCTTCTTTTATTGAGTTTTCTTCTGACCTACAAAAATAACCAGGGGTTTCCCCATTGCTCACAGGTGTGGCCCAGGTAATGTTTTTGAAAGGTGTAGAAGAAACCCTAGAGGTGCACAATTGGGAGGACTTACTTTTAGACCCCAATCTCACCACCCCAAAACTTTTCCGCATATCTTTCAATAAAGATATATAACCAATCTTTTTCCTTGAGCTTGAATTAAAAATAATTGAGAATCTTGAGAGAGAACAGAGACTTGATAAAAAACTTGATGAATACTTGCAGAGAAGAGAAACATTAAAAAGAGAAAGTTGAAAATCCACTTGGTATATCTCCAAGCGAGCTGACTTACTACAACCTGGGATTTCCTCATCTTGGGGAGAGGTTGTAGCATTAGGGTGAGCAGCCCTCATTACTCTAAAAAAGACAGACTCTCAATATAGCCTGAGCCACACTCTAAAAAACCAGAGGTAGAACCCACTTCTTTCCTTATCCTGCAACAATCCATGCACTGGCACATTGAGGATAAACCAGGCCTGGTCTCCTGACCATCCTGTCCAGGGGATGATAACCTCACGTAAAGTCTCCTTTCATCTTCACCAGTCAACTCCAAACTGATTCCCAAATCAAATTGATAACCATTTCTTAACTGAAAATCCATCAAGAATTGCCCACCCAAAACAGCTTTAACTGTTCCTTACCAGGTGGGGTAACAGGAGCTGGCGCTGGGCGCTTGATGGTCATTTGACTCATCATGTTAGTATTGGAGGTGTTAGGGTCCAGGCGTGCAACGGTGGGTGGCCCATCATAACTACACTTCTTTTTGCGAGTCTTGCAGTAATCACATGAGTAAAACAAAAAAAAAAGAAAAGAAAAGAAAGGTTAGTAACAACAAGGAAAGAAAGTGAAGATGACTTACAGTGAAGAAATTATTTCCACGACGGGTTTTTGAGAAATGACAAGGAGTTATGCCATTTTTGATGCAGAGGGTGCATCTTGTCCCACCCATCAATGTAGTTACAGGCGTTGTTGGTGAAGCAGCAGGGGGCTGAGTGTGCACAAACTGTTGAATTGCCTCCACGACATTGGCGGTAGTTTCAGTGGTAGGATTGGTACTTCTAGTATTCATTATAAGAGAAAAAAAAAGGGATGACAAATAAAAATAGAAGAGGACGGAAGATGGAGGAAGAAAACTCTGCGAGAAGCAGGTATTTATGGGCTCCTGGGGACAGTCGCGAGTAGAGGGAGGATGTGGTACGCGCCTCGCAGGTAGCATAATTTTAGACCAATCAGCGCGCGTAGTCCAGGAAGAACAAAGGATGTTAGCGCAGTAGGAAGTGCTAAAATATAATATGTATTTGCGTGTTTCAAAGAACAAAGGAAATGGAAGCACAGAAAAGGATTAAGGGTCTGTGCGCTTGGATTTTGTAGCGAGATGTGCCGCACAATGGGGAATTGTGTGTTATTGATTTAGGACGGTAAAGCGCTAAACAATATGGATTTGGACTTTCCAATAGTTATGTGTTACACATTAAAGAAAATAGATATGACTTGAGGACAATTCAAGTGCATAGTATACTGTACCGCGGCTAGTCGGGTAACTTACTGAAACAGGTAATAAGGAAGGCTAACTACTTAAGTGAATTGTCAAAACTATGAATCTAGTATTAAAGAAAGGAGAGTGGGGACTTGATCGCAAAACCACCCAAGAGTCAAGGCGGCTAGGATCAGCGTTAGAGTGGGTCAAAACTGAAAATAGTGCTGAAACAAAAAAAAACAATAACAACAACAAAGGTAGAGTCAAAAAAAAACGCATATGTGGAGTATGAGTGAAACAAGTTAATACTAGCGTTAGTAATCATAGGGTATGTTTTAGGTGCCATAGTTCTTACAAGTGGTGTACGTAGTTACTAATAAATTAGCTATTGTTTTACTAATATGGCGCTAGAGCCAGCACTGAAGATCCACTAGCAAACTGTGTCTTGAGTACTGGAAAAATATAAAAGGGAGGACTATTCGATAGAGAAGGAGAGAAATATATATATAGATAGAGAGAAGAGAAATATATATATATAAGAGAAATAGAATAGTGAATTAAAGATATTTTATGAGTCTTTTAACATTCATGCGTCTGTGTGTGTATTTCATATAGTATAGTGAAAGAGCGCAACATAGAGAGAATATATAGATTTAGTAGGAGTAGCTATTATTAGAGTTATTTTATTGCTATAATAAGGCATATTCAAAGAGAGAGCTTCAAGAGGGAGTAGCTGTGGATATTAGCGCTTATTAAGAATAGAAATATCCAGATAGTAATACTTGTTTTCCTGATCTCTAAGACTCATCTCTCATCTTTTAAACTTTCTAATCAAATATTAGTGTTACAAATTATTGCGCTGGTTTTAGAAATAAGAGTGGCAGGCGCTTCTTTTTAGAAATTGAAAAGGAGAACCAACCCATCTCGCATTGTGTCTACTGCTTAGTACTTTAGAACAGTCTACAGCGGTAGTCAAGATGGTGTAACATATAAAATAAATAATAGAATTAATAAAAATGGTTACTACCTTGCTGATGGTATTTACCCACCATGGTCAACACTGGTCAAAACAATTTCTCATCTGCAAGATTAGGAAAGCCGATATTAATCTAAATTGCAAGAACATGCTAGAAAGGACATAGAGCATGATTTTGGGGTGTTGCAAAGTAGGTGGGGAATTCGAACCCAGCCATGTCATCTATGGCATATCAAAGAAGTGAAGGAGACAATGACCTGTTGTATAATCTTACACAACATGATATTGAAAGCTAAATCAGAATCATATCCTTACCTGTATTAACAATCCATTCAATTTCAACTTTGGACAAACCACTGAGATACTTCTTTGACAAACAGCTTAGTGAATTTTATTCAGAACAGCCATGAGCTTCACAATTCCGACACACATTTTGAATTGCAAGAGAATCTGAAGAAAAATTTTTGGAAAAATAGAGGAAGATTTGAATATATACAAAGGAAATAATTTATGATTACTAAATTTTTATAACTATTGAGCAGTGCAACTAACCTAGCAATAGTATCAGGCTTCCCCTAAGCGACATATATTTCAGAATGAGATAAGTACTAATACAAATGTATCTATACCTTTTATTATATAAAATAGTCTTGGGATAATTTTCCCACACCTTAACTATTGAGCAGAGCAACTAACCTATCACATGTGCACCCAATATAATAACATGAGAATGTAACGGTGTAGTACTAAAAAATGATAAAAACTTTAGATAAATTTATATTATATATATAAAGCTTGTTAGCATGTGCCAGAATTTTTTTTGGTTGGTGATAGCTTTGATGCAGACTTTATATATTTCTTGGCTTCCTTGAACAAGAATATCTTTCCCAGGGAATCCTATATGTCCGAACAGCCTTTACCCAAGATTTTTGCTGCAAGGGCTTTTGGGTTACCGTGTGGAGTATGTGAGGCAAAAATGTAGTTGGAAGAGCCATTTTCTGCTTGCCTGTAAGAAAGAAAAAAAAAGAAAAAAATGGGCAAGAGGAGAGAGGAGGGAAATATCTTACCAGTGATTAATCAGAAGAGCCATCACCACACAATATGGGGGGCGGACTTGCTAGCAAGTCCGCAACCTTGAACCATAATTCATATCTTTTTGAGCCCACATTGAATTAGTGATGAAACCACCAAGAAAAAATATTGAAATTATGGTGAACTCAATATGAATACAACTTGAACATTTAATGAAGCATAGGTAATAATACTTTGAACAAATCTTGAGATATGAAGAATGAGATTTTTTTATAGAAATTTTAATACAGTGCAAACCACACTCAAATTAATCTGAAAAATACATATTTTAAACTATTTAAGCAGTTTCTTTGAAATTTTTAAAAAAAGAACACCAATGTATAGATCTGGAAAGATACCATCTGACATTATTATATAAGTTTCTTTGGCCAGAAATACATGGAGAAACTACAATTTGAAATATGTCAATTTGTTCATGAATGGTTATTTTGTGCATTTATATTATTTATTGTATTATTTTTAAGAATTGAAAAAATTATATACTTATTTTATGACTAGATAATATTGAATATTGTAAATCATTAAGATATCTAAAGAAGATGCAAAAATCTTAAAAATGATGCTACAAACACTTTACTTAGACATATAATTTTCAAATTCAATTGACATAATATATTTCAATATTAAATAAAAAAAATTTCATAATAATATTTATTAAAATTTATTTCCCCTCTTCTTCAAAATTTTCAAAATATTAAAATGTAGATTTTTATTTGATTTAAATAAATGAAGAGAATAACAGTATAGGAGTTGTGGATTTTTAGGATTCAAAGAATTTCTGTGCCCACTCTTTGTAACATATCTTATATATTTTATAATTTTTGTATATTTATTTTGC
The DNA here is from genome assembly GCA_030280995.1 of Hemileia vastatrix. NCBI lineage: Eukaryota > Fungi > Basidiomycota > Pucciniomycetes > Pucciniales > Zaghouaniaceae > Hemileia > Hemileia vastatrix. The sequence continues at coordinate 3,065,167 of JASXTE010000003.1, read as the reverse complement.
ATTACTATCTTCTTTTATTGTCTTTTTTTAATCCCTCTCAAGAATACCCCACTCTTTTCCCTTTGAAATATTTCTTTATCCTCACCTCATCTTTCTTCCCAACCTTTTAACTTGCTTTGTCATCATTTTCAACCCCTATCCACATTTGCCTCTCCCTCTCCAAGCCTCTCTACCCCTCTCCACTCCTCTCCTTCCAGTTCGCTTACCTCACCTTTTCTCCCCAACACTTTATTTTTATATACAGAAGTAGGGACTGAGTTGAAATGGAGGAAATTGGGGTTCAAGGATTGTGGAGGCAAGGTAAAGGGGAGGAATGGGACTACAAGGGTTGGTGAGGCTGGAGAGAGGGGTGAGGAAGGGTATATGGGGTAGAAGAAAGGTTGGGAAAGAGTTGGAAGGGAAGATTAAGGGTTCCGAGGCATTTTGAATGAAGAAAAGGGTCAGGGAGAGGTTGAGAGGTTGAGAGGGGTGAAATGGGGATCAAAAGAGGATGACATACAATGGGGCTGGGAGGATAGCAAAGGGGGTGGGGAGGGAAGAAAAGCATCTGTTTATAGAATTGAAAGGGATGGGGATTCGTGCAAACAGAGTGTAAAAATTGGAAGATAAACCCTGTTCTTTGGGCAAAGAACAGAGTTCACTTCCATAAAATATTAGCTGAAACATAGTTTTCAATTCTGTAAAAACAGTTGTAGGTAATAGAAAAAGTCACTGATTTTTTTTATATGTAACCTGAAGGTTTTTAATAAAATTATTGTATTTAAGAATTTTGATATTGTCAATTGATTTTTATTGATCAACTTAATTTAATAAAGTATTATTTAAATAAGTTGCTTCAAAAAATACTGTGCATTTAGTAGACTCATGGAATGATTTTCTCTGGATTTCATTTAGTTATCCTCACACATTTACTATGTTTTCAATATAGATCCATTATTATTTGTGTGATACTTCTAGTGAAAGTTCAGTATTACTTCAGTCTGAGTTCCATCTGACTTCAAGTTGAGGACTTGCTAGCAAGTCCCCCCCAAATATTGTGTGGTTCATTTGGTGCTTGCCTGCAAGAAAGAAAAATGTAAGAGGAAAAAAAAAAGATAGTAAGTAATTTCTCTCCTCTTGCCTATTTTTTTTTTCTTTTTCTTTTTTTCTTTCTTGTAGGCATGCACCTAATGGCTCATCTGATTATTTTACTGGTAAGTTATTTCCCTCCTCTCTCCTCTTGCCCTTCTTTTTTCTTTTTTTTTCTTGCAGGAAAGCAGCAAATGGCTCTTCCAACTACATTTTCACCTCACATACTCCACACGGCAACCCAAAAGCCCTTGCAGCAAATGGCTCTTCCGACTAATTAATGGTAAGTAATTTTTCTCCTCTTTATACAAGTAATAAATATATTTAGTTTTATTTTTGACTCACACTTCTTTTTATTATTACTGCTCTTTCATATTCATTTTGACTCACTTTTATTTTTCTTTATATCATTATATATATTTTAAAATTCAGAAATAAAACAATAATTAACAAACTAAATCAAGAGTTACTCTTTTCAATCCACCTCCTTTTCATGTCCTACTTCATTTTTTGTAAAAGCTCCAAGTCTTCATCAGTACAACATGAGGATTGTTTAATGGTGTAGTCCCCAAGACTATAAACTGAGGAATAGGTTTGAAAGATTGGCGGAGAGTATCCACAGGGGGAGCCTCTGAATTTAGCAAAGGCAAGTTTGGGGGTAATTGATGGGCTAACAGCTCTATTCACAATTACCCCAGAATGTTAGTTTTTTCTCTGTGTCTTAATGTGGTTGATCTCTGGTGCTGGGTTTATGATTTAGGTATTTGAGTCCCCCAAGACTTTAAACTGAGGTTTTTTGAGTCCCCCAAGACTATAAAATGAGGATGGTCCCCCAAAACTTAAAACTGAGGGTTGTTTATGGTTACATCCTATAGAGGTTGTGGTCAATTTTTCTTTTCTGAGTCAAACTGAAGTACTAGTGGAATTACAGAGGGAATCAAGAGATGAAATGAAGTGTTCAGAATTAGCCTTGAACTGGTGAATGAGGTGTCTTCTGTTCTCAATGTCCTGTGGATCTTTAGCAGGAGTGGATTGGAAGTAGTTTAGCAGAAGGTGTTTTTGTTGAGATGTGTGTTGTTGGAACTTGGCCTTAATTGTGGGCAAGTGGTTTGGAGTTGGTGATTCAATGGATCCTACATTGTTATCATCACTGTCAGAAGATGAAGGAACTGAGAAGTCATCAGTTTTATAAAGTGGAAAGAAGAAATGGAAGTTTTTACCATCAGATGGACCAGGGATGGTGGAACTTGTTGTTTTAGCGGTTTTGGCACGCTTCTGTGAAGGGTGTAGCTTTTTTATTAATCTGGGAATCAAGATGGATGGCCCAGATCTTTTGGTGCTGGTAGAAGATAGACCAGGTTGAGGTGGAGGTGAAGCTGTTGCAGAAGATAATGGACCAGGTCTGTGGCAGGTCTTCTTTCTGGATTGGCAGACATCGCAGGACGTTCTGTATGGATGGACAGGAGGTGTGATGGTGCAGATTAAATTATTGTTGATGCAGTAATGGCAAGGACCCATTTCAGAGGCAGAATTGGGAAGAAGGTTGAACATGGTGGTTTGATGAAGAAAGAATGTGGAAATTCTTAATTGTAGGGAGAATGTGGTCTTCCAACATTGGCAGGGGCCTTTGTTGTGTGTTTTGGCACTGTTTGTGCATGTCTTAATTGACATCTGTTGAAGAATTGGGTATTTTTCAGGTATTATTCCGTGGATATTGGGTCTGCGGGTATGTGGGTACTATCATTGGATAGCCCCGGTTTTTCTATATATTTCATGTCTTGATAATATTTTTCATATTCTAAGTTTTAAGGGGTCAATTCCTCATTCTTCAGTTACAAAAGATAGCTGATTAATTTTGTTTTTTGTGTTTTACAGGCTAACCTTAAGTCTTAGGGTTAAGTGCTTAGTGCCATTGAATAGAGCTAATATTTATCAATGTTTTTATAGTGAAATTCCATGTTTTAAAGGTTTTAGTAGTTGTAGCTAATTTTTCTAAGCAGATTAGGTGTTTTTATTGGTTTTCTGGCTTCAGTCGGCACCTCCGACGTCAGGCAGCCCACCCGCCTCTGTTTTAGAAGGTTGGGGAGCACTTCTGGAGGGTTTTTATTCAATTTGGCTGGTACAGGCGCCAAATTCGTTGGTGTGCATGGGCTCTTAGATAGTTGTCTGTGTGTACATAGTGAAGAAGACAGTTTGGGGCAACTTTAATTATCATACAACCGTCAGGAGGTGATATCCTTTTTCCTCACTCAGTTTTCACTGTTTTTGGCCACAATTGGCTGTGTTTGTTGCAAGGTTAGTTCTTCATTTAACTCAACTTTGGAAACAGGTTCTCTGGTATAGTCTTGCAAGCTATATCAAGTATTATTGCTGTCTCTGGTGTGGATTTGCAGCCTACATCAAGTATCTGTGCTTTCTCTGGTGTGGAAATTGGTCTGAATTTCAGTTCTTTGGTCTGGTAGTCTGTCTGGGGACTACTTTCTTGGCTCATCAAGCAGTCAAGTGTGTTGAAAAAGGGGTTTAGCAAAACAGTAACCAACTTACTTTAGCAAGTAAATATCACTCTATTTTTCTAAAGGGACAGGGGATTTTCTCTCTGGTTTTTCCCAACTCCCTTGGTCAAGGCCTATAGCTAGTACTATAGGATTGTCTACAGCAGGTCCTTCAAGGATTACCCCCACCAAACCAACAACTAATGCTTCAAATGGAGAGGTAGAATTAGATTAGGTGTGGTCAAAGAAGCGGGGGAAGGCTCATCAAACTATATTTTACAAACAATTTTGCAATGAGATTTACAGGATAGTCAATGTGGCTTCCTTAAATGTTGCCAAGAGTTTACTAAATATTGGTGAGGTGGTTCCAGTTGGGGAGAAATTTGTATTTGAGAATAGTAGAAAGAAGATTTGAAGGGCAGTTGAAAAGATGAAAGAATTTGTTTGGAGAAAAATAAAAGAAAAAGGAAAGAGAAAAGAAAGAAAAATTTGTATATAGCTGTATCTTGAATATTGGTTAATTTTGTTGTTTTATTTTTTGTTGAAATTTTATTTTTTTAAGAAAGAGAAGAAGAAGAAAGAAATTTTAAATTTTAGTTTATTTAATTTATTTTTATTTAAAGTTTAAATTTCAATTTTATTAATTTGAATGAAAAGAAAAGGGAAAAAAGGAAAGAAGAAAAAAATTTGTTTTACAGAAAAATTTTTAAGAAGAAAAAGAAAAATATACATTTTTAAAAAAAGAAATTTTATAGTATAAGACAAATTGATTTAAATAAAGAAAAAGAAATTTTTTTGGATTTGCCAGAAAAATAAGATGGTTTTGAGCTGTATCATGAAGACATTGATGTTTTAGAATTGTTTGATTTAGGAGAAAAGAGAAGAAGAAAAAAGAAAATAAATAAAAAATAAATTTTTTGAGTTTTGAAGAAAGAAAAAATTGAGTTTAGATTGAATTGAAGTTTTAAAAATATATAAAGACAATTGATAAGAAAAAAGAAAAAACATAATTTTCTGTAGTAAGATTTAGAGAACAGAAATTTTGATTTATTTTTATTTTATTTTATTTTTATTCTTTTATTTTATTTTTATTTTGTTTTTGTTTAAGTATTTAGAAAATTTTAGAAAAGAAATGAAATGAAAGAAAAAATATATGAAATTTAAATTTGATTTAGACAAAAAAGAAAAGAAAGCAAATGTTTTAAAATTGTTTAGGAAAGATGAATTGAATTTAGGTTTTAGGTTTTTTAGGATATTTTATGTGAAAAGATTTTAAAAGTTCAGAAAAGTTTGAAAAATTGATAGCCAGTTCCCAAGATGTTTTATTTGAGTCATTGAGGTAGCCTTCCCATTCCATGAGGTATTGAAGTTTCCCCTTGTGCCTTCTTGAATCAAGAATCTGACTTATTTCCCACTCTAGATGATCTTCTACTTTGACTCACTATGAAATATAGGGGGTGGACTTGCTAGCAAGTCCTCAACCTGAACTCAGATGTAACTCAGACTGAACTCATACTGAACCCATACTAAACTCTAATTGAAAACCAACCTAAAACTGTTCTGCTGAGTGGTGTTCATCCCTGATTTTATGGTTCCTTTATCAATAGCTCAATGTGTGTTCAATCTATGGTGAGTTTGGGTCCAAGGTTGCGGACTTGCTAGCAAGTCCGCCCCACCATATTGTGTGGTGACTGGTTCCAGAGGGGGTTGGTTCTTGCCTGGGTATATTTCTTGAGCCAGTTCCAGAAGACATATGTGAAAAACAGGATTAATTGATTGCTACTTTAAAGGCAACTTGAGTCAAAATGCATTTAGAAATTTCTGCATCAATTTCAAATGGACCCAAGTGCTTTTCTGATAATTTCCTTGATGGTCAAGCTGTTCAAATATTTTTAGAGTCAAGCCATACTTTATTGAATGGTTTCAAAGGTGGGGCAGATTTTTGATGTTTTTTGGCCTGTTCCTTATATTTTTGATTCACTGCCTCAAGGTTAGATTGGAGTTTTCCTTGAAGCCGTGAAAGGGTTCAAAGGTAATGTTCAGCACAATGATTAATTCCTACATGAACTGGATTGAATCAATGATTTTTTCCATAGATTGTTTTGAAAGGAGTTTGTTTTGTTGAAGAATGTGTTAAGTTGTTATAAGAAAATTTGGCCAATGGTAAAAATGTGGTTCAATTGTCTTGTTGATAGTTGAAATACATTCAAAGATACTATTTGAGGATTTGGTTGATTCTTTCAGTTTGCCTGCCAGTTTCAGGATGATAAGCAGTGGAAAGATTCCTTGTAACATTTAGTTGTCAACAAAGTTGAGTCCAGAAAGTAGAGACAAACAGAGATCCTGTCAGCCTTTATATACCCAGTACTGAGTAAAAACTACTTATAAGTTATGTTAAACACATGAACTATACATGGGAATAATAATTAAGAGTACACAAACAGTATATATAAGTAAAATTATGATAATATACAAAATATGCCATTATAACACCTGATATACACGCATATATCCAACTTTTATAAGTCTTATGTACTTAATATTAAGTTGGAATATGTTAGAGTAATCTTAAGAACCTTAAGTATAAGGCTATATAATTTTTAAGTACACTTAAAGCTGTTATTTTCACTGTTTTATGCAAAAAACAAGAAATGTGCTTTATTTCACTTAATAGTTGACTATATGCGCTATAAATTTGAGAATATCAAAAATGCGCTTTGACAGAACAATTTTTCTCATTTAGGACTATTGATTTGGCTATTTAAATGTATAAAAATAACACTTTTCAATTTTGGTGTTTTTTATGCCAGAAATGGCTTCTGTGTACTGGCCACATACTGCCTGCTTTTTTCCCGTGTGAATAGCTTCATTTTTAGCAAAGTTAGCTTTTTCACACTATAATTACCCCACATTCTACGCCCACTGTGGGGAAACACACTAAAATAGGTGACAGGCGCTTATTTAGTGTCCTAGCTTAATTAATAATGCATTGACCCTGTTTATATGCACTAATTTCATTAATAACCTCACTCTTGGCGTCTTATTTCATCACCATGCTTAAATTTGCCTAATTTTAGTCAAGGATTTACCCGTGCAAGCGCCTTCCAAGGACTGCATGTAGTTACCCCACATCTCACGCTCTTTTTTGAGTTTTTGGGTGGTTTCTCAGTCAATATTGGTTATTTTTGGATGGGAATTTCACATAGTATAATGTCAGGATTAGCCCCTTCATTTCTACAGTTAATCCCCCTTATTATTAAGCTATTATTAACCTTAAAAAGTCTCCTTTAGCCTTTTATATTATTGTTTTATCGGCATATACTCTCTTTTTGTCTTTTCCTTTAATTTTGATGGATTTCCCTTATAATTACAGGATTTTGACGGTTGTTATTTGCCTAATTATGTCATGGGTTACTAGGGATGTTGATGGGCAGGTCTATTAGTTGTTTTTAGGTGTCATTAACTGTGTATTGGATGGTACATCAAGGGAATCATGGAGGAATTCAGTGTGTATAAAAGGAGGATGTTTTTGGGTCTTGTTTCTTCATTCTTTATCATTTACAATTTACCAATATAACCAAATAAATTACAATACATATCAATTAGTACTTTTTATAAGACTTTTGAATAGTATCTGAATTATAAAATCTATTTTTCTACCAACTACAAAGATTGTAAGCCATATATAAAAATAGTGATAATTATATTACTGAGACCTTTAATTTTGATTATATTTTAATACTTATTGGATTAATACTACAGTATTCATACAGGACCATTAAAATCTTCTAGACAACTGACCATTCAAGCTAGTTCACGTCTTTGTACTTGACCTCAGCCTGACAGATCCTCTATCTGAAATAGTATCAGTGGGTAAGACATGTTTAGAAAATAAAAATTCTAGAAATAATTTAGCTAAATCTTCTGCAGTTGCACTAGTATTAGTTTTAATAAAAATAGAAATTTTAGAAAATCTATCAACTATAGCTAATATAGCATTGAAGTTATCTGATGGAGGTAATTGAGAAACGAAATCCATCAAAATTGATTCCCATGGTTTAGAGGGAATTGGAAGTGGTTGAAGCAACCCATACTCCTTGTGTCAAGGTATCTTGATCCTATTACATTCATAACAGGCTTTAATATAGGCCTTAATTTCCCTGTTCATTCCTGGACAAAAGAAATCCCTTCCTATTAGCTGGTATGTTTTATCAACACCAAAATGACCAGCTAATGGATAATCATGTCTACTTTTAAAAATCCATAACTTTATATCCTTATTGTCAGGTATGACTACTCTAATTTTGAAGACTAACAGACCTGATTCTATTCTGAATCTCTTGGCCCCTTGCTTCAATAGTATTTTGTCTTTAATACCCAAACAATAATCATCCTTTGATTGAGCTTCTCAAATGTTGTATAGTGGATTTTTAATTAATTGTATTGTCATTGAATTAAGTTGATGAGTTGTTAACATTGATTCATTGAAAATTGATTTCACATTTGCTGGAATCTTGTCAGCAAATGCCTCCTCCCGCTGCAGATTAATGTCATCCTGATGTGATAATATATCTGGAACTACACAATTTTTTCCTGGGTGGTAGGTAATAGTAAGATAAAATTCAGATAAGAACTCAGCCCACCTAGCCTGACATCTAGTTAGTACTTTGGAAGACATGAAGTATTTCAAAGCATCATGATCAGTTAGGATTTGAAAAGACCTAATTAGACTGGGAAGAAAAGAACACCATTTCTTAAGACAATGAATAATTGCTAATAACTCTTTATCATGAATTTCATAATTTAATTCTGCTGCAATCAATTTGCATGATTCAAACACAACAGGATGAAACAATTTTGTTTCAGGATTGAATTGGGATATTACCCCTGCTATAGCATAATTGCTAGCCATGGTTGGCACACTTGTTTCCTTGCTGGTGTCAATGTCTTGTTCTCCCCATGATATTTCTATTCTCCCTCAGCAACCTGTGGTGGATGGACATGTATGTGAAGGCTGGAAGACCCCACCCCATTTTGCCAACCCCCCCCCCCATTATCTGGACAATTGTGCTTGGTCATTCACCTTGGGTCAGCTGGGGAATTCCACTCCCTTTATATTCTTGAAAACCCTGCCCATCAAACCACAACCCCACAAGGATTAACCTCCCTTCTTCCCCCCCCCCCCCCCATGGCAACCCCATCTGTGTCCTCAAGACACCTGGTGCTCCCCCTGTTATCCTGTTAATTGCCCAGTAACCTAACCCATTATGTTCATTACTCCCCACTTGTACCTAGCCTATTAGTTAACCATGCCTTTATGCCCCTAGCTGGGTGAGATTGTAAGGAATAATAATAAAAGATGATGCATGACTCATGTGTGGCATGTGCAAGATCAGTTGTCACATTTTAAAACCACACATGAAGTCATGTTTTTCATGCAGGACATTGACACCTGAAGTGCAAACGTGACACCATTTTGCCTGTGGTGATGGTGTGTGAATGAGTTGGATAGGTAAAACACAAAAACCTGACTAAATAAATGTGGTTCATCAGGAAAAACAGTCAGAGCATGTTATATTATTCTTGGAAGAGGGAAAGTTGATGATAGAATAATTATTTTTTACAAACAGTTGATTTTTACAATTAATAGTGTATATTTAGTTAGCATACATCAAACCAACACAAATGGAATAGTGTGGATTTGAATTCAGTTACAAAAAGTTTTTTTTTTTTTTAGCTATATTATTACACTTCTTCACATTTCCCCTTCTATCCTGATCCCAGATGTTGCATCCCCACCCGTCCCCCTCAGGCATTAATTTGTTGTGGGTATATTTATCCTCACAGTTAGCTCACTTCCTCAGTGTGCTAATGCCTATCTTCAAGCCACTACGCAGCAATCTTGCAGGGCATCCTCATCTTCCCGTGTGGTCTGTTCAATTACGGCCTCTGGCGCAGGCTCGAACTCTTGACCTTGTGTGTTTTCTACTTCTGGCGGCATTTTGCACTAACCAGCTAAACTATATTAATGGATGCTTTTTACAACCGGGACTTGTATATATGCATCACTTTCAATTTGAACAGTTTCATATTTCTAATATTGCCGAGATACAAAAACTTGATCCAATCTTCTTGTTTTACCTGAAATTTTTCTTTCTCGTTACAGCACATGTTTGTTTCGCCAAGGCGCGCAACAATTACGTAACAGCTGTGAAACAGTTACGAAACAATTGTTTTTCGCATTTAAGACCCACCTAAGATCTTTAAGTGCCAAAAAAAATTGTTACTTAACTGTTGTGTAATCGTTGCGCTCCAAGACGAAACGAACATTTATTGTGATGTCTTGATCTTGTTACATTTATTTCTTTCAATAAGATTGTATATATAATCAATGTTTTCCAGGATGTCTTTTTTCTCACAATTCATATGATGTGTTGCTGATGAAACTTTTTGTGAGGTTCTTTACTGTGTTAAATTACAATCACACACACTTTTCTACCCTCTATGTGTGCATTTTAGTTTTAGTTCTTCTATTCCTGATCTTGTTGAGAGATTTAAAATTTGAGTTATTTTTAGTCACAAAAAGTTTTTTCTTTCTTGTATATTTTATGAATATTTATTACTCCTCCTTCTGCCGCGTTTTGCTAATCAACTAGCACTTTTTCACTCATCATTATGTGAGCTGATTCTTGCTCTTGTTGAGTGGCGCAGATTATCCCCATTACTATACTTTTACATCTCCCCTACTCAAATTCTATTGGGCGGGGATCGAACTCAGGACCGTGTACCATATAATCTGGATGCATTGTGTTACCAGTTAGGCTATTGTTTTGATACCAATTTGAACAGCAATTTGTATTAATACATCACACAAAACACCGATAAAGGGTTAATCTTGCTCATTGTCGCTTTCTTTCTACCCTTTTCTCTTCCGCTCGCCATCACCTCCACTAATAATACTAGCTAACAAAATTTGATTGTTCACCTCTGTCTCATTTTCTGATTCTTCTAAAACAACTCTTAAGCTCACAATCAACCTGAAATCTCTTTCAAACGTTAAACCTCAAACCTCACAAGAAGAAGAAGAAGACGAGAGAGGAAAGCAAAGTCAGAAATGATGATGCCTATTCCAGATCTCCGTTTCGAAATCACTTTTTTATCTACTCTTAGTTCATGTTTTCAACTAACAAAAAATGATGAACCAGAAAACCGAGTAGGATTAATAAAATATAGAACATCATCGGATTTTCGTAACGATCTTGATGTCGGTGTTAGTATTGGTGATGATAATGTTGAGAAGATGGAAGAGGAAGAAGAGGAGGAAAAGGATTTGATCAATAGGGAACACAATTATTTATATTTCGATCCCAGGTTTTCAGTTGATTGGAAAGCAGTGGCTTTTATAACTTTTAGAGATCAAGTTGAGTACTTTTATTTCTCTTCTTCTTTGATTTCTCTCTCCTTCGCTACCTTCATTTAGATACACGTATGTATCACACTGCTTATTGGGTATATATTAATGTTAATAATTCCACCAACTAAGGTCATATAAAGTCTACTCTCATCCCTACATCCACCAAAAAAAAAAAAAAAAAACTGTTGTTCTCCCACTTTTCAATCAAACTTTATCTCTTGCTACTTAGCTCTCCTCAATCAATTTTATAGAATCTTTATCAACCCAAATTTTGAATACAAAGCTAATCATAAACTAATTAAATCGATTCTCATCATTTCATTATATCACTGTTATATATATAATCATTCTTATCATTCTCTCTCTTTTATTCTTTCCTTTTTTTGTGGGGTGAATAATCATTGGGTGAACATTAATGGTCTTTATAATCGACTTGCCCATCTACCTATTCACCGATCGACACAACATTTTACCTACATACTACATGTGGGTGTGCGGGTTTGTGTGGGGGGACATATACGAATGGCTGAAAACACCAGGTCCTTTATCCACTTCTTCAGGGAGCAATGTGGGGATCAGCATCTTTATTATTAGCCATTATTTTACCAAAGATCACATCATCCACTCGTCCTAAACCATTATTAGGCTCCTTTTCTGATGATCATCGTGCAGAAGCTCGATCTCGTACTGATACTACTCCAACCACTTGGTGGCAAAAAGATTTAGGAAGTATATGGGGCGGATTAGAAGCAAATGTTGCATTATCATGAATCTTAAACACTTGATGGATGTATTTCAAAAGTATACCATCACAAAATATACTATACACAACAAACCTCTTTTCCTTAGAAAGATTTGACCAACTAAACTATACAATTTTTCCTACCTATTCAAAATATATTCATCTTTGATTATCATGACTCGCTTCAATTTCACATTCGCGCAATTTAACATATATATTATATAGCCAGAGATAGAGAGTGAGAGTTTTACTTTATCTTAGGTGATTATTTTTTCCACAAAAATGCAAGGCATCATCTTTCACTTAATTAAACGTTTTCCACAAAAATGCAAGGCATCATCTCTCACATAATTAAACGTGGCGTGCCTTTTTCCAATGACTATTGCCTCCAGGTGTTGGGCTAGAGTCAGTTGAAGATAAAGAAACTGAACGCTTGCGTGTTTGAGACTGATTGATATAAATATAATTATTAACATGATAGAAAATAGATTTATATTATTTCAGTCCATCAAAAATTTAGCTTGGAAAAAAAATTAAAATGAAGGTTGAACGTACTTGAGCACCTGATGAGTGGGGATGTTGATGATAAGAAACAATTTCGACTTCATTAACATTAGCAGATTCATTCAAATTGTTGGAAGGTTTTTCAGTCGTCAGATCCACTTCCGTTACTGAGAGATGATGAGTTTCTGATGAAGGCGGAAAGTGGGTTTGACTAGATGATTGAATTTCTTGTTCATGACTTCCCAACGGGGTTTCATCCAAATTTTCACTTTTTGAAGCCCCTGCTGTGCTATGAAAAGTAATTATAGACTGACCGGTTTCTTTTTCCTTTTTCCTTCGTAAAAATTTTGTTTCACTTTCAAGTTTCTCTACTTGCCGTTTGAGTTCAACCAAATGCAATGTCATGTTAACAAGTTTATCGTATTTTTCTAAACTTGAGCGCGTTGGCATGATCAAAGGTTTAGAGATTGACAATGGTGGTGGTTTGAGAATCGCCCCGGCCGCGCTGACTGTCAAGGTGGTAGTGGTTTGAGGAAGCATGTTGGGTGGATAATACATTGGAATGTGCAATTCAGAAAGCATAGCCAAAAGCTTGGGAACCATGGATGCCTTGGGTTGAGTGACTCTGGTGGAGCGGAGAGTGACTGACGGATAATGTGGAACTGGTGTGATGCCATCAAACCGAAATACACAGTTGATTTGATCAGCCTTCAACGTTGCTGGACTGAGTACTCGTTTGGGTTCACCAAATGGTGGATGAGTTGACAAATTAGGAGAAACGGAACTCAGGCCAGATGGACGTTCGATTTCATCGGTCCGCCTGCTTTTTCGTTGTTTTACAGATCCGCCAGGGCCCGATTTCGTTATTGAAGCGGCTGCTGTAACGGTGGATGAGGATGCTGTAGCTGCTGCTGTTCCTCGTTGGTTTGCCAAAGGAGAGACAAGTAGCTGATCAAGAGATTGGATCGATGGTCCGTTTGGTCTATTGCTTCCGATCAAAGGAAGCACATCGTACGGCATTCCAGCAATCATCTTCACCAGCTCATCCCGGTCTTGAGCTATTCGTACACGATTCTGCTCCATCCGACACATCTCAATCATCAACGCATGTTCTTCTGTCACTTGTGCCTTTGTCCGCTTGATCAATTCAAGCAAATGAGCTTTTCGTTCGGTTTCTCGTTGTTTGTCATAATAAAAGGATTGGACAAGTTGCTTCTTGCTCTCTGTAGATGAGGGAGGCAGCGGTCTTGCTTGGATGAGCTTTTGGCAGATGGTGTAGTATCTGTATTTGAGGTCCTCCATTGATCGAGCAGTGGCAGTCGGGTTACTGAGGGTGAATTCATAGCGATCGTAGACGACTGGCCACCTGACATCGTATGTATGTAGAAGGTCAAACAGATAATCTGTCTCTTCCTTGGACCATTGTGGATCACGGAGATAGGAATGGTACTCTTCTGCGGAATACTCATACATGTCTGGCTTTGCGTTGAATTGGGCAAACCGATAAGCTGGCCCTACAGAATGGCATGTTACAATGCAGAAGAAGAACAGTAAGCCTGGACTGACTCAAGATGAGAATATTCTGTCTTGCCCCTGCACTCACGTTCTGAATCAGAGCCATCGACACGTGTCCAATGCTTGAGTTGGAGAGAATCCTGTCGTCCAGGATTTGAAAAAGAGGCAGATTCCCACTTGAGGGCAGGCTGAGAGGAACGCAAGGCAGGGCTGGGGGCAAGTGGAAGAGAAATCGCGTTGTCGCCGATGAGAGCAGAGACAGACAGCCTGGAGGCAGAGGGAAGGCCCATGGATGAGGATTCGCCTCATTCCAGAAGTTATCCAGCACCACTCATGATTTTTATTTTTTGACAATTAACAATACACAACTAGATACACTACACCAATTCAACATTGTCAAAAATAACCATAAATACTGCTTAATGGCAATATTCCTCATTTCCTGTCCCTTACTTCCTCCCATCCAATTCTTCCCGCCACTGTTATCTCCAGTAAGGCGGACAGCTGCAAGTTGAAAATATTAGTTAGTCATCTAAACTTGTCTCCAGATTTAAATCAAAAACAAGCCACAAAACTCAACTCAGCTTTCACCAGTCTCCAGGCTTCATCAACTGCATCAACAATATCCTGCGGCAACGGCCCTTTTGCAGAATCAGCACAATTCAATTCAGTCTGTTTTATAGACGAAACACCAATAATGATTCCATCCTTTGGTCCGAGCTGCGAGTGGTGTTGTAGCCAACGAAGACCAACTGATGGTAAACTGATATCTGGATGATTTTTTAATTTGTCCTCCAGTTGGGACAATGCTTCAAAGTAAAGCGGTCTAAAATAACGCTCTTGGTACTAAACGGAATTAATCCATGAGTTCGATAGGGCTGTTCTGGCCAAAATTGACTTGGAACCCCAGATTCTCACTTACCAATTTCCCGAATTTACTTGAAGAATCAAATCGACTCCCACGTTCAACACTGTCTTGCGGAGTTTTAACTTTTCCAGAGAAGAACCCACCGGCTAAAAATGCACACAAGAATTCATAACTCATCAGCTTGTTATGGAAGGATTTGTTTATAGAAAAAATAATTTTACCAATCGGATTATATACTACTACTCGGAGGCCTAATGCACGACAGCAAGGAAACAACTACTTCAAAGATATTTAGCAAAGCGTTTGGAAAAAAAAAATAAGACAGGAAAAGAGTTGATATAAATGTGTCTAATATACTGACTTCTGGCTCGGCTGCTCTAGTTATAGCGTTATACATTCCTTGATAGATAGTCGGCTTGATGAATCCTTCTTTTTCACATATTCCACAGACAACTGCTACCTCCCAAGCAGCAAAATTGCTTAGTCCTAAAGCCTCAAACTTTCCTTCTTTGTATAGTTGATCGCATTCATGTAAAGTTTCTTTGAATGGTGTAGCTCTATCGGGTGCATGTAGATAGAAAACCCGAAGCTTTGGTACTTTTAAAGCCTGGAGGGACTTTGTAAGACTGTTTCGAAGGGCTTGGGGAGAATGATCACCAGGTTTCTGGATATATACAAAATAAACAATGATGATCAAATATTGATCTGTGGCTAAGAGCACTTGGAAGAGAACCAACCGAAGGGTAGCATTTGGAGTCAATAGATGTATTCGATAAGTCAACGTTGGAAAGAAGTTCCTCTGTCGTTCCTTCGCCATCTTTGATTCGCTACCATCATGTAAGAGCTAGATTGACCCTTAGCCAACCAATCCAAAGTACTCACACAATCGAGCAGTATCCAACTCAGTATGTCCATAAGACTTGAAGATATCAATCACCTTTTGAACACTTGGATGATCTGATATTCTAGTCAATCACATAGATAGAGAAAATAAAAAATCATTAGACTCATTTTTGGATTTCAAATTTATGTAATATATATGACTGTCTCAAACTCATCAATGAAGTAAACGAAAGAAAGAAATACCTTGCTACTTCTGTGCCCTCCTTGGCAAAAGTCATAGTGCTAGCCAAGGAAAGTTAAACATCAGCTGCCTGCCCACCATAACCATTACAAACCCAATTATGGTACTTGTAACTCTGCTTACCCAAGAATTAAAGGAACTCTTGCTTGAGTCATTGTGTGAGATGACTTCAACTGGGAAGCGATAAGATACAATTTACCCAGTTAAATGATATAAATCAATATTGAATGTTGAATGCCAGTTGTCAGATAACTTTAATTAAAAACAACGAAAATAAGAGCCCCCATTCCATAAAAAAAGCAACTTCACCTTCAACTTCTTCATTCTCTTTGTAATATAATAAAATCTGAACAATGCTTCAGATTGATGAGCTAAATACTACCCTGACCAAAAATTTAATTATTGTTTTTGTCTAGATGGTTATGAATTCTTCATTGACTGGCCAGCCCATACATTTCATGAACAGGTGTCATGATGTTCTTCCTTTTTTTTTATATTTTTAAACAAAATGGATTACGAAGATCGATGGTATTTATATATATCAGATAGACCTTACAATGTAAGCAAGAATTGAGTCATAATTTGCAAACCAGTTGCAAGTTGTGATAGCTCATCAAGACAAGGGTCAACGCATATCATGTTTTATTCATGAAATAATAAGGCGTATATATAAAATGACTCAAATAAGAAGATGATGTAGTGTAAACAGATGAGTGTAGTATCAGCAATTTTAAAGAGGTTTTGAGAGATAGAGCACCGGAAAAAAAGTTAGCACCCGTTAGCAGGTACCACTATTTTTTCATAATGAGAAAAATCTGAGTTGAGCACACTATACTCAAAATGACTCAACAAAATAGATGTACTTAATTGGCAGGTTTATACAATAGTGGAGTTTGACATCCTGTTCTGTAGTCAGGGAAAGTGATACTAGCTATCTGGAAGTGGGCAATCTGAGTGAAAGAACATAATATGAAATGACTATAAATAAAAGAACAAATAACGAAATAAAAGATACAAACAATCATGAATGAAAAGAACTAGCTCAAGATAATTTCAACCAGTTATCATAAGAATTCTCAATTTTTACTCATACTAGCATTAACATATGTCAAAACCTACTTGTTTCTGCAGCTTTTTTTTGTGACCTTTTTGGTGGTGTGGCAATTCAAAGACCAGATAATTTTAGAAAGATTGTTTCTCTGGGTAGAGTAAATTTCAACTGGCAGGCAAGTTGTTTTTTAGTACTTCTGAACAAATTGAAGTAAGATTATGAGTGGCATAAAGCACATATATATATAAATTAAGAAAAAATGGTTACACTCACAGGACTGAGCAACGCACAGAAAATTGACAATGTGCTTAGCATGAACCAATAGTTTCTTCTGACTCTTTCAACGATGTTAATTTTTAACAGAACAACATTACTTAATTTCACCTAACCATCTTTCTTGATTTCTACATAGAGGTGTCAAATATTGTAAATTTGCTATTAGAAATCTTACTATTTTTTAAATCCATCTTACCTTATAGTGAACCAATTAATTTTAGTGAAGTTCAGATTAAGACACTTAAAAATTAACTAAGATAACTAATGATTTGAGTCACTACACTCCAAGTAAGATATCTGTAATAGGGATATTCATGTACATGTTGGGGATATTCTAACGAAAGACATAAGCCCAAAAAAACAAGTATAAGAAATATAAGTGTGATAAAAATGCATGCAGACTAGGAGTGCATCAAATATGTACACTACCCAGAAAGAAGTCTTTTCAATTTTTTTATTTAACTAAAAGTCACAGTCTCTTAATCTGATTATCATATGGCTATCTATGATAATCAATTTTGGGCCCTAGATTCAGAATATGATATAAAAACTTCAAAAAATTGAATGGTTTTTTCTTATTTCAATAGTTTTTTTGGTCACCCTATAATCAAGATGAAACATTATACATCCAAGAGGGGTCATATTAGCATGAGAGAATCGCCACAAAAATTAATTGAAAAATACAAAAAAGAGTGAGCAATAAATGTTGATAATTTGTGAAGAAAAGAAGAAAAAAAGTTTGGGACATATAGAAGAAGACTCACCATATGCAACGTCCTTGTAGGGATCTGGCAGTGTTTCATTAGCACTCTTGATTAGATCAGACTGAGTGGGAGGGAGACTGTTGTTGGCCTGAGTGCAGAGCAAAAAACATAAGAGAAATGGGGGTGGAATTATAAGCTTGCTTAGAATTGACATTTTTGAGTTTTTTGAGGTATTTGTGAGCCAGAAAGAGCCTGGGAAAGATGGTGGTTAGTGGCAGTACATATATGAAAAAAAATTGTGAGAACTTCTTTCTGGGTACTGTTATGGGAGGCAAAATTTTGTCACATTTTCATTTCAGGTGGCAATGTCCACATTCAGAACAAGAAATTGTGTCTTGTAATAATGTGGGACAACTAATCATGCACCTTTTACACAAGAGTCATGCCTGATGTCACACATGTTGCTTGTAGGGGGATTTAATTGACTAGTGCAATGTGTGTAGGATGTATGTATTGCAAGACAGTTGCTTGATTTCATGTCACATAGTTTATGCATGACATGAGATCCTGTAAGGTGTCATGTTTCATTATGGAACATTGCCACCCAAAATGCAAATGTAACACAGTTTTTCTCACAGTGTGTACTTTGGGGCACATCTTTGTTTGTACCAGAGGAGTGGCACCTAGTACAGTGGCTGAAAGATAAAAGCCATCACTTTTTATGCATAGGCTTTCCTTTCTTCTTTGTTGCAAACACAATTGCCTCAATACCACATGAAATTTCAACAGACGCTATAAGCCTAGAAAGAATTAATACAAGAGCCACAAATTAAGTTCTTAAACCTTAATATGAACCTTTTTTTGACAGTAGAATCATATTTGTCAAAATCTCAACTCTCAAATAGTGCAAAAACACTGTTAAATCATGCAAAAAACTGCATGTGTGATAGGATTTAGGTAGAGAGGCAAGGAGGAGGAGTGCTATGGGCACTATGCATTGTAATATATGGGAGAAAGGGATATTGTATAAGGGGGTTTTATGGGGCAAGCGCTGTGCAGTGTTCCTCATTGGACAACTTATATAGTAATCCAGTTACTTCTTAGTCTTGAAAGTTTGTAACCCTCACTGTTGGTAGCCCTAATATAGTCAGTCTAGTTAGTCTCACTGCTGTATCAGCATAGTCAGTCCTGTCTCAGGCTACTACCAGAGCTAGTAGTAGTAGTCTGCCCTCTTAGGTCTTAGAATCTTGTCCAATCTATAACCAGTGCACTACAAAAGAATCATGAACCCTTCAGATCAACCCAATTCAGCACTTCTTACTGCAATGCAAGGGCAGATGGCACACTTGAAAGAAAAAAATTCCAGGCTCATGAAATGTCTAGTGGAGGAAAAGCCCTCATATTTCAGCACCACTGAAGCAGAGATGGATGCTCCTGAAGCTGAAGTGCATTTACCACCTATCAAAGGCCCAAAGATTGTAGTCCCAGCAATCTTTGATGGAAAGTGAGGTCCTGGGGAAGATCAGTATGCATTTCAGGTACATCTCTAGGTCCTTCTGAATGGTCAGTGATTCCCAGATGAAAAATCAAAAATTTGGTTTGTAATATGGTACCTCACAGATGAGGTGGCATTCTGGGCAAGGCCAAACACCAACAAGCTCTGTGGGAACCACATTAATGTTTTTCTTTTCTATATTTATATATGTTAATTTTAATTTAACTTAAATATTTTTCTTCTTCTTCTTAGTCACAGGAGTGTGACCCTGACATGGCCACAACCTCAGAGCATGCTATAAATAAGTTACAGCATAAACACTCAGAAGCAGAGAATGTGTCAGAGTTCCAGGGACTTGCCAGTTATGTTACAGCATGGAGAGAAGGAGCACTCAATATTCACTTCAGGAATGGGCTTTCACCAAGAATCAGGAATGCCCTAATCAGTTTTCATTGTCCAACCTCCCTCCAAGTGCTCATGGAGCTGGCAATTCAGATTAATAATGAGTTTACACATTAGTGCATGAATGGTGGGAGTGGCACTTGTCACTGGAACAACTATTCACCATCAAGTGGGTCCAGTACTTGAGACCCAAACACCATGGATATTGACACAAAAAATTAACAAGGAACTGGTGGGAGGAGAAGGCTTTCAGATAAAGAATACCAAAGGCACATGAGAAAAGTTTTGTGTTTTAGGTGTGGAAGTAGTGGCCACTTGGCAAGAAATTGTAGAGGGAAAATCAGGGTTAGTGAAGTGGAAGATAACACAGAAAATGCACAGGTAAAAGACATTGCTCAAGAGTGAGTGTTATGCCCTCCCCAAGAATACTAAAGGGAGAGGATAAGGTAGAACTGGTAGATGAATTATAAGCATTTAAGCCACTTGAAGTAAATGATGATTGTATTATACTGAACTTAAATTTAATGACCCTTGATTCCAAAAAAAATTTACAAGCCTTGCTGGACTATTGGGTCACAGACTGTTTTATTTACAATAAGTTTTTACAGAGGAATAAAATGAAAAAAAGTAAATTGGATAACCCCAGGTGTCTAATTATATTTCATGGATTTCCTGGTGGGGGAGTAGAAGTAAGAGAAAAGGTTTTTTGCAGATTCTGATGTTTTGGAAGAGAATCTCAGTGCAAGGCATATGCAAAAAACCTGAAAGATCAGTATTACATGGCTGGACCAGTACAACCCAGAGAGGAGATAAAGAGTGCCAAGAGGAGGAGAAGGTGCAAAAAAAGATGGGTGAAAGAAGAAAATGGATAGGTGGATGGCACAGATATAGAATTGGCCCACTGGCCCCTCTGGGAAGGTCTTCTGGTGTTCTATAATCATCAGTACACTTTCCACAAGAGCTGACACTTTCTCTTGATGTTAAGTTTCAGGACTTGGAGGGGGCACTGGGGGAAGGGGAAGAACTGGAATGCAATGCAACAGAATGGAATATATTTTCCAAGATTTAAGCCAAGGTCCATTCTTCAAATCCAACAAGAAGCCTCATGGGAATGGTCCCTAAAGCCTATTGATAATTCTCACAACATTTGAAGATAGAGGAGTTAAGACTCTTTCACCTCACCAACTGTAAAACTTTTCTATCACCACACAATATGGGGGGCGGACTTGCTAGCAAGTCCGCAACCTTGGACCCAAACTCACCATAGATTGAACACACATTGAGCTATTGATAAAGGAACCATACAATCAGGGATGAACACCACTCAGCAGAACAGTTTTAGGTGGGTGTTCAAGTAGAGTTCAGTATGGGTTCAGTCTGAGTTCAGTCTGAGTTCCATCTGAGTTCCATCTGAGTTCAGGTTGAGGACTTGCTAGCAAGTCCACCCCCTATATTGCGTAGTGTATTGATCTAATTCCAGGTTAAACTCCTGAATTAGGCACACAATCCCATTTTCAATCTTGGAAACAGCTGTGCTGAAAGAGATAATTGATGAAAATATAAATAATGGTTTCATCCAAGAATAAAAATCTTCATGAGAAGCCCCTGTAATCTTTTCAGCTAAAAATGACATGTCACTGAGACCATGCATGGATTTCCAAAGTTTAAATGTGCTGAATGTTAAAACTAGATACCCCCTTCCTCTGACTAGTGAGTTTATTGAAAGTTTTTAAGGTTCAGAGATTTTCACATTCCTAGATCTTAGGGCATGTTACCACAACATACATGTGAAAGAAGGAGACAAAAAAAACTGGATTTCTGCACTAAATTTTTTCATTTTGAATGGTTGGTAATTCCATTTTGTCCATGTAACACACCTTCCACTTTTCAACACTTCACCAATAGCATCTTCAGAGATAGAATAAAGATAGATGTGTCAGTGTATCTAGACAACATCTTGATTTACTCCAAATCAATGGAGGAACATCAGATACATGTGAAGGCTTGTTTTCAGCACTTGAGGAAGGCCAAAGTATGATCAAAACTAGAAAAATGTGTCTAATCACAAAGTGAAATCCCCTTTCTAGGAATGATCATTTCAATGGATAGAGTGCTTATGGACCAGGAGAAAGTAAAGGCAGTAACAGAATGGCCAACACCAGAATAAGTAAAGGGGTTCCTGTCATATTTAGGCTTTTCAAATTTTTACAGCCACTTTATTAAAAATTACTCCCACATTTTCTGACCACTGCACAACCTCACAAAGAAGGAAGCCAAATTCATTTGAACAAGTGGCCAAAAAGATGTGTTCAACTACCTGAAAAAGACAGTTTTTGACAGCCCCTATCCTTGCAATACTAGACTTAATAATTAAATTTGCCCTAGAATGTGATTGCTCATACATTGAGCTTGGCACAGTATTATCCCAATATGATGCCAAAAATATCTTACACCCAGTAGCATATTTTTCTTTTACACTTCTAGGCACTTAATGGAACTATAAGATATATGATAAGGAGATATTGGAACTAGTAGAGTATGTATGCACCTGGTGCCACTATTTGAAAGGAGGACCACACCATTTACAATTTATTATATACGCAGATCAAAAAAAAGTGGAAGCCATACTGACCACTAAAAAGTTGACTTGCTTTCAGGTGCTCTGGGAAGAGCTGTTAAGAAGCATTAATTTTGTTTTTCAATTCCAAAAAGGGAAGAAAAGTGGACAAACTGATGTGCTACAACAATGCCCTGACTTGAGCCCAGAGCCAAACCAGCTGCATAGTGTTGGTGCAACCTTATTGAAGGGGGATCTTGAAGAGAGGGTAATTCTAGATGAGGTGGAATTTTAAGATGAGGATTTGATGGCATAGATAAGGAGGGGGCAGGAAAAAGATGAGGGAGTGCAGGAGTTGGTGAAGGTGATTTTATCTAAGGAGGTACTGGTAAAGAAGGGATGGGAAGAGTATCACTTGGAATGGGAAGGGGTTTATTGGAATGGGAAGATAGTTATTCCAAATGATGAAGAGCTCAAGAGGAAGGTGGTCATTTCAAGGCACAACTCCCCAATTGCAGGGCACCCAGGACTTCTGAGGAGGGTAGAATGAATGAATCACAACTTTTAATGGAATTACATGAAGGCATATGTTAAGAGCTATGTAAAAGCATGTGACTATTTCCTGAGGAGCAAAGTTGGCCCAACAGTTATTCAACTTATCTAATTAAGAATACCCAGGAATCCATGGAATGAAATCTCTTGTGATCTTATAGTGGAGGCACCTAAGTCTCAAGGGAATAATTCTATCCTCACAGTAGTTGACAGCTGCACCAAGTGGGCCCCTTTTGTCACCACCACTTCCAATTTTAAATAAGAGGTTATTTCAGGCTTGATGGTGGCAGCTTCCTGGAAGTTATATGGATTTACTGAAAGTATAGTATCAGACAAGGGTAGTAATTTTAAATCTAAGTTGTTGAAGGAAATGTATGAGCAAATAAAAATTAAGCCCATGTTCTTAACAGCAGAAAATATGAAGACTGATGGGAAATATCAGATAGTGAATAAAGAAATTAAACAATACTTGCGCCATTTCATTAACTATCAGAAAGATGATTTTGCAGCTGATACCATTGGCTTAATTCTCATATAATCTCTGTAAACATGCTGCAACAGGTATGACACCCTTCTACACCAACTATGGATATCACCCAACATTCTCAATTGTAACTTCATCCTTATTTCAATTTCCAGAGGCTGAATAATGGATTCAGATATTACTGAGCATACATCAAAAATTAGAAGCAGTGCTCAAATTATCTCAACAGTCAATGAAGTACCATCATGATAAAGGGAAAACCCAGAAGTAGGCACAAATGGAAGGTGAAAAGTTTTGGCTAAGCTCAAAATTCCTTTCCACACTATACCCAAGTGTCATACTATATCACAAGAATTTAGGCCTGTTTAAGATAAAGCACAAAATATATGAATCAGAATACAAATTTGAAATACCAATTTAAATGAGATAAGTGCACCCAGTGTTCAATTTTGTATTACTCACAAAGCGCCAAGAAGATACAATACCAGGGTGCCCAGAAGAACCACCAGTGCCTGTTTATGTAGGAGATTAAGAGGATTTTGAAGTAGAAAATATTATTTCCAAGAAGGTTTACAGGGGAAAGGTTCTGTATCTGGTGAAATGGAAAGGTTATGGAGTAGGAGATAGGTCTTGGGAACCAGTAGAGAGCTTAGATAATACTAAGGTAAAGGTGAAAGAATTTGAGAAGGGGAGCAGGGGGAAGGAGGGGTAAAAGAGGGGGTAATTTTAGTATTTGGGTTGAGAAGTGAGGAGGAGGAGTGCTATGGGCTCTACACATTCTAATATATGGAGGAAAGGGATATTGCACAAGGAGGTTCTATGGGGAAAGTGCTGTGGGGTTTTCCTCATTGGAAAACTTATATAGTAATACAGTTAATTATTAGTCTTAAAAGGCTGTAACCCTCACTGTTTTTAGCCCCAAAATAGTCAGTCTAGTTAGTCTCACTACTGTATCAGCATATTCAGTCCCATCTCAGGATAGTGTAAGTGCTAGTAGTAGTAGTCTTCCCTCCTAGGTCTTAACAATATGGCAAGTACCCAGAAATTTATCACATTATTTTTATCTTTGCTTACTCAATATTTATCAATTTTTTGCTTGCTAGTATTTCAATTTTTATTTATTATCTAACTATTCTCTCATATTAATTTCACCCTTTTCCAAAGCCTGTTTTACCATCTTAATCCTGAGATGTCTCACAAAATTTTGAATTCTGAAACATTGATATTTTTTTCTTATTTTGAGTTTATAATAAAATTCTAGAGGCAAAAGTTAAATATTTTACATATACATATAATTATATAGTGTAAAATACACAGGGGAAAAAATCCCTGAACTAGATGTCACTGAAACAATTGTTTCTTTTGTCTTAGGGTGCAACAATGGGGAAAAAATTATTCAACAGTTATTTAAAAATTTTTTTTAGTAGTTAAAGGTTGTAAGTTGATCTTAGGTGAAAAAAACTGTTTTGTAACTGTTGTGCCCAATTTCAAAACAAAAATTTGTGGAAGTGAGAATTGAGTTAACAACTTTTGCACAAATGATGTGCCCCATGGTGAAACAAACATGCACTGTTTTGTTAGGGGGGATGTCAAAGTTAGAAAATCCGTGGTTAATATAAAGACTCCATTTCTATCCCAAATCAGCTATTCCATACCAACTCCAATTTTTGATTTGTCTTTTTCTTTCTTTCTTCAGCTTTACACTGCAAACAATTTTCATTACACTGTGGTAGACAAAATATGGGTAGGCCTTTGGAGAGCATATTTGGGGGTATATGGTATGTATGGTATAGTTGGGGTTATGGTGTTGTTTTTGGTATTTTGTTGGATGTTAGATGATTAGTTTTATTTTTAGAGGCTTAAGATAAAGTCATTTATTATGTCTCGGCTTAATGCCCTTTTATTATCTTCATTTTGGTATGTGTTATGTGTGATTAGCTTGCTTTTACATGTAGTTACTAATGTTTGTTGTTTTAGACAGTGTTTATGGGTTTTTTGGGCATTTAAGGGCCTAAAAGCGGCCCACCAGCCTGTGTGCATGGAAGCCTCTAGAGGCACTTTTATGCATGTAGAAAGTTGGGAGAGCTGCATTTGGCTTGGAAAAGGCCAGGGTGGTCTGTGTGTGAGATAGGGAAGCAAGTTCAAGGACATTCTAGTTTATCATCAACCATCTGGTATATCTGGAATCTTGGTGCTTCACCCTTTTGTGTGGTTGTGGCATCTTTTGGCTGGGTTGTGAAAAGGTTAGTTCTTACTTGACCTCAACTCTTGTCACTGTTTTCTCTGGTATAGTCTTGCAAGCTATATCAAGTATCATTGCTGTCTCTGGTGTAGCTTTGCAACCTGCATCAAGTATATTGCTTTCTCTGATGTGGACATTGGTCTTCATTTCAGTTTTTTGGTCTGGTAGTCTTTCTGGGGACTACTCTCTTGACTGGTCAGGCAGTCAAGTGTGTTGGAAAGGGGGACTGGAAAACAACTCTCCAACTTTCTTCAACAGGTCTATCTCACTTGTTTTCTAAAGAAACAGAGGGTTTTCTCACTGGTTTTCTGCCAACTCCCTTGGTCAAGGCCTATAGCTAGCAAAATAGGATTTTCTACAATGCCACAATCATATACATGTAAAATTTGGTTAATTTTTTCATAATAAATACATAGAAATATTTATTACTCCTGGAAATCAATAATAATTTTTATGTATTGGCTACACTTCTGTTATGCAATGTGATATAAAAACAAATTTGGTAATGTGTCTAGTTCAGTTTTTGATTTTGAGGTATGTGTAAGTGTATGCTAGTATCTAAGTATGATTTATTAGTAAATATTAACGGTCCAACTACTTATTGATAAATGATTTAGTGATTAAACCTCAAGGGAAGATAAATAAAATAGTTATGCTCAGTGTTAACTCACAATATTTGGATTGGTGCATGCTAGTGGTGGAAAATAGGTTAATAAAATAAAGTTATAGCTAATAAAAAGATAATGTCAATTTATAAATGCTTTATAATATATTTCTATATGATAATAATTGTTTTATAATGTTAATTTTAGTTGTAGTAAGTAATTGATGTCCAATAACCCATCAGATCCTCCCTTACTTATACCAAAATCCACTGGAGTGCACAGACCTTCAATTCAGATGATGTCACTGCTCTCCCCAGAAATTAAAGCACTTTTAGGGCTCATCACCTCCCCATGGCATCTACTTCAAGCATGTTCAACACCTACTCCTCCAGTAAGGACCCTCCATCACAATTAATGATATCATAAGCCCATACCATAAATAGAGAAAGCAGATAAAAGCAGATACCATAAAAAACAAGTTAAAAAACTCATACAAAGAGTATATTATGAAACCCAAAGTATATGAAGGAACCAAATAAACTTTCCAATCCACCAATAACATCCCCAAGCATCCATAATAACCCAGAAATAATATCCCAGCCCATAAATCTGTAAAAATCCATCAAAGGAAGAAGATTAAGTTGTCCAAACTGGATATATGCACCTGAAAAAGGTGTATATGATTGTTTAGGCTTCTTGAGTACATTGAATATGTCCATATGACCTAAAATAAGCAGAAAAATAAAGATTATAGGCTATTTAGAGGTAAAAACTTGTTTATAGACCTATACATACATAATATAACTACATATTTCACTGAATATGAGATTTATATATATATATAAGCTTATGTATGTCTATAATTAATTAATATCACCTAAGATAAGTATATTATGACTCCATTAACACCTCAATAAGTATTATAAGGCTATGGATGAGCTTTTAAACTGATATAAGTCATTTAATAGTGTGATAAATATATATATAAGCATAATAACCATATATATAAGCATAATGACCATATATGTAAGTATTATGACCATACATTTTCTTTATAAGCTTAATGTAATTATGGCTATCTTATTTTAAGCATAAGAAATAATAAGTCCTGGCAATACCCAGGCTGACACTTTCTCATCCAAAAAAAACAATAAAAAATGTTAAGACATTTTAATTAATAAGTAAGGAGTGAATAGAAAGATAATTTTTTTAAAATTTCTATAATACATATACTGAATTTTTAACAGTATTATCTGCTTTTAAATTTTTCAGGAGATTTTTAAGATCAGAGATTTCATTTTCTGGAATCTACTGGTCATATTCACTTGATTTATTTTTAAACCTTAATGGATAATCAACTCCCTTTTCTTTTGTAAGGTTTCTCTTTTTAAGTATCTCTTCAATTTCTGCTTTTTTAACTATTTCTTCAGGTTGCTGTTTATGCCTTCCTGATCTTCTTGGAAATACAGCAGTATCATTAGAATGGTATGGTTTTATAAGAGAAATATGAAATAATGGATGTTTTCTATCATATTGTGCATATAGAATAACTTCAGCAGCATTGTTTTAAACCATCTTTTTTACTAAAAATGGTCCAATGAATGGATCTTTCAATTTAACATTACCATTTAAATTGAAATGTAGTGTATAAATAAGGACATCATCACCCTCTTTGAACATTTTCTCTTTATGGTCTTTATCCCATATTTTATTCTCATACTCAAATGCCTTATTTATACATTCTTGAGCATGATTTCTGCATAATTTGTGCATCTGAAGAAAAGATTTTTTACCTGGATGGATATCCAATCTAGTTAATTTATTAAGAGTTTTAGCAGGGGTATTAGGTACATAACCCAAACATAACTCAAATGGCTTTTTGCCAGTGACAGAATGTACTGTACTATTGTATGCAAATTCTAAACCTGGAATAAGGGTTACACAATCATGAGTGAATTTTTCATTGTCTTTAAAGTCAATACCAAAAGCACAATATCTTCTTATCATATCTAATAAGGTTTGTATCATTCTTTCTGATAGCCCATCATTTTGTGGATGGTGTGCTGTAGAAAGTTTTAATTGACACCCTGAAACATCCATAAGTGATGTCCACAACTCAGAAGTAAATTTAGGATCTCTGTCTGAGAGTATTTCTTTTGGTAATCCTGCTATATTTAACATTTGTGTCCACCATAAAAAAGCTAAGTTGTTTGCAGAAACCATTTTGTGGGTAGGAATAAATTTACACATTTTTGTAAATCAATTTACAATTACCCAGAAGGAGTTATAACTCTTATTACCTGCTATTGGAAAACATGTTACAAAGTCCATCTTAAGTATTTCCCATGGAGATTTTGGCTACTCAAGTTTCTGTAACAAACCAGCTCTTTTTCCTGTTAATATTTTATATTTTTGACAAGAATCACATGTCTCAACATATTTTTGAACATCATCAGACATGTTAATCCACCAAGCTGTATTTTTTACTCTGGTAAATGTTTTATGGAAGTCAAAATGACCTGCTAATATATCATCATGACATATACTAAAAATTAAATCCTTCATTAAAGGGGAAATTAAAATTGCATTACTTAATTTTTTCTGTAATATATAAAGCCATCCTCAATGGAAAATTTTCCTTTTTCTAATGCTTCCCTATATTTTGGTGGTAATGTTTTTATTAAAACACTCATTAAAGCATTAGATGGATCATATAATATCGTAGTAAGTTTACTCAAGTCAGGATCTGAAGCATAATTATCAAGAATTGATTGCATAAATTCATCCTCAAGATCTAAATATGAATTCCATAAGTGTTAATAATATCTGTTTCAGGAACATAAGTAGGATTATCATAATTATTAGGTAGAGGTACTCTAAATAACAGATCTACATTAGAGTGTAAAGTTCCTGATCTATGTGTAATAGTCATCTGTCCTCTATATTCTTGTACAGAAAAGTTCAGTCTAAACATATGCCTATTAGGGGTTTTCATGTTTAAGAGTGACTTAAATTCACTAAAGCTAGTTATTAAATCAAATTTTTGGTCTTCAAGGTAATAATGTAGCTTCTTAAGAGCCCATGCTACTTCCAAGAATTCAAGTTGAGTAGCAACCTATTTCAATTCACTACTTCTTAGAGTACGTGAAATATAGCAAATTACTACTTCTGACATTTTTCCTTCAATAAGTTGTTTTTGATGCAAAAAAGCACTCAAATCAATAAAACTTGCATCAGCATACAAGACAAAAGGTAATAGGAAATCTGGTAATCCCAAGATGGGGGCTTTAATTAAATATTCTTTCAAATTATCAGAAGCCTTTTGTCTTACATTATTCCAAATGAAAGATTCTGATATCTTTATCAGTGTGGTCAATGGTTCAGAAATTAATTAGTACTTCTTTATATATTGTCTATAATAAACACACATACCAAGAAAATATTGTACATAATTTTCATTTTGAGGAATTTAAATATTCTTGATTTCAGCCACCTTATTTTGGTCTACACATATTTTTAAGCCAGATACAAGATGACCAAGCACTTATGAAGACTAAAACCCAAATTCACATTTTTTTAATGCAAGGGTGATTTTTATTTCATCCTTCGTCTTTAATAACTTCATTAAATGGATTAAGTGTTCATCATATGTCTTATAGAACACTATGATGCCATCAATGTATACCATTAACCATCCTTCAATCATTTCATTAAGGAATGTTAAATCCTTTAACTTCTGAAATACTGAAGAAGATTTTTTTGGTCCAAATGAGATCCTGACATATTTATATATTCCCATATGTGTTTTTATCAACAAAAAGTTCTGTGAATTCTTTTCAACAGGAATTTGATGGTACCCTTTATTTCCATCTAGGCAAATTTTGTATTTAGTGCCTTTAAGGGTAGCATTTATAGAGGAAATCCTTGGCAAAGGGTAGATATCGTCTAATTTAAATGTACTTAAAGCTCTATAATCACTGCACAGTCTTGTTTTATCTTGTTCATAAGAAATTAGCACTGGTGATATCACACAATATTTTTGTGTAGCTTCAACCTTTTCAATAATTTTCATGTTTAACAACATTCTAATATTATCCTATATGTCTTTTCTCTTCATTGGTGAAGCAGGGTATGGTTTCTTTTCAAGACCAGCAGGAATATTATCCATTTCACAGGTTAAACTAATTTTCATCTCATGATCTTTTACAAGGCCAAGTTCATTCGTCTCGTGTGCAAAAGCCATTGGAAATGCTTTAATTAAGTCCAAAATATTTTTTTTCTCAGTTTCACTTATCTGAGTTACAAATGATGCTTTTGAATTTCTGTTTCCAAAAGTTCCATCTCACTGGATTCTCTTCCTTTACAAGGAATATCTATTACTGACTCAATGTGTAAGACTGTGTTAAAAGAATTTATTTTAAATTATCTATTACCATTCATGCCAATTGTAAAATTATTATTAGCAGGGTCTAATTTCACACCAAACCTTTTCAGAATGTCATTACCAATGATAAAACAGCTACTACAATTAGTATTGTCCATTATTACAAAGTCACAAGTTATTCTAACATAACCATGTTGATTTTTAAAGAAAAATGCAGCTCTGTAACTACCAATTGGGTGTATTACTGATCCAAAATCTCTCCAATTGTTACTTTGAATGGGTTCAAGATTTGACTTATACTCACTATCAATTTT
The DNA here is from genome assembly GCA_030280995.1 of Hemileia vastatrix. NCBI lineage: Eukaryota > Fungi > Basidiomycota > Pucciniomycetes > Pucciniales > Zaghouaniaceae > Hemileia > Hemileia vastatrix. Next base: position 3,034,414 of record JASXTE010000003.1, on the reverse strand, counting down.
CTTTAATATATTTGTAGAAACAACAGAACCAGCAGCTCCTGTGTCCAATACTATATTTACATTTTCTCCAGAAATGATAGCTGCAACCATGATAGGTGACATTCTTACGTTGTCAGCTTATCAATCCTTAATGAGTTCAGAATCTTCAAAATTCATTAATGATACATTTGAGTCCATGCTTAATATTGGATTTTAAAAGATGGACAAATCATCTTCTGACATACAGACCTCATTTTCATCACTATATGAGATATTACTGTCATAATCACTTGAATATTTACTTTTTTCTGTTTAATTTTCAGATTCTTGCTTTTTTTCAACAATATTTATATTTTTCTCACATTTGTGACATTTAAACTAAGACTTATTACACTTATAACAAGTATTAGTGTCAGCCAGGCTATACCAGGAGCCCAGTAAATGTTATGTCAATTTACTGGAACCAAAAGAGGGCTTAAAAATATGCTTATTATGTATATAAATTAATATTATATTGCATAATGAAATGATATAAGTATTTTATTAAATATATATAAAATAAGTATTATATTAATTTCATTATTATATAAATTATATATAAATTTAGATTAAGCATAATAAATGTTATATTCTATAAATAATGGCGCATTTTTATGTATTTAATAAATATAAATTAATAATTAATTAATTATTAACATATATTATAATTATAAGTATAAAATTTACTTATAATGTAATTAAACTAATTAATTAACTTTATATATTAAATAAAACCTTACATATGTTATTAAACAATAATATTGGACGCTTTTTTGATTCCTAATTGTGTCATCAAAATATTAAACAAGTTATAACACTTATTTAAATATATTATTAATGTTTTATTCTAAAAATTAGTAATTTTGTTATAATAAGTATTTATTTTAAATTAAATTACTTATTGCACTAATAAAAGTAATTAAAATAATTGATTATTCATTTTTTATACTAAATTAATTAGTTACATTATTTTTCGCATGTTAAAATAAGTTATTTTTCATGTTTCACTTAAATTGGTTATTATTTAAAAAGATTATAAGACATGTTTTAAATTAAATTAATTAGTTTTATGTGTCTCAAACTTATTTAATTAATCACTAATTTTATGGTAACTGTTTGGGATTAAATTGGTGGATATTTAGGCTCTAACTCGTGTGTTTTAGTTAATTGTGTCATATTTCCCCTTATACTTACTCAGAATCATTTAATTGTTATTATATTTTTATTACTCTTTGTATATACTTTATAATGATGCTTCAGAGGGCCCCTTGCCTATATAAAGGCCTTGGGTAACCCCCTGTAGCCTCACCACTTATTATACACTCAACTTAACTACAATTTTAAATAATATATGTTTATTTTATTTTTTTATTAGAATTATAAATCTAAATTAAAACGTAAATAAATTATTAAAGGTTGCAATAGGTCTATTAATAATAGTAAGTCTTTGCAGCGCATTGGAAAAAAACTCTTATTTAAATAAATATATTATAATTTAATAACCCTCACTATTGTGTCAAGTCCCAAGAAATACTTGTTGCCTTTTCTTTTAGAATAATTAATTTTTTTTATTATTTTATTTCTTTACCTTTTGTAACCCTTTTACTCTATTTCCTCCTCCTCTTCTCTGTTCTTTCTCTTTTCTTCTCCTTCTTCTAGACGACCTGCCGATAATTAGTCTTATACATTTTATGTACTACAGGTGCAGTAGGTTTTTTCTGCTTTTCCTGCAGTGGTTTTGAATTCTGATTTTTTACAGGTTCATTATTCTGCTTATAAGTGGTGTTCCTTGCTTCATACTTATAGTTTAAAAATATTTCATTACAAATATTATTAAATTCAGAGTATTCATAAACCATTAATGTTCTAGCTACAACAATTTCTCTGACAGATATAGGTAATTTATATATTATTTTATTTTTACTTAAGTTAAAATCAATAATTGGCTCAATGGCTTTTAATATTTTATTTCATTCATTAAAAACAACATAGGTTTGTCACCATTCAATGGTTTCATCTTTTTTTATCATATAATCTTTTCTGAGTTAGTCTGAATTTAGAATCTCCAAATTGTTTTTTTTAATCTGGTGTTTCCATTCAGCCCAAGGGTAATCTTTACCCTTACATAAAACAGCTTCAAACCATAATAAAGCAACATCCTTAAATAATGAAATTAGTTTTGAGGTAATTTTTTTATCTGGTAACTTATATGAGAATTGTAAATTGTCAATTCTTTGAATAAAATGTTTCCAATCAGAGCTGGCTTCCCCATCATAAGTTGGGTACTGGTCAATTTTTGGAAAATTCTTCTGATTGGTTTCAATCTCACTAATCCTGGGAAAATTCAATAACTCATTTACTTGAGATAAATGGTATTGTATTTCCTCTTGTACTGATTTGTGAATTAAATTTGTTTTTTCAGATTTGACACTTCCACCAGATGTTTTGATTTTTGGTGGCAATGGGAATGATTGAGTATCATTTTTGCAAATGAATGGATTATTATTATACTGTGTATACTTATGATTATCCTGATTCATTAGTAGATTGGCAGTTTCAATCTCAAACTTAGTTAATCTTTGTAACAAATCAGAGACATTTTGATTTTTTTTTGCAAAAGATAGCTTTGTTCTTGATTCATATTTCAATAAATGTGCTTCATACAAATTTTCTAACTCACAGAATTTGTTTCAAAGGTCACTATATTTATTACTTAAGGAATCATATTTAAGAGTTAGATCCAAGTTTTCTTTCTCTAATTCTTTATTTCTTGTATTCAGTTGAGAAATATTCAATTCTAAGGACAAAATTTTATCACTTGTGAGCTTAATTTTCTGTTCCTCACACTCAGTCATTCTATTCCATAATCCTGAAACAATTCTATGCACAGTTAGATTTTTGTTAAAATACTTAACATCTTCCTTCTCAAATTCTTCACTATTTTTTGAAGCTCTCATTTCACTAATAAGTGGTAACAACTGAGGTTTAACTGTATTATTATCATAAATAGTACTATTGTTATTGACAAAAGATAAATCAGGTGTATCTACATCAAAACCCAATTGTCTTAAGTCCTTCTTAATTTTCTGGAAAGATTTAACATCAATTATATTACATGAACTATTATCATTAGTGTTTTGTGAAATCTGAGAAGTCAATCTACTTACTAAGGGATAGGAGCAAGCCCTGATTTTTGGTGCTTTTGCTTTGGCTTGTAAGGGTCAGTTGAAGTGGTCTGATGAGGGGGTGTTTCCTTGTTGCAGTTGTGGCTGGCCCACTGTTGGTGAAACCAATCTCATTTCCATTTATCTACCAAGATCTTTTCCTGAGACTGACCTTATCCTCCTTGGATAGGGGGTGGCTGGTTTAGCTGTACTCCCTTCAGCTCTGCCAGAGTTTGGTTTAATTGCTGGAATCCTATCCTGAAGTTGGTTTCCACCTTTTACATTTCCTTTATGATAGAAGATTTTGACTCCTCTAGCTTCAGAACTTGTTTTTCCAAGTGAGCCAGTTGATCCTGAAGAGGAGGTGTTGTCTTCTTTATAGTTATCTTTTTTAAGAGGGCGTTCTTTTCTTCTACGCTCATTTTTTCTGGCTGTGGGTAGGACTGACCTTCCATAGTGATGTCCTGGTATGTTGTTTTTAGCTTTAGACCTGGTATTAAAAGCAGGTTTATCACTTACATTGTCCAGTGAAGCACTCATTATGTCTAAAAAAACTATTTTTTACGCCTAAAAAAGGAAAACCCAGTATGGAAATCAGTAGATAAAAATTTTAGCAATATAAATATTAATAAAAGTGCTGGAGCTTACCCTGAATTTATATCTTTATTTATTAAAATAAAATATAATAAATGTTTAAAAAAATCTGTTAAAAATTAAATAATAGGTTTAACTAGACCTTTATGAGGGTTGATAAGTGGCTTACTAATATTTAACCAAATACCAATTTAATTGGGTGTTATATTGGTGACCAAATACCAAGTGAAATTGGTTTTATATTGGGCACAGTTACTACTGTAAATACCTAATTTTTATTGTAAAAAAATTAGTACAATTATTATAAGGGTTCTTTCCGCAAACAATGAGTTATGATGACCCACTAATGTTCTTCAGACCCAATATTTGGTTTTTATGAGCTATACTAGAGTAAGAATCACATCCTAAGGCTTATACTAAATAATAAGTAATAATTTAGGAAAGACCCCCAATTGTCAGTGTATGCTAGTATCTAAGTATGATTTAATAGTAAATGTTTATGGTCCAAGTACTTATTGATAAATTATTTAGTGATTTAACCTCAGGGGAAGACTATAAAAATAGTTATGCTCAGTGTTAACTCACAACATTTGGATTGGTGCTTGCTAGTGTTGGAAAATAGGTTAATAAAATATAGTTATAGCTAATATAAAGATAATATCAATTTATAAATAATTTATAATATATTTCTATATGATATTAATTGTGTTATAATTTTTATTTTTGTTGTAGTAAGAAATTGATGTCCAATAACCCATCAGATCCTCCCTTATACCAATATCTACGGGAGCCACAGACATTTAATCTAGATGATGTCACTTCTCTCCCTGGAAATTACAGAGCTGTGAAGGCTCATCACATCCTTATAGCATCCAATTCAAGAAGTTTCAACACCTAGACCTCCAGTAACAACCCTCCATCACAATTAATGATATCATAAACCCATACCATAAATAGAGAAAGCAGATAAAAGCAGATACCATAAAAAACAAGTTAACAAACTCATCCAAAGATTATATTATGAAACCCAAAGAATATAAAGGAACCAAATCAATTGTTTAAGCCCCCAATAACGTGCCCAAGAATCCATATTAACCCAGTAATCATATCCCAACCCATAAATCCATGAAAATCTATCAAAGGAAGCAGATTAAGTTGTGCAAGATGGATATATGTGCCTGAAAAAGGTGTATATGCTTGTGTAGGTGTTTTAAGTCCATTAAATAGGTCCATATGACTTAAAAAAGCTGAAAAGTAAAGATTATAGGCTATTTAGAAGTAAAAACCCATTTATAGACCTATATATACATAATAGGGGGTATCAATGTTCAGGGATCCGCAATTAGGGATCAGGAATTTTTTTCGCCCGGATCCGACATTATTAATTGCGGAAGATTCTTATCCACTAGCCCCAGGGCTAGTGGATAAGGAATGCACGATAATACATTATCCCGCCTCTTATACCCCAATTTCCATTCCTAATTCCTGATCCCAAACTCATCTCATCCATGATGAATTTGCAAGAAAGTCACATGACTGATAATTCCTGATGCCATCCTTAAGTCTTTCCTCACTCTATGCTACTTAATTTTGGTGGCGAACACTTAACCATTTTTTTTCAGCCTAAATATCCTTAGTACTGAGTATTTCTTATGCTTAAAATAAGATAACCTTAAGTAGATTAAGCTTATATCTTAAAAATAAGGTTAAAATAATAATATATATTATTTTATTATATATATATATAATTATTATTCTATTATATAATTTATAATAGTTTAAATAGCTTATCCATGGCCTAATAATACTTATTAAGGTGTTAATGGAGTCATAATATACTTATCTTAAGTGATATGAAGTAATTATTGACATACATAAGCTTATATGTATACATAAATCTCATATTCAGTGAAATATGCAGTATATTATGTATATTTAGGTATATAAGTGGGTTTTAGCCCCTTAATAGCCTATAACCTTTGTTTTTCTGCTTATTTAGGTCATATGGACGAAATCAGTGGACTCACAACGCCTACAGAAGCATAGACACCTATATCAGGCGCATACACCCAGTTTGGACAACTAAAATTACTTCCTTGGATGGTTATTCACGGATTTATGGGTTGGAAGGATGTTTCTGGGTTAATGTGGATGCTTGGGGATGTTATTGGGGGCTTGGACATTTTATTTGTTTCCTTTATATGCTTTTAGTTTCATTAAATCTCTTTTTGATCATTTATTTTACCTGTTTCTTTATGGTATCTGCTTTTATCTGGGTTTTCTATTTATGGTATGACTCTGTTTTATTATTAATAGTGATGGAGGGTCCTTACTGGAGGTCTGGGTGTTGAAACTGCTTGAAGTGAACGCCATGGGGAGGTGATGGGCCCTCACAGTGCTGTAATTGCCGGGGATTTCAGTGACATCACCTGGATTGAAGGTCTGTGCACTCCAGTGGATTTGGGTATAAGTAAGGAGGGATTTTGACGGTTTATTATCATCATTCAATCACTACACTTCATACAAACACTACAATACAATTATTAACATTCAGAAATATATTATAAAGCCCTTATAAATTGATATTATCTTTATAAAAGCTATAACTATATTTTATTCTTCTATTTTCCACCACTAGCACGCATTTAAATCCAAGTATTGTGAGTTTTATTTGAGTATAACTAATCTATTAGTCTTCCCCTGAGGTTTAATCACTAAATCATTTATTAATAAGTAGTAGGACCATAAAATAACACTATTATATCATACTTACATACTAGACTATACTGACATTTTTTCTATCTACACACCCTCATTTCTTTTTTACATTCATGGTTTATTCCTTTTTTGTAAATATTTCCTTTGTAAATTAACATAAGTTTCTGATCCTATCCTTCCCTCGTGTTCCCACCAATTCCCGTACACCTCAAATCTTCCTTTATCCCTTCCCTTCCACCTTCACTAAAAACCCCACTTCTCAAACTTACCTCGCTCTCCATCTCTTCATATCCACTCGACACCCCAGCACACCCTTTCAACTTTAATTGATGCCTCACCTTTCAAATCCACCTCGCTTTACTCCCTTTTGCCTCCAATAGAAACCCCAACACACCTTTTTAACCAAACTTGATGCCCCAAGCATCAAATCCACCTCTCTCCCTTCCTCTTCACCTCCAATTGACACCTCATCACCAAAAAATTAGCTCGCCACCCTCTTATGTGCTTCTTTAGTACCTTGAACATATATTTAATTTTCCCACATTAATCAAGATTTGTAAAAAAAGTTAATATTGATACAAACTATCACATTAACCTTTACTTATAGACATCATTATAAAGAAAAAATATATATTTCAAAATTTTTGAATGTAACAGGGCTGTAATTTTTGTATGCAAGAAACTTACAAAAGATTCAGGTCAATAATTTTCTAAAATTTTTTGGGAACAAATTTACTTTTTTACTTATTTATGGCATGAATGATAACTCTTGGCCCTTTTGACATTTTTTTGTGGAAGTTTTATACTGGTGTGGCATCTTTTATGTTGAATGCATCACCCAAAAAAGCCTAAAAATCCCTAATTAGGGCCGGAAAAGTGCTGAAACAGGCAAAAAAAGTATGAAATAATTTTTGGCAAAAAGGCCAAGCATTTATGGTTTTGCCGAATATATAATTGTACAAATTAAAGTGACTGTTTTTCAGACTTTTAGTTACTTTTTGGAGATTCTTAATGGTGTGAAATATAATAATTTTTTATTCATTGGTTCATAATTTATTTATTTATTAGCTATTTTCTTCAAATAATGTTTATTTTTATTATATTGGGCTATTAAATCATATATCTTGTCCCATAGACTATTTCAGTTATTGCAAAACAGTTTTCTGTATCATAAACTTATTTTAATATATTTGGATTACTTTTCTTTATTCATCTCTATAAATTTAATATTACATACTTTAAGATTATCATTTTTTTGTGGAGATGAAGTGAAGAAGAGAATATTGGATGTAAAGGTGGAGGGTTTTTGGTTGAAGGCTATGGAGAGGTTGGCGAGTTAATTTTTGTATGATGAGGAAGGGAGCAAGATGGATTTGATGCTTGGAGCATCAAGTTTGGTTAAAAAGGTGTGTTGGGGTTTCTATTGGAAGCAAATGGGAGGCAAGCGAGGTGGATTTGAGGGGCCAGGCATCAATAAAAATTGAAAGGGTGTGTTGGGGTGTCTAGTGGAGATGAATGGATAGAGAGTGTGGTGTCTATTGGAGGAAAATGGGAGTAAAGCGAGGTGGATTTAAGGGGTGGGGCATCAATTAAAGTTGTAAGGGTGTACTGGGGTGTCTAGTGGAGATGAAGGGATGGAGAGCGAGGTAAGTTTGAGGAGTGGGGTTTCTATTTGAGGCAAATGGGAGTAAAGCAACATGGATTAAAGGTATGGGGCATCAATTAAAGTTGAAAGGGTGTTCTGGGGTGTCTAGTGGAGATGAAGAGATGGAGAGCAAGGTAAGTTTGAGGAGTGGGGTTTCTATTGGAGGTAAATGGGAGGCAAGCAAGGTGGATTTGCAGGGTGGGAAATCAAGTAGAGGTGAAGCAGTGAGGTGGAGTCTTTTTTAGAGGAGGAAAAAATAAAAATAATACAGCAGTATCCTGGTTAGAAGCAGTAGCTCGTCACAAAATAGAAAATCTATTTACCATCTACTTCCCATGAGATAGGTCTAACACTGCCTCTCAAGTCTGGAGGTTGAGAAAGATCATACCATTTCTGTTCAAAATATGCTATGAAATCATACAATGCTAAATGTTTTGATTCATAGATTGAAAATATTCTCTTTCTTACCATATAGGGGAGGTTCTGGCCCGGAATTCAAGATTTGGTGAGAGAGATTGTCTATGGTAAAGAGGATTGGACATTTCAATGAAAAAATTTTCAGGGTAGCTGAAAGGATGGGATGAGGGTAGGAGTGCGCAGAAAGGTGGGAAGGCTAGGATATCCAGAGAGTTGTCCAAGATGTGGTTATGAAATATTGAGGATAAAAATGTCGGATAAGAGGTAAACATTGAAACGTAAAGTGTCTAATAACCCAATTATTAGCAAAAATAATTGCGGAAGATAATTGGGGTATAAGGATTTTTATCCGCAATTAATTTAATTGCTGATCCCTGAACATTGATACCCCCTAATAGGGGATATCAATGTTTAGGGATCCGCAATTGGGGATCAGGAATTTTTTTCCCCAAGATCAGACATTAATGATTGCGGAAGATTCTTATCCACTAGCCCCAGGGCTAGTGGATAAGAAATCCATGATAATGCACTATCCTGCCTCTTATACGCCAATATCCATTCTTAATTCCTGATCCCAAACTCATCACATCCATGATGGATTTTTTAGAAAGTCACATGACTTATAATTGCTGATGCCATCCTTAAGTCTCTCCTCACTCTATGCTACTTAATTTTGGTGGAAAAAACTTTAGTTTTTTTTCTATCTACACACCCCAACTGCACATTTGGAAGTGAATTCCCACTTCCCACTCATCACCTAAACCTTCTACCGACAACCTATACTACTGACAACAATGAAGCACCTCTCTACTAGACAGCTACTTTCAGCCTAGTTATCTCCAAGACTGAGTAATTCTTATGTTTAAAATAAGATAACCTTAATTAAATTAAGCTTATAAATTAAAATAAGGTTAAAATACTTATATATATGGTTATAATACATATATATAATTATTACATTATTATATAACTTATAGTAGTTTAAACAGCTTATCAATAGCCTAATAATACTTAATAAGGTGTTAATGGAGTCATAATATACTTATCTTAAGTGACATTAAGTACTTATAGAGATACATAAGCTTATATGTATACATAAACCTCATATTCAGTGAAATATGTAGTTATATTATGTATATTTAGGTCTATAAGTGGGTTTTAACCTCTTAATAGCCTATAACCTTTATTTATCTTCTTATTTTAGGTCATATGGACTTATTCAATGGACTCAAAATGCCTACAAAAGCATATAAACCTTTTTCAGGTGCATATGTCCAGTTTGTACAACTTAATTTGCTTCCTTGGATGGGTTACACAGATTTATGAGTTGGGATATGATTACTGGGTTAATATTGATTTATGGGGATATTATTGGGGGCTTGTAAAGTTAATTTGGTTCTTTATATGCTTTGGGTTTTATTATATACTCTTTTGATGAGTTATTTTACCTGCTTCTTTATGGTATCTGCTTTTATCTGTTTATTCTATTTATGGTTTGGGTCTGTGGTGTCATTAATTGTGATGGAGGGTCCTTACTGGAGATCTGCGTGTTTAAATTGCTTGAAGTGGACGCCATGGGGAGGTGATGGGCCCTAAAAATTCTGTAATTTCCGGGGATAGAAGTGACATCATCTGGATGGAATGTCTGTGCACTCCAGTAGATTTTTGTATAAGTAAGGGAGGATTTGATGAGTTATTGGGCATCAATTACTTACTAAACATTAAAAAAACACTATAACACAATTATTATCATATATAAATATATTATAAAGCAGTAATATATTGATATTATCTTTATATAAGCTATAAATATATTTAATTTATCTATTTTCCACCACTAGCGCAAATAAAAATCCAAGTATTGTGAGTTTATATTAAGGATAATTATTTTATTAGTCATCCCCTGAGGTTTAATGACCAAATAATTTTTAAATAAGTAGTAGGACCATTAATATTTACTATTAAATCATACTTAGATACTAGCACACACTGACAATTGGGGGCCTTTCCTTAATTATTACTTATTATTTAGTATAAACCTTAGGATGTGATTTTTACTCTAGTATATCTCAAAAAAGCCAAATATTTGTGTCTGCAGCACATAAGTGGGTAATCATAACTCAGTGATTGCGGATCTGAACCCTTATAATAATTGTACTAATTTTTTATAATAAAAATTAGGTATTTACAGTAGTAACTGTACCCAATATAAACCCAATTTCACGTGGTTTTTGGTCACCCATATAACATCCAATGAAATTGGTATTTAGTTAAAGCTTGGTAAGCTAATTATTCACCCTCATAAAGGTCTAGTTAAACTTATTATTTTATTTTTAACAGATTTTTTTAAATTTTTCTCATATTTTATCTAAATAAATAAAGATATAAATTCAGGGTAAGCTCCAGTGCTTTTATTAGTAATTGTATTGCTAATAATTTTTGTCTACTAATTAACACATAGGTTTTCCCTTTTTTAGACATGAAGAATTTTTATTTAAGACACAATGAGTGCTTCACAGGACAATGTAAGTGAAAAACCTGCTTATAATGCCAGGTCTAAAGCTAAAAACATTGCTCCAGGGCATCACCATTGAGGGCCAATCTTACCCACAACCAGAGTTTATGAGCATAGAGGAAAAGGACACTCTTCTAAAAAAGATTAAAATAAAAATAAATTCAACTCTTCTGCAGGATCAACAGTCCCATCTGGCCAAACAGGTTCTGAAACTAGAGGAATCAAGGTCTACCATGCTAAAGGAGGTAGAGCAGTTACAAAACAACTGCAAGGTGGGGTTCCAACAAATGAATCAAACCGTGGAAGAGTTAAAGGTAGGGCAGCCAATCCAGAAACCCCCTACCCAAGGAGGGTCACATCAGTCCCAGGAAAAGATCTTGGTAGAGAAATGAAAGTGGGATTGGTTCCATCAGCAGTGTTCAAGCCACAATTGCAACAGGGATCCACCCCCTTATCAGACTGCCTCAGCTAACCCTTACAAAGGAAAACAAAAGCGTCAAAAGTAAGGGCTTGTTCCTATCCCATGGTAAGTAGATTACCCTCTCAGATTGAGCACAATACTAATGATTACAATATAGGTAATGTTATTCATTTAAAATCTGTACAGAAAATTGAGGAGGACTTAAGACAATTAGGTTTTGATGTAGACACACCTGAATTATCTTATGTTAATAACAACAGTACTATTTATAAAAATAATAATACAGTTAACTCTCAGGTGCCACCTTTTATTAGTGAGATGAGATGTTCAAAAAACAGTGAAAACATTGAGAAGGAAGACTTTAAGTATTTTAATAATAACCCAACTGTTCATATAATCGTTTCAGCATTATGAAAGAGAATGACTGAGTGTGAGGAACAGACAATTAAGCACACAAGTGAAACAATTTTGTCCTTGACATTGAGCATTTCTCAACTGTCAACAAGAAATAAAGAATTAGAGAATGAATTCTTGGCTCTAACTCTTAAATATGATTCTTTAAGTAATAAATTTAGTGAAATTTCAAACAAATTGTGTAAGTTAGAAAAGTTTTATTAAGCACATTTATTAAAATCTGAATCAAGAACCAAGTTATTGTTTGCACAAACAAATCAAAGTTTCTCTGATCTGCTACAAAGATTAACTAAAGTTGAGATTGAAACTGCTAATCTACTAATGAATCATAAGTATACACAGTATAATAAAGATCTTTCATTGGAAAAAATGAATCTCAATCATTTCCCATACCACCACAAGTAAAGCCATCTGGTGGTAGTGTCAAGTCTGAGAAAACAAATTTAATCACAAATCCTTACAAGAGGAAACACAAGACTATTTATCCAGAGTAAATGAGTTATTGAATTTACCTAATTTTAGTGAAACAAAATCAAATCAGAAGAACTGGCCAAAGATTTATCAGTACCCAATTCATGATGGGGAAGCCAGCTCTGATTGGAAGCATTTCATTCAAAGAATTTAAAACTTAAAATTCTCATATAAGTTACCAGATGAAGAAATAAAATCAAAATTAGTTTCTCTATTTAAGGATGTTTCTTTATTATGGTTTGAAGCTGTATTGAGTGAGGGTAAAGATTACACTTGGGCTGAATAGAGAAACTAATTGAAAAACAATTTGGAGGTTCTAAATTCAGGCTGACTCAGCAAAGATTATTTGTGAAAACTAGGTATAATCCGTTGAATGGTGAAAAACCAATGGTATTTTTAATGAATTTAAAATAAAATATTAAAAGCCATTGAGCCAAACATGGATTTTAACTTATGGAAAGATAAGATAATATATAAATTACCTATACCTGTCAGAGACATTGTTGTAGCTAGAACAATAATAATTAATGAATATTCTGAATTTATTAATATTTTTAATGAAATATTATTAAACCATAAGTATGAAGCAAGGTACACCACTTATAAACAAAATAATGAACCTGTGAAAAATAAGAATTCAAAAACACTTCAAGAAAAGCAGAAAAAGCCTACTGCACCTGTAGCACCTAAAAAATATGAGACTAATACTTGTTATAAGTGTAATAAGCCTTGGGTTAAAGGTCACAAATGTGAGAAGAATATAAATATTGTTGAAAATCAGCATGAATCTGAAAATGACAAATAAAAAAGTAAAGATTCATGTGATTATGATTGTAATATCTCATATAGTGATAAAAAATGATGTCTGTATGTTGGAAGATGATTTATCCATATTTGAAAATCCAATATTAAATATGGACTCAAATGAATCTTTAATGAATTTTGACGATGCTGAAATCATTAAGGATATACAAGCTGATAACTTAAAAATATCACCTATCATGGTTCCAGCTATCATTTCTGGAGAAAATGTAAATATAGTATTGGACACAGGAGCTGCTGGTTCTGTTGTTTCTACAAATACATTAAAGAAAATTGATAGTGAGTATAAGTCAAATCTTGAACCCATTCAAAGTAAAAATTGGAGAGGTTTTGGATCAGTACTACACCCCATTGTTGAATACAAAGCTTCTGTTTTCTTAAAACATCAACATGCTTATGTTAGAGTAACTTGTGACTTTGTAGTAATGGATAATGCTAATTGTAGTAACTGTTTTATCATTGGAAATGACATTCTGACTAAGCTTGGTGTGAAATTAGACCCTGCTAATAATTATTTTACAATTGGCATGAATGGTAAAAGGAAATTTAAAATAAATTCTTTTAACACAGTCTTACATATTGAGTCAGTGATAAATATTCTGTGAAAAGGAAGAGAATCCAATGAAATGGAACTTCTGGAAACAGAAATTTCAAAAACATCATTTGGCACTCAGATAAGTGAAGCTGTGAAAACAAGTATTTTGGACTTAATTAAAGCATTTCCAATGGCTTTTGCACATGGGACCAATGAACTTGGCCTTGTAAATGATCATGAGATTAAATTTAGTTTAACCTGTGATATTGATAATATTCTTGCTAGTCTTAAAAAGAAACCATACCCTGCTTCACCAATGAAGAGGAAAGACATAGAGGAAAACATTAAGATGTTATTAAAACTGAACATTCTTGAGAAGGTTGAAACTACACCAAAATATTGTGTAATATCACCAGTGCTAATTTCTTATGAACAAGATAAAGCAAGACTGTGCAGTGACTATAGAGCATTAAATACATTTACAGTAGATGATATTTATCCCTTGAAAAGGATTTCCTCTCTACATGCTACCCTTAACAGTGCTAAGTATATAAGTTTCCTAGATGGAAATAAAGGGTACCATCAGACTCCTGTAGAAAAGAATTCACAGAACTTTTTGTTGATAACAACACATATGGGAATATATAAATACATCAGGATGCCATTTGGACCAAAAAAATTTCCTACAGAATTTCAGAAGTTAATGGATATAACATTCCATAATGAAATGATTGAGGGATGGTTAATGATATACATTGATGACATCATAGTGTTTTCTAAAACATATGATGAACATTTAATCCATTTAAAGAAGTTATTTCAGAAGATGGATGAAATTAAAATGACCCTTACATTAAAAAAATGTAAATTTGGGTTTGACTCTTTAAAAGTCCTTGGTCATATTGTATCTGGCTTACAAATATGTGTAGACCAAAATAAGGTGGCTGCAATCAAGAATATTGGAATTCCTCAAAATATAAAGGATGTAAAATCTTTTCTTGGTATGTGTGGTTATTATAGAAAATATATTAAGAACTACCAGTTAATTGCTGCACCATTGACCACACTGATAAAGAAATAAGAAGCGTTCATTTGGAATAATGAAAGACAACAGGCTTTTGATAAGTTAAAAGAATGTTTGATGACAGCTCCTATCTTGGAATTACCAGATTTTCAATTGCCTTTTGTATTGTATACAGATGCAAGTTTTATTGGTCTGGGTGCTGCTTTGCATCAAAAACAACTTATTTAAGGGAAAATGTCAGAAGGAGTTATTTGCTATATTTCACATACTCTAAGAAGTAATAAATTGAAATATGGTGCTACTTAACTTGAATGTTTGGTGGTAGTATGGGCTTTTGAGAAGCTACATTATTACCTTGAAGACCAAAAATTTGAGTTAATAACTGACTGTAGTGCAGTTAAGTCACCCTTAAACATGAAAACTCCTAATAGACACATTTTTAGATGGCAATTAGCTGTACAAGAATACAGAGGGCAGATGACTATTAAACATAGAGCAGGAACCTTACACTCTAATGTAAATCTTTTATCTAGGGATCCCCTACCCAATAATGATGATAATCCTGCTTATGTTCCTGAAACAGAGATTATTAACATTTATGGCATTTATATTGTAGAACTTGAGGATGAATTTATGCGATCAATTCTTGATAATTGTGCTTCAGATCCTGACTTAAGTAACCTTACTACAATATTAAATGATTCATCTAATGCTTCAATGAGTGTTATAATAAAAACATTGCCACATAAGTATAAAGAAGCATCAGAAGATAGGAAATTTTCCTGTGAGGACGGTTTTATATATTACAGGTAGAAATTAAGCAATGTAATTTTAATTCCACCTTCAATGATGGAGTTAATGTTAAGCATATGTCATGATGATATATTAGCAGGTCATTTCTACCTGCATAAAACATTAACCAGAGTAAAATATTCAGCTTGTTGGATTAACATGTCTGATGATGTTCAAAAATATGTTGAGACATGTGATTCTTGTCAAAAATCAAATGATTAATGGGCAAAAGAGCTGGTTTATTATAAAAAATTGAGAAACCAAAAGCTCCATGGGAAATAGTTAACATGCACTTTGTAACAGGTTTGCCAATAGCAGGGCATAAGAGTTATAACTCCTGCTGGGTAATTGTAGATAGGTTTACAAAAATACATAAATTTATTCCTACCCACAAAGAGGTTTCTGCAAAGGACTTAGCTTTTCTATGGTGGACACAAATGTTAAATATAGCAGGATTCCCCAAAGCAATAGTCTCAGACAGAGATCCAAAATTTACTTCTGAGTTCTGGACATCACTTATGGATGTTTCAGGGTGTCAATTAAAACTTTCTACAGCACACCATCCACAAAATGATGGGCTAGCAGAAAGAAAGATACAAACCATAGAAGTTATGATAAGGAGATATTGTGCTTTTGGTCTTGAATTTAAAGACAATGAAAAATTCACGCACAATTGGGTAACCCTTATCCCAGCTTTAGAATTTGCATACAATAGTACAGTACATTCTGTCACTGGAAAAAAGCCATTTGAGTTATGGTTGGGTTATGTACCTAATTCCCCTGCTAAAACTCTTAATAAATTACCTATATTGAATATCCATCCAGGCAAAAAATCTTTTATTCAGATGCAAGAATTATCCTGAAAGCGTTCTCAAGAATGTATAAATAAGGCATTTGAGTATGAGAAGAAAAGATGGGATCAATCCCATAAAGAACAAATGTTCAAAGAGGGTGATGAAGTCCTTTCTTCTACACTACATTTAAATTTAAATGGTAATGTTAAATTGAAGGATCCATTCATTGGACCATTCGTAGTAGAAAAGATGGTTGGTAACAATGCTGTTGAAGTTATTCTATATGCACCATATGATAGAAAACATCCAGTATTTACTATTTCTCTTATAAAACCATACCATTCTAATGATACTTCTCTTTTTACGAGAAGATCAGGGAGGCATAAACAGCAACCTGAAAAAATAGTTGAAAAGGCAGAAATTGAAAAGATTTTTAAAAAGAGACACCTTACTAAAGTAAAGGGAGTCGGGTTTCTATTAAGGTTTAAAAATAAATCAAGTGAATATGACCAGTGGATTCCAGAAAATGAAATCTCTGATCTTAAAAATCTCTTGAAAAAAATTTAATTCCAAATAACACTGTTTAATTCAGTATATGTATCATAGAAATTTTAAAATTATTTTTCTATTCACTCCTTACTTATTGATTAAAATGTCTTAACATTTTTTTATTGTTTTTTTTGGGTGAGGGAGTGTCAGCCTAGTTATCTCCAGGACTGAGTAATTCTTATGTTTAAAATAAGATAACATTAATTACATTAAGCTTATAACTTAAAAATAAGGTTAAAATACTTATATATATGGTTATAATACATATATATATAGTTATTACACTATTATATAACTTATAGTAGTTTAAATAGCTTATCCATAGCCTAATAATACTTATTAAGGTGTTCGTTGAGTCATTATATACTTATCTTAAGTGATATTAAGTACTTATAGACATATATAAGCTTATATGCATACATAAACCTCATATTCAGTGAAATATGTAGTTATATTATGTATATTTATGTCAGCCTGGATATTCCTAGGACTGAGTAGAAAGTACTTGTAAATTATTTTAAACACATGGACTATACATGAGATCAATAAATTAGAGTACACAAATAGTATACATAAGTAAAATTATGATAATATAGAAAATATGCCATTATAACACCTTATATACACGCATATATCCACCTTTTATAAGTCTTATGTACCTAATATTAAGTTGGAATATGTTAGGGTAATTTTAAGAGCCCTAAATATAAGGATACATAATTTTTAAGTACACTTAAAGCTGTTATTTTCATTGTTTTATGTAAAAAACAAGAAATGCGTTTTAAATCAGTTAAAAGTTGACAATATGCGCTATAAATTTAATAATATTAAAAATGCGCTTTGACAAATCAATTTGTCTTAATTGGGACTATTGATTTGCCTACTCAAATACATAAAAATAACACTTTTCAAATTTTGTGTTTTTTATGCCAGAAATGGCTTCTGTGTACTGTCCACATACTGCCTACATTTTTACCGTGTGAATAGCTTCATTTTTAGCAAATTTAGCCTTTTCACACTATAATTACCCCACATCTTATGCGCACTGTGGGGAAACACACTAAAATAGGAAACAGGCGCTTATTTAGTGTCCTAGCTTAATTATAGATGCATTGACCCTTTTTATATGCACTAATTTCACTAATAAACTCATTCTTGGAAATTTAATTCACTACCACACTTAAATTTTCCTAAATTAGTCAAGGATTTACCCATGAAAGCATCTTCCAAGGACTGCATGTAGTTACCCCACATCTCACACCCTTTTTTGGGTTTTTTGGTGGTTTCTCAGTCAATTTTGGTTATTTATGAATGGAGATTTCACATAGTATAATGTCATTATTAGCCCCAAAATTTCTACAGTTAATCCCCCTTATTATTAAGTATTAATTATTCTTAATTTTCCCTTTTTGGCCTTTTATATTAATGTATAATACGCATATACTCTCTTTTTTGCTTATTCTTTATTTTTGATGGATTATCCCTATTACTACAAGATTTTGGTGGGTGATATCATTCTAATTATTTTACCAGTCACTCTTTTGTTTCTGAACATGTCTATTGGCTAGAATGAGGCGTCACTAACTGTGTATTGAGCTGGTAAATCATAGGGGCCATTGGGGAAGTAATTGTGTATAAAAGGAGGAGGTTTTTGGTCTTATTTTCTACATTCTTTATCATTACAATTAAAACATATAACCAATACAATTACAATACATATCAATAGTACTTATAAAGTCTTTTAATAGTATCTGAATTTATTAAATCTATTTTTCTACCAACTAAAAGATTGTGAGCCATATATAATTAGTGAGATTAAAATTACTGAGACCCTTATATTGAGTTATATTTTAATTCTTATCGGATTTGTACTACAGTATTCATATAGGACCATCAAAGTCTTCTAGACAACTGACCATTCAAGCTAGCTCATGTCTTTGTACTTGACCTCAGCCTGACAATTTAGGTCTATAAGTGGGTTTTAACCTCTTAATAGCCTATAAACTTTATTTTTCTGCTAATTTTAGGCCATATGGACTTATTCAGTGGACTCACAATTCCTGCAAAAGCATATACACCTTTTTCAGGGGCATATATCCAGTTTGTACAACTTAATTTTCTTCCTTGGATGGATTTTCACAGATTTATGAGTTCTGATATGATTACAGGGTTGATACGGATGCTTGGGGATACTATTGGGGGCTTGGAAAGTTAATTTTGTTTCTTTATATGCTTTGGGTTCATTATATACTTTTTGGATGAGTTATTTTACCTTTTTCTTCATGGTATCCGCTTTTATCTGTTTATTCTATTTATGGTATGGGTCTGTGGTATCATTAATTGTGATGGAGTGTCCTTACTGGAGGTCTGGGTGTTGAGACTGCTTGAAGTGGACGCCATTGGGAGGTGATGGGCCCTCACAGTGCTGTAATTGCCAGGGATAGCAGTGACATCATTTGGATTGAAGGTCTGTGCACTCCAGTGGATTTTGGTATAAGTAAGGGAGGATTCGACAGGTTATTGGACATCACTTACTTACTACACATTAAAAAAACACTATAACACAATTATTATCATTTATAAATATATTATAAAGCATTTATAAATTGATATTATCTTTATATAAGCTATAACTATTTTTAATTTATCTCTTTTCCACCACTAGCACGTATAAAAATCCAAGTATTGTGAGTTTATATTGAGAATAACTATCTTATTAGTCTTCCTCTGAGGTTTAATCACTAAATCATTTATCAATAATTAGTAGAAACATTAATATTTACTATTAAATCATACTTAGATACTAGCACACACTGACAGTTACTTCACTACACTATGAATGCTACCACTTTACTTTTAGTGCTTTACTATAAATCTGACTCTGATTTGGAAGATGCTTTAGCCTATTTGTGTTTTCTTTCAAAAAAGTGTTACCTCATTACCAGGGGGCCAAATCTTCATCATGATCCCTGATATGATCTCCGCTCCATTCTCTGAATTCCTCAACTAAACTTCACCCAACTATTTAGAGCTTCTCCCTATTATTTCTTCAATCTTTATCAACTCATCTCTGAACATCCTATCTTTCATAACAATTCCCATAACAAACAGCGTAATCCTTCCATTCAACTTGCTGTTTCACTATGTTGCTTTGGCTCAAATGGAAATGGTGCTGCTGTAAGACGTTTGGATAATTTACTTAACATAGGATATGATACAGTGATATTATACACCAAGCGCTGTATGATTGCTATCCTTTCCCTCGAGTCTCACACATTTGCTTGGCCAACTACAGAACAGCAACTTAAATCCTCTCAAGTAATGCAAGCCAAAGGTTTCCCTGGCTGTGTAGGCTTTTTTGATGGCACAACTATACCTTTGAGTCAAAGCTCTGCTCATGATGGGAACCATTATTTTGATCACAAAAAAAGTTTTATTCAAAATCTTCTCCAATTGCTCATCATTCATGAACTAGCTTTTTATCTTCATTCTAGATACTCTATTGCTGTTCAACTTAAATGAAACTTCAATAGAAAATTTATTGCTTTTCACAGTGGCTCCCCTGGATCATGTCATGACTCTTCCATATTCCAAAGAATGAGGATTTCTCAAACCCCAGACTCATACTTTGACAAATCTCAGTACCTCCTTGCAGACTCAGAATATGCAAGTGGTAAGTACATTATACCTGATTTCCATGGTGCAAGTTTTGAAAATGACCCCAAAACTAAATTTAATTATCACCTTGCCCAATCAAGAGTATGGATTGAACGTGCTATAGGTGTTTTAAAGGGATGATTTTCTAGTCTTTGGGAGCTCAGAATCCAATATCGAAAAAAATTGGAGATCAAAATTGCAAATCATTGGAGCATGACTTGTGTTATACTCCACAATATCCAAGCTGATTTAAAGGATTAGTGGAATGATCTTTATGAAGAAGAGGATCCTGAACCATCACAAGCTCTCCCCTCCTTTGAATCATAAAACATTCAATCAACCAGCATATGCTCCATTATAATGTCAATTATTCTCCAAAATTTCACTTCACAACACTTTTAAAATTTTATTTTGGTGCTCTCCAAATGTCCACTTTGTGTACTCTATTCACTTGGTTTGATATTTTTGTTTGGGGCATATTCATTTTTTTTTTAATTTACGGTGAATATCTTTTTTTTGGATGGCTCATTGGTTTTCTTTCACCAGCTCAACATGAAATCACATATTTTCTGAAATTGCATATTTTTTCAGTGTAATTTTTTCATTCATCACTCATATCCTTTTCATCCTCTCCTCAAACATCCCTCATATATCTTTGTTGCTTTTATTTTCTCAAATCAACTCACCAGGTAAGTCATTTTTTCATTTTTGTTGTTTTTTTATTCGCTAATCATGATTTTTTTTTTTGCTTTTTTTACTTTCTTTTTTTTTGGTTTGCAAGGTTAGACTAATTTTGTTTTTTTTGTTTTATCTTTTTTGTTTTTCTTTTTTTTCTTTTTTTTCACCCTCCATCATCCCCCTTTCCCCCCTCCTTGTCTTCCTCCATATCTTCCTTTCTCCCCTTCTTGGCCACCTCAACTCCCCCCTTTAATCCCTCCTTTCCCACCTCAACCCCCCCTTTACCCCCTCCTTTCCCATCTCAAACACCCTCCTTAATCCCCCTTTACCCCCTCCTTCGCCCCCTCAAGCCCCCCCTTTACCCCCTCAATCCCACCTCACACCCCTCAATCCCACCTCAAACCCCTCCACCCCCCCCCAGCACCTACTTATCAAATTGCTATTAATTTGATAATTTAATGATTGATTATCAGAAATCTTTCATTAATTTATTGAATTGCTAATGATTCGATAAGTTTGGTGTAGGGGGGGGGTGGAGGGGTTTGAGGGGTTTGAGGGGGGGTTTGAGGTGGGTCTGAGGGGGTAAAGGGGGGCTTAAGGGGGTCAAGAGAGGGGTTAAGGGGAGGTTTGAGGTGGGCAAGGAGGGGGTAAAGAAGGGGTAAAGGGGGACTAAAGGGGGGGTTTGAGGTGAGCAAGGAGGGGTTAAAGGGGGGTTTGAGGCAGCCAAGTAGGTTTAAAGGGGGGATTGAAGGGGTAAAGGGGGGACTTTTTTGGAGGAATTTTAAAGAAAAAAAAAAGACTAATATCTGCTTTTAAATTTTCTTTACAGAATTTTTTTTTCTTTCCCTTAGTTTCTGGACATCTCCCATGTTTCCAAAATAAATCAGGTAATTTATTTTTTTATTTGTGTTTGTATTTGCAAATAATTAATTATTCTGAAATTTACTGAATTCAATTTTCTTTAAATTATATTTTAATAAATTGGATTAAATGACATCAAGAGGTATTTCCAATAGCAGGTAGTTAATTTTTATTTATTAATTTAATTTTTTTTTTCAATTAAATTTACTGAATTTATTTTAATTATATTTTGTTTACTCTTTTTTTTTGGAGAATTTGTTTTACCTGGTATTTCAATCATAACTCAGGCTTTTACTTTGAATTTTTATTTTTTTCAAAAGTTTTTACTGATTTTTTTGCAATTTTATTTTTGTTTTTCTTTTACCAAAATTTTTTTTTCTTTTCAATTATTTTACTGATAGTTTTTTATTGTTGGGGGTTTTTTTAATGTATTTTTTTATTTTTTTTGTTTTATAAATTTTTTTCTCCAGGAAGTTATTATGGAAAATATAACTTGCTCATCTTTATTATCATCAATTTCTTCTGAATCATCTTTATCCTCTCTTTCTTCCTTGTCTTCAAATCTTGAAAGCTCCAAGAATAATCATCAAATATATTCAACTTCTTCTTCGTTATCTTTACTTTCTTCTATATCTTCCATGTCCTTCTATTCTATTCCTTCAATATATTCAAGTTCTTTTTCTTTTTCTTTACTTTCTTCTATCTCTTCAATGTCCTTCAACTCTATTCTTTCTCCCAATCAATCTGAGCATTCCTTACCAGAAAATAAAAATCAGAAAATCTTGGAACCAGCTAAAGAATCAAGCAATTCAAAGCCAAAATTTTATCAAAATAGAAAATTGATTAGGATGAAGATATTTTGCAAAACATTCTTTGGACATTTGGAAAATCTCAAATTTTATAAGACTTCAATATCAAATGTTAAGAAATTTTTTTTTTACAAAAAAATCAAAAACCTTACAGAAGGTGGAATAGATCTCATTGTTGCAGTTATCAATAGTGTATAAAAACCTCAATTCTTCTTAGAAGTTCATTCATTTAATGGGAAAAAGGATAAATTTTTTTGCCAGCTTTCTGATTTAATTTCTATTCTCTATCAAATGGCTTTGGTTCAACAACCCTTATCATATAAAAATCTGATTTCTGGTGTCATGAAAGGTTTTGGTTGGCAACCAGGATATGATCAGGGAGTTTCTTTTGGTATGTAAATATTTTTTTTATTATAAGTAATTTTTAATTTTGTCATATATTTCAGGAATTTATTCTTCATTGAAAAATTTGAAACCAGAGCAAATGGAAGAAGTTCTGAAACAATGGAATTCTTTAGGATCATTTAATATTCTCTTAGAAAATCAATTTAAAAAATTATGTTTGCAAGCTTTTCAAAAAAACCATCAACTTTCTTTAGAATCTGGTTTACCAAATTGGTTTGATCCTGAAGGGGAAGAAGCAATAAATGCTTACCTTTTTTTCTCTAATGTTATCATCACTTATAAAGGATTCTACAACAATTTTCATCTAGATAAACATGATAAGAATTGTATAACATTTGTAATTTTCTCTTATATTAATCCAGAGACTGGTGTTCCTATTCGATCACCCTCCTCTGATGAGGGACATGGCCTTTATTTTCCTGACCATAAATGTATTATTGATTTTGGTAGTTCCAATGGAACAGTTGAGGCTATATGGAATTCATCTCAACATTGGCATCAAACAACTAAAGCACCTACAATTTTAGTTTCTTCTCTTGAATTTACCCATTTTGGCTGTTCATTCCAAATAAATGAAGGTCTTATTAATCATATTAATAATCAAAAAAAATTAGATAAAAAAATTGTTCTTAGTAGATCTGTCAAGTATTGCAACTAAAACATTATATTTTTCTATCATTAAATATTTTCTTTTTTTTCTCTTTTATTAATTTTATTTATTTATTTTAAATTTAATCTTTTTAATTTTTTTTAAATTTCCCTTTTTGTTTTCCTCTTTTTCAATTTTATTTATTGTTTTTAATTTTTTTTAAATTTAATTTTGGATTTGTCTCTTGAAAATATTTTTTAAAGTTACATCAAGATAGATTACAGTTTTTATATAATGGTGCATCTTGCCTTAGGTTGTTCTACTGGCTATTATATAAAATAGGAAAACTTGATTGGGACTGGGGAAAATAATTGGTTGTAGAAAATTTAAATTTAAAATTTTTTTTCATTTAATTTTGGATTTGTCTCTTTCAATTATTTTTTAAAGTTACATCAAGATAGATTACTACTTTTATATAATGGTTCATCTGGCCTTAGTTCATTCTACTGGCTATTATATAAAATAGGAAAACTTGATTTGGACTGGCAAAAATAATTGGTTGTAGAAATTTTCAATTTTAATTTTTTTCCATATGATTTCTTTGATTCAATAAATTGCAGGGGGGGGGGTGTTGCAAAATTTTCATATCAGACTTTAATAAAATTTTACTTGAAAATTTTATGATACCCTTTCCTTAATTTAATAAAATACAGGGGGGGGGGATCTCCAAATTTTCATATCAGACTTTAAAAAGGGGTGTATTGCCAAATTTTCATATCAGACTTTAAAAGAAATTTTGACTTGAAAATTTGGTGATACCCTTACCTAAATTCAATTAAATACAGGGGGGATATTGCCAAATTTTTATATGAGACTTCAAAAAAAATGACTTAAAATTTTGGTGATACCCATCCCTTACTTCAATAAAATGCAGGGGGGAGTATTGCCTAAATTTCATATAAGACCTGCAAAATTCTATACTTGAAAGAATTATGGTGATAGCCACCCCTTAGTTCAATCAAATGCAGGGGTGGGATCGATTGGGAAATTTTCAAATGTCACCACACAATATGGGGGGCAGACTTGCTAGCAAGTCTGCAACCTTGGACCCAAAATCATCACAGATTGAACACACATTGAGCCATTGACAAAGGAACCATACAATCAGGGATGAACACCACTAAGCAGAAAAGTTTTAGGGGGGTTTTCAAGTAGAGTTCAGTATGGGTTTTATTATAAGTTCAGTCTGAGTTCCATCTGAGTTCAGGTTGGGGACTTGCTAGCAAGTCTACCCCCTATATTGCATAGTGTGTGACTTGAAAATTTTAACTAAAAAAGAATTTTTAACATTAAAAATTCTTGAAAATATTATTTAAAACAGAATTTATAATATCAAAATATGAAAATTCAACTAATGATGGATAGAGTAAAGAAATACAAGAGATTAAGATAATATTTTATGTACAATTAATTATGAACAATTGAAGTGTGAGATAAATAAAACAAAATAGTCATCAAACATTTTCTTTAAACATTCAATTTCCTCAACAGATTTATTAGCTTTAACACATTCTATCAAGAAATCTTTCTTTTTGGAATTTTCTTCATGATCAAGCTTATATTTCATCTGTTCCATGAGTTTTTGATGCTCAAGTGTTTTCTCCACTTTCTTTTATTTTTCAATACTTAGAGATAACTCGGTTTTCTTCAACTCCAAGTCTTGTGTCCTATCATCCTTCCATAAAGAGAGTTTGTACTTCCTCTCCTCCAAGTCTTGTGTTCTATCATCCTTCCGTAAATAGAGTTCAAAATTCTTCTCTTCCAAATCATGTACTCTCTCATCCCTCCTTAAAGAGAGCTCATATTTTTGATTTTCAAAGTTTAGAATCTCTTTAGCAATTTTAACTTGTTCAAGAGTGATAAGAAATATTAATATAAAGCTGAAAAGAAGCAGAGTAAAGTATTAAGAGGTATGGTATCACTTACCAGCATCATGTTGCTCCAAAAATTCTTCCATAGAAGAAAAAGGGGTTTGTGATGAAGTATCACTTTTTTGCCTTCTTTGGGAGTGGAAATTTAGACTAGTTGAAGCCCTTTGCTTTTTTTTGGATTTAGTTGGTACATTAATGTCCTCCTCATCATTTCTGCTAGCTTCAGACTCAGATGATGGTGGGTCCTGGTTTTGTTGGTCATCCTTTTTAGAAATAATAAAAGATAAGTAAAACAAAAATTATTGGTAAGATAGAAGAAGAAAAAAGATACCTGAGTTAGATTGGGTTGGTTTATATCACCATAAGAATCTGTGGAAAGGATATCTAGATTTGTTGAATTTAAAACAGGGGAGGCTTGAGTGGAGGAAGAGGATGGGAAAAGATTTGTTTCAACATCATTTTCTGAGATAGGATCTTCTCCATCCAACATGTTTGCAGGATTAACATTTTCTTGCTCTCAAAAATAGCATCCATCTCTTTAAAGTAAGGACATAAAGAATCAAGTTTATTGTCTATGGATTTGATGCTCTTTCTGATATCAAGGTCTGTAATACCAAAACCAGTAGAAGATGAATAAGTCTTTTCCTTCTTGTACTTGACTCAATAATGCTTGAAGCTTTCAGACATCTGTTTTGGTAAAAGATCTATCCTTCCCTTAGTCTTATTTCTTAATTCATTTGCCATTAGAAGATAGCCATTGACTTTTGATGCAAGGGGCCGTCCTACTTTAGTTGCATTCTCAGTACCAAAGCAAGAATAATAATTAGTTTTTATTTTTAGCCAGTTGATAAGAATGAGATGATCATCTTTTTTTAGTTGAATGGTTTTGGATTTCTCAGAAGAGTGGGGGAAAGAGGGAGTAGTGGGATTTGAAGAACAACTGGGTGATGGCTGCCTTTGAGAAGATCTATGAAAACAAGGCATGTTAAGAAAATTAAAGATTAAAAGGAGCAGAAACAAGCAGATGAGATAGCATGAAAAGTAACAGAAACAAGCAGATGAGAAAGTGAGATGAAAAGGAGCAGAATAAAATAGATGAAATGGGGAGAAATTCTGAGCAGATAGAATGAAAAGGATGGGATGAGAATGGGAGTGTGTACCAAGGTAGAAGCCATATCCAGAGAGTAGTCCAAGATGTGGCTATGGCAGAAAGTTGTGCAACATGTGGTTATGACAGAAAGTTGTCCAAGATGTGGTTATGAAAAATTGAGTAGAAAAATTTTGGATAAGAGGTGAACATTGACACATAAAGTGTCTAATAACCCAATTATTAGCAAAAATAATTGCAGAAGATAGCTGGGTTATAAGGATTTTTATCTGCAATTAATTTAATTGCGGATCCTTGAGCATTGATACCCCCTAATATAACTACATATTTCACTGAATATGAGATTTATGTATATATAAGCTTATTTGTGTCTATAATTACTTAATATCATTTAAGATAAGTATATTATGACTACATTAACACCTTATTAAGTATTGTAAGTCTATGGATAAGCTATTTAAACTTATTTAAGTCATTTAATAGTGTAATAACTATATATATAAGCATAATAACCATATATATACGTATTATAACCATAAATTTCACTTATAAGCTTAATTTAATTAAGGTTATCTTATTTTAAGCATAAGAAATACTCAGTCATGGGGATACCTAGGCTGACAGTATGACTCTAGGCCTGATTTTTGAAGTGACCCTGTTTGACCCCACCTTGTTTTTTGCTTTTCTGAAATTGGAATCTCCTTGGCTCATATCATCTCATCTTCATGGATTCATCCAAAAATTTAATTTGCACCCCCTAATCCCTTCTTTTGCAGGCATACCTGCACCACACCACCTTAATCTTCTTCCAAAAGCAAAAAATAAGGTGGGCTCAAAAATGACATTCAATGGTTTGTCACAAAAATACATCTAAGAATTCAATAGGGTCACAAAACTGAACTAGAAATTAGCTTGCCACTTTTCCCCCTATGATATAGTAGTAATTTTTGAGTAAAAAGTGAAAAAAAATCTTCTGGCCACTTTACATGTTGCCACAGATCTCACTCTCATCCCTGAAAACTCAGATAGTTATCCCTCAGAGAGGTGAGACACAGCACATTATGCCAAAGATCTCTGTCAAAATATGTAACTCTGCATAGATAATCAATTTTTTACATTAACACCCCTGTAACTACCTTAGAGATACTCTCAATTCAATTTCATTCCATATGACTCTTTATCACCACAAAAATAAATTTATGAGCCATTCCAAAACAAAGAGCCATGTATCGTTCCATAGGCAACAACAATAAAAAGCCCAATTTTTTCATTAACTTGGTCAACCATATCACCCATCTCACCAAAAACTCCTGAAATCCATCTCTAAGGCAAAATCATCAAGCCAAAAAACATTTTGTAACACAATCAGCTACATCACCAACAGCTCTTCAAATTAAACTATATCTATCCTTCAGTGGTGAAAAACAAGGAGCCAAAGATTTGAAAGAAACAAAGCATACAAATTTTGTGCTCATTTGATGCATTAAGGATACAAAAGATTTTCTTTTGGAATTTTTGGCTTTTGATTGGATGAACACCAATTTGACACCTTCTGGATTGGTTTCAAAATAAAAAAAAATTAGATTCCTTAAAAAATTGATGAAAATCATTGAAACACTCACTTATGCTTTTCCCCAAATTAAAGTTTTTCATTGTCGAAGAAATTTTGCAACATCATTTTGATAGTTTTCACCAATAAAATCAACATGGAAAATGTTGAGATACATTCAATTCATTGTCAATCATGAAGAAACATCTATACCCTACATTTTAAGACATCTAAAGAATTTTTATAAGAGTAATTAAAATCATAATTGAAATTTTATTACCTGTTTTTTTGCTTTAAAAAATGTAATGGCCAATTTTCCATGTTTGAGAACCCCTAATAAGAAACTTTCAAAACATTTTGATTTTTTTCCACATATTTTATCCACTTTTAAAGTTAAATTTCTATATTTTTTTTATAATTTTCTTTTCCATGAAACAATTTTCAATCATACATAGACCTTAAACTGCCTAAAAATTTTCCTCCCACAATGTTAATGACCTGGGCTCATTTTAAATGATTTTAATTAAGACTTTATCACATCTATTGAATCATTGATCACCCAGGAATTCTCACAAAAAAATTCAAAAGAGAATGGCATGGTAAGCCTGGATTTGAATATGTAATTTCTGAGGAATAAAGGAGTCAACATGGATGTAAGTGAGAGGTTATGGATATAGGGCTCATTAAATTTAAGTGTGTCCCACCAAAACCAGAAACACTCAGAAAAAATCTATCCAATTTTTGGAAGACAATAATAATGTATTACCTCAATCTCCACCAAATAATTTCATTTATCAAACTATACCTCAGCTTAATTACTTTCCTGAAATAATATCAAAAATTATTCCTTATTAAATCTGGGTCTATTTAGGTGAGATAAAAATATTCCTAAAGATGACCATTGCAGGTTCAAATAAATTGCGACTGCTTTAAGAGAGCCTTCAACTTGATTTTGTGTTTGGAATGCTAAAAAACACCACTTATTAAATAATTTTGAAGAAATTAGCTATTTAATGGGTAATATAAATTCTCATAATGTGGTAAATGAAGTCAGATTTCTTGATAAAATTACTCTCTAAGATCACTTTCTCAAGGCATCTTCCACTATTTAATTGCTTTTTCACATTGTAAACCCCTGTCATATTTTTTAAAGCTGAATATTATGTAAATGAGATTTCATTTACTTTTGTGACTAAGACTTTCACTTCTGAAACCAAACATCTAATATCAGTATTTGACAAAACTATGGCCTTTTACAAAATAAATAAGACCTTGTGAGTTACAAGATCAGATGGAGTTGGAAAATGCTGATGAACCAACCTAATATGTAAACAATTAATAATCAACCAAACAATTGAGATAATATGAATGTAAACAGATACCTATGATTGAATGTAACAGGAAATCACAATTAATGTGTAATCAGTGAAGAATTTTTGTTATTGATAGTATTTCAATAAAAATCAATGATCATGTCATAGTAACAACAAGAAATATATATGTAGTTGTTATCAACATTATTTAACCTATTTCTTTGACCTATCAATAAAGTGTGTGGTACAAATTATAAACATAGGTATTAAGTAGTAGCAAGATATTGTGAGAAAGTAAAAAAAATGTGCAGTCAAGGTATTGTTGAGTTAGAAAGCACAATTGCTAGAAACTCAACACTCTCCCTTGCTGAGTAGCTCATGAGAAATGCACAATGTAGTGAGGTGAGTTCTGAGTTTGACTTTATCAAGAGCTTTAGTGAGCATGTCTGTGGGAATCATATGAGTTGACATGTATGGGATTCCAAAAACGCTGTTGTCAACTTTTTCTCAAATCCAATGGAGCAAGATGTCTAAATTCTCTGTAAGTGCATGATAGAGTGGTTTCCTAGCAAGTGATATACATTTTTGGTTGTTGTTGTAGATCTTGACAGGTGAAGAGCACTGATATTTTGTGATTTTGATGTCCCACAGCCAGTGAGTTAACCAGATAGCCTCCTGCCAAGCTTCAACAATATCTTTTGATTTGGACTTGGATGTGCTCAGTGATACTGTGGTCTGCTTCTTAGTCTTCCAGCTGATGGTACAATTATTGATGGTAAACACATATTCGGTTGTGTGTTGGCATGTGTCCAGACATGATCCATGGTCTGCATTGCAGTATCCAGTCAGGGGCATGTATTCTTCAGCAGATGGATTAAATTAATTCCAAAATTTGGGGTCCCTTTTAGATATTGCAAGAAATGTATGAACATGTTCCAATGACTCATTCCAGGTTTTTTAAGAGAGAAAGATAACTGGGTGAAAGCAAAAGCCAGGTCTGGCCTGTTGAATTGGGTTAGATACTTCAAATGGCCCACACACCACACAATATGGGGGGCAGACTTGCTAGCGAGTCTGAAACCTGGGACCCAAACTCACCACAGATTGAACACATATTGAGCTATTGATAAAGGAACCATAAAATCAGGGATGAACACCACTCAGCAGAAAAGTTTTAGGTGGGTGTTCAAGTAGAGTTAAGTATGGGTTCAGTATGAGTTCAGTCTGAGTTCCATCTGAGTTCCATCTGAGTTCAGGTTGAGGACTTTCTATCAAGTCAACCCCTTATATTGCATAGTGACAGCTGACCTGTAATTGAGTTCCAATTCAACAAATGGTTGGTGATAATACTCATTTGAATCAGAAAGACATGTGCTTGTATCCATAGGTGTCTCTATAATTTTGCACTCAGTCATTTTTTAGAGGTTCAGAATGGCTTCAACTTTGTTTGATTGTGACAATTTAATGGAGTTATCTTCTGGGTTTTGTATAGCTTTAATCCCCAGTATCATCTGTGACTCCCCCAAGTCCTCCATTTCAAAGTTTTTTGAGATGAGGTCTTTGAACCATTGAATTTCTTTTCCAAATATTGAAAAATCATTTACATGGACATGGACAAAACAGGGTTTCTCTGCATCATTAAGGATGAAACGTGCTGGGTCAAATTCACTGCATGTAAAGTTTTTGTTTAAAAAGGGGCATTTAATGAGTCAATACCAGCATCTTGAGGCCTTCTTCAGACCATAAAGGGACTTTTTGAGTTAAAAGACTGGATTGTTTAGACTATCAATTATTTTCACTCACTTACGGATGCACATGTATATGGTTTCTTCCAGAACACCGTTACAAAAGGCAGACTTTGCATCCATTTGGTTAAATACCCATCCTTCAGTGACAGTGAGAGCTAGGAGTAAGCGTAAAATGGTTAACCTTCCATTTGGAGCAAAAGTTTTTCTTTAATCAATTACAAACTTCTGTGAGAACCCTTGTGCACACAATCTTGCATTGAATTTGTTAATTTTGTTATTGTGATCAGGTTTGATTTTGAAGACCCATGTACTACCAATTGGTCTGGCATCAGCAGGGCATTCCACAATTTCCCAGACTTTTTTATAATTCCCAAAATTCAATTTGCAATCAATAGTACCTTCCATTGACTACTTTTGTTGCTTATTAGTGCCTGCTAATAGCAATTGGGGGTGTGAAATGTTTTGTAGATTGGTATCATTGCATGAAGTAAGCTCTCTTGTGCTATATTTGCTTGGGAGTGGTAGCAATAAACTTGGCTTCTCGTCTGCGCTCCCTCAATGATATTTGTGTGAATGACTTCAGATGGTATATCTTGGGGAGCAAAATTACTTGTTACCCTAAACTCCCAAAATCTGGATGATTGAGGCAGATCAGATGATTCTGATTGCAAGTTTGAAATTTCTGTTGCATCTGACTGTTCCAAATGGAAATAACTGTCTTTGTTGCCACTTGAGTCTGTCACTGAATTTGAATTGTTGTTCTCCTTCTCAGTTAAATGCTTGAAATTAGTGTGGTTATCATCAACAAAAAGGTTGGTCCAAGATATTCTTGGTTTTTTTGGTTCCTCAAAAGGAAAAAAATCCTTGTTAAATATAAAATTGTGAGAACATATTGGCCTGTTTGTTTTTAGTTTGAGAATTCTGTAAGAATTATGCTCCTCATGAAAACCTAGCAGACATGTTTCAACAGTATTTTTGCTAAATTTTCTAGAGCATACCTTCTTATCAATCAATGCATATGCCAGACACCCAAATGTCCTAAGGTTGACTATCTTTGGCTTTTGATTGAATAATTTTTCAAATGGGGATATAAAACTGTTTTTGGATCTAGTGGAAATATGATTTTCAATGAATACAGAAGTATTGATGGATTCTCCCCAAAATTTGTGTGGCATTTTGGCTTTGAAGATCATGGCCTATTCCATCTCCACAGAAGTCTTGTTTTCCCTTTCTGAGATGGTGTTTTGCTGAGGTGTATGAGGTGATGTCAAGATTATTTTGAAACACTCTTTGTTGGAAAGGTCATAAAATCTCTTGTTAATGAATTCTCCACCTCTGTCGTATACTAGTTTAAGGATTTAATTATTGTTGAGATTCTCAGAAAATTGATTAAATGACACAAATCTCTTGAATGCATCTGACTTATTTTTGAGTAAATAAACAAACTTTTATGAGGATTATTAGTCAGTTAATTTAAAATAATATTCATTCCCAGATTTAGTTTTAATCAATCTACCACTAAGGTCAAAATGAACATATTGCAGAGGTCTAGTAGATTTAGGGACATGTCCTAGAAATCTAAACTTATGGATTTTAGACTTGAGACAGTGTTCACAAAAGATGGAGGTAACAGAGTCATCAAATTTTATGTTCAGGTTTCTATGTAGCTTCTTAAAATAGTCCAGATTGACATGTCCCAAGAATTTTTGCTAAGATAGCAAGTCATATTTCTTGAAAGATTCAATGAGTGATATATGAGGGGATGCTGAATACCACAGCGGGTGTGGATGTGGTACAAATTAGAGCCTGGAATTAATATTACTAACAGTCGGATTACAATTAATAAATTAAAAGGTATATAATTTGTTATAGTTTACTTTCTGTTCTATGTCAATGCAATCCAATCTCGTATTTCTTTTCTTTCCACTGAAAACTGATTGATCATAATAAATCATTTTTTCTCTCTCTTTTAATTCATTTAATTATTATTTGTCTTACGTTAATATCGCTGCCCATTCATCAATCACTGGGGACAGGTGATTGATAAATATTCTAGCAGCGTGGAAATATTACTAACAGTCGGATTACAATTAATAAATTAAAAGGTGATTGATAAATATTCTAGTAGCGTGGAAATATTACTAACAGTCGGATTACAATTAATAAATTAAAAGACACTGGGTCTTCAACAGATTAAAAGTCTGAAAACAGCTTTATGAGCTCTTTGAGTGACGACCTACCTAATTATCCCTCTGCTGCTTCCGATAGTACATCATCAACCTCTATATATCGACCTGCGTCTACATCTCTGCCTGATCCAATACAGCCCTACGTTTTCTCAAATATGTCTGATCAGTCAAACGATAAATTATTGAGAGTACCGGTTCTCACCTCCGGTAATTTGTCACTGTGGAAATCAATGATAGAGTTTTACTTTGATTCTAACGACTTAACACATCATATAAAGTGTGCCAGTAAACCCACTGATGTTGACTCCAATGATTGGCGTAAGGGCAAATCCAAATCCCGACTTATTCTTATCAATGCAGTCAGTCCTAGGGATTCTTTACTCATCTCCAAGGCAAAATCTACCTATCTTGAGTATCAAAAAATTTTGTCAGATTATGGTGAAGGAAACGCATCAACAGTGTCTGATCTCTTAGACCAGTTGGTTTATCTTAAGTGGGATGGTGTTTCTTCTCTAAGAGAACATCTTGGAAAGTTTGAAGAAATAGAAAGCTTATTAGTAGATAGCGCATCCAGTGATTCGGAGCTAATTATTTCCTCAAAAATAATTGCGATTATTCTGATCAAGAGTGTTCAACACGAATCTATGCTGGGAATCACTCAAAATCTTTTTCAAAATTTTAAAAATCTTACTCTTGAGCAAGTCTATGATAGCCTTAAGTCTGAAGAAAATCTACGATTGTGTGACACCGATGTAACAGATAATGCTAATGCTCTTAAGGCTCAGTCTAAAAAGAAAAACTCACAAAAACAAACTTCACCTGATAAAAAGAATAAGAAAAATCTAAAGTGTCGTTTGGGTCACACTGGCCATAGTGATGAAAACTGTATCACTCAATTGCGTGAAGAGTTGAAGAAGCTGAAAATTCCGTCTCACTCAAAAAATGATAAAGCAAAGACTGCCAACGAAACTACTGAGTCTGTCTCTTTAGTTACTGAACAAGAACACGAAGAGTCGGCATATTTGGCAGGATTGAAGGAGAATACCACATGTTTTATTCTTGATTCAGGCGCAACTTCCCATATGGTCAAAGAAAAATGACTGCTGTCAAATGTCATGAAACTAGCCTCTACTATCAATATCGACACGGCTGGATCTCAGGTGTTGACTGCTGACTACGCGGGTGATTTTTCTATCAGTCCTCATCTAACACTCAAGAATGTGCTTGTTGTCAATGATATTTCGGCAAATTTAATCTCAGTTAATAAGTTGAATCATATGGGCTACAGTGTGAACTTTGAGCCTAATGAGACACAAGTTATTAATTCCAGCGGTCAGCTTGTTGTAAAACTCACTCGGAAAGGCCAAAAACACAACTTATGGTATGTAAATAATCAAGCTTTAATGATCACAACCACGACTCTAACCTTGTATCAATGGCATCAACGGCTAGGACATCTTAATGTCAAATCTACTAGGACATTTCTTAGGTCAAAAGATATTGATTTTGTTGATGAAAAATTCAGTTGTGTGACATGTTCAAAAGGAAAAATAGTGAAGATACCTTTTCTTTCTACCTTTCCGAGAGCCTCTGTCCCTTTGTTTTGAATTCATTCTGATGTTATAGGACCGATTGACCCTCCCTCTATTGGTGGCCATAGATTTTTTGTGACCTTTATTGATGATTGCACACATTTTTCTACCATTTTTCTTATGAAATGAAAATATGAGGTTTTTTCCAAGTTTTTGAAATATCAAGCTGATGTTGAGAATAAACTTGAATGAAAAATTAAATTCTTGAAATGTGATAGGGGTGGAGAGTACGGTAGCAATAATTTTATTGATCATTTGAACAAAAGTGGTATTACTCGTGAACAGGCACCAGCCCAAACACCTCAGAATAAATCAGTTGCTGAACGATTTAATAAAACTCTGATTGATAAAATCTGTACTATGCTTATTGACTCAGCCTTTCCATCCTACATCTGGGGTGAATGTGCAATAAGCTGCAATTACTTGTTGAATCTTCTTCAGCATTCTAAATTGAAATCACAAACTCCTCAAGAAGTTCTTAATGATTATATGCCTTGTGAAGAAGGTCATACAGCTGATTATAGCTTTATTAAACGATTTGGTTCATTGGCTATAAGATATGTTGCCAAAGAAGATTGAACACAGAAGTTTCAACCAAGAGGTATCGAGTGTGCTATTGTTGGATATGAACAGAACTCTAAAAGTTATAGGCTATATGATCAAAAGCTTAGGAAAATTTTTATCTCTCGGAATGTTGATGTGTTTGAATCAAAAAATTATTTCAATGAGAAGGTTTCAATACTGCAGGTACCAGATTATGTTCTTCTTCCATCTAATGGAGTTAATACTACTAAAATTCCTACCTCTACAAGTGTCAATGTACCTATTAGTTTACCGTCAGAATCAAATTCTATAACTCCTGAGCAAATCTTTGTCCCAGGAGATGCTTTTGAGTTATCAGAGAGTGATGCTGTTGAGGAATCTTCCAAAAATCCTCAACGACTAAAAGTAATCATGCGACGGGTTACACCTGAATTTTCATCAGAAGAAGAATCTCCACTTTCCAACTCTGTTGATATAGAAGATAAGGATTCAACTCTTAACAAGTCCTTGCCGACTCAAGGGAGACCAGTTAGACAACGAAGGCCTCCATCTTACTATGGCTTTGCTGCCAGCTTCTCACCAGATAATCCTACCTATAAACAAGCTTTGTGTAGTCCCGAAGCTGAGTTATGGAAAGAAGCCATGGATTCTGAGTATGAATCTCTCTGTGAACATCATGTGGGTGATCTAGTCACAAAGAAACAGGGCATGAAAGTTATAGGGGGTACATGGGTTCTTTCAAAAAAGAAGGATGAACTTGGTAGGGTCATTAGATATAAAGCTCGTTGGGTAGCACTTGGTAATCTTCAGAAGGAGGGTATTGACTATGGGGAGACCTATGCCTCTGTTGGACGCACTGAAACTTTCAGATTGTTACTGTCTCTTGCCGCTGCTAGGAACTGGTCTGTTTCTCAGTTTGATATCTCAACGGCCTTCTTGCATGGTGTCATGAAAGATGATGTGTATGTTACTCAAGTGAAGGGTTATGAACAAGGAGGGAAGGATAAAGTATGGAAACTCCGTAAATCTTTGTATGGCACCCGGAAGGCACCTCGGCAATGGAAAGAAAAATTTGTTGCTGTCATGAATCAACTAAATTTTACCGAAGCTGAGGGTGATGAGTCACTTTTTATATTTCAGAAGAATGATAAATTAATTTTTATACATCTTCATGTGGATGATGGTTTAGTCTTCTCAAACAATCCTTTTCTCGTTAAAAAACTTCAGAATGATTTAATTGAACATTTTAAAGTGAAATGGACGGACAAGCCAACACATCATCTAGGTATCAAAATTACTTATCTTGATGACTTTATTACCCTTAGTCAAGAATTGTATGTTGATGAATTAGCAAGACGTTTTGATCTTGGTGACTGTAAAAAATTGTCAACACCTCTTCCTGTTGGCTGTGTTTTGCTTGATCCATCACCCCAGGAAACTCAAGATGGAATGAATGACCCGTACCAATAATTAATTGGCTCACTCAATTATCTAGCTGTCTCAACTAGACCTGATATTTGTCAGGC
Source organism: Hemileia vastatrix (assembly GCA_030280995.1). Lineage (NCBI taxonomy): Eukaryota > Fungi > Basidiomycota > Pucciniomycetes > Pucciniales > Zaghouaniaceae > Hemileia > Hemileia vastatrix. The sequence continues at coordinate 2,997,023 of JASXTE010000003.1, read as the reverse complement.
ACTGAATTCCCTGTCAAAGTTTAATGCTAATCACTCACCGACTCATTGGAAGCTTGCTCTTAAACCTCTTCAGTATGTAGTTACCAATAAGTCGGTTGGTCTAAAGTATAAAAGAAATGAAGAAAACATTTTATTCCAATCGTAAAGTGATGCTGATTATGCCAATTGCAAATCTACAAGATGTTCTATCACGGGTTATGTCATTCTTTTGAACAATAGTCCTATTTCCTGGTGAAGTCGACGTCAGAATGTAGTCACCCTTTCTGTTACAGAAGCGGAATATATTGCCATGTGTGATTGTGCAAAAACGCTCATTTGGATCTTAAAGCTGTTTCTCTCACTAAATATTTCTTTTCTCACTCCTCAAATTCTAAGTAGTATCAATGCTCCTGAGTTGTTTTGTGATAATAGCGGTGCAATATTTCTATCTAAAGAAGCTCAAATTAATGAGCGGTCCAAACATATTGATGTTTGCTATAACTGGTTAAGGCAAAAGGTAAAACGAAATGAACTTCATATTGTCTATTTTCAAACTCTTGATATGTTTGCAGACATGTTTACTAAACAACAACCTCGCATACGATATGAAAATGACAAAAGACGATTAAATCTTATCATGTATGAAGCAGGGGGGGTATTGAAGAATGCGCCTGGATAGGCTGTCAAGTTCCTACATCTTCTACACATGCTCAACACAATACTAGATTTGAAGAATGCGTCTGGATAGGTGGTCAAGTTCCTACATCTTCTACACATGCTCAACACAATGCTAGATTTAGTACAAGTATAGATTTATGTTGTGATCTGTTAGTAAGGGTGAATAGTTATAGTATGAGATTATATATAGTTGATAGAGTTTGTACTTGTTACCTATCCAATCTCCTATTTCTTTTCTCTCCACTGAAAACTGATTGATCATAATAAATCATTTTTTCTCTCTCTTTTAATTCATTTAATTATTATTCGTCTTACGTTAATATTGCTGCCCATTCATCAATCACTGGGGACAGGTATTATTGGTGTACTATATTTGTTTTCACTGATAACTAATCATGGTATGATTTTAGGTGATTGATAAATATTCTAGCAGCATGGAAATATTACTAACAGTCGGATTACAATTAATAAATTAAAAGGTATATAATTTGTTATAGTTTACTTTCTGTTCTATGTCAATGCAATCCAATCTCGTATTTCTTTTCTTTCCACTGAAAACTGATTGATCATAATAAATCATTTTTTCTCTCTCTTTTAATTCATTTAATTATTATTTGTCTTACGTTAATATCGCTGCCCATTCATCAATCACTGGGGACAGGTGATTGATAAATATTCTAGCAGCGTGGAAATATTACTAACAGTCGGATTACAATTAATAAATTAAAAGACACTGGGTGCACCTGATAAGACTTTGTTTCAAGAATTTTTTTTGATAATGAAGGTGCCTTCTTGTTTGGAAGTCATTTGACATCCCTTCTTAATGAATGGAGCAAGAGAAATCAAGTTACAACTTATTTTTGGCACATAAAAACAGCCAGATAGAAGAATGGCTTCATATTTGTCATTTGTGAATTGAACCAAACCAACAACTTTGGTATAAACTGTTTTTCCATTACCAAATCTAATAGGGACATGGATTTGGCAATACGTTGTGGAATTCCACATCTGGGTATGCCACTTAGGTGAAAACTTGATTGAATATTGGTTGAAAGGAAATTTTGGTGTTACCAGGTGTTATTTTGGTTATTATGGAAATTTTTGGGATGATTTGTGGCATTTTGGAATGGTTATATGATGGTATTTCTCTTGTGATTTGATGGTTTTATGGATTTGGAAATGGTCATATTGGATTTTTGGGGTGATTCTCCAACTTTGGGTATTATCTGGGGCTCTTTTAGGTTTATTTTTGAAGATTAGTAGCAATTTTCTAGATTATAAGGCTGAATATTTGGAATTTTTGAAGTTAATTATTATAATTGGATAGCTCAGATTTTTCTCTATCTTTTATTTCTTGATGGTTTTTTATCATATTTTACTGTTTTCTTAGTGTTTTGCTTGATTTATTGACTTATTTTCAGGCTGAGGTCAATTAAAAAGAAGTGAACTAGCTTGAATGGTCAGTTTTCTAGAAGATTTTAATGTTCCTATATGAATACTGTAGTTTAAATCCAACAAGTAGTAAAATATAATCAAAATTAAAGGTCTAAGTAATATAATTCTCACTATTTTTATATATGGCTTACAATCTTTTTAGTTGGTAGAAAAATAGATTTTATAATTCAGATACTATTCAAAAGTCTTATAAAAGTACTAATTGATATGTATTTTAATTTATCTGGTTAAATTGGTTAAATTGTAATGATAAAGAATGTAGAAACAAGACCCAAAAACCTCCTCCTTTTATACACACTGAGTTCCCCAATGATTCCCTTGATGTACCACCCAATACACAGTTAATGACGCCTTCAAACCACTAATAGACATGCCCATCAACATTACCAGTAACCCATGACATGATTAGAAGAGTAACAACCATCAAAATCCTGTATTAATAAGGAAAATACATCAAAATTAAAGAATAAGATAAAAAGAGAGTATATGCGTATTCAACAAAAATATGAAAGACTAAAGAGGAAATTTTTAAGGTTAATAATAGCTTAATAATAAGGGAGATTCACTGTAGAAACAATGGGGCTAATCTTGACATTATACTACGTGATATTCCCATTCAAAAATACCCAATATTGACTGAGAAACCACCCAAAAACTCAAAAAGGAGCATGAGATGTGGGGTAACTACATGCAGTCCTTGGCAGGCACTTGCACGGGTAAATCCTTGACTAAATTTAGGGAAATTTAAGCATGGTAGTGAAATAAGGCGCCAAGAGTAAGGTTATTAATTAAATTAGTGCATATAAACAAGGTCAATGCATTATTAATTAAGCTAGGACACTAAATAAGTGCCTGTTGCCTATTTTAGTGTGTTTCCCCACAGTGGGCGTAGAATGTGGGGTAATTATAGTGTGAAAAAAATAAATTTGCTAAAAATGAAGCTATTCACATGGGAAAAAAGCAGGCAGTATGTGGCCAGTACACAGAAGCCATTTCAGGCATAAAAAACACCAAATTTGAAAAGTGTTATTTTTATGCATTTAAATATCCAAATAAATAGTACTAAATGAGACAAATTGATCTGTCAAAGCGCATTTTTGATATTCTCCAATTTATGGTGCATATAGTCAACATTTAAGTGAAATACAGCGCATTTCTTGTTTTTTTGCATAAAACAGTGAAAATAACAGCTTTAAGTGTACTTAAAAATTATGTAGCCTTATACTTAAGGTTGTAAGATTACCGTAACATATTCCAACTTAATATTAAGTACATAAGACTTATAAAAGGTGGATATATGCGTTGTGGTCTTCCAACATTGGCAGGGGCCTTTGTTGTGTGAATTGGCGCTGTTTGTGCATGTCTTAATTGACATCTGTTAAGGAATTGGGTATTTTTCTGGTTTTATTCCGTGGATATTGGGTCTTCGTGTATGTGGGTACTATCATTTGATAGCCCTGGTTTTTCTCTATATTTTATGTCTTGAAGACATTTTTCATATTCTGAGTTTTAAGGGGTCATTCCCTCATTTTTCATTTATAAAAGATTGCTGTTTAATTTTGTTTTTCCTGTTTTACGGGCTAACCTTAAGTCTTAGGGTTAAGTGCTTAGTACCATTGGATAGAGCTAATTTTTCTCTATATTTCATGTCTCAATGTTGTTATAGTGAAACTCCGTGTTTTAAAGGTTTTAGTAGTTGTAGCTAATTTTTCTAAGTAGATTAGTGGTTTTTGTTGATTTTCTGGCTTCAGGGAGCCCGGGCCGCTTCAGGCGGCCCGCCCGCCTCTGTTTTAGGAGGTTGGGGAGCGCTTCAGGAGGGTTTTTTATGCAATTTGGCGGGTACAGGCGCCAGATTGGTGGGTGCGCATGGGCTCTTAGTTAGTGGTCTGTGTGTACATAGTGAATAAGACAGTTTGGGGCAACCTTAATCATCATACAACCATCCGGAGGTGATATCATTGTTCCTCACTCAGTTTTCACTGTTTTCTGGCCACAATTGGCTGTGTTTGTTGCAAGTAAGTTCTTCATTTAACTTAACTTTGGCAACTGTTTTCTCTGTTATAGTCTTGCAAGCTATAGCAAGTATTATTGCTGTCTCTGGTGTGGATTTGCAGCCTACATCAAGTATCTTTGCTGTCTCTGGTGTGGACTTTGTTCTACATTTCAGTTCTTTGGTCTGGTAGTCTATCTGGGGACTACTTTCTTGGCTCATCAAGCAGTCAAGTGTGTTGAAAAGGAGCTTTAGCAAAACAGGAACCAACTTACTTTAGCAAGTAAATCTCACTCTATTTTTCTAAAGGGACAGGGGATTTTCTCTCTGGTTTTTCTCCAACTCCCTTGGTCAAGGCCTATAGCTAGTACTATAGGATTGTCTACATTTCTGGTGCCCAAAGTGGGGTAGAACTTGCTAGTTCTTTGGAATCTCTGTTTTCTTTGGTTGGCTCTTTTTGGTGTTTTGGACTGGAGGAATGGCTTCTGGTTCCTCTATTCCTGTGGTGACTGTCAGTGGGGGGGATGGTCCTCCTTCTGTGATGGTTAGGGAGTGTGTGAGGATTAAAACTTGGGATGGTACCAAGTTTAATGGGGAGGATGTCAAGTGGTTTCTAGAGAAGTATGAAACTGCTGCTGGAGTGGATGGTGCTTCCTACCTGGACATGGTGAAGCAGATTATCTTCTTCATTGGTGATAGGTCAGTGGAGAATGAGATTGTGGCCATGTCTGGCTACAAGAAGAGGGATTTGAAATTGTTGTGTAGGGAGATGGTGGATAGATGGGGTGTCAGGTTCACTATTGTGGATCTGAACAAGGTTGTCAGTGAATGGCAATCTTATGGTGGTGTTGGTAACTTACATAGTTACAGGAAGTTTCTGCTACAGTTTGATCCTGTGGTGGAATATTTGGTGGAAGTGGAGGAGCTGGCACATGAAAATGCTGCCAAAGATGTTCTTTGGTCTGCCCTGGCTAGAGATGTCAGGATGGATGTGTTGAAGGAGTTGTCAAGAAAGGAATTGATGAAAACTCTTTCTAATGGGGATCGGAAGTTGCCTGCCTTGTATATGGTGAAGGAGGCTGTTGAGGCCCATTTGAAGTTATTGGCTGTGGACACCTATCAGGAGGGGTGTGCCAAATATGTCAGCAAAGTCAGTGAGGCTTTGGCTGAAGAGGAAGTTAGGGAGAAGAAGGAGGAGAAAAATTTGGTGCAGGTTCCCAAACAGGAGAGGGACCCAATGGTGGAGCAGTTGGCTGATCTTACAAAGCAGCTGCACATTTTTGTCCAGGAGGCCAAGAAGGTTAATAAGGCACCTTCTCAGCCTAGAGAGTTTGAAAGGAGGGCTGGTAGGAGTGATCCTTGGGTTTGCTCTTATTGCAGTAGGAGGGGGCACAGGTCCAATGATGGTTGGGAATTGAACAGAGATGTGTCTGAAGGAAAAGTGGAGTTTGATGGCAGGGTTTTTAAGTTCCCTGATGGTTCTTTTGTGAAGCCCAGTGAGGGGCAGGCTCCTGTGGATTTGGTCAGGAGAAGGGGTGGTCTCAATCAAAGGAGACCAAGGTTTGAGGAGATTCCTGATCAGGGGAAGTCTTCTGTTAAGGTAGATGAGGATGGCAAGGGAAAGGGGAAAGATGTCAATAAGGTCTCTTTTTCTACTTCCTTTGGTGGTTTGGAGTTGTATTCTTGTGGTGGATACTCAAGTGGTGAATGCTTGGCTGGTGTTTATGATGTGGAAGCAGGAAAGGTGGGTAGGCCTAAGAGCAGTTCTCAGGCCCAACCAAAGCCAAATGCTTCAAAGTTAGACCCTAAGATGAGTGCAGCTAGGAAGAGGTACAGCAAAGAGGAGCTGTACAAGATGCAGAAGGGTATGGCTGATATGGGCCCCCGTAGTTTTGGTGCATTGGATCTGAATGGTGAGCCAATGCCAATGGAAGTGGATTCTGACTCTGAGGAGGATGTCCCTTTGGCTTCATTGCCAAAGCCTGTTGGAGTCAGAGGTTCTGGTGAGGGATCTGGTTTGGTTCCTGTTAATGGTAAATCTGTTTGTGGTGCTGGTCCTCAAGAATCTTCTAGGACCAAGGTGGTGAAGCAAAGAGCTCACTTTGAGAGGCCAGTAGTGTCTGGTCAAGTTAATGTTATGGACTCTGTCCTGGAAAGGATGAATCAGGGTCAGGTTTCCCTATCTTATGGGGAATTGTATGCTATCAGTCCAGGGTTGGCTGATAGGCAGAAAAAGTTGTTGACCAGGAGAAGGGTTTCTTCTGGTGAGGTAGAATACATTTGTGATTCTGCTGAAATATTTGGTGAGGGGTTGGAAACACATTTTTCTGCTCCTCTGGGATATGTCAATGTCACTCTGAATGGCAGGGAGGCAAGGGCATTGGTGGATTCAGGTTCTCAGATAAACCTAATTTCTTTGTTTGAGGCAACTCATATGGGCCTCCCCATCAAAACTGGTATTGGTGGGAATTTGAGAGGGATCGGTGGCCATGTCACTGAATTGGTTGGAACTTCAGAGTTTGTGAAGTTAGATGTTGGCGGAGCCTCAGGGAAGGTTCATTTTTACATTGCTAAAGGTAATGTAAAAGCAGTTTTGGGTGGGCCATTCTTGATGGATTTTCAGGCAAGAATTGGTTATCAATTTGATTTGGGAATCAGTTTGGAGTTGACTGGTGAAGACAAAAGGAGACTTCACATGAGGGTGTCATCCCCTGGAGAGGATGGTTGGGAGACCAGGCCTGGTTTATCTTCAATGTGCCAGTGAATGGACTGCTGCAGGAGAAGGAAGGAAGTGGGTGCTGCCTCTGGTTTTTTGGAGTGCGGCTCAGGCTCTATTGAGAGTCTGTCTTTTTTAGAGTGATGAGGGCTGATCACCCTAGTGCTACAACCTCTCCCCAAGATGAGGAAATCCCAGGTTGTAGTAGGTCAGCTCTCTTGGAGATATACCAAGTGGATTTTCAACTTTCTCTTTTTAATGTTTCTCTTCTCTGCAAGTATTCATCAAGTTTTTTATCAAGTCTCTTTTCTCTCTCAAGATTCTTAATTATTTTTAATTCAAGTTTAAAGAAGAAGATTGGTTATATATCTTTATTGAAAGATATGCGGAAAAGTTTTGGGGCGGTGAGATTGGGGTCTAAAAGTAAGTCCTCCCAATTGTGCACCGCTAGGGTTTCTTCTACACCTTTCAAAAACATTACCTGGGCCACACCTGTGAGCTTTGGGGAAACCCTGGTTATTTTTGTAGGTCAGAAGGAAACTCAAGAAAAGAAGATAAAAATTTCAAGATAATTCAAGAAAATCAAGAAAAAAATCTGAAGATAATGAAGAAAGAAGATTCAAAATATTTTTGTGGAGATTGTCAAGATCAATTTTTGGGCCTCCAGCATTAGGTTAAACTGCAGAAAATTATGAAGAGAGATGATCATCAACATCTATTTTTGGGCCTCCAGCATGAGGGTAAACTGCACAATTTTAGAAGATGTGATTCTGAAGATGAATCAAGATTTGAAGATTTGGAAGACAGAAGTGAGGATGAAGATGTGGAATTGCGGAAAAGTTTTGGAGTGGTGAGATTGGGGTCTAAAAGTAAGTCCTCCCAATTGTGCACCGCTAGGGTTTCTTCTACACCTTTCAAAAACATTACCTTGGCCACACATGTGAGCAATGGGGAAACCCTTGGTTTTTGTTCCAGGTCTGGTGGTGAAGATTTCCTGAAGATCCCTCAAGTTGAAGGTGGAGCAGCAAAGTATAAGAAGGTAGCGCAGAAGATTAGGCCTGTAAATGAGCCTATGCCTGTGGGTTTGAATCCGCCTTTGAAGAGACCTCCTTTGTTGAGAGATCCGTACTGTACTCCTTTGGTGAAGAATCCTCCAGAATTTATGGAGACGGCTACGTTGACCGTGGAAAGGTTGAAAGTTTTTAATTTTGGTCCTGATGGGTGGTTGTCTGAGGAAGAAAAGAAGTTGTTGTTGCACGTTATTGTGCTAAGGGAAAAAGCTGTGGCTTTTGTTGAGGAGGAAAGGGGTGTATTCAAGCACTCTTATGTGGAACCCTACTTGATTCCTGTGGTTTGTCATGAACCTTGGCAAATCAAACCTATTCCAATTCCAGCCGCTATTAGAGAGGATTTTGTAGAGATTGTTAGGGAAAGAGTCAGGACTGGGTTATACGAACAATCGACTTCCAGCTACTCAATTCCGGTTTTCTGTGTAAAAAGAAGAATGGAAAGTTGCGGGTGGTTCATGATCTTAGAGCCTTGAATAGAGTCACTATCAAGGACTCTGGTATGCCACCAAGTGCAGAGGATTTTGTTGAAGCTTTTGCTGGAAGGGTGTGTTATGGTTTGGGTGATATTATGGGTGGTTATGATGAGAGGGAACTACATACAGATTCAAGGCCTCTCACAACTTTTGAGACTCCTTTGGGAAGATTTTAGCTCACTAGGTTGCCTCAAGGAGCAACTAATTCAGTGGCAGTTTATCAAGCACAGATGGCTTGGATTTTGCAGGATGAGGTTGCTACTCATGCTGGTATTTTTATTGATGATGGTGGAATTAAAGGACCATCCACTGATTATGGTAATGAGGTGTTAGTGAAGAACCCTGGCATAAGGAGGTTTGTGTGGGAATATGCAATAACTCTAGAGAGAGTGTTGTTTAGGATTGAAGAGGCTGGTTTGACCATTTCAGGGTCAAAATTCTGTTGTTGTGTTCCTGCTTTGGAAATTCTGGGTCATGTGGTATGTAAAGAGGGAAGGATTATGGCGAAGAAGAAGATTAATAAAATCCAGTTACGGCCAAGGCCTAAAAATACTACTGAAGTCAGGGGATTTTTGGGTGTGTGTGTATATATCAGGATTTTTATTAAGGATTTTTCTTTGTTGGCTTCACCTTTAAGGAGGTTGACCAGAAAAGATGCAGATTGGGAATGGACTGAAGAGTGTGAAGAGGCTTTTCAGAAGTTGAAAAAGGTTGTTGGTGAAGATATTGTTCTTCACAAGTTGGATTATGGTGTTGGTTCTGGAAAACTTTATCTGGCAGTGGACTCAAGTTATATTGCTGCTGGTGCTGTTTTGTCTCAGGATGATAAGACTGGGAGGGTCAGGCCAGTAAGATATGAGTCTGTGGTGTTTAATGAGGTGGAATCTAGGTATTCTCAACCTAAGTTGGAATTATGTGGCGTAGCTAAAATTTTAAAGAAGCTACAGACGGTTTTTTGGGGACAGAATTTTGAGCTGCAGGTGGATGCAAAATCTTTGGTTCAGATGATCAATACACCAAGTCTTCCAAATGCTCCAATGACTAGGTGGGTGGCATTTATTCAACATTTTTCTTTTGACCTGGTACACAAACCAGGTAAAACCTTTACTATGCCTGATGGATTATCAAAGAGGCCACCTACAGATGATGATTCTGATTCTGAAGAGTTTGATGAAGATGTTCCAGTGGTTAGAGCCAGCACAAAGGGTGCTGAGGATTTTTCTCTCCTCCCCCATGAGGCTAAACTGGACGATTGTTCTGACCTCCCCTAAGAGGCTACATTGGCTGGATCTGATCTTGATTCTGGTGATCAGGATGTTTTTGTTGATGAAGATGGAGTTGTTGTTTGGGACAGCTCAAAATTGGAAAAGGGTGTTTTTGTTAGTGAACTGGATTCTCACAAGGTTCAGTGAAAAGAGAAGGACGTGCCAAAATTTAAGGATTGGTGTCCTGGTTGGGCTGCTCAATTGGCTCATGTTCACACTGGTGATTTTGATGACAGAGTTGTACCCTTGGATGTTGTTTTGTTGGATTTTGAAGATGAGACCAGGGGTCAGTCTGGGTTTTATTTTATTATGGTGAAATATCTGTTGACCTTGGAGAGGCCAGATAGTTGTGATGATGATACTTGGTTGGCAATCAAGAAGAGGAATCCTGGATTTTATGTGTCAGGAAGAAGGTTGATGAGGAGGAGACATCCTAATCCTCAAGTTGTGGTGACTCAGAAGAAGGGTCAAGAAGTTTTGTTGAAGTCTTTGCATGAAGACCTTGGTCATAGAGGCTTTGGGGAGACTTATAGAAGAGTAGCAGACAGATTTTGGTGGCCAGGTATGAAGTTGGCTGTGCAGGGTTGGGTTCAATCTTGTGAAGAATGTCAAAGAAGAAGCAACTTGAAACCTAAGGAGGTAGGCCGTGCTACTGGAGAATCAACTGTTTTTGGAAGGGTCAGTCTTGATGCTGTCCATATTAAAGAAGGCAGGTATAAATACTTGATTGTTGCTAGGGATGATTTGTCTGGTTGGGTTGAGGCAGTGCCTCTGGTTAATTTGACTGCCAAGAATGTGGAAGAGTTTTTGAAGAAGGAGTGGATTTATAGGTATGGGTTAATGAAGTTGGTGACTGTTGATGGTTGGCCGGAGTTTGGTGCCGAATTTAAAGAAGCTGTGGCAAGTGTTGGTTCTAAAGTTAGAGTAGCAACATCCTATTATCCTGAAGCTGAAGGCATTGTTGAAAGAGGCCATCAAGTTATAAAGAATGCTTTGGTGAAGATGTGCGGAGATAGTGCTGAAAAGTGGAGGCATTATTTACCCTTGGTGTTATTTGCTGATAGGGTCACTGTGAAGAGGACAACTGGCTATTCTCCCTATGAGTTAATGTTTGGTCAGAAAGCCGTTCTACCAGTGGACTTGGAAGCTGTCTCTTATCTGGGAATTGATTTGGATGACATGCACTCAACAGAAGATTTGCTCTGTGCCAGGCTGCAACAGTTGGAATGTAGAGAGGAATTTCAGGAGAAGGCATACTCTAGAATGATGAAGATTAGGAATAAATCAGTCAGATACTGGGACAAGAAGTTGGCTCATAGACTCAGGAATCTCTTGAAACCTGGCTGTTTGGTTTTAGTGTATAATAGAAGTTTGGAGAGTCAGTGGGGGAAAATGTTTGCTGACAGATGGAATGGACCTTACAGAGTCAGATCTCAGGCGTCTGGAGGTTCTTATGTTTTGGAAGAGTTGGATGGTGCAGTCTTGAAAAAGAGGGTGGCTGCAGACCAAGTGAAGAGGTTTTATCCCAGAGGCACTAGGCATGAAGAAGATTGACTCCGCAATGAGGATAAACTATGGAACGTTCTTTTTTTGTTTTATAATTTTTGTGGTGTTGCAGAGCAACTTTTGTGTTGGAAACTTTTTGTTAGAAGGTACCCATGGGTGGGGCTTCTAGATTTGATCTTGCAAGTGTAGGGGTGACTGATGGGCTGGCTGCTCTATCAACAGTTACACCAGATTGTCTGTTTCCAACCCTTTCTATTAATTTGGTTGAACCCTAGTATTGGTTTCTTTTCACAGGTTTTAGTCCTCTATGACTTTAAACTGGAATTTCCTCTGGTTGTCAAGTTCTGGACTCTTCACTCTTATTGGTTTTGGTTTTTTTTGTGTTGGATGTTGTGTTTTTGTTAGAAGGTACCCAGGGGGGGCTTCTAGATTTTATTTTGGCAAGTGTGGGGGTAACTGATGAGCTGGCTGCTCTGTAGAACAGTTACCCCAGAATGTCTGTTTCAAGTTTTTTGTTTTTCCTAGTTGATTTCTAGTTCTGTTGTTTATTATTCAGGTTTCAAGTCCACTATGACTTTAAACTGGTTTGGGACTGGCTTCTTTATCTTTGGTTCTTTCAGTTTGGTGGTGGATCACTGGTGGTCTCCCATCATTTTTACTTATTGGAGGGAGCCCACCCAGTGATCATTTCTATGGACCGGACTTTCCCTTATTGGACCATCTATGGAGCTGGACTTTCTTTGATTTTGCAGTTATGTTTTTGCTAGATAGCAGTTTTAGATTATTTTCTTTTTTCTCTTTTTTTCTTTTAATTTTTTATGGGGGTTTGTTTAAAATTATAAAATCAAAAATGTAGGGTGTTACCACATCAGGGTCACCTGGATGTGGGCAAGCATTGGTGGGGAAAGGCTCATCAATTGGCCAGGCAATGCTATCTTCTTTTTTTTTTTATTATTTATTTCATGTGTTTCTGTGTTTCATTATTTTTATTATCTTCTGAATTTCTAAATTTTTTGAATTTTGTTTTCTGTTAATCATTTAAAAGATTTAATTGTGTATCCACATCAAGGTGCACTTGGATGTGGGTAAGGTATCAGGGGATCAGCTCATCAATTGGCTGGGGGGATACCATTTGTATTATTTTTAATATTTTATTTTATTTCATTTATGTTATTTCATTTCATTTTATTTATTAATTTTTTTATTTTAGTATATCATACAAAAAAAAAGAAAAAAAAAGAAAAGAAAAAAAAAAAAATTCTGAAATTATTTTTATTAATTTTTTTATATTATTATTATGTTTCTAATCTTTTTCAGGAGCTCATTTTCTGGATGATGAAGCTTCTGGAGGCTGGTCTGGATTGTGATGACGTTTTTGTTTTTTGTTGGGATTGTGGGAAGCACTGTGTTCTTTGAAGTGCATCCTGCTGGAGAGATGATAGGGATTGTAATGGTCAGTAATTGGATTAGAGGGAAGTTCAGAGGAGGAAGAAGAAGAGGCAGGAATGGAGTGCTGGAGGGTGTGCTTAATGATCCTAGACATTTTCCAGTGGTCGTCCAGTAGGCGCTTTCTCAGGGATTTTTCAAAGTCATTCAAAGGTCCATGGAGGGCAAAGGCTTTTAGCATGTTGGAACACATGGTGCTTAGGTGTTTCTTCATGTCTCCATAATCCAGGGTCAAAGAAGTTTCAAGAGGTTGGCCAACTCCAATAATAGATTCAGGAGGAGGGGTGCCAACCTGACAAGAAGAATTGGATCAGTAATTATTTTTGTTGAAGAAATGGAATAATTAATTTGGTACTTACAGATTGGAAGCTCATCAAATCTGTAAGAAGCTGGGATTTGGATCTCTGACAATTTTTTAATGGTCATAGTGGGTGGATCAACTAGGGAAAGATATGGATTCTCATGGTCTTCCTCTGAAGGATCCTGAGAAGGTGAACTGGGATGCTGAGGTTCCTGGGGCCTAGTTGGAGCAGTGAGATTGTTGTCGTTGTTGTGGTTGTTATTTCTGTTGGATTCAGCTGGAGGAGGTTCTGGTGATGGAGTAACAGGGCTGTTAAAGGATGGAGCAGGAGAGGGGGATTTGGAAGCAGACTGCTCTCTTCTGGATGGAGAATTTGAAGAGATGTAACTGTCAGAAGAGTAGTTGGCTGACAGAGGAGAGGTGTAGTTTCTTTGTCTTAGTTGGGGACGAAGTTGTTGTTGTGGAGCAGTGTGTGGTGTTCTGGTTTCTTCTTGGGGTTCTCTGGAAGGTCTCTAAGAAATCTTGTAAATTTTGGTGCTTTTGGACTTTGGAAGGGTGGATTGCATTGCTCTGGGAGCAGTAGGAGGTAGTTGGGTGGAGTTGTTGTTGTTGTCTGAATGAATTTGGCTGTTTTCTGGCCGTTTTTGGAGGTTTTGGCCCTGATTTTCACTGTTTGGTGAGGCGGGTGGGCCGCCTGGATGCGGTCTAGAAGCCTGGGAGTTGATTTTGAAGCTTTTGGAGCTAATTTGGCGGAGATAAAAGCAGTTTCTTGTGAGGCTAAGGCTGGTCTTTTGGGAAGAGTGCGGGAAGCTGAGCTTCTGGATCTTCTGGAAGAAGCAGAAGATAGAGAGGAAGAGGAAGGACCAAGCTCTGGGGATCTGGTAGGGGATCTGGAGATGTATTTGTGAGAAGGAGAAGGCAGAGGAATAGGGTAGTTGGCGTCTCTGTCACATCTTTTCTTTTTGGAATAGCAAGAGTCACAAGCCCTGTTGTAGAATTTGGATTCAGGAATTGGAAGAGTGAATGTGCAAGGTCTGCACATGTGGATGCACTGTTTGCAGGCATAGTCCTTGGGAGCAGTGAAGCAAGGGAGAGTAGAAGGGTTAAAATCAGGAGATCCAGCCATGATCTGTGGTGAGAAAAGATGATGAAAAGGGATAGGAGGAGATTTTTGTCAGTGATGGGTAGATGATGAAGTGAAGGTGGAAGTTCAGCAGGTTGGCTGTAGAGGTGTGCTGCATGAAATTGGCTGCGTCCATTTTATGCAAAATTCCGTCAGTACATCAAGAATCTAAACTGAAAAAGCTATGTTATCAAGTCAGTCCATCAAGACTCTAAACTGAAAAAGATATGGTATCAAGATCAGTCCATCAAGACTTTAAACTGAAATCTGGTTTCTGTTAGTCCTCAAAGACTTTAAACTGGCTGTTTTCAAGATTTTATCAAGATAGTCCGTCAAGACTTTGAACTGAACACTGTGTTAGTCCCCCAAGACTTTAAACTGAGGTTTGTAAGTCCCCCAAGACTATAAACTGAGGGAAAAGTTTTTGTTGTTGGAGTTGGTTTGAAAGATTGGTGGAGGGTATCCACAGGGGGAGCCTCCAAATTTAGCAAAGGTAAGCTTGGGGGTAATTGATGGGCTGGCAGCTCTATTCACAATTACCCCATAATGTTAGTTTTTTCTCTGTGTCTTAATGTGGTTGATCTCTGGTTCTGGGTTTATGATTTAGGTTTTTGAGTCCCCCAAGACTTTAAACTGAGGGTTTTTTGAGTCCCCCAAGACTATAAAATGAGGATGGTCCCCCAAGACTTAAAACTGAGGGTTGTTTGTGGTTACATCCTATAGAGGGTGTGGTCAATTTTTATTTTCTGAATCAAACTCAAGTACTAGTGGAATTACAGAGGGAATCAAGAGATGAAATGAAGTGTTCAGAATTAGCCTTGAACTAGTGAATGAGGTGTCTTCTGTTCTCAATGTCCTGTGGATCTCTAGCAGGAGTGGATTGGAAGTAGTGAAGCAGAAGTTGTTTCTGTTGAGATGTGTGTTGTTGGAACTTTGCCTTGATAGTGGGCAAGTGCGTTGGTGTTGGTGGTGCAATGGATCCTACATTGTTATCATCACTATCAGAAGATGGAGGAACTGAGAAGTCATCAGTTTTAAAGTTGAAGGAAGAAATAAATGTTCTTTACCATCAGATGGACCAGGGATGGGGGAACTAGTTTTTTTATGGGTTGTGGCACCCCTCTGGGAAGGGTGGAGCTTTTTGATTAATCTGGGTATCATGATGGATGGCCTAGATCTTTTGGTGCTGGAAGAAGAAGGACCAGGTGGAGGTGGAGGTGGATCTGTTGTGGAAGAAAGTGGAGCAGGTCTGTGGCAGGTCTTCTTTTTGGATTGGCAGACATCGCAGGACATTCTGTATGGATGGACAGGTGGTGTCATGGCGCAGATTAAATTATTGTTGATGCAGTATTGACAGGGGCCCATTTCAGAGGCAGATTTGGGAAGAAGGTTCAACATGGTGGTTGGATGAAGAAAGAATGCGGACATTCTCAATTGGAGGGAGGATGTGGTCTTCCAACATTGGCAGGGGCCTTTGTTGTGTGAATTGGCGCTTTTTGTGCATGTCTTAATTGACATCTGTTAAGGAATTGGGTATTTTTCTGGTTTTATTCCGTGGATATTGGGTGTGCAGGTATGTGGGTACTATCATTGGATATCCCTGGTTTTTCTCTATATTTTATGTCTTGAAGACATTTTTCATATTCTGAGTTTTAAGGGGTCATTCCCTCATTTTTCATTTATAAAAGATTGCTGTTTAATTTTGTTTTTCGTGTTTTAAGGGCTAACCTTAAGTCTTAGGGTTAAGTGCTTAGTACCATTGGATAGAGCTAATGTTTCTCTATATTTCATGTCTCAATGTTGTTATAGTGAAATTCCCTGTTTTAAAGGTTTTAGTAGTTGTAGCTAATTTTTCTAAGTAGATTAGTGGTTTTTGTTGATTTTCTGGCTTCAGGGAGCCCGGGCCGCTTCAGGCGGCCCGCCCGCCTCTGTTTTAGGAGGTTGAGGAGCGCTTCAGGAGGGTTTTTTATGCAATTTGGCGGGTACAGGCGCCAGATTGGTGGGTGCGCATGGGCTCTTAGTTAGTGGTCTGTGTGTACATAGTGAATAAGACAGTTTGGGGCAACCTTAATCATCATACAATCATCCGGAGGTGATATCATTGTTCCTCACTCAGTTTTCACTGTTTTCTGGCCACAATTGGCTGTGTTTGTTGCAAGTGAGTTCTTCATTTAACTTAACTTTGGCAACTGTTTTCTCTGTTATAGTCTTGCAAGCTATAGCAAGTATTATTGCTGTCTCTGGTGTGGATTTGCAGCCTACATCAAGTATCTTTGCTGTTTCTGGTGTGGACTTGTTCTACATTTCAGTTCTTTGGTCTGGTAGTCTATCTGGGGACTAATTTCTTGGCTCATCAAGCAGTCAAGTGTGTTGAAAAGGAGCTTTAGCAAAACAGGAACCAACTTACTTTAGCAAGTAAATCTCACTCTATTTTTCTAAAGGGACAGGGGATTTTCTCTCTGCTTTTTCTCCAACTCCCTTGGTAAAGGCCTATAGCTAGTACTATAGGATTGTCTACAGCGTGTATATAAGGTGTTATAATAGCATATTTTGTATATTATCATAATTTTACTTATGTATACTGTTTGTGTACTCTTAATTATTTTTCCCATGTATAGTTCATGTGTTTAACATAACTTATAAGTACTTTATAATCATTCCTGGGGATATACAGGCTGACACTCGCCCACCAAAAAAAACAATAAAAAAAATGATAAGTTATACATTTTTATTTATTTATTTGTTTAATTTTCAGGTATTCAGATTTATTCTGTAGCATTAAAGATTATACTTTAAAGAAGTAAAACATAATAAAATATTATGAGTACCAGTATTTTAACCCCTCAGCTGGTTGAACAGAATTTTATTTCTGTTTAAATTTTTTAAGAACGGTGGATAAATAAGAAATTTCTTTTTCAGGTATCCATTTATCAAATTCATTTGATTTCCCTTGAAATCTTAATAAATACTCAGTTCTTTTTTCTTTAGTAGGGATTATTTTCTTGAGTATTTTTTCAATCTCTGCTTTTTCCACAATTTCTTCAGGTTGCTTTTTAGGCCTTCCCCTTCTTTTTGGAAATAAGTCAGGATCATTTGCATGGTAAGGTTTCAATAATGAGATAGGGAAAACTAGATGTTTCCTATCATATTGAGCATATAATATGACTTCCACTGCATTATTACCAACCATTTTTCTTACTACAAAAGGTCCTACAAAGGGATCCTTTAATTTAACATTACCTTGTAAGTTAAAATGTAGTGTTGATATGAGGACTTCATCTCCCTTTTTGAATTCAAATTCTTTATGAGATTTATCCCACATTTTCTTTTCATATTCAAATGCTTATTGGATGCATTCTTCTGCATGCTTTCTACACATTTTTTGCATTTGAATAAAGGATTTAGTACCAGGGTGTATATCTAACCTTGGTAATTTATTTAAATGATTTACTGGGGTATTTGGTACATATCCCAGCCAGAGTTCAAATGGTTTCTTCTCTGTTACAGAATGAGTTGTGCTGTTATAAGCAAATTCAAGGCCAGGAATTAATGTTACCCAGTCATGTGTGAATTTCTCATTGTCTTTGTATTATAATCCAAAGGCACAATATCTTCTGATCATGTCTTCTAGAGTTTGTATCATTCTCTCAGCCAGCCCATCAGTTTGTAGATGGTGTGCTGTAGACAGTTTTAATTGACAACCTGATACTTCTATCAAAGATGTCCAGAACTCTGAAGTGAATTTAGGGTCTCTGTCAGAGATTATGGCTTTAGGGAACCCAGAAGTATTCATCATCTGAGTCCACCATAGTAATGCCAAGTCTTTTGCAGATACCTCTTTATGGGTAGGGATAAATTTACACATTTTTGTTAATCTATCTACTATTACCCAGCAAGAATTGAAACTTTCTTTTCCTGCTAATGGCAAGCCAGTTACAAAATCCATGTTTATTATTTCCCATGGAGCTTTTGGCTGCCCTATTTGTTGTAACAACACAGCTCTCTTCCCAGTTAATCTTTTAGATTTCTGACAAGAGTCACATGTTTCAATGTATTTTTGTACATCCTCTTTCATGTTTATCCACCAGGCTGTGTTTTTAACTCTAGTTTATGTTTTGTTAAAGTCAAAATGACCAGCTAAGATGTCATAATGACAAGTACTTAACATTAACTCTTTCATAGAAGGTGGTATCACTATTACATTACTTAACTTTTTCCTGTAATATATGTATCCATCTTCAATTGACAGTTTACCTTTTTCCAACGCATTTCTATACTTTGGAGGCAAGGTTTTAATCAATGCACTCATGGAGGCATTGGTTGGATCATTTAGAATGGTAGATAGATTAGTCAAATCTTTATCAGATGAATAATTTTCAAATATAGTTTGCATAAATTCTTCCTCTAAATCCACTATATAAATCCCAAATATATGTATAACCTCATTTTCAGGTACATAAGCTGGGTTGTCAGCATCATTTGGCAAAGGACTTCTGGATAATAAATCCACATTAGAATGCAATGTTCCTGCTCTGTGAGTGATTTTCATTCTTTCTCTGTACTCCTGTACAGCTAGTTGCCATCTTAACATGTGCCTATTAGGGGTTTTCATGTTTAGTAATGACTTTACTGCACTGCAATCTGTTATAAGTTCAAACTTCTGGTCTTCCAGATAGTAATGAAGTTTTTCCAAAGCCCACACCACAGCCAAACATTCTAGCTGTGTGGCACCATATCTTAATTATGTTTTTCTTAAGGTTCTGGATATATAACAGATGACTACTTCAGATAATTTTTCTTTTATTATCTGTTTCTTCTGTAAAGCAGCACCTAACCCTATGAAGCTTGCATCAGTGTACAAGATAAAAGGTAGGGTGAAATCTGGCAGTCCCAATAATGGAGCTGACATTAAAAATTCCTTTAAATTATTAAAGGAATGTTGTCTTTCATTATTCCAAATGAAAGCTTTATTTTTTCTGATTAATGTTGTTAAAGTAGCTGCAATGGATTTTTAATTTTTAATTTACTGTCTATTATATCCACACATACCCAAAAAACTTCGAACCTCTTTTACATTTTTAGGTAAACCAATATTTTTTATTGCTGCCACCTTATTCTGGTCAACAAAAATTTGTAATCCAGATACAGCATGTCCAAGTACTTTCAAGGATTGAAATCCAAACTTACATTTCTTTAATGCAATTGTCATTTTTATTTCATCCATCTTTTGAAAGACTCTTTCCAGGTGATTTAAATTTTCATCATATGTTTTTGAAAACACTATGATGTCATCAATTTAGACCAAAAGCCATCCTTCAACCATTTCCTGATGGAAAACACTATCCATTAATTTTTGGAAGACTGAAGGCGCATTTTTTGGGCCAAATGGCATTCTCACATACTTAAATATACCCATATGTGTGGTTATTAATAAGTAATTTTGAGAATTCTTTTCCACAGGAATCTGGTGGTAACCCTTGTTTCCATCCAGACAGGAAATGTATTTTGCTCCTTGTAAGGTAGCATGGATAGAAGCTATCCTTGGTAGAGGGTAAATATCATCTATAGTGTATATATTCAGAGCTCTATAATCACCGCATAATCGTGCCTTATCTTTTTCATAAGAGATTAATACTGGTGAAATAACACAATACTTAGGTGTTGTGTCTACGTTTTCAACAATACCCATTTCTAACAACTTTTTATGTTGTCTTCAATATCTTTCCTTTTTGCAGGAGAAGCTGGGTAAGGTTTCTTTTTCAAGCTGCCAGGAATATTATCCAAATCACAACTTAAAGAGATTTTCATCTCATGGTCTTTGACCAATCCTAGTTCATTTGAACCATGAGAAAATGCCATAGGATATGATTTAATCAATCTCAAAATATTTTCTTCTTCAATTTTTGAGAGTTGAGGACTGAAAGAGGCCTTTTGGATTTCATTATCCAATTCAACCATTTCAGTGGTGCTTCTTCCACCGTGCAGTTGTTCTTCTCTAGGAGAAATGGCATATACTGAGTTTTCACAACATATTTTAAATTTTCTCTTACCATTCACGCCTATAGTGAAGCAACTGTTTGCAGGATCTAGTTTAATTCCAAATTTTGTCAATAAATCATTGCCAATAATAAACCAATCACTACAATTTTTATTATCCATTACTAAAAATTCACATACTGCTCTAACATATCCATTATTATATTTAAATAATACAGCAGTTTTGTATTTGCCAATTGGATTTAATACTGAACCAAAACCTCTCCAGTTCTTTTTTTGAACAGGTTCTAGTTTTTCCTGGTACTTACTATCAAGTTTCATTAATGTCTTAATTGAAACTACACTACCTGCAGCCACAGTGTCAAGAATGGCATACATTTCTTTTCCACATATAATAACAGGTGCTCTGATAGGTGTTATTTTGTAAGTATCATGAGTTACATCTTTAATTAATTCAGCTTCCTCAATGGAAGTTAAAGATGTGTCTGTATGAGGTATAGCATCATTCAGAAACATAATATACTGTTCTAATACAAATATCTCTGTCACGCGCCACATGACACTCAAGGCAAAAGCAGCTCATTAAATCAATAAAACAGAGGTCTAAATCCATACTCAAAGCGCAGAAAGAAATTCTACATAGCAACTGCAAATTTCCTTTGTGTACTCACTATTCAATTGCGCTAGTCTAAACTCTAGATCTAAATTAGTCAATCTCTCAATAGTGTGTCTTAGTCTTTTTCTCAATAAGCGACGCACAGCACAATAGTCAATGTAATAGTCCACTAAAAAGGTTTATTAAAGAATCTGTGGGTTATCAAAAAGGAGTAGTGAGCATGGACGGAATGGTTAGTGGAGGATTAAAGGGTTAACAGATGTTAGTGAGGAGGGTCCAGGTGTAATGGGTTTAATTTCGGTGGTCTGTGGTGAACGAAATGATGGTTGGGTATGAGGTCAATGCGAGGAGGAGTAAAGGATATAAAAGGGGTTGGATTTTGGTTCAACATTCTTTAGAATTAAATTATAAAACATATATATAGTTAATAGTGGTAAAGCTTCAGGTTAAATCATTATTATTGTATCTTTCTTTATTTTTCTCAGTAATCATTTCTCAATCCTAAATCTTTGATTATTGATTTTCCAAACCTTTATGAGATCTTAAAGAATATTAATATTACCTTTAAATTATATTAGAATTCTTCTTGAACATATCTCAAAGCAGTAGTTCTTCCTTTGAGTCATATTCGAATCACTTCCTTGAACATTTCCTCTGTGCTTCGAAGAAGTTTCTAAACTACTCTCCTCATCTCACTTCTGGGAACACCCTCGACCTTGTGTGTAGGTCCTCCGGTTGCAGTATAATTTAATTATCCGTAGTTCTCATTCTTTGGCACTACTATGTCCTTTTTTCAGGTGTTTTAAATTCTTTAAATGGCACCTGTTCAACGCACTCCTCATACAGGAGCTACTAATAGGGCTCGTGCCAGAGGAAGGCCAACAGCTACACGGCCTGTTTCCCACACTCACTCCTTGGAACCTCTCGACCTTAGGGAACAGGGACATTCAGTCCAAGCTGTAGAAGACATCCCCCAGGATTTTGATGATTCTAGTGAGGAAGGAGAAGGAGAGGATACGATGCATGAGGCACCATCCGCCCCTGCTACTCACCCTTCTGGTCAACCTTTGGAACCTGGACCATCTAATTTGCTGGAAGACTTCATGAGGCTTTTTATGAAAACTCTTTCCAATCCAACATCTTTGGAGGGAGCTAAATTCAAAAACTCCTTCCATGAAATCTCCTGATAAATTTGATGGAGAACATCCAGACAGATTGAGGCCCTTCTTGCAAACCTGCAAGCTCCTGTTCCATAACAACCCTCAAACCTTCAATAACGACCAATCAAAGGTTGTTTATGCTTCTTCATTCCTAGCTGGTATGGTAAGGTAAACTCTTACAGTCGCCTTGCTGTAAGCAGAATCCGGAGGAGATGTGTGGATTTAGCTGAAAACCCCGTCCTTCCAATAAAAATAACAAAATGGGAATTCTAAATCACTAAGCTAACCAGTCTACTTGGATCTGATTGATAAAAATAATGAAACTCTAAAATAATTAACGCTTGTTGAGATTTAAATAAAAGTGGCTGTTGAGAAAATAAATACTGATAACAACAATTAAGGTGTACCAGTGAAAGATCTGTAAAGATTGACTTTTATGTTTTTATTATAATTTGAGTTTTTATGAGACAGCAATAATCAAGTCCCAGCAATGAAGACCTTTCTAAAGATACCCTGTATGAAGTGTGATTTAAATTGTTCAGTAGTATTTCTAAAATGTTATATATAAAATATAAAGTTATAAGGGTATTACAAATTTATTTAATTTGTTGAGTAATAAAAAATGAGACCGTGGTGGTTAAAGATTAAGCTGTATGATGTGTCCCCCCCCCCCTCAATTTTGAGTTTGAGATGCGCTTAAGTATTCGTAGTCACGTGCCTAAGTTTTCCCCTCCAGAGCTCTTCCAGAGTCAATCCGGAGCCCATACGGAGTCGAAGCGGAGTCCGAACGGAGTCAAAGCGGAGTCCGAACGGACTCAATTAGAACCTTTAAAACTAAAATAAAAAATCTAGAAAAATTACACATAATAGAGCCACTTCCCCTTTACATTCCAAACTAATTTTCGTAGTCTGCGCAGCTCTAATCACCCTGTGAAATTTCACCAAAGTTAAGTGATTTCTAAAAACGTAAGTATTTCTATAAAACTTTAAAATTCATTTAAAAAATATAAGAAAAATAGTAAAAATTCTGGGAAAATTTCCCAAGGTTCTTGAGTGACTCGACTTGATACTTATAAATTCTTCAGACTATAAAAATAAGTTTTCTCCGTAAAATAAATTGTTTTTGCGTAGGCATTTGCTCTTGACCAATTTCTTCATATTTAAAACTCAAATAAATTAAATAAAACCCTTTTATAAAAAAAATGATAACGCCAATCTTGCACGCCGTAATAACTCCATTTATGTACTTAGGTGCCATACTAAACTTTAGGCTACCACATCCTCCCTCCAATTGAGAATGTCCCCATTCGTAAAACTTTGCATAAGTGATTGAGCAATTCCAAAAGAATTATCTTTTCTAATAAAATAATTTGATAAATTTGTTTTAGCTGGTCTTCTTTTAATTCTTTATAATAAAAACGTTGTTTCTCCTTCTCTGGCTTGATATAACATAAAATAAAATAATATAAATCTTGTGATAATTCCACTACTGAGAGCAAGGTTTGAATCCCTTCAGACTCCCATATACCAGTCTTCCTTCTTGTCACAGCATTGAGAGAGTGGATCTTCCTATGAGCCAAATACTCCTGATTCCAACCTCATAGGGCCCCCCACTGAGCCGAATTCTATGATTCCAATCTCGCCATAAGGTCCTCCAAGCTTCAAACCAAAAATGGCCTAACGATGAGGCACTAAAAAAAATCATTCCCTAAAATCCAACTACCATCCTAACTTCTGATTCCTTCATCACAATTTTCAAACTTTGCTATACAGCAAACCCATAAAATACTTTTGCCAGGCTTCCAATAATAATATTAACTTTAGACCATGTTAAAGCGCCACAAATTTCACCTAATTAACCATTATGCTTTCCTTAGTATCATCACCACCTAAAATTTTAACCTCCTAAAGCTTATCAGCACCCAATTCCAGAAATGATTAAATAACCAGTTTAGAGTCTTAGTGGACAGTGATAAATTAAAAGATTGAATTGAGTTATCCAAACAAGATTGACATTCCAATTTAAAGTCTTGGTAGACCAAACATATAATTGATTGCCAGTTTATGGTCTTGGTGGACCAAAGATCGTTTAGGTGCATAAATAACTCGATAAATTCCTAAGTAAGGCCTAGGCTTGACCAAAGATTGAATAAATTTGATAATCCAGTTTAATGTCATAGTGGACCAAACATTTGATCGACAAGTAATCCAGTATAAGGCCATAGTGGTCCAATGAATGTTGAATTATCCTGCAGATATTAATTTTCCAGTTTAAAGTCATAGTGGACTAAACAATGAATGAACTACCAGTTTAAAGTCATGGTGGACCAAACATTTGATTGATAAGAAATCCAGTTTAAAGTCATGGTGGACCCAACAGCTTGATAACAGTCCAGTTTAAGGTCTTGGTGGACCTAACAAATCCAATAAAAAAAAATTTAACGATAGTCTTGAAAATTAGCCAGTTTAAAGTCTTGGAGGACTAACAGCTCCAAAATTCGTATATAAAAAAAACCTTAAAGAACGTCTTGAACAGTAGCCAGTTTAAAGTCTTGGAGGACTAACAGATCCAAAATACGTATAAAAACCTTAAAGAACGTCTTGAACAGTAGCCAGTTTAAAGTCTTGGAGGAACAAGAGATCCAAAATACGTATAAAAACCTTAAAGAACGTCTTGAACAGTAGCCAGTTTAAAGTCTTGGAGGACCAACAGATGTCTTGAAGTAAAATCCCATAGGTTTTGAGCTCCCCTAGACCCTGTTTCCTGTCTAAACTAAATGAAAAAAAACTAAAAAGAATGAAAACTAAAAAATGAAACTAAGAAATATAATAATAATTTTAATTTAATTAATTAATTTTTTTTTTATTATTATTTTGTTTTTATTTATTTATTTATTTATTTATTTATTTATTTTATTTTTTTTATTTATTTTTATCTATTTTTTTATTTTTATTTTTATTTTTTATTTTTTATTTTTTTTATTTTTTATTTTAATTTTGTTTTTAATTTAAAATAAAAGATTTTAGAAAAGATAGTTTTGAAATAAAAGTTAAAATTTAATTTTAAAGAAAGATAAATGAATCATGAAAAGAAAGATAAAAAAGGTAAAAAGAATTATCAAAATTAAAATTTTAAAAGATGCCCCCCGGCCATTTGATGAGCCGTACCCTTGACATCATACCCACATCCAAGTGCAACTTGATGTGGTTACACAATTTTGAGAAATTGAAAGAAAGAAAATAAATGAAAGTTTTTAGAAGATAATTTTTATAATGATGATCACTGGGTGGGCTCCCTCCAATTTATAAAAATGATTAGAGACCACCAGTGAGCATCACCTTTGCAATAATTCATAATATATATTAAAAGGAAAGAAATCACAATCTAAAATAAAAAAAATCAAAATTTAAAAATAAAATAAAAAGAATCTTGAATCGGGCGTTGAGAGCAGTGTCTCTTGATTTGTTCCAGTTTATAGTCTTAGTGGACTTCCTAAAATTAAAAGACAAAGCCAGGATTCAACTAGAAACAGGGAAAATTTTGGAAACGAACATTATGGGGTAATTGTGTATAGAGCAGCCAGCCCATCAATTACCCCCACACTTGCTAATATTAAATTAAGAAGGTTCCCCTGTGAACACTTCTTCCAATAAATTTTTTTTAAAAAAAATTTTCCAACACTATCTTCACCCATATTTAAAGAATTTTAAGTTTTTGAAAATTTCAAAGAAGGTCTTTTTGAATTTCGTTAAGTTTCATCATAGTTTCGTCGACCATATACAATGTAACGATAGTAAAGTATTTTGATAAAAAAAGAAGATAGTTTATCCTCGTTGCGGAGGTCAATAAGATTTTTATAAACATCATAGTTTATCCTCATTGCGGAGGAATCCATAAAATTTCGTCGATATCATAGTTTATCCTCATTGCGGAGGAATCCATAAAATTTCATAAATGTCATTAAAATTGTAGTTTATCCTCATTTCGGAGTTTAATAAAATTTTTTAAATGTCATAGTTTATCCTCATTGCGGAGGTTAATAAAATTTAAGAAATTTCTTAGTTTATCCTCATTGCGGAGGAAGACTTCGGCACTCCTGGTGCCTCTAGGATAGAACCGTTTCACTTGATCGGCCGCTACCCTCTTCTTCAATACTACTCCATCCAACTCTTCTAGCACATATGAACCGCCGGAAACTTGCTCCTTGATTTTATACGGTCCATTCCACCTATCTGCAAACATCTTTCCCCACTGACTCTCCAAACTCCTATTATACACCAAGACCATATCACCTGGGTTCAAAGGTTTCCTTAATCGATGTGCCAACCGCTCATCCCAATATCTAACTGATTGATTTCGGATCTTCATCATCTGCGAATATGCCTTTTCTAAATATTCTTCTTTCTTTTCTAGCTGCATCATTCTTGCACACAATAATTCTTCAGTAGTTTTGACCGTGTCCCAGTCAACTCCAAGATATGATTCAGCTTCTAAATCAACCGGTAAAACTGCTTTCTGTCCAAAAACAAGTTCATAAGGTGAAAATCCGTTTGTCCTTTTGGCAGTGATTTGATCAGCAAATAAAACTAAAGGTAAATAGTGCCTCCACTTTTTGGCACTTGTCCCACACATTTTAACTAAAGCATCCTTAATAACTTGATGCCCTCTTTCAACCATGCCTTCAGCTTCAGGATAATATGGGGTTGCTACCCTAAACTTTGATCCAACTTTCAATACGGCCTCTTTAAACTCTGTCCCAAATTCAGGACCTCCATCTACCGTCACCAATTTCATCACTCCATATCGATACACCCAATTATTCAAAAAAAATTCTGCCACATTTTTGGCAGTTAAATTAATAAGAGGCGCTGCCTCTACCCAACCAGATAAATCATCTCTGGCCACAATTAAATATTTATACCGTCCCTCTTTTATATGAACGGCATCTAAACTAACTCTCCCAAAGAGCGTATATTCACTGGTCGCACGTCCAGGTTCTTTTGGCCTTATATAACTTTGTCTTTGACATTCTTCGCATGACTGAACCCACTGTTTAACAGTCATCTTCATGCCAGGCCACCAAAATCGATCAGAAATTCTTCTGAACGTTTCTCCAACGCCTCTATGCCCGAGATCTTCATGCAGTGATTTCAAAACTAATTCTTGCCCCTTCTCTTGAGTTATAACTACTTGAGGATTTGGATACCTTCTCCTCATTAAACGTCGACCAGATAGGTAAAACGTAGATGACTTCCTCTTGATAGCCACCAATTCATCATCTTCACAATCTTCTGGCCTCTCTAAAGTCAACAAATATTTGACTAACAAAAAAATAAAAACCAGTCTGACCCCAGACTTCATCTTGAAAATCGATTAATATAACATCAATAGGGACTTCTCTATCACCAATATCACCTGCACATGAATGAGCCAATAATCGTTGACCCATAAATAAATCTTTAATCAAGCTATGTCGACCTTTTTCTTCTGAACCTTTGGATCCTTCGTAAACCGTATTTGAAAATACCTCTTTCTCTTTATCCACCCTTTTATTTAAATTCTCTAATTCTCCAACATATACACCATTCCTTAATTTACTACTATCCCACACTACCAAACCATCTTTCTCTACGTACACCACATCTTCTTCTACCTCCTTTCTACCGAATTTATCTACACCTTTTCCAACACCTTTATTAACATAAAAACTATTTTCCAGTTTATCCTCTTGGTGCAGGTCATCATCATCATAATCTAAACACAATATTCCTGCCAGTTTAACCTCATGGGGGAGGTATGGAAAGTCTTCAGCTCCTTTAGTGCTGGCTTTGATAATAGGTATATCTTCATCGAACTCTTCTGAGTCTGAATCTTCTTCAGTGGGTGGTCTCCTTGATAAACCATCTGGCATAGTAAAAGTCTTGCCAGGCTTATGAACTAAATCAAAAGAAAAATGTGGAATAAAAGCTACCCATCTTGTCATGGGTGCGTTCGGTAAACTTGGGGAATTAATCATCTGGATTAACGATTTTGCATCCACTTGCAACTCAAAATGTTGCCCCCACAAAATATGCTGAAGTTTCTTCAGTATTTTTGCCACACCACATAATTCCAATTTTGGTTGAGAATATCTTGAAACGACCTCAGTAAATACTACAGATTCATACCTAACTGGCCTGATGTAACCAGCTTTATCCATCTGAGACAAAACCGCCCCAGCTGCAACCTGACTTGAATCAACTGCTAAATAAATTCTGCCAGCATATTTTCCATAATCCAACTTGTGCAGGACTAAATCCTTCCCCACAAACTCCTTCAACTTCACAAACGCCTTCTCACACTCTTCATCCCACTCCCAGTCTGCATCCTTTCTCGTTACCCGTCTCAATGCAGCTGCCAATGAAGAAAAGTCCTTAATAAACATTCTAACATATACGCAAATGCCTAAAAACCCTCTAACTTTGGTCGTATTCTTGGGTCTTGGCCAGGACTGAATTTTGTTAACTTTCTTTTTGGACATAATCCTACCCTCTCTACATACCACATGGCCTAATATTTCTAAGGCTGGCACACAACATGAAAATTTTGAACCTGAAATAGTTAAACCAGCCTCTTCAATTTGAAACAAGATTCTTTCTAAAGTAATTGCAAATTCCCAAATGAATTTGCGTATCCCGGGATTCTCTTCCAACACCTGGTTATCATAGTCGGTTGTTGGTCCCTTTATTCCTCCATCATCTATAAAGATTCCAGCATATTGTGGAATTTCGTCTTGAAGGATCCAAGCCATCTGAGCTTGATAAACTGCAACCGAATTTGTTGCTCCTTGAGGTAATCTTGTTAACTGTAAACGTCCAAGTGGCGTATCGAATGTAGTGAGAGGCCTTGAGTCCGGATGTAACTCTCTCTCATCATATCCACCCATAATATCTCCCAAACCATAACACACTCTCCCTGCAAATGCTTCAACAAACTCCTCAGCACTAGGCGGTATCCCAGCATCCTTTATTGTAACCCTATTTAATTCCCTTAGATCATGAACAACTCTAAGCTTGCCATTCGGTTTCTTGATACAAAATACCGGACTAGAATAACTTGACGTTGATTGCTCATACAGTCCAGTGCGTATCTGTTCTCTGACAACTTCGATATAAGCTTCTTTTAATGCAGCTGGAATAGGAATCGGTTTCTGCTGCCACTGTTCATGACATATCACAGGAATCTTGTAAGGCTCCCCATAGGAATGCTTCAACACACCCCTCTCCTCTTCTACAAAAGCAATGGCCTTCTCTCGCTTGACCATCACATCCAACAACAACTTCTTCTCTTCTCCAGACAACCAACCATCAGGTCCAAAATTAACAACACCCAGTCTCTCAAAAGTGATTCTTGACGTCTCAGAAAATTAAGGCGGATTCTTTACCAAGGGACTTTCATAAGGATCTCTTGATAACCTTGGTCTTCTCAAGGGTGGATTTAATTCAGCAGGTAGCGGTTCATTAATAGGTCGAACTTTATTTGCTACCTTCTTATATTTGGCTGCGTCCACATCTAAATAAACTTGAGGTAAAACATTTACTTTTGTATCGCCATTACATATTTCATCAAATGAATCTTCTTCATCGCCAGAATCGGAATAAGAAAAATTAGAAAAATATTTTATTTCATTTTTAAATTTTACCCTTTTCTCCTTTCCCTCGTCTAATTTATAAACAGATTTTTCAACACCTTTGCTTCCCTTATCCAACAATAAATCACCCATAAAGAAAGTTGGCAGTTTAACCTCTTGCTGGAGAACCGGAAATGAATTTTCACAAAAATTATTTTTTTGTGTTTTAATTATACTGAGATTTTTTATTGGATTTTGATAAGATTTTCGCAGTTTACCCTCTTGCTGGAGGTCCGGAATAACATTTTCACATAAGTTATTTTTTTGTGTTTTAATTATACCGAGATTTTTAATCGGGTTTTGATAAGATTTTCGCAGTTTACCCTCTTGCTGGAGGTCCAAAATAGAAGGTGATAATTGCAGTTTAACCTCTTGCTGGAGGCCCAGAAACATACCCTTCCAATTTTTATCCAACCTAATTTGGCCCATTTTGCCTTTTTCACTATTTTTAAATTTAATAGAAAAACAGGGTAAATCCAATAAACATATAGAAAAGTCCATAACATATTTGCACTCCAAAGTAATATTAACAGAAAATAATTGAGAATCCATTTGAATTATCTCCAAGTGAGCTGACCTATTGCAATCCGGGATCTCATCCTGAGGAGAGATTACAACATTAGAGTGATCAGCCCCTGCTACCCCAAAAAATGAGGGCATTCATCCCTTTCCAACAAACATAATTCACCAGAAGCCGTCCGTTTTATATGCCGCTTCTTGGTGCAAACACAACACTGGCACAGAGTAGTAATCCCTGGCCGTGTTTCCCAACCTTCATCTCCAGGAGGCGCTAACCGCATATGTAACCTCCGCATATCTTCACCAGTGATCTCCAAACTAATCCCCATGCCAGCTTGATACCCTATCCTGGCCTCAAAATCCATCAAAAAAGGACCGCCAAGAACAGTTTTGACTGCTCCTCTGGCCACATAAAAGTGAACCTTACCAACAGATCCACCAATGCCTAACCTGACATGCTCAGCTGTACCCATCAGCTCTGTTGCATGCCCTCCAATGCCTCTGAGGTTTCCCCCAGTTCCACTTTTAATTGGCAAGCCTATACTCGTTGCTTGCTCCAATGAAATTAAATTAATTTGAGACCCTGAATCAACCAAGGCCTTTACTTCTTTACCATTAAGAGTTACCACCAGGTAACCCAGGGGAGCGGAAAAATGTGTATCTACATCTTTCCCAAACTTTTCAGCATTTTCACAAATATATTCCACCTCTCCAGTGGAAACCCGACGCCTCGTCAAATGCTTCTTTTGCTTTTCAGCAAGCGCCGGACTAATCGTAAATAACTCCCCCAAAGATAAGGGAATCTGCAGTTGATTCACCCTATTCAAAACTGCGTCCATCGCATTAGCTTGACCAGAAACTACTGGCCGCTCATACTGGACCTTTGATTTAACAACCTTGGCCCTGGGTACCTCTTGAGGTCCAACCGAGCCATCTTCACCCCCCATTATAACATCTTCACTTTCTATAACCCTAACTCCGTCACCAGCTTCTTGCACTAATCCTGATCCATCGCTAGTCCTTCTTACACCCTCCATTGGGATGGGACCGCTAAAACTTGGTCTGGGTAGAGACGCCAACGGTACGTCCTCCTCAGAATCCGAATCATCCTCTGCCATAGGCTCACCATTTAAATCAAACTTGCCATAACTAGGGGGCCCCATATCAGCAATCCCCTTCTGCATTTTATATAATTCATCCTTAGAGTAAGGGTTCAATTTGTTGGCGGCAGTTTGAGCACTAAAATTCTTTTCCTTAGAGTAAGGGTTCACTTTGTTATTGGCCTTGCCAGGATTAGCCCTCAATTGGCTCTGAATGCTACTTTTCGCCTTAGTAGCAGCTGCTCTTCTAGCAGAATTAACATCGTATTCGCCAGCCATACAGCTACCCTCCACTTGGGCAACTGTCGCCAGCTCTAAACCTCCAAAAGAAGTAGAAAATGTGGCTTTACTGACCTCTTTCTCTTTACCTTTGTCAGCTTTTCCACCATTACCATTACCATTTTTGCCACCCTTGGCATTAACATCTTCATCTGTCACCTCTTCAAATCTGGCTCTCCTTTCAGCCGTTAAACTTCTTCTGACCAAATCAGAAGGAGACTGTCCATCACTGGGCTTGATGAACAAACCATCAGGAAATTTATAAACTTTACCATCAAATAAAACTCGCCCAGCATCCATATCCTTATCAAGAGCAAAACAAACTGTTGCTCTTTGCCCCCTCCTATTACAATAGGAGCACACCTTTGGCTCATTGTAGCCACCTCTATATCCATTTCCACCATTACCACCATTTCTCCCATTGCCTGGGAAGCGGTTACCGTTATTATTGCCATTATAATTTCGATGTTCATAACCTCTGGACTGATAAGAAGTCGACGTTGACGAAGAAGCGATTGGGGCCTTGTTGGCCTTCTGAGTCTCTTGAACAAATATTTTTAATTGTTTTGTTAAATCGGCCAAGTGATCGACCATCTTATTGTCTACATTGCCCTCAACTTTAGCAGCCGGTAATCCCATTTGTGCCTTCTTGGCCTCCTGGGCTTTGACCATAATATCATTGTTTTCGGCCAAAACTTCGCTAACCTTGCTAACATATTGAGTGCATGACTCTTGATATTTGTCCAACGCCAATAACTTTAGATGGGCTTGAATGTTGTCCTTGATAACCTCCAGAGCCGGCAGTTTCTGCTCACCATTAGGCAGTTCCTTCATCAAATCTTTTCTTGAAAGATCCTTCAAGACGTCCATTCGAATATCCCTGCTGCATGCTGTCCAAAACAAATCTTTTGCTTGGTTCTCATGCACTAACTCGTCTACCAGTATGAGATATTCCACCACTTCATCAAACTGAACACAGAGCTTTTTGAAGTCAGCCATAGAAGAAAATCCACCTTTTGCTTGCCAGTCTCCAACAATTTTATTGAGGTCCATCATAGTAAACCTAACACCCCATCTATCAACCATAGCTTTAGAAAGCTTAACCCAATCCTTGTCCTTGAATGCCTGCATAGCAATAACCTCTTTTTCCACCTCCCTATCAGCAATAAAAAACCTAACTTGCTTCACCATATCCACATGAGAAACACCATCAACAGCAGCAGCAGCTTCATACCTGCTAATGAACCATTTAACCTCCTCCCCATCAAACTTTGGGCCATCCCAAGAAACAATTCTAACTGAGGGAGTAAGAGGGTTAGAAGATCCAGAAGCAACAGCAGAAGAAGACATCCCAATAAGTAATGAAAAGCGTTAACAATCGATAAAATAACAAGCCTCTTGCAGGCCAA
Source organism: Hemileia vastatrix (assembly GCA_030280995.1). Lineage (NCBI taxonomy): Eukaryota > Fungi > Basidiomycota > Pucciniomycetes > Pucciniales > Zaghouaniaceae > Hemileia > Hemileia vastatrix. The sequence goes on along the minus strand of JASXTE010000003.1, from coordinate 2,964,271 downwards.
TAACAAAATCCAATTAGAGTTCCAGAAAATAAGCCTCTTGCAGGCTAATAATGTTCTTCATCCAAGTAAGTCTTTAAAGAAAGCTAGACAAATCGAACCCCACGTTGGGCGCCAACTATGGTAAGGTAAACTCTTACAGTTGCCTTGCTGTAAGCAGAATCCGGAGGAGATGTGTGGATTTAGCTGAAAACCCTGTCCTTCCAATAAAAATAACAAAATGGGAATTCTAAATCACTAAGCTAACCAGTCTACTTGGATCTGATTGATAAAAATAATGAAACTCTAAAATAATTAACTCTTATTGAGATTTAAATAAAAGTGGCTGTTGAGAAAAGAAATACTGATAACAACAATTAAGGTGTACCAGTGAAAGATCTGTAAAGATTGACTTTTATGTTTTTATTATAATTTGAGTTTTTATGAGACAGCAATAATCAAGTCCCAGCAATGAAGACCTTTCTAAAGATACCCTGTATGAAGTGTGATTTAAATTGTTCAGTAGTATTTCTAAAATGTTATATATAAAATATAAAGTTATAAGGGTATTACAAATTTATTTAATTTGTTGAGTAATAAAAAATGAGACCGTGGTGGTTAAAGATTAAGCTGTATGATGTGTCCCCCCCCCTCAATTTTTAGTTTGAGATGCGCTTAAGTATTCGTAGTCACGTGCCTAAGTTTTCCCCTCCAGAGCTCTTCCAGAGTCAATCCAGAGCCCGTACGGAGTCGAAGCGGAGTCCGAACGGACTCAATTAGAACCTTTAAAACTATAATAAAAAATCTAGAAAAATTACACATAATAGAGCCACTTCCCCTTTACATTCCAAACTAATTTTCGTAGTCTGCGCAGCTCTAATCACCCTGTGAAAATTCACCAAAGTTAAGTAATTTCTAAAAACGTAAGTATTTCTATAAAACTTTAAAATTCATTTAAAAAATATAAGAAAAATAGTAAAAATTCTGGGAAAATTTCCCAAGGTTCTTGAGTGACTCGACTTGATACTTATAAATTCTTCAGACCATAAAAATAAGTTTTCTCCGTAAAATAAATTGTTTACGCGTAGGCATTTGCTCTTGACCAATTTCTTCATATTTAAAACTCAAATAAATTAAATAAAACCCTTTTATAAAAAAATGATAACGCCAATCTTGCACGCCGTAATAACTCCATTTACGTACTTAGGTGCCATACTAAACTTTAGGCTACCACACCGGAAAAGCAGCAATATGGTTCAAACCTTATCTTCTCATGCTATCTTTGACAAAAACCCACTTACTTATTAATAACTGGGAAAAGTTCGAAGACCAACTTTTTACGTTGTTCGGTGACCCTAATGAAACTGACAACGCAGAAATTGAACTAGTTTTCCTTCGCATGAGTGATAATGGTAAAGCCTCTGAATATATATTGAACTTCAGAGCACTTCAAACTTGAGTAGGTTGGAATGATTCTGCCCTTAAGTATCATTTCAAAAAGGGACTTCCTTTGAGGATTCTGGATCAATTAAATCTTCATGGTCAGAAAATGGCTACTTTAACAGATTTAATAGATCGAACCCTCGAACTCAACGGTGTTTACCAAGGAAGACTACAACATCATCAATAGGCCAACAAATCTCAAGGCCTAAATTTTAAATCGGGACCTTCTTCACACCCACGGACAACTCAATCCTCCTCAACTCAATCCAAACCCAATAAGGGAAAGGACAAACCTCGACCGAAAAGCTCGACCCCAGGTGATATCAGCAAAGTACTGGATCCAAAAAGGGAA